>OX439484.1:52470931-53092031 GCA_949320155.1 Melangyna quadrimaculata
AAGTGTGTAAGCGTGTAAGGCTACGCGTATAGTGGAGCGACAAAGCGATGCGATGCGAGAAGCCATGCTACAAGCGATGCGACAAGCGATTCGAGAAGCGACACAGTGCGCATAGTAAAAGCGATTTAATGCGACTGTGTTGCTCATTTGTTTAGTGTCAATAATATGGATTCATCATCAGAAGATGAATTTTTAATTGAAAATTTATATTTATTATTTAAGCACTGAAATATTATTATTTTACTCTTTTGATTTATTTTCTTTAAACGTCAAAACAAACAATATAAGCCTACTCGCACAAACTCGCTTGAAAAAGTGGTCAGAAGAGTTTGTGAGCGAGGCGCTTGCGAAACACTCGCATCAAATATCGCTTCACTGTGCGTATAAGAACAAATGTAAATATTTTTCTCGCACGCAAACGTTTCTTGCATCGCATCGCTTTGTCGCACCACTGTACGCGCAGCCTAAGCCTGTAACCATGTAAGCGTGTAAGCGTGCAAGCGTGCAAGCGTGTAAACGTGTAATCGTGTTGGTGTTGGCGTGTAAGCGTGTAAGCGTGTAAGTATGTAAGCGTGTAGGCGTGTAAGAGTGTAAGGGTGTAAGCGTTTAAGCGTGTAAGCGTGTAAGCGTGCAAACGTGTGAGCGTGTAAGAGTGTAAGTGTGTAGGCGTGTAAGCGTGTAAGCATGTTAGCATGTAAGAGTGTAAGCGTGCAAGCGTGTAAGAGTGAAAGTGTGTAGGCGTGTAAGCATGTAAGCGTTTAAGAGTGTAAGCGTGTAAGCGAGTAAGGAGCATACATTTTTATAAATGATAGAAGAAAAAAACAATCAATCTGATTTTGGAGAATATTCCGAACAAAAATTATTTCAAAGTAGGTACTTCCTTCGATTTTTTAAAGATTGAAGTTTTAATTATAAAAAAAGAAAGCATTTTAAATTCCCATAACTAATTTTATCCCTCAAGATCTGTTTTACAAAATCCTCCAAATAATAAAACGGAACTCGGTGAAATTCGCCTGACTAAAAACATTGAACATACTCCAAATGCAAAACCAGTTACACATCTATGTATCAAGTGTATAAGGACGAGCATTTTCATCTCAAAGCAATATAGTAGTAGCAGTAGCATCCTTTTAATTCCTAGACATTTCTTGTTTCTTCGCTCTGAAGAAATTGAAAGCTGCCATGACAGCAGATATACTCGTAGTAACCCCCTGGGGGAGGTTGACTGATCCTTAACCCTGAACATGTAACTGTAATGCCGGTCAGTGCAAAACGACGATGACGATGGATATACCCTACCCTACATAGTGTGTATAATTTTGTGAACTCGGTAATTTGCTTGTTGTGGCTCTGTTTGCGAATAATGTTCAAGTTCCATTTTTTTTTTATTTTGTACCTATATCCATTTTTACTGCTGTCGTTTACTTTCTCCATTGTCATAGTGAATTGGAGCGATTTCTAGCTGCTGATGCTGATACCGATGCTAGTTGTGAAAAGGGTCACAAAATACTAGTCAATGTGTCTGGTGATGGAAGAGGTGTGGCAAGCCGAGCCAAGTCAGGTTGGCTGTTTCTGGTAATAATCGAGGACTGCAATGATGATTAAGTAATTTTATATTACTTGAAACTACGTGCCAACTTTTGATCTCCTTCTTGACCTGGTTATGGTAAAAGGATTCTTTTATTTGAAGGAATATGGTTGCGTCGGTGTGGTGGCGGCTTGGCATCGACATAATGGGATGGCACAAAATGGGATGGCACAAAATGGGATGATGATGATGGCGATGACGACTAAGAAGACGGTGACGCGACGAAGGGGGCCATAAAGTCATGGCCATGGAAATGTAAACGTACTCAGCGTGGTTGATGAGGTGAAAGCAAAAGGCAAAAGCGAAAAGTTCGTCAAAGAAAAGTTTCATTTTACTTTATATTCTTGTGAGCTTGTTACTTTTTTTGTTTGTATTTTTTTTTTTTTTTTTGTAAACCCTTGTGTGGCAGAATGTTGTGTTCCTGGTTTATTATTTCGGAGGAATCTTTTTTATTTTGAATTAATTAATGTTTTTTTTCTTTTCTCTTTTTTTTGTGATAATTTTTCCAAGAGGTAAGATTATTACATCCTTAAAGTTTCTTAAAATTCGTTCAGAAAGAACAAAAGGCAAACTTAGATGTGCCTTAAGATTTTTGATGCTTGAAACAAGGTGAGAGGGTCACATTCATTGAGTTTTAAATTACGGTTGCTTTGTGTTTTACTTACCTACATATATATTGATTTAATTAAAAACATAAACTTTTCCTGTATAGAAAAATTAACATAAAATGCTTTTAACGGGGAAGATTTTTGACTATGATGATGAGGGCGAGATCAAAGTCATGTTAGTGGTTCGTCGTTTTTGAGGTTCTATAAGAAGACGTGTTATTGCATAATTACTCAAACAGAAAAAAACACACCAAGAAACATACAATTCAGGACATAATAATGGTATGTATATTCACACGAAAGAAAAAATAAAAAATGATATTATTTCAATTTCGTAAAAAAAAGAGCGCGTGTAACTCAGTATACTCGTGGCAGAAGTGAAACTTCTTTGGCGATCTAAAAATCTCGATTTGACTCAGCTATGTATGTGTTCTATATCAGAATGATACATGGGGTTGTTAACTCGAAAATTAAATAATAATGGTGAAAATTAAAAAATGGGCACGACTGGATCGCACAAACTTGCTCTCGTAGCTAAAAACTTGAACGTAGCTTAAAATTGTCAATGCGCATATGTGGTTCTATAACATTTTGATATTATTAAAAAAAGTTTTAAAAATAATTTAAAATATAAATTATTACTATAATTTACTAAACATTTGTTTCTTTAATAGCTTACACACATAGAGCTGACAAAAAAAGTTTGCCATCTGGTTTGTTTGCTAAATGTGAATTTACGAAAAAAAATTTCAAAAATCGTTAGATCGGTTTTCTTAAAAATTAGTTTTTTAATTTGAACATTTTTCAAAATAAAATTTGGTATGCCAACCTTTAGAATTGAATAATTTACAATTTTACACAAAATTTAAAAAATATTCATTCACCCGTTTTAAAGATATTGAATTTTCAAAAAAAAAATTCAATATTTTTTGAAAAACCCAAAAATTAGTTTTTTTAAAAAGTTTTTATGCAAAATTTCTAAAATAGTAAAGTACCACTTAAATAAAAAAATTGGTTGAAATCGGTATAGCCGTTAATGAGAAATTTGAAAAACAAAAATCGGTTCTATGACTGGTACCGTTAATAACCGTTATAATTTTTTTTTTCTATCAAACTATTTATTTTAGTTTATATAGTAGCTCGTAATTTTTTGCTTCAAATTCGTTCGAGCCATTTTTGAAATAAATAATTTTTTGTATTTGTGCTGTGTGGCAGGTACCGTTATTTTTTGAGTTAAACAAAATTTCAATTTCCCCTCTAGGGAATCACATAAGTCCAAAGTTTGAAGAAAATCGCTTCAGCCGTTTAGGGATCAGCTCGAGGTACATACAGACAGACAGACCATTTTTTTGCTCACCCTGTCCATAATTGACTTTAGTTTTTTACAGTTTTTACACTTAAACTTAAATAAAAAAATGTTCATTTACATCACCATTTGCCTACAAACTAAAAGATAAACTTGAACTTTGACCAAACTTAATTTTTGACCTCAATCTTCTTAAGAGCTCCATGAATAAAATTCGTATGACACAATACAGGTTTTATCTTCCAAAAAGAGCTTCTTTTTGATGTCTTACGCATTTCTTAAATAATTACCCTTAATTCGGGTAAGACTTTCGATTTTGTAAGGTGAAAGGGGAAAAGTCCAGTATTTTTGAAAATTTCTCGAAAAGCATCAGGTTTTTTAAGAACTGTCTTTTGAAAAACGGTAGTTATTAAAATTCCACACAAAAAATCTCAACCACCTTTTACGCCCGAGCAAGAGATTTTGAAAAAATAGGGACAAAATGTGGACTTACTTTAATGTGATATTTTCCACACCGTTGCATTTGCGCTCATTTCTCCCAAAATCCATTAGTCTAACAAAAAAATTATAGTCATCTATTCTTTGTAGAATATTATAAGCTACAATTTTTCCAAAGATATTTCTTAAAAAAACCTGATGGTTTTTGAGTAATCTTTAAAAATACTGGACTTTTCCCCTTTCACCCTACAAAATCGAAAGATTCTTAGAATTTCATTATCTATTCACCAAAAAAAAAACTCTGACATTCTTATTAACCATATAAATTAGAAAATAGTCGTAAAAGGACATTTTTCCTTTTATCTGCTACAATATTATAGATTATCAAAAAATCCAAACTTATTGCACTATAAAATATATTAACCTATCAATAAAATTGTTTACTTTTACTCTACCTGCCACCACTTAGCTAATCAATGATCTCAGCGTTGCACATGTGGCGTTACATTTTTTCGTTTCACAATAATTCAATCTTGAAATTTCCTACAAGTTTCACTTCAAAAATATTTCTATATTTTAATTTTGCGTTCAGATATCTATGTACATACGTAAGTACCTATACTCTGTTCAGTTCGTATTTTCAGTACAGGCCTTTTGGGAGAGCTTTTTCAAACATACACGTGCTGGCTGATGTTTGCATTGCACTCAACTTAAGAAATTGCCTGTGAAATAAAAACAGAACCCCTGACTTCCATTGAAATTGTTTTTGTAATATTCCATAAATCCACGTTCATACCATAATGACCAGTATACTCCGCGGTTGTGAGGAGAGGAGACAGGAGACTGAAACAAGAAAGAACAAGATACACACAATTTGCCTTTTGCTCGCATTAATGTGTTTATTAAAAACAACACATTGATTTAGAGTTCCCATACGTCGGAAATTCGGATACGGATGGAAATTCTTATACCTTTTTCTTTGGTTTTTGCTATGTAGCTTTCAGAATTATAGCTTTATAATAGCTTTTGAGAGCAGTATATTTTATGTGTGTGTGTTAAGTGTTGTCACTTCGTGTTTTTCTGCTTACACCTTTTCGTTTAATTTGTTTTTCCTGCTTTACAATATTTGTTTGAAAGTTTTTGATGGAGTTCGGTTCATTAATTAACTGTAATTTGAATTGCCAAATAGTTTTTATTCTTCATGAAAATAAAAATAAAAAGAATAATGTTTCGTGTTTATTGTAATATTTTACCAAGGGTTCATAAAATAAAATTTATTTCCTTTCTAAAAATTCTAATAAGGCATTACTAATCCTTTTTCCTGAAATAAATGTTGTAATCTAATCTAACCTAATCCTTAAAAGTCATACAAAATTAAGCATACACAACACAAACAAAGCAATAAAACTTTAAGGAACAATAAATAAACGTTATTTTTTTTTTATTTATATGAAAAACGCAACAGCATACCAGTATACCTGGAAAACCCCACATAAAAAAACACCTTTTTTATGACCTGTGTGCGTTCAAAAAAACTGTGGGATTATCCCGGCTATAAATTAGGCCTTCTGGGGAACTCTTAAGAAAATACGCCTACTATCTAACCTCTTTGTGGTGTGGAAAAAGATAGATTTATTTTTATTTGCATTTGCATTATTTTTTTTTAAGATTTAGTTTTTTCTGTTTATGAAATCTAAATTAGCAGTTGGTAACCCTACTGACATTTGAATGAGAGAAGAGAGAAATATGCCAATTTATAATGCGCGATACGGCAACCATGGAAAATCCAAAAGCTTTATAAAAAAAGAGATAGCTTATTGGAATCCGTAAAATTAAGGATGAGAGGCAAACACCCTATCTTCCCTGTACTGAAAATACGCACTGAACAGAGTAAATGTAGGAACAGTTTTAATTATTATTAGATAGGTTAAACCATAGGCTCTAGTTCAATGTAGGTGTCGAAAATTTGTTGGGCTTTTCAATCATCGTTATAATTGAAAACTCGAATTTTTAGTTTGACACATTAGTCAAGTTAGGACTTTTTAGAAGGAAAAAAATCCGATTAGAAAAAAATTATTGAATTTTTGAACAACAACAACAACTTAAAGGCGCTACCACCAATTGTTTTGGCTGGAGATATAGCTATTTCGTGCTTTGCCACTTTTGCACTCATCAGTCTTCTTTTTGTGGTGCTGAGCTGTAATCCAATTTTATTTGAAAAACTTTTTATGCACACCATAGGATTCGAACCCACGCATATCAGATTTGCTTAGTCTTAGCAGTCGTGTGCACTACGCACTCCACCGCTTTAGACCACTGACGTCACAGGTCGAGATGTATTATTTGTTTATCAAATGCATTTGGAGCATCAGCATTTTCATTAGCCCCTTTAAGTATGCTGTCTTGTTCCGCCTCCATTTTTCTCCATACCTTATTTCGATACACTACAATTCGCAAAACGTATCAAAGGGGGAGAGGTTGGAAGATCGGTGTGCATAAAAAGTTTTTTAAGTTGTTGTTGTTGGTCAAAAATTCAATGAAATTGACGGAATAAAGAATGGTCAAGCCTAAAGCTATGATTAGACGGTCAACGAAAATGGTCAACGCATTGACTCTCTGACGTCAGAATGACGTCAAATTCTGTCCCACGGCTTTCAAGTCGTGTGATTGTCATTGCAAAACGTTGTCAACGCACTGACATCAGCGTTGACACTTGCGATGACATGGTTTGAAAAGTCAACGCGTTGACTGTTTTCATTTACCGTGTAAAAACCCCATCAGAATTTTTCGGACACATTGACAGATATTTCCTGACTGCCCATCAACGCGTTGTCCAGGTTCCAACGTTGACACGCTATAATTTTCTGCTGTGTCAAAGTAGTTGGCGTTGACATTCTTTTCATTTAAAGAAACAGCAACAGAAAAAAAAACAGCAACATAAAAGGAAACAAAACATTTCAAAACAAAATTATTTAAAGTTAAATTAGTTTGAGTTAAAAAAAAATGAGCATAAGCACCAGTGAACGTAAAAGAAAATTACTTTACTCGTGGACCAAACAATACGAGGTCTCCGCTTTGATTGCGGCAGTAGAGAAACGACCAGCGCTTTGGGATGGAGGATGCAGCGACTATAAACTAGTTAGAACAGGCAACGGGGAGTCAAATAAGGGCACTCTAAAAAAAGTTTTGACGTCTGAAAAGTTTGAACGCAGTTTTGTCAGCGCATTGACACCGATTTGGATAAATCTCATTGACACCTGTCAACGCATTTTGGGACAACATTGACGGGCTTGTGTCATTTGTGTGATCGTCAATATTTCAGATGTTGACACGGTGAGCGTTGACGTTGCCATGTCAGTGCTTTGACCGTTTTTTTGGTGACGTCAGAGAGTCAACGCATTGACCATTTGCGTTGACCGTCTAATAGTAGTTTAATAAGCTGACATTCTAGCACGAATAGTACAATAATAACAATAATACACAAATTATTTTTATTTTATTTTTATATTTATTTTTATTTTTTTTTTGATCTTTTAAATAAATTTTTATCTAATCGGTTTTTTTTTTCCTTTTAAAAAATCATAACTTCATTATTTCTACTCGTCAAATTTTTAAGATTAAGATCTCAAAATTTAGCTTATAAATGTGGCTAAATTTTTAAATAAAAATTATTGGGGAGGGACAAAAATTTTCGTACTAAAAGGGTGTGTAAATGTCTCGTCAACTTTATGTATACTATTTTAAATTCAAAATATGATGACAAGTTTTAAAGTTTAAGTAAATACTTTTAAACACCTTTTTCAAAATTGCGGACGATGCAGAGGGTTTTTGTATTGGAAAAATCTCCAAGATTGAGCCTACGTCCTTGGGATAGGGCAGGGCGTGTGCAGAGAAGATGAGGAGGTGAATCCCTAAGAAGTATACTCTTATAATAAAATAATAAAATTCTCCTCCCGACTTTTTGTCGATATTTTTGCTAATTTGATTGGACTAACAGAATTTTCAAAAGATCTTATCTATGTATATACACAAAAATAATTTGAATTGTTTCATCCAACAATCAGAAAGTCGACCATGAGAAAAATGGTTCTACAGGGTGATTCACCCAAGGTGTGACAAAAAGCTAGAGTGTGTAGGTTGGTTCGAAACCATACCAATTTTTATAGGAGGGTGGGTCTATTCACCCTCGTTAAGTGGGGAGGGGCAATTAAAAAAAAAAAATAATTAAAACTCTTAAAAAAAAAAACAAATTGTTTTCAAAATTAAATGGTCTTAATATAGTACAATAGCCAAAGCCGACAGCAAATTTTGATAGTGGATGTATAACCAAAATCTGAGTATGAATGGCTCTTAAAGGGGCATGTTTTGTGATATCAAAATCAAAAGTCTGGCAGGTCAAAAGCCTAAGCCTTTGGCAGGGTGGGATGCTGAAAATAGAGATATTCTACATTTCTTATCTGGGGTAGGCTCCTAGACTAAATTATTGGACCAATGACATATCGCTACGAGAGCATATGTTCGTGCGATCCAGTCGCCCATGCCCATGTATTTTATATTCTTATATATTTGGCTCTGTAAAAACTATATTTGAATGGAGAAACTTATCGTCTTTACATTGAAGTGGCGGCTTATAACATAGTGGAAATAAAAATAACAAAATAATAATTTCTGAATAAAAAAGAAGGTTCCACATACGCCATAGTGACCCAAAATTGAATGAATGAATGAAATTTATTGAGGCTTTAAAATGAATCTACATAGATAAAAAAAACTTAATAGTGATCTTCATAATTACCAAACCTTGTTGATCGTGTACTGCTGAATGAATGCATACCTACAATTTTGATCGATTTGCGCTTCAGAACTAACCACAGCAATCTTCGATTGACGCTTCTCGCAAGAGAATGTAAAAGAATTTGTATCATTTTGAGTGACTTCTGCACTAAAATGTTTAGAAAACTATAGAAAATTCAAGGTACAATATTTAAATCGATTTTAAAAGAACTAACCAAAAGGTTTACATTATCTATCATCATGATCAACATCCATTGGAAAAATACTATTACCAATATTCAAAGAGTTTCGAACGGCCTATTTAACATTTTTTTCAAAGGTGTTTTCTCGTGATAACACTACTTGCAGTTAGGCTGCATAGCCTTCGCTTCGTCATATTTACATTGAAGGTTTTGAATGAACAACAACCACTTGTTTTGGCTACCACCAAGTATTATACATTATATAAATAAAAATTGGAACTATAGACTAGGCACTACTAAAAAGGAATCTGATGATTGGTGTGGCAGCCATGAAATTGCAATAATTCCAGCCTAATGTAATATTTTTTTTATTTTTTTAACCTTTTTAAAAAGTTTGTAATGTACTTAAAAACGTAGTGGCCGCCTACTGGAGAGAGCTGCGTACAACATCCCATATCACCCTACGATCTATAGGCTAGACATAGACATTTGCTTTATTTGTATAATTTTTTTTTTTTATATAGTAGATGCTTATGGTATCTACGTTTTTTATATAATATTGAAATTGTAAATTTTGCCTTAAAATACCATTATTAGCTTTAAAAAAATGTTTTTTTTTTTTTTCATTTTTTTTTTTTTTTTTTTTATATTGAGCGCGTGCAAAAGGGGTTGTGACTACCCTTAAGATGATATACACAGCACGAGCGATTAGGTAGATTGGAGGGGATTTAAAAGGAGATACCGATGCACATTGGTTTTGAACGTCTGTAGATCACAATGGGAGGGGAAAATTGAGCTGGGTAGAGCATTCCACATTCGAGTAGTGCGACTAAAGAAAGAATCTCTGTACTTAACAGTACGTCCGAAATTGGGCTCAAGGGTAAACTGATGGGCATTCCTAGAAGCACGAGTATTACGGTTGAATTGTTTGAGGGGAGGAAAGCAACTGGCTATTTCACTAGAGCATTGTTTATGGAAATAACGGTAAAATAACGAAAGACATGAAACATTTCGACGGTGCTCAAGAGATGAGAATGTTTCCGTTATAGTTCTTTCACCTATCATTTTAAGAGCTCTCTTTTCGATTCTATCCAATAAACTCAAGTGGGTTATTGGAGCACCTGCCCAAATGTGAGAGTTATACTCAAGTTTTGGACGAATAAAGGCTTTGTAGATCACAGCCAGATCAGAAGGGGAGTTCTGACATCGATTTTTGAAAATGTGTTAATGTTTTTTTTACATCAAGTTACGTAAGCAGAAAAAGGAGCAGGCCCTTGGATTGAAGCTAAATGAAGCATATTGAAATTGTAAATTTTGCCTTAAGATACCATTATTTAGTTATTTTAGTGACTTACATTATTAATATATGATATACATTTCGGTCATTAGACCATGAAAAAAAAAAATAGACCATGAAAAAAAATAAATGTTTATCGTTAGTGTTACGAGCCTTTATTCCAACGTGAAGAAAAATATACCTGAAGATGGTCTATTGACCGAAATATACATCAAAAAAATGTTCAAACTGTTTTTTTTTTTTTTTTTTTTTTTTAATTTTACGTTATTAATTTAATATTAAATGCTCTCATAAGGGCTCGTTTCACACATATTCGGTTCTGTCTAGACCTCTTCACACACAGACGGTTCATATTCGGTTTGTAGGTACAGTTAAAATTAAATAAAATGTATTAAAAAAAAGAAAAAAAAAATGTTTTGGTCTCCAAATCGACAGCGAAAACGTAGACGAAAATGTTACGGAAAAATATTTATGGAGAGCTCTATCGCATTATGACCAAAATTAAAAAAAAAAAAAAAAAAACAAATCGATAGACGTTTTTAATTTTTCGTATTTTCTTTTTCGTACCTTACTTTGTGGTATATTTTGAAGTGTCCTATGCTACAGTGCTGCTCATTTTTTAATTCTTTCTTCTTATTTTTTTTTATATTTAGCGCGCGCTAAAGAGGTTGCGACTACCCTTAAAATGATGTACACAGCACGAGCGATTAGGTAGGTTAGAGGGGATTTAAAAGGAGATACCGATGCACATTGCTTCTGAATGTCTGTAGATCACAATGGGAGGGGAAAATTGAGCTGGGAAGAGCATAGCACATTCGTGTAGTGCGACTAAAGAAAGAATCTCTGTACTTTGCAGTACGTCCGAACTCCGAAGTTGGGCTGAAGGGTTAACTGATGGGCATTCCTAGAAGCACGAGTATTACGGTTGAATTGTTTAGGGGGAGGAATGCAACTGGCTATTTCACTAGAACACTGTTTGTAAAAATATCGGTAAAAAAACGAAAGACATGAGACATTGCGACGGTGCTCAAGAGATGTAAATGTTTCCGTTACAGTCCTTTCACATTTCATTTTTAGAGCTCTCTTTTGTATTCTATCCAATAGACTTAAGTGTGTTATTGGAGCACCTGCCCAAAAATGGGAATTGTACTCAAGTTTTGGACGAATAAAGGCTTTATAGATCACAGCCATATCAGAAGGGGAGACAAATTTCTTGCATCGACGGAGAAAACCTAAACACCTAGCAGCATTTTTGGCGATGTCAAATATGTGGCCGTTCGACAGAAGGTGGTCTGTGACACACATATCGAGGACTGAAAGCTGTTCAGTTTCCTCTATGCAAGTGCCGCTCATGGATAGCAGCATGGGGGGTGGGTTCCGCTTTAATGACAGGAGACAGCATTGAGTTTTAGAAGCATTAAATTCTACACGGTTTTTTATTCTCTACTGCACAATCAGAATTTAATGAGCTTATCATACGCTGCCGTTCAAGTTCCACATCCGAAGGACATGGATGTGAATCAAGAAACAAATATGAAAAGCTGAGGGTACTGTCGTCAGCAAAACAATTTAATGGATTAGAAGTTCCAGGTAACAGATCGTTTATGAATATTACAGGAGGAGGGTCGGAGACGGAGCGCTGGGGCACACCAGCATTTATTTTGTGGATACCAGACTTGAATTGAAAGGTAATTTCTAATCCAATGAAGAAGAGATTCATCGATACCAAATGCAGGCATTTTCGATAGGAGAGCTTAATGCCAAACTCTATCAAATGCTTTTGAAATATCAAGTGCAATAATCTTACTTTCTCCAAACGATGTGAAGATTTGTGCCACTGTCCGGTAAGATCACCAGTGGACCTATTGCTACGAAAGCCTTACTGCCGGTCATTAAGAAGCTTTCGTTCTTCGAGATATTTCTTAATCTGAAAATTAATCAGCGTTTCCATGGCCTTGGAAAGAAGGGACGTAAGTGCAATTGGTCGATAGTTTGAGGGTGAAGAAGATACGCCTTTTTTAGGGACAGGCTGGATAAATGCTGTTTTCAATCCACTCGCAAAGAGACCGGTAGAGTAGGACAGATGGAAAAGCTTAGGTAGTGGTTTTTCCAGCATTGAAGAACACCTCTTCAGAACAATGGGAGGGATACTATCCGGGCCAGTGGATTTGTGTACGTCGAGATCTTTTAGAACTCTAGCAAGTGCACGAGTGCGAAAGAAGATTTGTCCCATAAAACCATTTACGCTCTCAAGTACAGGAGGAGTCATAACACTTTCTGGCAGCGTCGGATTAACAGCAAACTGTGCTGCAAGCAAATTGGCTGTATCTAGTGAGCTGACAAAAGGAGTATAATTAAAGACGAGCGTTGGAACCGAGGACAAGGTGGTGTTTCGTATGTGTTTTACAAAAGATCAAACATTTTTACTACCTTTGGGACATTGTAGTATTTTTTGCCGAAGGTTTTGATCATGTAAAAATTTGGTACGTCGAATATGAACACTACAGGTCTTTCTAGCTTGTTGAAAATTTTTCCTCAGTAGGGTTGGCCTTATAACAACGGAAGCTTACTTCTCTGCACCTGATAACCTCTTTGCAGCTCGAATCAAACTATGAGTTTCCTTTGGGTTTGATAGATTTAACCCTATTCGGGATTAAAATTCCTCATTCCCCAAAAATAAAATTTGTGATCATATCTGCACTGGCGTCTACGTCACTATCGAGGAAGCATAGTGACCAGTTAAAGCTTCTGAAAAAAATCGTTGAGACAGTCCCAGTTGGCTTACTCATATTGCCAAACGGTTCTCTTGGGAGTTTTTTCTCTAACTGGATCTTGTTGGCATAAGAAATTTGCAGATATGACACAATGGTCTGATGAGTCTAGAGGCGATAATACACTTATATAGTTTATTTATCAGGGTCAGAGGTAAGGAACAAGTCTAGAGTGTTGGCGGATTGACCTGCAACGTCAGGAATCCGAGTAGGCTCGTCAACAAGCTGAGTTAGGTTGTTTAACTCAGAACAAATCTCGCATACCTTCCTTCGGGTGTTGTCTGACCCGAATAGCGTAGCCACGAAGAATTATGCATATTAAAATCGCCCACAACAACGATTTCACTGTGCGGAAAATTGGAAATAATTCTCTGGATGGAGTCGGATAGTGCATCGAATTCGTTAGAAGTCGAATTACCATCCAAACTAGGGCGCCGATAAATAAAACAAGTATGGATGATGCGCTTATGGACGGTGAATTTAAACCGCATGAAATTAAAGTTTGTATTCAAACATGAACCATATTGTGGTTGAAGCTGATAAGCGACATCATTTCGAACGTATATGGCGAGCCCATGATGAGAGAATAATAGAGGCACTAAGCTATTACCATGCAGGCTGAATTTCGAGTGATCGGTATTTTCCCCTACCTGGGTTTCAGTTAGTGCCAAAACAGCTGGCCTGGTTTTCGCAGTATGGACATATGCAGCAAAAAAATTCCGCCTTAGTCCTCGAATGTTGCTGTAGTCAACCCTAAATTCACTCACCATTACGAATAAACATACACAAAAAACCAAATCAGAGAAGTTAACCATGCTTTGTTTTCTTCAACGGCAACAACAAAAAAAATTTAAACGTCAAATTTTTACTAGCAATAATGTTACGGACAATATGAGGAGTATAATTTCAAAGTGGAATAAAATTCTACTTTTTTTTTCAAAAATGAGTTAAGTATGAGGAAGTTTTCTTTACAAGGGCTCTCATATATGTATTAAGCTACAAGGTATCAAAACTTACTATTTGCTATACTTTTTGATACTTGAAAAGTTGTGATTTTGTCAAAACTACCACTATTTCTGTCAGTTGTTTAATTCAAAACAAATAAAATTCCGCACAAAACTCTTCTTTTCCTATGCAAAACAAAGAAGTCGCATTCAAAACCAGTGTATTCCAATGCACTGAAACTTTTGAAGTTTATTTATTCTTTTTGTTTAAGTAATTTACATTAATACAATAAGAAGATGAAGAAATTTAAATATTAAAAAGTTTAAAATTATTTCTGTTTTAAGTGAAGTGAATGAATATAATTCGATTAAAAACTACAAGTGACCTCAACTCCAGAAATTAATGTGTTTCGAGTTGAGGTCACTAACTTGTAGTTTATAATTGAATTAATTTAAATACATTCCTGTTATTTTTTGTTAAGGTTTTATTTATATTTCAAGCCTATTTTTTACATAATCCGAAATGAATTAAAGTGAAAAATGTTTTGATATTTTCAAAACTCTTTTATTGCCGAACAATTCCAATCGTAATTTTCTTTTCCAAATTAAATTTCAAATAACGTTCAAAATCATAATTAATGGATAAAGGCTACTTGAAGTTTATTTTTTAGCATTCAATCTAATCCAAAAAATCATTTTAGCAGCTTTTAACAGTTTTTTTTCGATTTACTCACAATTTTCAAAATTGCTTTCGGGAAATAGTGGAGACTTGACTTTAACATTTGACAGTTGTTGCCTATTTTTATGTTTAAATTTCTGGGTCCCTCTCCTCATTAAATGTTGTAGCAGAAAGAGTATTCAATTCCAAATATTTGACGAAAAGCTATCTAGATATCACTTTATATACAAGTCTGAACGAGTCCACTTGCCTGTCAACTTCCTTCTCTACTGGCTTCAGAAAATTCCATGCCAGTTGACGAGCAAGTTGCTTACAGCCATATTATTGACTTGATTCAAAACTAGTTTTACGGCAAAACTAGTTCAATAGAAGTTTCAAGTCCCAATATTTTGACAAATCGGTATTATTAACTAAAGTTTTGGTATTTTAAACTCAAAATATTGAAACTGGGATACCAAAACTTTCATAAATAATACCAATATGTATAAAACTTGCAATTTGAAATCTCCATAAAACTAGTTTTGAAAAACTCAATAATATGGCTGTTAGGTTTGTATGTATTTATTAGTAAAAAAATGTGTTTGTATAGCAACTTGCTTGCCAGTACTTGCCCGTGTAGCCCTGAGGCTAAACCGAAATTTATGATTCCGATGAAGTACAAACCCTTGTGAGATTGCGACTTTGTGGTTTTATTTTCATTTTCGTCATTAAAGTACGATTTACCATACTTTAAGCAATTATAATCAAAATATAAGATCGAACCCTAGAAAGGCTAGCAGAACGTAGCCAAAAAAACTTGAAAGCAACTTGCCCGGCAACCTGCCTGGCAAGTTGCTTGCTGCCTACGTCACAGCATATTCACCTATAGGAATTAGACAGTCAATCTATGTAGCCAACTTGCTTGCCAGTACTTGCCCGTGTAGCCTCAGGGTAATCTACTACGATTTTCTAATTTCGTTATCAAACTGCGACTGCTGAACAAAACGAGCACAAAATTTTTCGTTTATGATTTCGTTGTGTCACTTTTTGTATACAAATTTTCGTTTCGGTTGAGCTGCATACCATGCTTAAAGAACGATAAAGTTCTGAAAAAAATATTTCTTGTATGACAAATTTAAAACGTCTTTCGGTTTGATTTTTTTTTAAACTTTTGACATAGCCTTTTCGTTTTTGTTTTTTGCTCTTGATGTGGAGAGCACTATATTATTCTTTTCACTTTAGCTGCGCACTAGGCTTAACATAGTAAATAATAATAAAAAGCTTTTTTAAAAAAATTATTTGAAATGTTTTGTTTTCAATTTTTTTAATTTTAAAACTTTTTATTCAAAAACTTTTTAAGTTCCTACTAAACTAACTTGTTAAAAAAAAATAACGAATTGATGTAATAATGGCTTTAGTAAAGTATGGTATACCTGAAAATTGTAAGTGTTGACGTTGTTTTAGTATTTTGTTTTTATTTTTTTTTGTTAAAGCCCCTCTCGTTCAAGCCTAGTACTCAGTTTAAGTGAAAATGAAATTTCTATATAAAAAAGGGTGCAGTGCATTAACGCCCACGGAATTATACCCCGCGGGTGTTAATTCCCAAAAAAAAAGGAATAAAACCCCCGGGTGTTAATTCCTTTTTAAAATGGAACTAACACTCGCGGGGCATAATTCCTTTTTCTGACGGGTTTTAATTCCAATTTAAAATGGAAATAAACCCCATCTGGCACACTATGGTATCAGTCGATGTGCTTTCAGAGTTTTTTTTTTACTAAATAGTACTTTAGGCGGCTCACTTTGCGGGTTCAAGGATTTTAACTCCCTTTTCGGGTCCTCTGTCCCGCTCACGCGACTCCTTTGCTCCGCTTAGGGTATGCTCAGTCGCCTGTCAGGCGCCTTTGTTGTCAGTTGGTCTGCTTTTAAAGTGTTTGTAGTAAACAGTGATTTGGGTAAAAGTATTTAAGAATCACATGTGTATGAAGATTGGGTCTTAATGCCAATTCCAAAAAACAAAAACTACCGCTGAAATTAGTTCCTTTTGTGGTGGGCCTTATTACCAATTTAAAAAGGAATTAACACCTGCGGGGGTTGATTCCTTTTTTTTTTGGGAATTAACACCCGCAGGGGATAATTCCGTTGGCGTTAATGCACTGCACCATACAAAAGACACTTATTTCACAGCGAGGAATCTCATAACGAGAGCTGAGTACCCAAATGTGGGAGCGAAATATTCACCGATTCAAAATTAATTTCTTTTCATAATTTTTATTTCCTAACGTACGACCAAATCAAAATATTTTTTTATTCAAAGTGAGTATTAAAAATTGGCAAACTGAGGACTAAAAATAAACGTGGAGAGTTAATTATGGTTTTATAATGATTATTCACGTAAATTTTAAACGGTTTTTATTTTTCATTTCATACAAACAAGCAATCAAGAAGGAGTAGGTTAAAGAATAGGTAGGTAGATACTTAGAAATTAACATTCATATCTACTTCTAAGAATTTTTTTTATCTAATCATTGAAAAATAAGTTTATTTCATTCAAAAAAATCCTTCCCAAGATCTTTAAAATACAAAACAAAATACATACAAAAAAAAAAACAGCCCCAAGGGTAACATTGTAAATTCTGCGTCGCGTCAGTACAGACAGCCACTTGTCTGATTTGGTCTTAATTGCATAAGGATTGATGTTATGCCCACATGTATTGCTGCTGCGTTAGATGAGAGCATGTGGGCGGTAGATTTTTGAGCACATCAAAACTCAAGGACTCTCAATTCTGTTTTGTATGAACCAAACATCTGAGATACTGAGAAATTAACTGAAAAAAGCCTTGCGCACAATCGAGAAACAAATGGTCGAATTCATTTTATTGTTTAGAAGTTTTAAGAGCTAAGAAGCTAAGGAGCAATGACAATACATTTTTAAAGAGTATTCCGCCATGAATGAGGAATATGATTCACTTGGAAAATCAAAATTCATTGATCTCTTATGAAAATAAATTTTGGATTATATTTATCCAATAATTTCTCTTTTAAAAGTGAATTCTTTTAATTCGTCGAAAATTGTCACACTCCAAAAACTACATAGATTCCATTATTTAGAAATATATCAAAGTTCTTAACCATTCAAAACAATGAACCTTGGGCTATTTCGAAAGAAGACAATTTCAATACAGAAAATTATCCTTCGAATAAGAGAAACAGCAAATAGTTTCCAACTTTTAGATTTTGCGAATGTGAATGGGGTCCTGCACTCCTTCTATTCCTGCCTCCTGAATTACTCTCCTCCTGTGCTATAAAAAAGCTCTTAAAGGCAAGTTAATCTCACAATAAGTCAGAAATGAATTTGGAATACAAAACAATAACAGAAGACAATGTTTTATTGGCCTTGAAAAGTTAACATAATTTTATCAACAAATAACAGAAATAAAATGCACGACTGGATTTTGGATAACACGAACTTGCTGTATGTGGCACAAAATAAAAAATTGTGGTTGTGACTGAGAGTTTGAAAATGTGTGTTTAGTGTCTAAAAGGAGGAAGTGTGATGTTTTAGGAAAACAAAGTCAAATGTGTATCTACATCTAAGAAAATGTTTATTTTTAAATGCTATATTATTTGAGCTATTTGCACAGGAAAGATAGATTTCTTTGTGGAACGAAATATAGGACGCCTGAATTTCTTATACCTGAAAGGGGACTATTAGAATAGATTAAGTCCTGATTAAGTCGCAAGGCGCTGTAGTTTTGTTATCATTTTTTGTTGTTGTTTCAAATTATTAACTCTGGCAGCAGGTAACATTGTAACCTCATTGTTTGAATCTAATAACTAGGGCTGGGATTCTCAAGCACTTAAAAATCGGAAATATGCGCTTAAAATATGCCCTTAAAAATGGACAATATGCAGTAAAATATGCACTTAAAAAACAATATTTTACCTTATTTTTCTCAGAAGAAAAAAATAAAAATATATATTTTTATTTAGTTTTTATTAATAAAGAATTGAATTTAATCTGACGTAAAGAGAGGGGTTTTTGGACAACAA
Source organism: Melangyna quadrimaculata (assembly GCA_949320155.1). NCBI lineage: Eukaryota > Metazoa > Arthropoda > Insecta > Diptera > Syrphidae > Melangyna > Melangyna quadrimaculata. Next base: position 52,489,568 of record OX439484.1, read on the forward strand.
ATTTTGTATCTCAGACTTAATGGGGCATATTCATAGTCGCAGATAGACCCAGGTTTACCTAAACTACAGTTCAGTTAATTGCAAATTGTTGGTTTTATATTTTTGTAAGATAATTAACTTGGTATATTAAGCAAATAGCTGCAAATATTTTGAAATTATAAAAAAATAGAATCAACGTCCGAAAATTCAACTAAACCTATGTTTAACTAATGCTAGATTTCCGCTTGTCTTTGAAAAGACGCAAATTGACAAACTTTCGAAGTAGGGCTGGCAACGAGACGAGACTGGATTTTAAGCAACCGAGACGAGACCGAGACGAGACTGTATATTTGGACCGAAATTTACAGAGAGCCTAATAAATAAAAAAAATCAAATTTTAGTTAAATATTTATTTTCTTCTGCACATATTCAAACTATAATCGAAAATATTTCTTTCCATATCAACAAGTTCACCGGAAATCGTATTTTTTGGAGACGAGACCGAGACGAGACTTAATTATACGAGACTTAATTATACGAGACCGACTCGAGACCGAGACGAGACTGAAAATTTTCGATTTTAACGAGACCGAAACGATACTTACAAAAGTCTCGTAGAGTCTCGTTTCGTGACCAGCCCTATTTCCAAGACAGGGTGAGTTATAATTGCTCGCTACTACTACTTTCTTTGCTTTTTGTGTTGGTAAAAGTCACCCTGTCCTGGAAAGTTTGTCAATTTGCCTCTTCTCAATGATAAGTGGAAACCTAGCATTAGACACAGCTCTAAAATGACTATGAATACGCCCCAATATGTACATTATTTAAATTTGCATTGTAGAATAGCCTTGGTTTTCAAAAAACAGTATTAATTTTTTTTTAATAATTGCACCAAAAGGGCCATCAAAATAATTAATTTTTGCAAAATTTCCATCAACTAAAGCGATTTTAGTTCACCACCATCGAATTGGATTTCTTTAAAATGTTTTGCATATTACGGAATTGCTTCTATCCACGTTCCCCACCTATAGTATTTATAGGCTATTAAACCAACTCATCGACCTAGATTTTTCGTCACAAATATAAACTCGACACTTTATTGAAAAATATGAATGAACAATATGAAAATATGCACTCAAAATATGCATTTATAACAAAAATATGCATTTTGCATGAAATATGCAAAATATGCACTAACGAATGAATGCCATTTTAATGGAAATCGCATGATTCGTAAAGATAATTTGGTTTTAGGCTTCTAAATGTTGTGAGAAAAAACATGCATTTGCATGGAAATCTACTCATAACCTATCAGTTTTATGGCAGTTTTTACTTTTTCTTGGAGCGTGGGTCTTGCGATTCGGTTTTGAATGTGCCTGTCCGCAAGCTCTAAAGCGAGTATTTTTGGAAGTGAAACGCTCGGTTTCTTCCATCATCGAAACGTATAAACATGTTTATTTGTTCAAACCTCTTTAAAGAAATAACTATGCGGTAAAAGGCCATATTATTCTGATGGAAAAGATCTTTTGCCTCTAAACCAGGCGCGAACGCAGGGGGGGGTTCTGGGGTTCATTTTTATGATAATTTTCTATTTTCTTATGTCTGAAATGCGACCCAGGTTTGCATGTAATTTTCCAAAGAACTGTTTTTAACGGTTTATATTCCATAGAACTGTGGTCGATTAAAAAACACTGCAAATTCTTCTTCTGTCTCAGGAATCAGGATGGCAAGTTATGTTTTAATTCAGAGAAAATGTTTTTTTTTTAAATAACTTTTGTAATTTTAAAAATAGTTTTCATTTTAATCGGAGTTGAAACATTACTGTCCTTCAACCTTCAAGTCAAGATTTCGACTTCTCACGATAAAATATAATATTTAAAAACGTCTTAAATTTTTCAAAACCCACCACGAAATTTTTTCCTGCGTTCGCGCCTACTCTACACCGTATGCTTTTTCAGCGTACAGTAATATCTTGTGCTATTGCCATTTGAACTGGGTTCTCATTGCATCTTCCTTGTAAGTACATGAAAGTACCAGCTAAGTTGGTCTTGCTGTATTTTGTCCAAGATAGTATTTTTGACGAGTAGGCTTCCTCGGATTATCTTGCTTTTTCACTCCTGCTGTCATAAGAAGCATCTTCATTTCATTTGCCCTCAATTTACTCTCATACTGCTTGTACATTGTCCAGCACTGTGAACCGTAAGTAGGCGGCTGAGCTTATGGGGCAGTTTGCGATCATGTTTTATCATTAGTATTAGTATTGAACCAAATTACCATTAAAAATCATTTATTTGCCGTGGCACTTGGTAAATATTTTTTTTTCTTATAAGCTGGCATAACTAAATGTTAAAAACGCCTGAAAAAAGCTTCGGGCCAGATTTCATGTAGCCGTATAGGTACCATCTAGTCTAAGAGCCGAAAGTAAATTTTGGGAGTGGATGTATAACCAAAATCTGAGTATGAGGGTTTATAGGTGCATATTTTGTGATATCGAAATCAAAAGTCTGGCAGGTTTTTTGTTCAGCATTGGGGGGCGGTATAGTTGAAAATAGAGATTTTCTAAAATTCTTATCAGAGGTATTATCATTTCCATCAATTTGCTTAAAAATACTATAATAATAATGATGCTCTGTCATTTTCCCTAAGTCCAAACACCTTAATCTTGGTGATATGACTTATAGAACTCAAGATATAAGCTTTTAAAGCGGCCTAATCGGTTTTTTCTTGGAGATTTATGAACCGCAAAAAATCAACAAAACTAAGTCTCCAAAAAAAGTCGATTAAGGTTCGTTTAAAAAGCTTATATCTTGAGTTCTACTGGTCATATCACCAAGGTTATGGTGTTTTGACTTAAGGAAAATGACAGAGCATCATAATGAATTTTCAAAAAATCAATTGAATTGATAATAGCCCTGATAAGAATTTTAGAAAATCTTTATTTTCGACCCCGCATCCCCGCCAAAGTCTGAAATAAAGACCTGCCAGACTTTTGATTTCGATATCACAAAATATGCACCTATAAACCCTCATACTCAGATTATGGTTATACATCCACTACCAAAACTTGCTGCCGGCTCTTGTACTAATCTGAAATGTTACTTTACTACAAAAAAACACACTGGGGTGTATTCATAGTCATTTAAGAGCTGTGTCTAAGTAAACATAAGTAGGGCTGGCCACGAGACGAGATTCTGCGAGACTTTTGTAAGTCTCGTCTCGGTCTCGTTAAAATCGAAAATTTTCAGTCTCGTCTCGGTCTCGTATGATTCAGTCCCGTCTCGGTCTCGTCTCCGCAAAATACGATGTCCGAACAACCTTTTGATTATTGGAACGAAATATTTTCGATTATAGTTTAAATACGTGCAAAAGAAAATAAATATTTAACTGAAATTGGATTTTTTAATTTATTTGACTCTCTGTAAATTTCTGTCCAAATATACAGTCTCGTCTCGGTTGTTTAAAAGCTAGTCTCGTCTAGTCTCGTATCGGTCTCATCATGCGAGACCGAGATCAAGATCGAGACCGAGACTTTTCTCGTCTCGTGGCCAGCTCTAATATAATTTAGTTGAATTTTCGGTCGTTGATTTTATTTTTTTAAGTTTATCATTTCAAAATATTTGAAGCTATTTATGTAGTATACCAAGTTAGTTATCTTATAAAAATATAAAACCAACAATTTTCAATTAAAATCGGTCTGTATTCATTGAGCCAAAACTGTCTTAAACTGTAGTTTAGTTAAACCTGGGTCTATCTGCGACTATGAATATGCCCCACTATATTTTTAACTAAATATTGTGTATGCATTGTTCATTTTTGTGACATATACCAGTGAGTTCATATACCTATATTATTAGAACCTATTGTTTAATTACTTTTTCTTCTTTAGTATTAAACTAAACCAAAACAAATAAAAACATTAAAATATCCAAACAAAAAGAGAAGGAAATTACATCAGTGTCTGTAATCTATTTTGTAATCAACTCTTTGGCGAAATTAGAATTCTGTCTGTCCAGTGCATGGGATTTGCGTGGTCGTGCAGCACCCCCACTCCCACCACAAGCTCCAATGAACCACCCAGCTTGACACAGAGACAAAAATTTAATCGGATTTCAACTTGGATGCACCTTTTCACAGCTAATTTTGACCACATTGTGTTTTAAGTTGTCCTTTCTGAAATCCTTGTTCCCTTTATTCCCGCAACAAAGTGAAACCAAATGGGAAATATTTTCCCGGTGATATTCAACAATAGAATTTCCTGCCAACAGCTTTTCCTAACTTTTTTTTAACTTTTTGTCTTTGTTTTCAATTCCTTTTTACCAGCTATGTAGGTAGGTACCAGGTATATCTAATCAAGGCATTCAGGTATTATAACGTGAGTTTTTGTTTTCGCATCGAAAAAGAGGTGTATACTATACTGGATGAAAGGACGAAAACATAAAATATAAAATAATTACAGTCAAACCTCCCAGAGAAGTAGCAAACGACAAAACGGCAGTATTTGGATATTTTAATACGTGACATGGTTCCTAGGAATAGAGTTATGTTGTAGGATTGTACAATTAAACATGTTGCCGCAAAAACCCACGGTAAGATTATTGCATATTAGAGTAGGAGGCAAGATGACTTCAACTATTTATTTTCCCATGTAAAAATCAATTTGAATCTAAGCAAACCCTATTCCTTTACGATAAGATCGTTTAATTAAAATGTATACGTTTTTTTTTATAAAACTGCCTTATTAGGAAGTTATAAATATACAGGGTGTCCAGTAAATAATGGAAAAAAAAAAAAAAAGAAAAAGATCTTACAGAAAAAGGACAATGAATTTCGGATCTGCCCGTGGAACGTCCTGTCCTTATACAGAACAAGTGCAGCCGAGCAATAACAGCCATCCAGGATGGGCGATGGGATGGAGAGGGCGTACGGATACTGCAATCGTTTGACATCTACTACGGCGGGTGCTTCAAGGAGCAGAGTCAGCGGCTTTTTGGTTGCGGTTTTGTCATAGGCAAGAAGTCTTGGGCTTGCTTGACAATCCGCATCAAAGGCAAATACAAGAACATTACGCTCGCCATGAAGACAGAGATGACTCAACCGAAGAAGCATTCTTCGTCTCCTGGAGCCAACGTAGGATATGTGCCTAAAATACGACGTGAAGATCATATTTGGTGACTTCAACGCAAGACTCGGAAAGGAGGGAATATTTGGTTCGATAGTCGGAAAACACAGCCTGCACGACGAAACTTCCAGCAACGGATACAGGCTTCGCAGCGGGGCGAAATTTCATCCTATTAAGCACCTGTTTCTTACACCTTAATATACACAACGGGACTTGGCGGTCGCATGATCAACGAACCGTTAACCAAATCGACCACGTTGCGATAGACGCGAGACATGCTTCCGGTATCTTGGATGTCACAACGTTCCGAGGGGCCAACATTGACTTGGATCACTACCTTTTGGTAGCGGATATCCATGACGCCACAACGTAGAGCGGATGCTGTCAAAAGGTTCGATGTCTAGAAGCTTAAATCGCAAGAGGCCGCCAGAACTTTTGCAGACCACGTAACTATTAGTCTCTCAGGAAATCCGCCACTAGTATCAAGTGCAGATGACCAGTGGAAACACTGTCAATAAGAAGCCATCAGAAGTGCCGCCTCTGATGTGCTGGGTTTCACTAGGCGACCACAATGAAACCCCTGGTTTTAAGCATCAGTGAAGGACGAGGCCTACTAGGCAATGTTGCAGTCTCGGACAAGAGCTGCTGAGAGAGTAGTCCGGGAGCTACACGGGCTTAAAAAAAAAGTGGAACGGCGACTTCTAAAGAGGAAAAACAGCGAGCACGAGAAGCGGGCGGTCGAGTCTATTGAGCGTTGCAGTGGCAGGGGTGATATTCGAAAATTCTATCAAAGGGTGAAACGATCCACCCAAGGACACAAAGTTAGAATGAAAGCCTGCCGAGATAAGAGTGGCTATACGGTAGTAGATACACAGTCAGTGCTGAGGATCTGGAAAGAAAACTTCTCTAGACGGCTTAACGACGAAGACAGACAATTTTTCAAAAGTCGGTTCATTGCTTGCGTAAGCAGATGACATAGAGAGTGTCGGCAGAACGAAGCGAGCTGTGGCAGGTGCATTTGCGAGCATTGAATCGGAGGCGGCTAAAATGGGATTGGCGGTTAACGAGGACAAGACGAACTATGTGCTGTCATCGAGACAAGCATCTCAACACCGGCGACTCGGGCAAAATATCACGATGGACAGATATAACTTCAAAACTGTCAAGGACTTTGTCTACCTGGGCTCCACTATTACCTCGCAAAATGATATAAGTGCAGTGATCAAAAGAAAGATTTATTCTTGCCATCCGCTGTTTCTTTGGTCTAAGGAGGCATTTAAGTAGTAAGGCCCTCTCTCAGAGAACCAAGGAGACTTTATACAAGATCCTAATCATCCCGGTCCTGCTCTATGGGTCAGAAGCATAGACACTGACAAAATCGGATACAAATCTGCTAGTGTGCTTTGAGAGGAAGATTCTTCGTGAAATTTTCGGTCCGGTGTGTATCGAAGGAGTGTCGAGGAGTAGATTCAACGACGAGCTATACGGGCTTTACAGCGACGTTGACCTGGTCAAGAAGCTGAAAATACAGCGGCTGATGTGGCTGGGGCACGTGGAGCGTATGGACAGCAACGCACCTGTCCGACGAGTCCAACTCCGATGGTGTACGCAGCAGAGGATGAATCCATGACGGGTGGTGCGCAAAAGTGGAGAACGACCTCAACTAACTCGGTGTGCGCAACTGGAAGCGGCTAGCTAGTAACAGAGCTGGCTGGAGTGGATTGTTATTTGAGGCCGTACCTCATCCTGGGCTGTGAGCGCCATCAAAAGTAAAGTAAGTAAAGTGAGTTAGTTAGATTATTTTCAGTGACAAAAAGAAGTTTAGACCTTGGTGGGCCAGATGGTTTTAACAGTTATTGACAAAAAAAATGTTTCATTTTCCTTTTTCCTAGAATAATGTGGATGTTACTAAAGTAACATAGAGTATAATTCCATTATAACTGTGTATATAGATAAAGAGAGTCGGCTGTATTTGGGTTGGTTGATAAAACATTCGGAGCTTTGTTTATTTTTTTAAATTTACTTTTCTTTTACTTTAGAAAATGGAAATAGAATTCTTAAAATTGTATGCTAAACTAAATAATTTGATTCCGAAGGTGGCTTTTATATGAAAACAAGGTAGATTGTAGATACCGAGCAACAGGACAGCAGCCAGCATTGCGCGTATCCTTTTAGTAATAACTTTGTTGCCTGAGTAGGTAGTTTTTTTTTTTTTTTATTTATTTCGTTTTATTTTTCTATTAACTTTAGAAATGTCTGCTTTGGAAAGTCAGAATCCTTGTCGTTCATCAGAAGCTAACAAAATGTTCCCTTATCAGTGTTTTTTTTTTTTTTTTGTTCTTAGAATTTAAATAAAAATGTCTTGATGGCAGTGTCATCGCAGAAAAACGAAAAAAAAAAAAAAATGGAGAAAAGAAGCGCGTGACCTACGGGCATGTTCCACTGTAGCTGAATTATATTTCGTTTAGGTAGGTACTTGTAGGTTCTTCTATATATGTATGTTATTTTTTGTATATTATGTATTTTCAGCAAACAATTGTACTATGCAATTTAATTGGATGTCATGTAACTTTCTGATGGTAAACCTAATCAAAATCTTTTGTTTGATAAATTCTTTTGTATAACAGTGGCATTGCAGACAAATATTGAAGGGGAAAACATTATTTTATTATGTTTATATTGTTTAAATTTTGCCCAAGTCGTGATGCTCTTTATCTTAATATTTTATTTGTAGGTACAAGATTTGGGAGAGATTTTCTGTACCATAAATTGATTTTTCTTCTTTTTTTGAAGAAAAAAATAAAAAAAAAAAAAACTTGACATCATAGCTATAAGGTCCAGTCCCTTAATTTTTGCACAAAAAATAACAACTTGTTAAATTATGAAGAGACTCAAACAAAACTTGGATCACTTAGGAGGTGCGGGTTTCATTACCCGCACTGGATTTAGATCATTTATGCTTTTATCATTACTGATCCGCCGTTGTGAAAAAGCTGGGATCTGAAAAAGATTTGTTCGATGTTCGTAAGGTAGAAGATTATAGGGAACAGACCATTGTAACCCCTCCAACGCAAAACACGATACAATAATAATATACGTTGAACTGCTTTTATCCTATTTTTATAAACCTTGTAGAAAGGAGTACTCATATCTGTGATGCGTTTTGAAGATGCATTTGCAGTCAGCGAGGTCAACGTAAGGATCCGTAAATGCTTTAGCCCATCGTTCTCCAAACCCACACATAGAGTTGGCTTATTTGGCGAATAGATATACATATCTGCTCCACAAAATCAAATTTAGAAGAAAAATAAACTACATGTAACTAATACTTTTAGCAAGAATTAAAGAAATTTGTAATACCAACTAGGAACCGGCTCTGGGATCTTAGCACCTCATATATGGGATATTCGCAAAAAAAAGTATGCCATATAAATATTGGTCAACAAAGATGAGCCATATAGAAAAATTTTAATCAATGGTTGAAGTTTTTCAATCACGTTTTTTTAAGATATTTGAAAAAAAAAGTATACCATTCGACAGGCCACTGAATTGTCATAAGAGGATAGCATCATTATTAATTGGGTCAGCCATAGATTTTTTTTTATAATTTTTTTTTTTTTTAAATTCAAGGTCGTATAAGACTGTCAAGCACCTCATTTTTGGGATATTTGATCAAGAACGAAAAATTCATCAGAAAGTAAACCAAATAATCCAGATATAAGGTCGACTTATTTCAGTAATTAGTAAGCCTAAGTTTATATTAAAAGAATTTTTATAGTTTTTTTCTTCAAAGTGGTGTAAGACCCCAGGGCCACCAGACATACGTCATTTTATCAAAGCTAAGATTTTTTCTGCAAACAGATACTATGGTAGCTAAGAACAAATGGATACTAAAACTCTTCAATCCGGGTGCAATTAAGAGGTAGCTAGTGTTAAAGTTGCATACAATTGTTGCAACATTGCGTTCTTTTATCAAAGCTGAATTTTTGATATGTGTTAGGGGATGGTGTCATTTAATTTATTTGACACTTTCCAGACATCTACAGTGGGACCTAACGTGAGCCAGACACTTAAAATCTGTCAAACTAATCGTGCCATTTACATAACAGAATCAAATCAAGATTTTATGTTTTCTGTAGGCAAGTATTCTACAAATATTTTCTAATCAGCAAGACACCTACAGCAGGGCCTTACATCACCGTAAAACTGTCAAAATAATAATTCTTTGTTCATAAAACGTGATTTCTTCTGATTTTAAATGTCTGGCTGATGAATACGCCCCACTGTAGATGTATAGCTGATGGGGAATTATTTTTAAACAGTTGCCCATAAAACATACAAATATTAGCTTTAAAACTACAACGTAAATGCCGCGATTAGTTTGAAATATTTTAAGTGTCTGGCTCACGTTAGGCGCCACTGTAGATGTCTGGCAAGTGTCGAATAAAGTCAGTGACACCATCCCCTAAGACATATCAAAAATTCAGCTTTGATAAAATAACGCAAAGTTGCAACATTTGTATGAAACTTAAACACTCGCTACCTCTTAATTGCATCCGGATTGAAGATTCTTAGTATCCATTTGTTCTTAGCTACCATAGTATCTGTTTGCCGAAAAAATCTTAGCTTTGATAAAATGACGTATGTCTGGCGGCCCTGGGCTCTTACTCTAATAGAGTAAAGTCGGGTGATATGGCACGACGGGGAATATGGCACCCTTTCAATATTTCCCACTTAATGACTTTTTTTAAACAATGACTTCAGAATATCTTTAAGTTTCACACAAGCTTCTAACGGGTGCAGTTGAAATCCAAGAAGCTTGTTAAATGTTAAAACTACAACCGAAAATACAAACAAATTGTGATTTTTTTGTAATATTATTTGTTTATATTTTTGTAAATTTAGTGTGGAAACGAAAATATTCGGTGTCAGATCTTCGTTTTAACGGAAAAACAAAAAAATGAATCGTGTCTCTGTGTTTCTTTTTACCAATACCAATGTCTAAATGGAAGGGCTGGCCACGAGACGAGAAAAGTATCGGACTGTCTTTTAAGCAACCGAGACGAGGCCGATACGAGAATTTAAATTTGGACCGAAATTTACATAGAGTCTAATAAATTAAAAAATCCAATTTCAGTTTAATATTTATTTTCTTCTGCACATATTCAAACGATAATCGAAAATATTTCGTTCCAATAATCAACAGTTTGTCCGGAAATCATATTTTTCGGAGACGAGACCGAGACGAGACTTAATTATACGAGACCGACACGCCCGTAGCGTAATGGTTAGTGCGTTCGACTGTCACGCTGGAGGTTTGGGATCGCTTCCCAGCCTCGTCCACCTAAAAACTAAAAAAGTTTTTTTTCAGGGCTACTGCCTCCTGCGAGGAATTGACAAATCCTCCAAGAGTATCACTTGTCACGAATAAGTGCTTCACGTCTAGCCGTTCGGATTCGGCATAAAATTGTAGGTCCCTTCCATTCCTGTCGAAAGGCGCACACAGGAATGGTTGCGAGTTGTTAGTCACTAGTCCCTGGTTCTTCATGAGCCGTTGTGCCACCCGATTTATTTTTTTTTTTAACACGAGACCGAGACGAGACTTACAAAAGTCTCGCAGAGTCTCGTCTCGTGGCCAGCCCTACTAAAGGGTGATATGGCACCCCCCATATTCAGTTCATTTACACTGGTGCCATATCACCCGCCCTTCCTGATTATAATACATTTTTGGTTTTAAGTTTTTTTGTAGCTTTCACGTGCATGAAGTGCACAATTTGTCAAGTCTCATTGCATTTTACGTATATAAACAACAACTGTGGCTAAAAATCACTTAAAAGGTAAAGTTTCATATCACCCGCCATTTTTTTCACTTGTCATTTTTGTAATGTATTTTGTTATTGAAAAAAAGTATGTTTTGCATTGTGAAATCCCCTACTAATCCATTTTTTTTTTGTTTATTGATTATCTACAGATTATATAAATCTTTGTTTGAAATGATTATTCTTTTTACTTTTAAAGTTATAAGAAAAACCAAAGAAGGGGTGCCATATCTCCCGCCTTTACCCTAAGCAAAATATATTAAAAATGCATATATAGGAAAATCTATGACTGACTAATTACTGAAACCAGCTTTATTTAAATTAATTTAGTAACCTTTCAAATGTAAGAATAGACAAAAAAATGCCAAAGAAAGGAAAAAATTAGTTCGAGACTGAAATTTGGTGTGATCATTGGTAACGTAATGGTACTCTTTATAAACTGATAGAGTTCCTCATCAATCCGATGACCGCTAGGTCAGTTACAAGGGGTCAAAGGTCGTGAATGAATTTTTTTTGAAAATAACATGAAAACGGTTTGGTTTAGAAAAAAAAAATGTATAGCTACTACTACTTGTAGCTGAGGAAATTTCCCACAAAAATGCCCGTATACATTGTCCATAGCATTTACCGTTAAAAAGTTATAGCAGTTGAAAGAATCACTCGAGTCGTAGAATTAATTAATTTTAATTTTTGTTACCTACCGAAATCGGCCATGAAGGTGTGTTTTTTTTAAGTAACTCAAAAACTGTTTGGTTTAGATGTTTGATAGCTATAAGGATCAATAAAACAATATAAAAGCTTCCGAGCAGCGTCATCGGTGTGCTTCAGCCCTTTATCAGCAGATAATGCATCAATGACGGCGTCAACTTCCCAACAAAACTCTTTGCCATATGTTTCTGAAAAGTCATCCTAGTGAGGCAAGCCAAAAATGATGCTGATGTTTTGATTATCGAAACGGCCATAGATTGTGCTGAGAAACGCACGAGTATTGTTGTAGGAAATGATGTTGACTTAATAGAAATACATATAGCACGGACTCCTGGAGAAAAAAAAATTTACTTTCAAAAACCACGTAAAGCTAAAATCTTGGAATCCAATTTGTATTGTACTCAAAGTTTAGCCACTTATCCAAAATGTCCCTTCATCTTATTTTTGCATGCATTTACTGGTTGAGATTCAATTTCTGCTCTCTACAACAAAGGCAAATTAGAATTCTTCAAGCTTTTCGAAAAGAGCGACGATCTCTTAAAATATGGCGAAGTGTTTTCCTGAGGCAATTGCACTCCCAATATTATTTATGAAAACGGTATACGTCTAGATCTAGCATTTTACAAAGCACCTGCAAAAGAAGATAGTATAAATGCACTAAGATATTCCACATTCCAACATCTGCTGCTGCTCAACAACACCTTTATAGAGTTTACTATCAAGTTCAAACTTGGCTGGGAAGAGATAGTATGGTAGGGCGGGGATAGTTGGACCACTTTTTTCTGGAAGTGTTATAATTACCAAACCGCTCATAATACAAGTATGAAACTAGGATCGAGTAAAAGAATGGACATTTGGCTTCAAAATACAATTTGAAAAAATGGAAAATGTGTAACAGCTGAAGAATTGTATAGCCTCAAGAGCACCAAGTCCAAGTGGTCCAACTTGCCCCACTAGCGGGGTAAGTTGGACCAGTAGGAGGGGTTGGTTGGACCATAGCCTAAAAAGTGGAACAATGATATCTTAAAATAACAGCAAAAGCCATCAATTATTAGTAACTGAATTTTATTTTAAATAAACTTTACTTGAAAAGTAATAATTATTTTTTAGTAGACAAAAATAAATATTAGGAAAAAATTAAAATAATTAATAGCAAAAAGTAAATAAACGAATTAAAACAAAAACCTCTTCTTGGATAAAATAGGATATAGAAATAGTTAATACGTAACAAATTAAACTAGATTTAGCAATTAAACTAGATCTTCCAACTTGCCCCATGGACCAACTAGCCCCGCCCTACCCTACTAATTCTGGAAAGCTGGGGATGGGTATTGAGAAATAATATTTCGGAGGCTATTAGCACTCTGCTCCAACCAGCATCTGATGAACTTCTTAAAACAATATTTTGTAATTGTAGTAAAAGTTGTGGTTCTAATTGTAGTTATCGAAAAGCGGGGTTAAAATGTTCAATAGTTTGTGGGCAATGTCATTGACAGACATGTACAAACTCAACTCAATTTGATCCGTATGAATAGGACATTAATGATGAGTCATTTCTTACCCCGCCATAACAAAACAATCAGACTTTCAAACATTGATTAGTATCTAATGTTGACTAAATTTTATTTGCAAAGCACAGTGGAATAGGCCTCCTGGAGATACCAGATTAAAAAACGCACCTGGCACTTGACCTCTATGGTGGTGTGGAAGAATGTGCAAAGAAAGGGCTAATTTGGCGATACTTGTGATTGTTTGAACTGCTATAACTTTTAACGGTTAATACTGCGGGAAACTGTACATGAACTTTTTTATGGGAAATTGCCTCAGCTACAAGTTTGTTGACAAATTTGTTTTGCTTAACCAAACCGTTTTTAAGTCGTTTTCAAAAAAAAAAAAACATTTTCATGACCTTTGACCCTTTGTAACTGAGGTAGCGGTCCTCGGATCGATGAGAAACTTTCTCAGTCTATAAAGAGTCCCATTACCAATGTTCATACCAGCTTCGAACTAATTTTTTCCTTATACAAAACTAATTTTCCTGGACTATATACATATATCCTTTTTTTAAACTCCAAACATAATCTTGAAAATATTTCCTGCACCGAAAAAAAAAATGTATGTATAAACGACAGATGGTTTAATTGCCATAAATCCATTCGTATTTTTCAAAATGGTGGATTTCGCCAGGATAATGGTGCCCCGAATACCCGGACATAAGCTTTTCTAATAGCCCTCTTTCATTTGTAGGTAAATCAGCTTACCAATATTTCATTCCACGAAAAAGTTTATATTTATTGTACTAATTTTCCAAAAGCTCTTACTTTGGACCGGGATATCTCATCATCATCTTTAAAAATATATGAAAACTTGTTAAGCTTTGTGGTCTACAATTTGTATCACGAGAACAATTTACGTAAGTTTCTTACGAAATGGGAAAAATGTGAAAATGTAAAAAAAGTAAAAAAATAAAACGACATAACCTCAAAAATATTCTCCACACAGAAAAAAGTGTTGACGACAAATAAAAGATGATTTTATTTACACCAATTTTTATTATGATCAAATCGATAGTTTCGGAGATATAGACCAATTCACGTTTTCCAAAATGGCGGATTTCCCCAGGGTTATGGCGGCGGTGGGCGTCCCGAAGAACAGGGCTTAAGCTTTTCTATAATAGCCCTCTTCCAGGTATACAAAATTCAACCGTCCTATATTTCGTTCCATAAGACTATAATTATTTTTTGACAAATTTTCCTGTACTACAAACAAAAACTTATTTTATAAATTAGCTTTGACATGGAAACATTGTTCTGATAATGTTTTAATGCAAATGTTCATAACAATGCATCATCATCAGACTATTTTTGTATTTTCAAACAAACAAAAATAGCATTGTATTGTTTGCTTAAAACTGATTTTGGGTTGTGGCCAGATAAGCTATCGCCTATTGTCAATTTTGCCAATACTCCATCGCCATCGCATCGTCTCGTCACCATCTTGTCTCTGATGTTTATTCATCGCCACGAAAAGAAGAACAAACAGTAAGGCTCCATTTTCCGTTTATCTATTTATACTCTGAGAATAAATCTTCGAAAGCTGATTGTCTGGAACGTCCAGTTTGGTGCGATGTGGTGTGGTGGCGGTGGCTTGAAGATATAGGGTGGCGATGTTGATGCCGAAACCGTGGCAAGCAAGGCGCGAAGTAAGGGCTGACGGCGAGTCTTGTGAGTTATTAATGACTCGGGTGTGTGAAAATTTGTTAGCAATTAAGGAGATTAATTGGATCGTTCGGAACTGTGAACAGGGTTCTTCTATTGGGTTATTTTGCCTTTTTCTATGGTGTGAATCCATTAGAACCGTGCTTGCTTGTTCTAGAGGTGTTTGTTGTTTATATATACGAAAGCAGAAATGCTCATGTCCTTAAAATTTGCTTGCTTTTTTTTCGCCTGTCCTCAGTCATTCATTAGTTGTTGCCCTGGTGTGATAATACCCTCGCTGATATATAGAACGCTCCACCACCATCGTCGCTCGGCGTCATCGCATCTTGTGGGTTCGGTGGCCAGCAAGGGAGGGTTGATTGCACATTCCATTGCCTTTTTGTTTTGCTGCCAAAAGCTAGGACATCATTAATATTCTGCGTGATGTTTTCTAAGGGGCTCTGTTTATACCTAACAAGGATTGATATCAGTTGTACGATAAACACTTTCGCTTGGCGGATCTCGTCGTCGTCTTCGTTGTCCTAGTCGTTATTGTTCCTGTCGTTGTATACCGTTTCAGCTCTCATGATAAATGGTTTGACCGGGCTTTGTTTCTTTGGTACATTTTGGCCAAGCTAATAAAGATTCCCTTAATTATCTGGACCACAAAAGTTATCTTCTCACCCCAGACAAAAATAGTAAAAATAAAACAAAAAGCCCTCGACAATTGATTGAAAAATGTTGCTTCACAAAATTAGTGTTCCACGAAGAGGTGTCTCTCCTCGTCTATCATTCTTCTTTTTTTTTCTAAATATACCTAAGGGTGATCCGAGTACCCAGTGTGACCTTAAAATAACTTCAGATGTGTGAATAGCAATGCACAACAGCGAAAAACAATTTCATATTAAGAGAAGGCAAAAAATTCAAATTCAATTATTTATATGAATAAAATGAAGAAGGATGCATGCCAGAGCGTCTGAGCTTCTTGATTTCTGTAGGTAACGGCTGTTCGGGGAACAGTCAAATCGCGTGGGGTGGGGTAGGGTTGGTGTGGGGTTTAATTCCACGTTATATAATATATGCTCATACACGTTCATTCCATTCGCCATACTGTTATGTATAAAAAGTATAGGGACAACGAAGAAAAAATAACAAAAAAAAAAACCAATGAGTATTCCCACGGATGACGATGGTGGACGTATGTATGTACATATACTTGCAGCTTCCTTAAGTTTGAGCCACCCTCTTACATCACGCCTTATATTCGAATGTAAATTCGCAGACAGAAAAATTCAATATCTCATCCTTTCAGGATGATGAATATTTAATTCGCGCACATATGAAATTTATAACAGCAAACATTGGTGAGAATTTGTCGGGATCTCATCTCTGCCCCAACTCACATCTAAAGCCTCTCAAGCTATACCAATACCTATACACCCCGGGTTGATTCATTGAGGTCTAAACTAGGAAACTTGTTTGGGTGGTAAGTTCGAAGGCTAACTCACCCGATATACGCACTCTGACAAATTGTGCCCAAGTGAATTTAATGCAAAAGTGTATATTCTGAATATTTATAAGTTTAAATGTATGTAATTAGCATCTGCAATTGAAGCTTTTTGAAGGCTTTGAAGGCAAGTCCAGATAGTAACATCTCAAAGTTAGTTTCAGACTTAATAATACTAATTTGTTGTACTAATTCCTCGCATATCGCCCCCTGAATGCAAGAAATATACGAAGCTGGATGTATCACTTTTAAAATGTTTTGGACACAGACGTATCTATTAATTGTGAATAGTTCACAATTTTTCTTCCAATAAAATTTACGGGAAACACCCATAATCCCCAAAAACAAATATCTCCATCTGACGAAATCCCCAAAAAAAATGCAATCCAACACGATAAAACTCCCAAGGGAGAAGCCGTATGGACAAAATCCCCAATAAATTTTTTTTTTGCCAAAATCTTTAAAATCTCAAAGAATCGTAAAATATTTGTTTTTGCTTAAGTGATGCAGTTAATAAATTACAGTTATGATTTGACACATTTTAATCCAGTATGTGTTACGTGAGCTTTCCGAGGAAGCAGAATTGTGTTTAGGCATGAAGCTGAAGATCGCTACATCCGAGGTTTTTTTTTCTTTTAAAGTAGCAGACCTCGAAAATAATGATATTGGAAAATTTCAAAAACCAAAATGTTCTGCAAATAATTTTCCAGGGGCGATGTCCGTTACTTTTTCAAATTTGCATCCCGTTATATTTTTTTAAAATTATTTCTTAACATTTTAAAATTTACTTTTTTTTAAACGAGCAGATAGACCAAACTACCGGTTAAAAAAAAACAAAGATATTTCTTAAAAAAAAGCTTATGCTTTTTGAGAAATTTTCAAAAATACTGGACTTTTCCCCTTTCATCCTACAAAATCGAAAGTCCTTGCCCAAATTTAAGATTCTTATTTAAAAAATGCGTAAGACATCAAAATGAAGCCCTCCACCAAAATTCAGCTTTGTCGGAGTTATATTTGAAAAGATAGTTTAATTTTATCGATATACTTGAACAAAAATGTTTTATTTTTGTTTTATTTTTAACCTGTTTTATTGAATTCAAACTTTCTATCTGAGCACCGCATTAGCAAGTTGTATACCTTTTTAAAAACTGCAGAAAAACGGAATATTTTTGGAAGATAAAACCTGTATTGTGTCATACGAATTTTATTCATGGAGCTCTTAAGAAGATTGAGGTCAAAAATTAAGTTTGGTCAAAGTTCGAGTTTATATTTTAGTTTGTAGGCAAATGGTGATGTAAATGAACATTTTTTTATTGGGTAAAATATGCCAAACTATTAGCCAAAGTTTAAGTGTAAAAATTGTAAAAAACAAAAGTCAATTATGGACAGTGTGAGCAAAAAACTGGTTCAAAGTAAAGTTTTTTTTAAATTTCGAAAAATAGTCGTTACTCGAAAACCGTTAGGTTTCGGTATGAACAAGTTACCAAATTCTGAAAGGTCATGACCTGGCCTATCACCATATTTAGTTTTGACCATCCTTTACGGGACACCCTGTATATAAAAAAAAAATTGTACGGTAAGTCGTTCTCGAGATATAAGCTAAATCGCGTTTTTCAAAATTGCGGCTGACGCACAACTATTAAAGCCGTGCCGATTTTTTTCTATACTCAGAGACAACCCATTTACCAATATCAATCATAAAATTCGAGCGGTATTTTTTTTGCAAATTAAAAAACCTGCCGACTGGCCTTTTTCTTATTTTTTCGTTTTGTTATACCTAATGCTACGCAAAAATAAATGGCTTAAGAACACAAAAAAAAAAAACATCGCCTCTAGAGATTGGAAAACTAAATTTTTCTGTGTGCTTTTTTAACGTAGCATTCGTTGATCCGAAGTTATAAGGGGTTAAAGTACTTTTGTTTTTGTGTTTCATTGTTAAAAACGCTTAATAATAATAAAAAAAAAAACTAAGGAACATCGCCTGTAGAAAAAGGTCTGTTCTACACAGTGCAATTTTTTTTTAACCGTTAGTTTGGTCTATCTGCTCGTTTAAAAAAAAGTAAATTTTAAAATGTTAAAAAATAATTTAAAAAAAATATAAAGGGATGCAAATTTGAAAAAGTAACGGACATCGCCCCTGGAAAATTATTTGCAGAACATTTTGGTATTTGAAATTTTGCAATATCAGTGACATTTTTCGAGGTCTGCTACTTTAAAAGCAAAAAAACAAAATAGCAGCGATCTTCAGCTTCATGTTTAGGCATGGCACAAGCGAATGAAGGTCAGTGTTTAAAAAAAGGCAGTTGTTATGTCTTGTTTTGTTTTGTTTGTTTTTTTTTTTTGTTGTTTTATTTTGTCTAAGATGAACTATGTTTTTTTTTTCTATTACTATTTTGAAATCATGTTTTTTGCTTAATAAAAGTAAAACCAATTAGAAAGCATTGTATTTTTATTTAATAAAAAATAACTATGGTCATAAAAGGAAATTCTAAAAAAGGAAGTATCAGTAATAAACGCTGCTTAATTGGACCCGAAATAAGCAGTGGACTGCTTATTTTAGGATTTTCTCTTGGGGATTTTTTGCTGTGAGATTTTCTCTTGGGGATTTTGTCTTTGCTCTTGGGGATTTTGTCTTTGGGGATTTTGTTTTTTTGGGATAATATTTTTGGAGTTAACATCACCAACCCTAAAAATTACAATACAAAAAAAGCTTAGGACATTTGTTAAAAATAAAAGAGATAAATAAAAAAAAAGGATCGTTCCCAGGTATACTCTGCTCAATTAATAATTTCAGTACAGGGAAGATAGGATGTTTGCCTTTCACCCTTACTATTATGGATTTCAAGAACCTATCTCTATTTCTATAAAGTTTTTCCATTTTCCATGGTTGCTGTATTAACGAACGACTGGTATGCGGTTTTATTAATTTGCATTTTACATTTGGCTTATAACGTCGCGCTGGAGGCCTGGGATCGCTTCCCAGCCTCGTCCACCTAAGAAACTAAAAAGTTTTTTTTTCAGGGCTACTGCCTCTTACGAGGAATTTATATTTTGTTGGCTTATGCTAGTTTGACAGCTGTCAATTTGGTCTTTCAACGACACGATTCCAGTTCATTTCCATTTCTCTTTAATTAACACAAATTATTGTGTCTTTTTGAAAACACAGAATTTTTGACAGATGCTTTTGTCAGTTCATTGACATTTTTTTTCACTTGGATCGTCTTTTCTGAACTGACACTCATGGTCAATATACAAATTGTTACAACTAACCGTCATCTTCTATGAAATTTGTGTAGATGTGCGAAGACAGAAGTTTTTTTTTATAAAAAAGATAAAGATTCATAAAGCTAAAAAGTTATTTGCAGTTTCTTAAAAACTTACTATCTCTCTATTTTCCAACCATTTAAAAATAAAATTTCTAGTACACTCTCCAGACTTATTGTATTGTTGCACTTTTTGAATTGATTGTGTCATCTCTGTTAACCACTCCACTTAGACTTCCTAATTGTTTTTTTTTTTTTTTTTATAAAAAAGTTATTGTTGAAAAACCAGCAAATTTTCAACTTAAAAAATGTTTTTTTTTTCAAGTTTATTTCATCCAAAGTCTATCTGAAAGAAAGGGTAAACGAACTTTTCATTCTAAAAAATCTGACCAGTAGAAAGTCAGTAACCAGTAATTTTTTGTTCGGATGGACATTACATGAAATAAACTTGAAAAACCATTTTTTAAATCGAAAATTTTCTGGTTTTCCAACAATAACTTTTTAAAGTAAGATCTATCAAAAAAATGTTAAGTCAAAAATTGTAGAGAACATCTTTACCTATAAAGGTAAACAAAAATAACTACTCTGCAGTTTTTCTGTTGGAGTTTTGTTGTTTTAGAATCTCCAAGAGATATAGTCTCTAAAATAAAACATTAAAATTCTCCTCCCGAATTTTTGTAGATATTTTCTATTTTTTGGATAATTTGTTTGGACTTTATGTATTAATTTTCTTTCCTTCACCGCATTACAAATATTATGTTACTTCATTTTGAATAAAAAAACACTTCTGTTTTACGTTTTTTAGCTGTGAAATCAGTTTCTTTCATTGATAAAGGAGAAAAAAAAGTAGGACAAATATATTTTTTGTCTTTCAAAGACAAAGTGAAATTTTGTTGGCCAATCCAGTTACTTCCGCTTGTCTTTCAAATTTGTTGCCTTTCATTGACAAATAGAGTTTTCCAATTAAAAGACAACCAAATTAAGGGTAGGCTGAGTTCAAAAATTAAAAAAAAAGTTTTGATGCGGGAGCAATATTCTATTGATACGCATCAGCTACGCATAGGTACATGCTGCCTTGTTAACATTTTAATATATATAAGTTTGGCATTTCGGAACGCACATTACTCGGAGAGCAGACATTTAACAAAATTTGTGTCAAATTTTCACATGTTTGAAGCACATGCAAACGTATGTAGGCAAATATTTTCCAAATTTATCGAAGAAAGACAAATTGAATAAGCAGACATGTGACATTTTCCTTTTCACTTTTCATTTCCAGTATTTTCACTCAAATATAACACAATTTTCTTAAAACTAAAGAATTCTTAACTAGCAATTTTTTTTTCTTAACAAATGTCAAATAAAAGCATCCAAAAACTTATTGATTCGCAGTTTGCTCAGTTAATGCGCATCGACTACGTATCTCTCTCTCTGAACATTTTCACGTTTGAGTTTTGAAACTTATGACATTGCATCAAATGCGCATCTGATGCATTTCGGAACTGAGCGGTATTTTCACTTGTCATTCTGTTAAATGTTTGTTTATCTTTGCGAGATAGGTCTTTCGTCAGTTGGTAAACGAAAAGATTTAATGTTTGTGGTGGTGGAACATCAAATCTGCCTGTGGTTTTGACTTGTTCATCTACACTGAGATGTCCCAAGGTCTATAATATTAAAAATACCCTTTGGAAAGGATAACAGAATCAAAGTTCATTAACTTTTCTCTGATTTTCAACCATTTCCAATAAATTGGCTGGCACAACGCTTCGTGAAGAACCAGGGTTTAGTGACTAACAACTCGCAACCATTCCTGTGTGCGCCTGTCGACAGGCGAGATCTTTATTCACTTCTACTCTACCACAGTTTCCTTACTTAAATATAAAACTTTAAAGAGACGATTTTTCAATCAACAGTTTGACTATCAGAGGATCCAATTATTGGTTTACTCGATATGAAATATTGTCGAAAATTCAATAAAATAAAATAGTGCGTATACGCCCGAGTGTACATTTCACAATCGTTTTATGGTGATTTTTATAGTAGATATACATACATACATATTGATATTTGTTTAGATTTTTTCACATCAGGTGATCCATTTATTTGTTTACTTTTTTGACACTATACACTCAAAAGCAGTAACTTCTAGGACTTTTAATTTTAAAAATAATAAAAAATAAAAAAAACAACTTTCTCATAAAAATAAGATAAATCCAGCTAAGCAGTGTTTTCCAACCTTTTCTCGGCTTTTTCCCACCAGAACCTTTTCAAAATCCACATGTCACCCCGGCCCTTGGGTAAGGTTAGGTTAATGAGCTAACAGTCAATCTCGTTAACGTCACATTTAGGTTAGCTATAATAATAGAAAATATGTGAACGAGCAAAATAATTTTCAAAACGTATAATATATTTACATAGTTAATGAAACTCAAATAAGAAATATTTTCATGTTGAACAGTAAATATAGATTTTTTTTTTTAAATATACAATTTTGTCTTTAATAAACTTTGGAAGTACATATTATTTTAAATCTGAATTGGTATAGGAATGAGATTTCTAAGGGTATTCATGCAACGAGATAATTTTCCGATTTGCTGAAAATTCTAACTTTCCGCAAGATGTTTACATTGAACACCCCATTAAAAATACTTGCGTAGACGTGGGAAATTATCAGATTAAACTTCACATTTGACTTATCGCAGTATATCAGGTTAATTTCTACGCTTTCCGCTTTATGGACAGCAGCAAATTTGAAGTATTCATGTGAACATTATTATACGTACACAACCTGTGGTAAATGCTGACAACAAGATTGATAAATCAAAGTTCAGGAAAACAACTAATTCATATTTTTAACGTCAAGTGTCGTTGAGTGAAGTGAAGTTTGTAACAAACAATTGATACTATTGATGCTGCAGATCCTGGGTATGTTCAGCAATGTATCTTTATGGGTGGAAACAGAGAAGCGTAGATATTTCAGAGAGAAGTGTAATGAAACATAATTATAAATTGCCCCCTTATAACATAAAATTGGCCCCCTGTGGGGCGAGGGCCCCACGTTGGGAAACACTGAGCCAAAGGATCATTTCATCAATCTACATGAGCTTAGTTTTTTATATATTTAGAATGTACATTTATTCTTTGATATTTTTAAAAGTAAAAGTTCAAGAGATATCCGGTTTCTGTGTTCATATATTTTTGATTTAAAAATTAAAATAATAAAAACATTGACTATTAAATATAAAATAGTACTTGAAACGCACAGTACACATATCTAAGGTATTATCAGGCGCAGCTTTTCAAATTTAAAGATGGCTGCCCCTTGTGTAAGTACACAGTAAACAAAAACAAATTTGTGGTGATTGTTTGAAATTCAATTTGTTTACTATTGATTTTCACAACATGCGCAGAATTGAACAAAAATGAAAACGCTAATGATATTTCCTAAAATACATATATGACAAAAATCAGTTAAGAAAAAAATATATTTTTTTTTTTTAATTTGAAGTTTTAAAACTTATTATTCAAAAAATACTTATTAAAATAACTACACTTACAAATAATATAAAAAGAATGTATCTGTATAGTTTAAAAAAAAGCTAAAGCATACAATTGTAAGTAATGCTGTTGTTTTTAATAGTTTTTTCCTAGGCAAGGTTTTAGAAAACTGTCCTCCTTACCTCTCAAACCAAACTACACGTTCTAATTTTAAGTTAAACTATTGTTTATAAAATTTTGTACAATTGTTAAACCTTACGCAAACAAATTTGTTTATATTTTATTTATATGGTTTCTTGGAAACGACTCTTTATGGTTTAAATAAAATTCTCGTAGCTCGTTACTAGGAACGAGAAAACAATTTAGAAATTGGTGAAATTTTCAGTTTGTTGTAATAAGCAAGAAAAAATCAGAAATTACTTCTAGAAAAACCGCCCACTGGCACGCCCACTGCCACGCCAACTGTTCTCATTAATTGGTAGAGACATTTCGATGAAGTTTTCATGAAAAACTTTTTTTTTACTAATACATATTCGCCCACTGCCATGCTGCAAAAGACTGAATGTGATTTCAAGGAAATCGACACAGCAAATACTTGATATATCTGACACAAATTACGAAAGAAAACATTTTTTTTCTGTGGTAAAGAAAATGTTACCTTCGTTAATAGTTTTCAAACCACTAGGATTTGTTGTGTTCGTAATTGTCTTTCAGCTAATTTAGTTTATTTTTTTTAGATTTAAACTAAAATGCATCAGTTTTTAACTTATTGCAATTCTAGCACTCCGTAATCTTAAAATGGTACGACCGACGGTGACGTTATTAAAATAATGATCCAACCATGTCGGCCGGTTGTGCGAATAAATTTCAATCCATCGGCAATCTATAATTAAAACATAACTAAATAAATTCCAACATAAACATCTCAAAAAAAAAAAGAAAAACATTAGAAAAAAATAGAATTAAATTGATTCAATTTTATAGATGCAGAATGTAATTCTACAACCAATTTATAGTCTTCAACTTGACTGACGCGGCGAATGCCTGGTGAAGTGGTGAGCGATCGGAATCGAATAAGGATTCTAATGAAATAACATTAGAAAATACTTTTGTTGACGGCATCCCGTAAAACTGGTGGCAGTGGCTGCGGGAGCTGGAGCCATGGTATACGGAATGAATTGGGAGAATATGTGAGTTTGTTGTGCGTGATGCCCAGAAGTGTGTACTTTAATATACGAATGAATTCAAAGGAATTTTTTGTTGGCTTCCTTTTTTTATTATTTTTTTTTCAGGAAAAAGGGTGCATGTTTATTATTTATTTAGAATTTTAAAAGCCTTCCCCATTTTTTCACACATTGTTGGGAGGAAGGAAACTCTATTTTTTATTAAAATGTATCAATTTGAGTTGTTGCGGGACGATGTTATAAATTCGTATTCTATCAGCAACCTTTTGGAATAATGGTATTCAATAAGGCGTTTGCAAACACACACTCTATAGCTATACATACATACATATGCACACATATCAAAAATTGTGGCCAATAAGGCAAAACATATAGGTTTACTTTTTGAAGAGCATTTAGAATAAAATTTAAAAGCGATTTTGATAACAATAGAACTCAAGTTTATCTTCTTTTTTTTGGCAGATAGGGAAATAAAATTTAATATGTATTACACTCCATATTATGTACAATGAAATATTGATCTCAAGTTGTTTTTTTTTTTCGTTTCTGAATTTTGTTTCGATATTAAAATTAAATAATGTAGGAGCAATTTTCATTTCATTTTGTTATTGGCATTCGTTCACGAGTGAAGACTTTTCGAAGACCTATTACCTTCATGAAAAACAAACTTTTCAAAAAATAAATAAACATACTCGTATGTAAATATAAGTGGTGAACACGAAAGTAGAAGTAGGTTCAAAATAAAAGAAATATTGAAAACAAATTAAGACTTAAATTTATTTAAAAAACAAAACTGTTCTACAGAAAGGTATTGAAAAAAGGAAAATAGGAACTTAATTTAACTGCAGCGCTTTTTTTTTAACTTACAAACATTATAAATAAAATTTTCAAAGGTAACATTGAAATAGCATCAGTGTGAGTTTCAATTATTCTTATATCACTTTAATGTGATATTAAACAATGGAAATAAAAAAAAAGATTCTGTGCGTTAGTACTTCGTTGTATTTCCCCGATTTTCAATAACAGCCTGACATCGCCGTGGTATAGAATCCACCAAACGCTTGCAGCGTTCCACTGGTATTCCATACCATGCATTTTAAACTGCTGCCCAAAGTTGATTCGTATTCGCTGGATTGGCATTATGAACAGCTCCCCCCTAAGGTTTTCAATGGGATTCAAGTCAGGGGACTGGGCGGGCCAGTACATAACATGAACCCCTTGGACGCGGAACCATACTCTTTTGCCTTCCGACTAGTGTGTTTTGGCTCATTATCTTGCTGGAAGATCCATTTAAGAGGCATTTCTTCTTCTGAGTATGGTAAATTGACATTTTCCAAGATATTGATATAAACATTTTGGTCCATTGGTGTATTGGGTGTATATATATATAAGAAAAACATCCACATACCCACATATGAGCGATGAACCACCGTGTTGACGGTTTTAGTTGTGTATTGTGGTAGGTATTCGGTGTTTGGAGGACGTATAACAAACTGCCGGGAACCAGTGCCACCATACAGAACAATTTTGGACTCATCCGTCCATCAAATATTTCGCCATTTTTCCACAGAAAAGGAAGCGAATTTTCTAGCGAACTCCAAACGTTTTTCCTTATGTTTTTTTGTAACTAAAGGCGTTTTTCTTGGGCTACGTGCTGGTAATTTTGCTAACAATAGTCTTCTTGGAATGATCATATCACTCACTTCCAAATTTAGCTATTTTCTAATTTGTATAGCCGACTTTTTTGGATCTAGTTTGGCTGGATCTCACAATCCTTCTATCATCCTGGCATGTTGTTTTTCTTATTCCACCTCTGTTTTCAGATTTTTTTAAACGAATTTTATAGCATTGGCTATCATTATGGCGGATCATGAACAAATAAGCCGGATTTAAGATTTGCCTACTCTGCGTAGAGACAATATAAAACTTCGTTGCTCACCGGTGCAATGCATACCACAACCCACTTTTGTTGATACAAAAAGAAAACCGTTATTGTAAAAGCCAATTCCAGGTTAAAAATATTTTTTAAAAGAAACTCAATTATTTTAATCTTATTTTGGAGAGAATTTTTCAATTAATCCAAAAAAAATATTAAATTCTTACAGACCACTGCTATTTTAATGTGAAATAAGATCTACAAAAGCAAAAGTAACTGTTTTTCTATGACTATGAATTTATTGTTTCCTATTGATTTCTCTTTTTTTATCATGCTTAATAATTTCTCTTAAGTTGAGTGCTTTCATTTGTAATGAGTGAGTTCAGAGCTAAGAGTATTAAAACATTGCTGAATTTTTATAAAACTACCGCTATTTTCGTTTTCACAGCCAGGAAAATTAGATACAAAATGTCCTTACTTCCAAAAAATTCCGACAAAGCTGAATTTTGGTGGAGAGCTAAAACTGTTTGGCGGGCGGTTAAGGGGGGAAAATGCTATTTTTGTCTACATTACTGGAAAACTATAGCTAGTTGTAGGTTAACATTGTAGATCATAAAATTCTACACTAATATTATAACACTTTTTACTTGGGGTATTTATGTAGGTACTATATGGTAAGTTATGGTCATGGATTCGTACAAAAATCGAACTCGAGATAAAAATTTTTCCTTAGTTTACGATGATAGAGAACACGAAAAAAGTGAGTCCCGCAATTATGTCTGTCTGTCCTCGCCCGTACAGCCTTAACGACTGAAAGATTTTTTTCAAACTTTGTATAAGTATAGTGTTTTTTGACTAATAAGCTCAGACGTTCTTTTAAATTTTTTTTTAGGACCAAGAATAGCGGTCCTGTCATAAAAATTTTTTTTTGTCAAAAAGGAAAATAATATTTTTCTCAAAAACGGGTCCGAGGATTTTGTTAAAAAAAAATTCAAATAATTTAAGTAAGGAAATTCTACTTTCTAATAATTTTTTTATTTTCATTATTTGAATATTTTGGGTACCTCCAGTTTTTGGTTTTTGATTTTCTCGAAAACCGTTAAGTTTAAAATTTTCATTTTTTTATGGTAAAACTTCTAAAAATATAAATATTACTGTCAACCAAAATTAAAAAAAAAAAATGTTTGCAAATTAAAAAAAAACTAAATATTTTGAAAACTACTTGATCAATATTTTTTAAACTAGATGTAAAATAATTTTTTATTATTTTGTAGAATACTTCAAAAAATCATATTTCTTAATTCAAAAATAATGCTACCTTCCATACAAATGTTGAAAAACGATTTAGAAAAAACTAAAATTTTGTTTACCAATAACGGTTATTAACGGTAGGTACTAGTTACACTTGAGCTTCCCACATACATGACAACGGCTGCAAACACCACGGATCCGTCGATAATCTCTCACATATCAACGGTAGTCCTAAAATAAATATACAACAGTCTTAAATTCTTCTTATTGCCACACAGATTGATTTCACAAGAAATCATTTAAGCAGCATCGCAATAGAGACAAACAAAAGATCATTAAGTATCATCGATTATCAAGCAGCATCGCAATAGAGACAAACAAAAGATCATCAAGCAGCATCGATTATGAAGCAGCATCGATATAGTCAGTCATCACCCAGCATCAAGAACTAAAGGTTCTATAAATAAATTTATCTTTTTTAAAAAGCAAAAACCCGTGTTGCATATTTTAATTTACCTGCCATAGAACAGGTTTTTTGCTTTTCGAATTTCTCGTTAATGGCTACACCGATTTCAACCCAAATTTGCAACAGCTCCTGCACAGTTCAAACAGTTTTGCATACCTATACAAGTTTTCCAAAACATTATTTTTGGATTTTTTAAAGAAATATTGATTTTTTTTTTTAATTCAATATCTTGAAAACAGGTTAATGATTTTTTTTGTTGAATGTTTGAATGCTGACGGCTCTTGGACAAATACTTGCGAAGAATCACTCAATCTGCTATTAGATACTCATTTTCCAGGTAGCTCCCAAACGTTAAACAGTACTGATCACATTAGATCTAACAATAATCCAACTTTTCCACATGGTTTGATAACAAGTGAAAAATTGTTGTGGGCTATCAACAGCTTAAAACCTTACAAGTCTCCAGGACCAGACGGCATAATACCAGCCGAACTTCAAATGAGCTCATGTATAATGCTGCCTATTTTAGAAATAATCTTTAATAGCTGCTTGAACTTGGCTCATATTCCCAGTTCATGGAGAGAAGTAAAAGTTGTTTTTATACCCAAAGCAGGTAAATGATCCCATGTTAATCCGAAAGATCTCAGACCTATTAGTCTATCATCATTCCTTCTCAAAACTTTTGAACGACTGATTGATATTCACTTACGTACCAGTATTGATACGAGACTCTTGTCTCAGTCTCAACACGCGTACTGCAAAGGGAAATCGGTGGAAACGGCACTACATACTTTGGTACGCACCATCGAATATTCCCTCTACCATAAAGAATATACAATGGTTGCTTTCCTAGATATAGAAGGCGCTTTTAACAATGTCGACACATCTGCAATCGCATCTGCACTGTCATGTCTGAAGGTAGACAGTTCGCTTGGTGAACTGATCAATCAAATGCTGACAAGCAGGATTATCAATTCAAAACTGGGCGATTTCTCTGCAAAAAGATCAGTCAGTAGAGGTACGCCACAAGGCGGTGTTCTATCTCCCCTTCTCTGGAACCTTGTAGTAAACGAACTGCTTACAAGCCTGGAAGCGGAGGGCTACAGAGTGATTGCCTATGCGGACGATGTTGATATCGCCGTATCAGGTAAGTATCCTATTGTCTTAAAGGATCTCTTACAAAATGCCTTAAACAAGCTAATAGACTGGGCAGAACGGTGTGGACTGGGTGTCAACCCCCACAAAACTGATCTTGTCCTCTTCTTCAGGAAATATAAAATTCCACACATAGATCCTCCCACCATTAAAGGAATTCCACTAACATTCTCCGACAAAGCTAAATGTCTGGGTCTTATTTTAGATAAGAAGTTAAGTTGGAAACCTAATATAGAAGAAAGAGTCCGGAAGGCCACAGTAGCACTCTTCTCTTGTAAGAAAGCCATTGGAAGTAAATGGGGACTCCAACCCCGTATTACTCACTGGCTATACATCTCGGTAATTAGACCGATTCTAACATATGGGGTGGCAGTATGGTGGACAGCTCTAGATATAGAGGTTAACCGCGATAAACTTAGTAAAGTCCAAAGATCAGCTTGCATGTGTATAAGTGGAGCACTTCGTTCTACTCCCTCCGCGGCACTGGACACTCTTCTTCATATGACACCCCTCGATATATTTAGTAAACAAACGGCAGCGAGTTCGGCAATCCGTCTTAAAGCCTCTTCACAGTGGACCAATAATGAAATAGGCCACTCAGCTATTCTGAACTCAAACAGATCACTTCCAAGTATAGTTGACTACACCATCCCACAATTCCGTTTCGATAAAAATTTTCAAGTTGCCATACCCTCCCGATCCACATGGGAGGACGTGACATTTTTGGAAGACGAATCGATTCACCTTTATACTGACGGTTCAAAAACCGATGATGGGGTTGGTGGAGGCGTGTACTCAGAAAGATTAAATTTAAGTCTCGCATTTCGTCTTCCATTGTAGCGTATTTCAGGCGGAACTTTTGGCGATAAAAGAAGTTTTATCTTGGCTTAAGGAAAACGTGATATTGACTTCTGATATCCGCATCTTCTCAGACAGCCAAGCTGCCATAAAATCTCTCGACTGTGTCTCTACAAACTCTAAAACAGCCCTAAACTATCGATCATCTCTTATAGAGATGGCACAGCAGTTCAATATTCTCCTTTGTTGGGCGCCGGGCCATAGGGACATTCCGGGTAATTGTAAAGCTGATGAACTCGCCAAAGTTGGCGAGTATATGCCTATACCTACATGCTAATTTTTTTTTCTCTCTAGATTCACGTGGTATCACAACCGACCAACTTATGGTCTAAGTGTGTCAGTCCCTTGCTGGCAGCCACTTCAAACTAACCTAACCTTGAATGTTCAACAACCACTTGAGTGGGCTACCACCATGTATTTGGCTGGAATTATTGCAATTTCATGGCTGCCACACCAATCATCAGATTCCTGATTAGTGGTGCTTAGTCTTCATGTTCAATTTTAATGTATAAATTATTAGTGCCGTCAATTGGAATCGAACTTAGACCAGCTACCTCTGAAGCCTATGCACTACGAATTGCGCCACCGAGGTCACCTGATCATGCACATGCAATGTAGGGTTTTTGTCTTTATAAATTGCATATTGAAACAACTAGCATTTTTACTAGCCGCACACAAGTTGGTTGTTGATCATTCGGGTTCTTTCTCTTTTCTCCGTACACGATTTACAAGCCAACAATTCGTTGGACAATTGGAAGGTGGGAGATTGTAGGAAAGATTTGACACTGGTCAAGAATTGATTTAATTTAATTGGGTTTTCCGTGTGATAACACACTCGCAGTTAGGCTGCAAAGCTATCGCTCCGTCATTTATATTATTTATGAATATTCAACAACCACTTGATTTTTTTTTTATTTTGCGCAAAATTGTATTTTATTAAATAATAAATGTTGGCATACCAGATTTTATTTTTGAAAATGTACAAACAAATTTATAAACAAAAAATTATTTTTTAAGAAAACGGCTCCAACAATTTTTGATTTTTTTTTTCACAAATTCATATTTATTTATCAAAAAATAATCAGATGACGTACTCAATTTTGAGCTCCAACTCTTTAAGGCATAAAAATAACAAATTAAGGTAACTATAGTAATTTATATAGTAATAATATATATTTTTTTTTTAATGATATCATATTATTTTGGAACCAAAACATAAGCTACTATTAGACGGTCAACGCAAATGGGCAATGCGTTGACTCTCTGACTTCACCAAAAAAACGGTCAAAGCACTGACATGGCAACGTCAACGCTCACCGTGTCAACACCTGAAATATTGACGATCACACAAATGACACAAGTCCGTCAATGTTGTCCCAAAATGCGTTGACAGGTAATATGTGTCAACGAGATTTATTCAAATCGGTGTCAATGCGCTGACAAGTAATCGTTGACGATCACACGGCTTGACCATGTCCACGCGCTTTGACCGTTGACAAAAGTACAAATCTGTAATTTTTCGAATTGAGGCTCACACATAGTGGTGGCGCGATGTGACACAGTCAAATAAATGTATGTATTTCGGTTTAAATTTTTTTAAAGCAAGGAAAAATGTTAAAAGCAAACGAAATGGGAATGGCAATTTAGGTTTAGGCAGAAGGGACAATTTTCTAAAAAAATGACTTAAGATATAAACAAAATTATTATAAATCAACGGAAACACTCAAAATATCATGTTATAGCTATTTTGAAAGCCAAAAACCTATTCTTAAATTAACTTTTTAAACCAAGTTTTTTGAGCAAACAGTTTTTGAGAAAATAATTTTCAAACTCAAAATTCTTTCTTCTTACCAAGATGGCGGACGCCCCACAAGACCAAAAATCCCGCAAATCGAGATTTATGCTAAGAAGCAACCCCTCTTCAAAACTGCGTTCAAACTATTCAGACGTCATAACTTTTTTCAGATAGCCCTTATTTGACTCCCCGTTGCCTGTACTATACTAACTAGTTTATAGTCGCTGCATCCTCCATCCCAAAGCGCTGGTCGTTTCTCTACTGCCGCAATCAAAGCGGAGACCTCGTATTGTTTGGTCCACGAGTAAAGTAATTTTCTTTTACGTTCACTGGTGCTTAGGCTCATTTTTTTTTAACTCAAACTAATTTAACTTTAAATAATAATGTTTTGTTTTCTTTTATGTTGCTGTTTTTTTTTTTTTTTTTTGCTGTTTCTTTAAATGAAAAGAATGTCAACGCCAGCTACTTTGACACACCAGAAAATTATAGCGTCTCAACGTTGGTACCTGGACAACGCGTTGATGGGCAGTCAGGAAACATCTGTCAATGTGTCTGAAAAATTCTGATGGGGTGATTACACGGTAAATGAAAACAGTCAACGCCTTGACTTTTCAAACCATGTCATCGCAAGTGTCAACGCCGATGTCAGTGCGTTGACAACGTTTTGCAATGACAATCACACGACTTGAAAGCCACGGGACAGAATTTGACGTCATTCTGACGTCAGAGAGTCAATGCGTTGACCATTTTCATTGACCGTCTAATCATAGCTATATGTACTTGATGTAGATCATCAATTTCTATATCATATCATATCTTCCCCATAACGTAACTTTTAATTTTTTCAATGACCATTGGTAAGATAGTTCATCATTAAAAAATTAAAAGTCATTTTATTAGAAAAGTTGTACCAAATTGAATTTTGTTTTACCTAGAAATAATTATTAAGTCAATTAGCTTTACTTTGGCATTAAAATAATCGTTTATTTTTTCTTCAAAATCTCTCAAAATTGACAATTAATATTTTCAATGATGGTTTTCAATGATAGCTATAATTGGCCCTTTACCTAGCTAGTACTTTTTTATAACTTAATCCTTAAAACTTTCTAAAAGTAAGTGAGGGAGTATATACATATATGGTATACACCTAAAGCTAATAGTAAACGATAATTTGCACATAATTGGGTGGTAAGTTTACGATTCTCTAGTGCTCAAGTGTCAGGTCTATAAATTGAAAATGTATTCGACGAGTCACCAGAATATGAACTTTAAAGACAGTTTTTGCTGTTGTAAGTTGTAACTTGAAGAATTATTGTTTCAGTTTGCGGATTGTATAGATCCACCTGCATAAAATTATTCTCTATTCATCTTAAAATCGCGTGAATAAATTTGTAACACCATCACCGTAATCCGTTTTCCGAAATTCTTAAGCGAGGATAAGTCACTACGCGACTACGACTTTGCGCTGGTTCTGGCTCTAGCACGAGCTATCAAACCACGATATTTATTTATTTCCAGAATGGTATCTTAAGATTAAACTGTAAAAAGCCGAAAGACCTAGCGTGATATATTCCCCTGAACGAAAATAAAATTTTTAACTTTTTTCTTTCGAAAGTTTTAAATTATGGTATCGATATTTTGCAAAACATAAATGTTTCATTTAATATAAGAACAAACATTATGTACAAAGTTTGTTTAAAAGAATTGTATTTTCAATTTACATTTGCATAATGTAAACTAATATTTCATCAATATAAAACGAATTAGATGCAAATTAATAAATTCACTTATCTAAAAGCAAATAGTCTACTATATCCTTTTGCAAATTCTATACATTTATATATTATTACTTAAAAGCTATATTCCCCTTTGGACAAAAAAAAAAAGAACCATTTAATGTTCCTCCATTAACTGTAATCGTTTGTCGAACATCGATCTTCCGCATATTGATATCTAAAACGCATCCCCTCCAATGCGGCGCCTTATTCCATATTCCATTCAACCCATCTGTGATTTATCACTTTGCTAAGAAATGCAATCTTGTAGGAACAAATCTAAGGGCATATCATGCTCAGGCTCACACCATTGTGTCCTCCGTATGTGGCGGTACATAAATCTTCTTCTTTCAAAAAAAAAAAAAAAAAAAACATGGAACAAAATAAACTAAAAATAAAATAAAATCCTTTTTCCACTGATTTCAGCAATTCCTCGATTTTTCTGGTATTCGTCTAATCAAACCAGTGACCAAACCATTTGTTACATCTGCCACTGGGACAGCCAAGCAGTGAATCACAATGACTGCAGTCCATCGAGAACTGGAAGATTGTTTCTAGTTTCTCGATATTCTTCGCATTCAATAGTCAATTCTTTCAAAAGGAGGAATTAGTTTGTCATGGTTTAATTTTGTTAATGGCGCTTGTAGAGTTAAAGAATTTATTAAAAACTAAAACAAGAATAATTTAGGTTGGACAATTACTTGTTGAGACTGCATTGATGGCAAAAGAGTGCGTATTTTTAGTTTTCTAGTACAAAACCCAAGCTCATTGAATATTTCGCACAATTTACTAAATATTTCATAACAGCCCTATTAGTCAGTCCAAGAACTTTGTGCAAAAATCCTACATTAGTAAGAATATTGGGATTTTGTTGGGTTTAATTGGATTATTTGAGGATATAACCCCTCCTGTAGCTGTTGAGGAAACCGCGTAGACAGCGTTTAAGAAAAAAATTGGCGATAATAAAAAAAAACTTAAAACAAAAAAAAAAAAAAAAAATAGAACGGTACATTTCAGAAGCTACAAAATATTTCAATTGATACAGAATTTACTAGAACATAAAATTTAACTATATTTGTTGGTAAAATCGTTAGAGCCGTTTTTGAAATAAACAATTTTTTATATTCTGGTTGTATGGCAGGTATACCGTTATTTTTTGTGCCTTTAGGGAATCTCCTTAAGACCTAGATCCAAACTTAGAAGAAAATCGCTTGAGCGATGTACAGACAGAGAACTGCGAGACCCACTTTTTTCGCGTTCTTTGTCATCGTAGTTAGGGAAAATTATTATCTCGTGAGTTCCATTTTTTTTTACGAATGCAAAACTCTTTTATAGTACCTTTATCGGTAGTAAAAATACATCTACACATTTAACAAACTTTCAAAACAACATTATGTCAAGTAGTGCTACTACATTTGTGGAAATTCAAAAAACTAAATATGCAGTTTATTGTAGTTTTTTAGTAGTAAATTAGATGTGGAAAAAAAAATTGTAGCTGTACTATTAAAACAAAATGGTATGTAGTGCTAACTTGATATCAACATGGCACTACACTTTCTTGAATTCCAAAATCTAAGTAAGCAGTTCGATGAAGCTTTTCAATAATAAATTAGTTCTGGAAAGAAAAAAACTCTAAAAATATTTGTTAGTATTATTTTTAATATTTAAAAAAAATTGGTATGTAGTGCTAACTTGATATCAATTTGGCACTACAATTTTTGGAAATCTAAAAACTAAGTACGCAGTCAATTTTAGCTTTTAAGTAGGTAATTAGTTGTGGAGAGAAAAAAATTCCAAACAAATTTTTGCCGATTTTTTTTTTTTTTAATAAGGTTAGGTAGTGGTGATCTCAGCCAGTAAAAAGGAAATTCGAAGATGTAAACGTGCCATTGCCATCCTTTGAAGCTTTTTAGTAGTAAATTAGTTGTGGAGAGAAAAAAATTTTATTTTCGAATTTCCTTTTTTAATGCTAAGTTCACCAATGTCAAGTTAGCACTACCTACCCTTATTTAACAAAAAAAAAAAAGTATGGCAAACAATTTTTTGGAATGGGTGATGAAAAATTGGTAAGGGAAAGGTGGTGATGGTTGTAAGTGAAAAAAAAAATATTTTGTGAACTAGTCCGAATGGGGTATCATTTCCACGTATTTTTTGATGCTGCATCTAACGAAAACAAT
This sequence comes from Melangyna quadrimaculata, assembly GCA_949320155.1. Taxonomy (NCBI): domain Eukaryota; kingdom Metazoa; phylum Arthropoda; class Insecta; order Diptera; family Syrphidae; genus Melangyna; species Melangyna quadrimaculata. The sequence goes on from OX439484.1 coordinate 52,525,192, forward strand.
GGCAAGACGATAACATTATTTTGATTTTTGGTTTTCATTTTTGTCAAATTTCATGAGTGTCAAAATTTATTTTTGGATGTTATGGCAATAATCACGTTTCTTGTTTCTTCATTCCCCATTCCATATTTCTTCATTGGGCAAATCATTGAAACTGTATATATTGTGTTAAATTTATGTGAATCACAATTTTTCGTGAATGCACACCAGTTGCCGCCTTTTTGTAAGGAGCCTTTTATTGATGCCGTCATATATCAAAATTCTTCAGGTTGTCAGAGGTACATATATCCGGCATTTTCGGATTCAGCATACTTTTTCCACAAAGATACCATCAAAATATTTTGTATACCTAGGTATACCGAAATTTTGGGTTCAGGTCAATTTTCCCAGACTATAAATTATTATTAAAACAATTTTTTTTTAACTTTCCAATGACGAGTGAAAATTTTTTAATACAAATATTTTTAAAGTTTAAAATTTAATTTGAAAATAATTTTAAATTTTGTTCATTAATCGAGATTCATGCATTTTTTAATGAAAATAGCTTTCAGGTGTTACTGACACTTTCGATTATAAAAAGTAGGTTTATAAATACATTGCACAATGAACACCCCGGCTCCCGGCAACAATCCAATCGTATATAATGTTTTTACATTGAATTCATTAATAATCCTGTTTGAAATCGAAATAATTGTATCCTAATAAACATGATTAAATAATTGAATAATGAATTATGTACACACATCCTCACGTAGGTAGGTAGATAAACGTGTTATTTAATTTCTGATAGTAAGGTATTGTCCTCATTTTTCTTTTAAAATCAAATTTTGTAGAAAAAAGAAACTCATGTGACAGAAGATTTCAATATAACAAAAATATAAACCTGCAAAATAATAATAATTACATACAAAAAATGTCAACACAATAACAGCATTATTCCAAAAGTGTCAAAAGAAATACTTATACAGAGACACATACCCACACATAAAAGGTACACAAAACTATGCAAAAGAATGTCAATATCATAAAAGGGGAACAAGGAGAAGGTTAATGAAAGCAGCATGATATAAATAAAATAAAAATTAAACAAAACGGAACACAAAAAAAAATGACAAAAACAATTTTCTCGTCAAATCGACCCTTCACGGAATATTAATTACTCCAGCGAGTAACCGCCAGCAACAACAAGGATTAATTTTCTTTTTTGTCATCAGATTCGACAGTGCAACCCCACAGCGCCCTTAAGCAAGTGAGAGCTGAGAGAAGTGAGGGGCTGAGACCGTGCTGGTGAGGGTGACGATGAATGGCCGGCATTATTATTATTTACCCGATATAAATACAGCCGGTATATTTCCAATTAAAACGAAAAAGTCCGGCCGCACTCTTACTAAGGCATCACCGTTTTTCAAGCACTTTACACTGCTGATTTCTAGCCAAGGTTGTCTTACAGCACCCCCTCCCAAACCACCTACATTTGCGCCCAACTCCAACTCAGAAATAAAGAATATCGATGGCGCAAAGTCCATCTTCTCTCCTCGCGCGATATTATCGAATCATTGACGAGGAAAATCAAAAAACAATTTGTTAACGCTTAACGAATACGAAGACACTGATGTTAACCCTTCTCTCAGGGATTTTTTATCGGATTTTTTGTTTTATTATTATTTATTTACTTTCGTTTAACCCTTTTCGGAAATTGCTTTCTACTTACTGTCCATAGGATATCAACACCGGACTACCGGAGCATCTTTTTCTGGGGAGAGAATCCGCGCCACCACCGCCGCCGCCGACAGTCTTACCGCACTTTCTGTCGGTGACAAAGCCCATCTCCCGCCCTTGCCCCAAGCTTGCGTTATCCGGTTATCACTCAAACGCATTCAAATTGCGAGAACACAATTATTTGCCTGGCGAGTTAGATATAGTTGGCGATCTGGAAGAGATGCCGCATAAGCCTTTGGAAGATTTTTAATTAAAATGAAGATTAAAATTTCCACCAAATAATAGGGTATTGGGAAAGAAAAAGAAAAGGATTCTTGAGACAGAAAAATATAATCGGCACAACCAATCTTTACTTGATTCATTGAGGAGGTTGAGCAGGAGGAGAGTAAGAGTTGCGTGAGAGTTGTCCTTATGGCCAGAGAAGATGATGATATAGAGCTGACGTTTGGGCTGCGGGTGTTGCTGATGGTTGGTATTATCCTTTTTTTTTTTGTTTTATCTTTTATATTTTATTCTTGATTGGAATTAAATGGAAACTATGCTATGATTTCAATTTAAGGTTAAAAGAAGTTTTATAATCTATGTCAGGATAAACAAAACAAAAAGATAATAATAATAAAATCGTTGTCATAAGAAATCCTGTACCAATCATTGTGATGGCTGTCATAGATCATGGCATTTATTTTTAAATCGCAAAAAGCTAAGCGTTCGTTTATTTTAAAATTCAATTAGGATATAATATATGTACCTACAATGTACATACATATTATCTAATTAAAGACACTACTCCTCAGCCGTTGAGGTGCAAGGGGGGTGGGCTAAGGAGGTAATCACCCTAGTGCCTGTGATTTTATATAGGGGCCCGAAAATTTGAAACATGCCTATGTAAGTTGAATCGTAGTTGGTTTTTGGAATTTTTACTTGCGATAAAGGTATATACATTATACAATATGGTTAAGTTATGGATTCGTAAAAAATTTTCTTCAAACCCAGACGTTTTTTTTAATTTCTTTAGGACCAAAAATAACGGTACCTGCCATACAATTTTTTTCGCCAAAAAGGAAAATAATATTTTTCTCAAAAACGGCTCCGAGGATTTTGTTAAAAAAATTTAAATAAATTAAGTAAGGCAATGCTACTTTTTGATAATTTTGAAAACCGATAAGAAAAAAATTCTTTTTCTCCAAAACGGCTCCAAGAATTTTGATAAAATGATGTGCGTTTGCTGTCAAAAGCTATAGTGTTCCCTACGTAAGGCAATAACTTTTACATGAAAAGCAAATCCCATGATTGATCATCAGTCTTGTTATACACCTATTTCAAAAATGCATTTCGTTTTTTTTTTAGTTTTAATTTTGGTGAAGTGTTTAATGGAAACGAAGGATAACGACCAACTTTTTTTTTAACTTGATGGAGTCTTAAATATATTAAAAAAAAACTTAACTTCACTTTTGAGAAACTCAAACAAAGATAATTTTCATGCACAAAATAGCAGAAGCAATTCTTATAGTTTTTATTTGTTTCATGCTTAAAAAATTTAGGTAGGCATATGTTCAAACATTTATAATATGCTTTATAAATTTATGAGAATTGCATTCTTCAAAGCAATATAACAACACTGACTAAAATCAAATTATTTAAACATCTATCCGACATTTTCGCAACTTTTTTCTTAAAGAAGCCGTAAAGGAGTTGTCTGTATTGACTTTGAGCTGAATGTTCTAGACCTCATTACATGAAGTCTCATATAGGAACAAATTTAAAGGCACTAAACAAGCTGTTTTGAAATAAATAAATAAATCGTTAAATGCTTGACTTGCATTACCTAGCCTGCAAATTATTCTATGTCAGCAATTAGCCTATCAAATTCTGAAAATTGTACCTTATACAAGTTAAATTTTTAGTTGGGACGGCTGCTCCGATTTCAACCAACATTTTTATACAAGGCCTCCTTCACAATTCAAATAATTTTGCATATACAAATTTTCAAAAAATTATTTTTGAATTTTTAAAAAAATATTGAAGTTTTTTTATTGAAAATTCAGTATCTTAAAAACGGCTAATGGAATTTTTTTTTTATTTTATGTAAAATTTTATTTTAATAAATACTTAATGTTGGCGTACTATATTTTATTTTTGAAAATGAGCGAAACATTTTATTAACAAATTAATTTTTGAGAAAACCGCTCCAACGATTTTTTATTTTTTTTTTTTATAAATTCATATTTATCAAACAAATCAGATGGCATACTTAATTTTGAGCTCTTACCTCAAAGCCATTAAAATAATAAATTTATATTAATTTATAGTAATAATTTGTTTAATTTTTCTTGTAATGCTATTTTAATATTTTGGAACCTATAGCTATTTACTTGTACATCATAACTTTCTAGCTACGTTAAAGTTATCAGCTTCATACGAGAGCAAGTTAGTTTAGTTTTTATGACTCTTTATTATTTCATAATATCAAATATAACATGATTTATTTAAACTAAAGTCTAATTGGTTTGGCCTATAGGGCCGTCTACCAGACTGACATATTAAATATAAATACATTATGCATATAATAGAAACAACAATAACTGTATACTTAAGATAAGCTTGTATTGTTTTAATATTAAAAATCTCCTTCAATTATACATTTTCTATATTGCAGTGCTGCAACAACATAACTATAAACAGCATCCCACCCTTCCTCTTCATTAAGTACACTGAACAGTTCATATTCATCCAGACTGGGCTTGCTGAAGCATCTCCTTCAAAATTCACTTAAGACCGGGCATATAGCAAGAAAGTGATAAATATTTTCACGCGCTTTCATATTGCAAAGACTGCATATTATTGGTAGATCAGGACGGTGTGGCATAAAATTCAAGTTCAACAACTCTCCCCTTGCATTAAAAATAATTCTTATTTTATCCACTGAGGTACAGTTAAGTAAATATGTTTTGGTATCTAAGTTGAAGTTTAAACGACTGTAATAGGATCTAAATAAAGAGGCACTGGCTTCTGATGAGTATTTCTCGTACAAGACCCTTCCAAATTTTTCAAGTAACTTGTTGAACTTGGTTCTTAACTGAGACGGGTGTTCGTTTGGATCTATTTCCAGATCAGTATCGCATAGCGTGGCAAGGTTCTCCCAATCTGATATCATGTTTCCTTTCACACGAATTACTTCAATAAGGATGATTTTTGGAATTCTTTATCCTCCATATCCATAACTTTAACAATGTAGTTGAAATGCATCGTAATTGTATCCATAATCAAAGGTGGTGTCCCTGTTTCCAAATGCAGCATATAGTTTGGCGTATTTCTTGGCAGTCGGAAGATCCCTTTAATAAAATATCGAAGGAATATTTCGACCGCTTCAAATGAGCAATAACCCAATACTTGGGCACCATAGAGGAGGATTGATGCTGCTGTGGACCGAATAAAAAAAAATAAATCGGGTGGCACAACGGCTCATGAAGAACCAGGGCCTAGTGACTAACAACTCGCAACCATTCCTGTGTGCACCTTTTTTTTGAAAGGAATGAAAGGGACCTACAATTTTATGCTGAATCCGAACGGCTAGACGAGAAGCACTCATTCGTGACAAGTGATACTCTTGGAGGATTTGTCAATTCCTCGCAAGAGGCATTAGCCCTGAAAAAAAACTTTTTAGTTTTTAGGTGGACGAGGCTGGGAAGCGATCCCAGACCTCCAGCGTGACAGTCGAACGCACTAACCATTACGCTACGGGCTACTACTGTGGACTGAAACAACTTCAATTTTGCATTGTGGTCAATGTATTTTCTCTTTATGCACTACTCCCATAACGAAGAGATTGCTCTTTTCACCTCGGCTAATTTTCCTTCTAAGTGCTTATTCATTTTTATGTTTGGCGTAATCACAACTCCCAGGTATTTGCACTCACGTACAATCTCAACTGCTTCTCCGTTATAGAACCACTTTTCGCTACGTGCTTGCCTGCCACCTCCACCTCGGAACACCATTATTTTTGATTTTTGCAGGTTCACTTTTAAATTCCATCTATTGCAGTATTCACTGAGCTTATTTATCATCATCTGCATTTTATCGACAGTATCTGCAAAAAAGACAATATAGTCTGCGTACATAAGTGTAGGGATAGTGACTCCTCCCACAGTTATTCCACCTCTTGTTGCCTCTGTAATATCATCTATAAACATGATGAAAAGCAAAGCACTCAAGACACAACCTTGCTTGAGACCCATAGTTGTTTCAAACTCTTCAGATATGGTCTCTCCATCCCAAACGTATGCGATGTTGTGAACGTACATTGCTCTCAGAATACATATAATTTTACTTGACACACCTATCCCATATACATAGCTTGTAGAAAAGAGCTTCACGATCAATAGTGTGGAAGGCTGTACGAAAATCGACAAAGAACGAATATATAATTTCTTTTGCTTCTTTTTATATAAATCTACAATGTTGGAAAGTGAAAATATATGATCTATCGTTGAGTATTTTTGTCAGAAGCCGGCCTGGAACTCAGATAAAATGTTTCTGTCCTCTACCCATTGTGCCAGTCTTCTATAGATCAAACCGGCAAACAGCTTAGTACACGTATTAAGAAAGGAAATCCCTCTTTAATTTGATGGATCCTCGTAGTTTCCTTTTTTGTGAAGCGGAAAAATTATAGCTTTCTTAGAAATTTCGGGAACTATAGCATTTTCGAAAATTCGGTTAAACGCACTGGCAAGTAGAGCAACGAAGTCGTCTGTGGCGTGTTTATAAAATTCGATCATCCCCGGGGGCTTTATTGACTTTAGACTTCGCAATTACTTCTTTAACTTCGTCCAGGGAAAACGGAGGGTCAAGGTATTCATCCAAAACCAGAGGCGCAGCGAATTGTACCAGAGGTGCCCTTGCTGTGGTATTGAGGAGACTTCTGAAATGTTCCCTAAGGTTTGATGCTTGTAAGCCTAAGGCTATGGTATTTTTTTTTTCCATTTAAGTGCTTAACAGCCTTCAAGAAGTCTGCAGAATAACGGGTGTTATTGATCATTGCAATATTTAATTGCTTAAAGACTTTCTTTTTAGAATCGCAGACTTGTTTATAATTTCTGTTTGCTTTGGCATATAAGTTTTTAAATATTTGTAGGTTGTGTGATCTTTGAAGCTTTAGAAAATTAAAAGATTGATCCCTTGCTTTCAAGCAGTCAATATCAAACCATTTTTGCTTAAAGGATGTCCGATGATTTAGCGATCTGTTTTGCGGTGCCGCTTTTTTAATAATGTCTGTAAGTGAGCTTACATCAGCAAAAATATTCGAGTTAGCAAGTTCTTCAAGTTGTCTGCCCAAATTCGTTTGGTAGGTGTTCCAGTTACTGTCGTTCCAGATTAATTTTGGGACAAGATTGAGCTGTTTCGTGTTATGACATGTGGTCTGAAAATATCTTGACTCCTACTCTAAAATCAGTAATTATGTTATTCCATAGCCCATATGCGAAGCAGTAATCGATTACAGAGCAAGCGTTGCCTCTAATGAAAGCGTATTCACCCTCCACGTTGCGAGCAAGTTTGTACTAATTTTTTTTTGTAACAAAATGCAATTTTTTGCATAAACCTAGTTCAACCTTTTTTGCCTACACTTGCGTTTTTTTTAATTAATGGAATTTTAAAATGTGTCTCTCGCGCCACTCGAGGGTTCCGTTAAAAAAGCAATTTCTTCGGTTTCGATTTGGAAATACGGTGCAGATCACATTGTTCGTCGATAAATGTATATATGTCTGACGCAAGTGCGGCGGACGCCTGCGCCTCTGCGCCATTTGAATATCTTGTTCGGTTTCATCACTTCTTAGTTGTATTTGTTGCGCCGCTAATAAGTGAAACGACCGTTGAACGCTGCCATCAAATTTTAAATCGAACACACTCTTTGAATTTGGAATGTTAAACTCTCATTTCTTTTCATTCCCTCCCGGTGTCAGTCGTTTCTTTTAAATTTGTTTATTTTTTAGCTTATCCTCTAAAATTTTCGATATGGGTGACGCCATATTTGTGAATTGTTTGAATTGTTTCATATGGAAATATAACTATTTTGATACAATAGTACAATCAACGAAGGAATTTTGCTTGCAAAAAATAGTGCTCTCTGGATTAATTTGTTATATGGTAGGGGATACCTCTAGGTATAACATACCTAAAATCCCCAGCCCAGGACCGCGAGCTTAACTCAGGAGGGGGGTGGTTAAAGGTACCCCTTTATAGATTTTCGTGAATATTGGAACAACCTAACATGTTAGCTCAAAAGTCTATACTACATAACTAGAAATAAATGAATTGTCTTTAAAAAAAGTTATGATCATATTATCCATAGAGTTAATAAAAAGGGAGATGTCTTATTGACTTTGCCCCTATTACACTTAGTTTTCCAAATATTGAAGAAAAACTGCAAAAGGGGATCCTTACCCCCTCTCCTGCCTAAAGCTTGCGGTCCTGGACTGAGGACTTTGAGTATGTTATACCTAAGGGCCAGCTCTACCACTAACACAATACCTTGGCTGGCTTGCTTCGCAGGTTAAAAGACTTTATTCATTCTTTAACTTCAAGCTCAAAGAAACACTACTATCACATAATACCCACTATAATAATAATAGGTGTGTTTTGTTTGTCCTGAAGTCAAGACTATACAGTCTTAACAAATATTTTAATATTACCCACAAAACAACAACACTTTTTATTCTGAATACAAAATATTCGATTGAATCTAATGAAAAATAAAACAAAATGCTATAGCAACGATGCTATCGTAAGCCTGGTTAAATATCCAGTCTTACGATAGCCTCGTTGCTATAGCATTTTATTTTATTTTTCAATAAAATATTTTGTTTTCACACTAAACTGTTGTTGTTTTGTAAATATTTTTTAAGTCTGTGTTGTCTTGACTTTAAATTAAAACAAAACACGCCTAATATTAATTTAAATTATAAAAGAAAATATCATACAAAACTGTCGTCGAAACTTTCAATTTTCTCAAAAACTAGGAGAGATAGAGCCATTTGGTTTTCAGTTTTCAATAACAGTTTTTATGGGTAGTGAATAATAAAAGCCAATTCAGCATTTTATTTTCCAATTAAGAAACAAAAATAAAAAACTAAATTTTCAATTTTTTGTTTTTTTAATTATGAGTTTGAAGGTTATTTTTACAAAAACTTTGGACATCAAAAACTTGACTTTTTTGGTTGTAAGTGTTGCCGTTGTTTTTTAATATTATTTTTAAAATAATGCCCCTCCTCACTAAAGGGGTGGAGAAAGAACCCCGCTTTATGGCAAACAAAGTATTTATTATGTTCTTTTAAAAAAAACGGTATCAGTTTTTGGAGCCGTATGAAAACAACTCTTGCTAATTAAATTTTGCCTAATTTAGTATACATCAAATTTTTCGTATAGTTTCGGATATATAGAAAAAAAACAAAGGAAATTATAACGCCACTCTCAGCCTCATTGCATGATGAAATAACAGTGAATGGATATGTATTTACCTTTTTTGTTTTGTGAATTGGTCAGAAAACATTCAATATATAAGGTTAAGATTTAAAAACAAAGTACGTCATGCCTCAAATACTTGAACGTTACCACCACGGTTAAATGATTATTATTGTTTTTTTATTTTTAAAATATTTTTGAATAATTGTACTAAGAGATGTTGTACCAAATTTAACACTTGCTGTTGCAGTTTTTTTATAATATAATTTTAATTTATTTTTGTGTACAAAAATCAAACTTTTGTGAAAATAAAAAAAACTTGATTTTTGTATAAAAAAAAACTAATTAAAAAAAAATATTATAAGAAAACTGCAACAGAAAGTATTAATTTTGGTACAACATCTATTAGTACAATTATTCAAGAATATTTTAAAAATAAAAAAACAATAATAATCATTCAACCGTGGTGGTAACGTTCAAGTATTTGAGGCATGTCGTACTTTGTTTTTTAATCATAACCTAAAAACTACAAGGAAAGGTCTTAAGGCCAGCTATAACCGATTGTAAGGTTATCCATTATTTACTGGACACCCTGTATATAGATCATCAATATAAAAATTTTCGCTAAATATTGGCACCAAAATATCATACCATATATCATTAAGAGCGCTATAAAACTTTTTTTAAATAAAACAAAAACGGTTTTGGATATCAATAAAATTCTTTATTCCTGTGAAAGTAAGTTTGATGCCATTATGTATGGAACTCGATTTCTTTTGCATGGACACCACGGGCACGCTTGCAGAAATCCAGACGCTGAACCCAATTTTCGACGGTTTTCAAGCATATATCGGCTGATACTGCTGCAATTTCACGTTCGATATTCGTACGAAGTTCATCAATCGTCGCTGGCTTGTTGGCATAGACCATAGACTTGACGTTGCCCCACAGGAAATAGTCTAACGGCGTCAAATCGCACGACCGAGGCGGCCCAAGCGACTGGACCATTTCGTGAGATAACACGTACTCCAAACTTGGTTTCCAATAAATTGATTGTGACATTCGCTGTGTGGCTTGTGGCACCGTCCTGTTGGAACCACATGTCCTCCAAGTCCATATCATTCAACTGGGGCCAAAAATATTCGGTTATCATTGAACGGTATCGATCCCCATTCACATTACGTGTCGGTCCTTGATCTTCACGTAATTTTTTCGGGATGCAATGATGACTCTTGAGTACGTGTGGATTGCTGCCTGAGCAATACCGCATATTTTGTTTATTGACGAAGCCATTCAGCCAGAAATGAGCCTCATCGCTGTGAGAACGACGTGTGAGAGACACATTTGGGCTTTCTGCAACTGAAGCCTCAGTGGCAGCAATATTCTCGCCAATATGTGCACTTCTTTGTCTCACTGGCACGGAACATTTTGTACTGTGCCTGTGGATTCAAATTTGTCCACTAGACGCTCAATTGTTGATCTGCTAGGACGATTATGACGACCATAAATTGGACGTAGCGCTCTTAATCTTGAGGCCTCTGACTCCGAATTTCGGTAGTAAATTTGAATAATTTCGACTCATTGTTGGCTCGTATATCTTTCCATCATAAAATGGCAAACCTTACTGAAGAAAAATGTCAAAAGAGCGGCAAGAAATATGGTGTCGTTTGCTGTCCCTGTTGCTCTACTTTTGTAGCGTCCCTGTTGAAAAACCCTTTAGTTGTTTTTTTTTTAAACGCATCAGTAAGTTCTAATGAAAGCTTTAATTCGCGCCTAATTTATAGATTTTTGTACCCTACCATAATAAAATTTAGTAACGACATAAATATTTAAGTAAAATGGACCATAATTGTATGGGCTCTAAATAATAACCAACCATTGTATGACTTAATATTTAAGTGGAATATAACATGGTATGTACTCTAAATATGAAACATAACATGTATGTATGGTTCATCTTTTATATAGTCGATACCATTATGGTATATTTTCCTTCCATACCATTATGGAATGTTTTCCTCAAATATTTAATTCGTTACTAACTTTGATTATTCGTAGGGCCCTTTGTGGCAAGAACCAGGTAGGTAAGGTATACAGCATTATTTAAACTATTCTAGAGATTTCATGTACCAAATCAAGTCAAAATCGTTAAATTGTTTCCGAAAAAAACTTAACATTACCAAAGTTAAGAATTTTCATAGTTGGATTTACAAAAATACATGAGATTTCCCATATAAAACTTCAGAAGTCTTGTGGCCCGGTTAACGTTAATATAATGAGTTAAAATTTGTTTTGTTTTATTTATTAAGAACAAATAAGGGAGGGGGGTACGTCATTCAAAATAAGATAATGACCTGCATAAGGACCACCCTTATATACATACATAACATTTAATCAAATTCTAAATTTTGAATTTCCCACTATTTTGGCTTTAGATAAAATTCATTTGTTTCTAAACAAAATAAGCAACATCCTAAAGTTTTAATTCATGTGGTGAGTTTTGACTCTTAATAGACTCCGAATCAAAAAGCTTATCGGATGCTTAGCAAAAAGCTTTAGAATTTTTTTTCAAAGTTGCTCTAAGAAACAAAGGGATATTTTCACCAAGCAAAACTTAAAGTTAAATGTCGTTTTTTTAATACATATCCCTCTACCTAACCCATGTATTTTAGAACACTGTAAAATGCCTGTTAGTTTTTCTTTAACAGACGCTGCGCTGTTAATATAGAAGAATATTCAGTTATGTATTTAAATGCACCTCGACCTCAACCTAGAGCCTAAACCACTGAAGCGATTTTCTTCAAGCTTTGTGATTTTTTATTAAATTCCCTAGAGGAGAAACTGAAATTTGTTCACCTCCAAAATTAATGGTGCCTGCCATGCAACCTAAATACAAAAAGTTATTTATCTCAAAAATTGTTCTAAAGGTTTTGGTAAACAAAATTTCCAATTACTGTTAATATTTTGAGAACTTCCTTATAACGCATAGAACAAGATTTTTAAATTTCTAGGCTTTACAGATTTGGACAATTTTTTTTTTACATAAGGAGGTCATTTAAAATCTGATCAATTTTCCATATTCAAATTTTCGAAAAAAAAATATTTTTGGATTTTTAAAATATACAGTTAACGTCCGTCAACTTGAAGGCATATAGGAAACTATGGGCTAATTTATTATTTTTTCGTTTGGGAGATGTAGGGTTACCTGTTGACAAAGAGCTTATCAGTTGAAGCTTTATCTCGCAAACGAAAAAACGGTTACATTTTTTCTCCGAATGAAATAAATAATTAGAAATAATAATAAATTATCTTTAAATATTTATCCATTCTCATGTCGTTTATCTACATTTTTGAGAAAGTTGAACTGCTAAGTTTAAGGCAAGTTAGCAGGTAACCCTGTATTTGCAATTCCAACAGCGCAATACATTTTTGCTTATTACTTAAGAAATAAGCAATAAATTAGCAACATTATTATCATGCATATTTCAATATAAACTTTTGGAAATGCCCCGCTCACTTAATACACATAAGAAGTTAGAAAAATGTATGTTTGAAATGTCTTAATAAATGCGCCTGAATGTTTACTGCTGCTCATGCTTCCGCTTCAGATGAAAAATGGTTTTCTGCTTTTCTTAAAAAATAACAGCAACATCTTCAAGTACATTTTAAACTAAGTATTTGGGTTTTGGGAGGACATTGGCTTGTGACAGACATAACATTGAATGCAATAACATCTTATGTTATATTATATTTAACAAAGTATTAATGTAATATCAAAGCTACTTCAGACTTAATGGTAGTGTCCAGTCCACCACAAACTCAAGTTCATGTTTCACACGAACGTTTTAATAATATAAATACGACGAAGACGCACAGTGGGGCACTTTGAATGGAAGAGTGGACAATCAACCTTAAAAAACTAAACTAGTTAACCGATTTTGATAAAACTTGCAGGAATCGTAGTTAACAGGATTAGAAACAAACCCCATCCAAAAAAATTACCAATAACGGTTATTGACGGTATCTGTCATAGAACCACTTTTTTATTTTCAAATTTCTTGTAAACGGCTTCACAGATTTTGACCAATTTGTTGATACAGGAATTTTAACAATTTTGTATACTAACACGTTCGATTTTTTTTTAATTAAATAAAAATGTATTATATGTCAACAAAAATTAATTTCAATATCAAGATTCTTTTTTAACTCTGTGGCTATTATAAATATCTTGAACTATAAAAATGAATCCTCATAGGGTTAGAGCTATACGTTCTTGTAAGCTAAAAATGCGCCACTGATGTTAATTTGATATCGAGCTAAGGTATAACAATGAAAAATCATATATTGTTCACTATGCCCCGTCACGTTTGACGTCAGAAAATTGAATTCTTTAACTTTGTAGTGATATCCAATATATAGATAAACCTTCTTTACTTATCCTTCGTTTGTATGCTAATTATAAACAAACATCTGTCCCGATCAAAAGAAACAACTATAGTTTGCTACACAAGGCAAGCAATTAAAAAACAACAATTTAAAGAAACAAATATGATTCTTTGTTACGTACCTTACATTCCTACATAATACTTATCTACCTTAATTATTATTTCCATTGAAACAGAACGCCACTTCCGCCTTAGTCGTACTGGCCTATGGAAAGATAATTACAAACAAGAACAATCCTCAAGTATAGTGATTGTGCGAATGTGTGTTTGAAGTGTAGTTTATACCTACGATGAACATTGCTCTTTGGTAGAAACCTAAAAGGTGATCACAGTCAACGACAAGAGAGGCCAAACAATGTCTGAACAACTTCCACTTGCAACTCGCCTGAAAACAATTAAAAGAATTAATTTTCAAACAGGACACATGCACATGCACTTGTCCTGTCAGTGGAAATATTCTATCTAGACCTACAACAACTATAACACACACAAGACTAGCACAGTTTAGCCCAGCCCCCAGCCAGCTCCAGCATCCGCCTTTATAAAGCTTCCTTGCCATTGTACTCAAACATATAATAATGGTGGTTGTGCGGCTTTATTTCCGTTTTCTCTTTTTTACTCTTTTTGAAAATGTCTACAAAAAAAAAAAAAACAAATGGGCGCGACTGGATCGCACAAACTTGCTCTCGTAGCTGACAACTTTAACGTAGCTAGAATTTGATGACGTACATAGCTATTGGTTCCAAAATATTATGATATCATAAAAGAAAAAAAATTAAATAAATTACATGTTGCTTTAAATTACTATAAATTTATTATTTTAATGGCTTTGAGAGTTAGAGCTCAAAATAAAGTATGCCATCTCATTTGTTTGATAAATATGAATTTATTATAAAAAAAAAATCGTTGGAGCGGTTTTCTTAAAAATTATTTTTTTATATATATCATTTTTCACTCATTTTCAAAAATAAAATCTAGTATGCCAACATTTAGTATTAAATAAAATACAATTTTACACAAATAAAAAAAAAAAATTCATTAGCCCGTTGTCAAGATACTGAATTTATTTGTTTATGCAATATTATTTTAATTGTGGGGGAGCTCTTGTATACAAATTTTGGTTGAAGTCGGAGCAGCTGTCAACGAGAAATTTGAAAACAAAAAAATATTGGCCATACCTTAAATAGTACACACATCTTTTTATCAAAATCCTTGGAGCCGTTTTCAAGTATTCTACAAAATAATAAAAATCTATCTTACACCTAGTTTTGTAAATATTGACCAACCCCCTTATTTATAAAGAAAAAATAGTTATTTCAGCTCCCGTGTTTAGGAAAACTACACCATGTCATTTGGTTAATGCTCCATTTGAGTCCGGAACATTTTTATTCCATGATGTAGTTTTCGTAAGCACGGGAGCTGAAATAACTTTTTTTTCTTTATAAATAAGGGGGCAAGTCATTTTCAAAAAAAAATTTTTTTAATTTTGGTTTACAATAATGTATATATTTTTTGAAAGTCTTACCATAAAAAAAATTAAAATTTTCAACTTAACCGTTTTCGAGAAAATCAAAAACCAAAAAAATGGTTGTACTGGAGGTACCCAAAATATTTAATTTATGAAAATAAAACAATTATTAAAAAGTAGGATTTCGTTACTTAATTTATTTGATTTTTTTTTTTAACAAAATCCTCGGACCAATTTTTGAGAAAAATATTATTTTCCTTTTTGGCGAAAAAAATTGTATGGCAGGTACCGTTATTTTTGGTCCTTAAAAAAAATTAAAAAAAGCCTGGGCATATTAGCCAAAAAACACTATATACCAAGTTTGAGGAAAATCGCTCGAGCCGTTAAGGCTGTAGAGGCGAGGACAGACAGACAGACAGACAGAATTGCGAGACCCACTTTTTTCGCATTCTCTTTAATCGTAATGTTAGGGAAAATTATTATCTCGAATTTTTTTTTTAGCACGAATCCTAAACTTACCCTATAACGTATATCGCAAGTAAAAAACTTAATAAGAGAAGAACGTCATTTTCATTTTTTTTTCTTTCAATGTTTAATTATGATTCCTGTAAGGGCATGAACAATCCATGTGCAAGGATCAATTATATTAATTTATAAAGTGCGATGTACAATGCTTGATGTTCATGACTAAAGTAAAACACTCGAAAAACAATAATTACTATCGCAAGAAGAGAATGAGTGTATTTTTATTTGGTATTTGACTTCTAACACATTCGAGAAGGATATATCGAGGGGTATAAATTCAAAATTCTCTTATTCCGCTTTTTTCCAAAAATGAGTTAAGTATGAGAAAGTTTTCTTTACAAGCCAAAATGTATCAAAACTTAATATTTGCTATACTTTTTAATACTTGAAAAGTTGTGATTTTTTCAAAACAACACTATTCCTATACTATTCATCTTACTTACTTACTTTTGATGGCGCTCACAGCCCAGGATGGGCTTCGGCCTCAACTAACAAGCCCCTCCAGCCAGCTCTGTCCCTAGCTAGCCGCTTCCAGTTGTGCACACCGAGTGCTTTGATGTCGTCATTCACTTGATTGCACCACCTGTAACGGGTTCTTTCTCTGCTGCGTACACCTTCGGGGATGGATTCGAAGCCTCGTCGGGCAGGTGCGTTGCTGTCCATACGCTCCACGTGCCCCAGCCATCTCAGCCGCTGTATTTTCAGCTTTTTGACCAGGTCAACGTCGCTGTATAGCCCGTATAGCTCGTCGTTGAATCTTCTCCTCCATACTCCTTCGATACACACCGGACCGAAAATCACACGAAGAATCTTCCTCTCAAAGCACCCTAGCAGATTTTTATCCGAATCTTTCAGTGTCAATGCTTCGGACCCATAAAGCAGGACCGGGATGATAAGGGTTTTGTATAAAGTCTCCTTGGTTCTCTGAGAGAGGGCCTTACTACTTGAATGCCTTCTTAGACCGAAGAAACAGCGGTTGGCAAGAGTAATTCTTCGCTTGATCTCTGCACTGATGTCATTCTGCGATGTAATAGTGGAGCCCAGGTAGACAAAGTCCTTGACAACTTCGAAGTTATATCTGTCCATCGTGATATTTTGCCCGAGTCGACGATGTTGAGATTCCTCTCTCGATGACAGCATATACTTCGCCTTGTCCTCATTAACCGCCAATCCCATTCTAGCCGCCTCCGATTCAATGCTCGCAAATGCCCCTGCCACAGCTCGCTTCGTTCTGCCGACAATGTCTATGTCATTCGCATATGCAAGCATTTGAACGGACTTTTGATAGATTGTACCGCTGGTGTTGACATGTGCGTTGCGTACAATGGCTTCAAGAACGATGTTGAATAGGTTGCATGATAACGCGTCGCCTTGCCTCAATCCTTTCTCAACATCAAAGGAATCGGTGGTGTTCTTACCAATTTTGACGGAGCAGCGAGATTTCTCCATCGTCATCCTGCACAAGCGGACGAGTTTGGCAGGGATGCCGAGACTCGACATGGCTCTGTATAATTCGTCCCTTTTCACGCTATCACACGCGACTTTAAAATCGATAAAAAGGTGGTGTGTATCGAGCTGGAATTCCCGGGATTATGCTAAAATCTGTCGGAGTGTGAACATTTGATCGACGGTTGACTTGCCTGGCCTAAAACCGCACTGATAAGGGCCGATCAGATCGTTGACAAAAGGTTTTAAGCGGTCACACAGGATGGCCGACAAGATTTTATAAGCGACGTTTAGGAGACTAATTCCTCTGTAGTTGGTACATTTCAGAACATCTCCCTTTTTATGGATGGGCACACTATACCGAGGTTCCATTCATCGGGCATACTTTCCTCCGACCAAATTTTGCAGATGAGCTGGTGTATGCTCCTAGCCAATTCATCTCCCGCTGATTTAAATAGTTCGGCTTGTAAGCCATCCGCACCTGCAGCCTTGTACGACTTAAGTTTGGATATCGCCAGCCGAACTTCGGTTAGGTCGGGTGGACGGAACTCTTGGCCATCATCGTCCAAGTTGAATGGAGCGTTCTGCCTATTAGCGGCATCTTGGCTGTCTTCGCCATTAAGCAGTCTAGAGAACTGTTCTTTCCAGATCCTCAGCACTGACTGTGTGTCTACTACCATATTCCCACTCTCATCTCGGCAGGCTTCCGTTCTAGCCTTGAATCCTTGGGTGGATCGCTTCACCCTCTGATAAAATTTTCGAACATCTCCCCTACCGCTACAACCCTCAATAGACTCTACCGCCCGCTTCTCGTGCTCTCTCTTTTTTCTCCTGAGAAGTCGGCGCTCCTCTTTTCGTTTCAGCCCGTAGAGCTCCCGGGCCACTCTCTCAGCAGCTCTTGTTCGAGTCTGCAGCATTGCCTGGTAGGCCTCGTCCTTAGCTGCATGCGCTAGCCGGCACTCTTCATCGAACCAGGGGTTTCGTTGTATTCGCCTAGGGAAACCCAGCACATCAGAGGCGGCACTTCTGATGGCTTGTTGACAGTGTTCCCACTGGTCCTCTGCACTTGATGCTGGTGGCGGACCTCCTGAGAGATTAAGAGTTACGTGGTCTGCAAAAGTTCTGGCAGTCTCTTGCGATTTAAGCTTCTCGACATCGAATCTTTTCACCGCATCTGCTCTGCGTTGTCGCGTCATGGATATCCGCATACGTAGTCTAGCTACCACCAGGTAGTGATCCGAGTCAATGTTGGCCCCTCGGAACGTTCGGACGTCCAAGATACTGGAAGCATGTCTCGCGTCTATCGCAACGTGGTCGATTTGGTTGACGGTTACTTGATCACGCGACCGCCAAGTCCCCTTGTGTATATTGAGGTGTGGGAAGTAGGTGCTTGAGATGATGACATTTCGCCCCGCCGCAAAGTCTGCCAGCCTGTGTCCGTTGCCGGAAGTTTCGTCGTGTAGGCTGTGTCCTCCGACTATCGAACCAAAGATGCCCTCCTTTCCGAATCTTGCGTTGAAGTCACCAAGAATGATCTTCACGTCGTACTTCGGGCACATATCATACGTTGTCTCCAAGAGATCGTAGAATGCTTCTTTGGTTGAGTCTTCTCTCCTTTCATGGGGGGCGTGAACACAAATCAGCGAAATGTTCTTAAATTTGCCTTTGATGCGGATTGTGACCAGGCGCTCGCTTACACTTCGGAAGCCTTATCACAAAACCACAACCAAAGAGCCGCTGACCCTGTTCCTTCAAGCACCCGCCGTAGTAGATGTCACACGTTTTCAGTCTCCGTACGCCCTCTCCATCCCATCGCACTTCCTGGATGGCTGTTACGTCAGCCTTTAGCCTCTCCAGGTTCTCCACTAATTGTTCGGGTGCACGTGTTCTGTATAAGGACAGGACGTTCCACGTGCAGATCCGAAATTCATTGTCCTTGTTTCGTTTGCTGGGGTCGTCAACTTTAAAATCATCCATATCCGAGGCTTGTTGTTGTTTCGGAACAACTTTTTTTTACGTGGTAGGGAAGTTACCCCGACGCACAACCCCCGACCCGGAGGACCAGACCCTTCGTATAACTCCAAGGGTAGGGAGCCGGATAAACCGCTCCTTATAGGCCTGAGCTACAAATATGTCGTAGTAGCCCATATAAGGTGTTCACTAAGTAGTTCAACCTAACTGGAACTGTAGACGCCACCGTTGATTCCATCTAGAGAATTCGTCCGCTGCCGCCTCGATGAAAGGAAAAGTGCCTTAGTGGGAACACTCCTCCCCCCCCTCTCTCGTTGGCTGTCCCCAACAGCTTTCCACGGGGATTTAAACCCCGTCTCCAGCTGAGGTACTAGACACCCGATGTTCACCACGTGGAGGTGAGAGTAGGAGTTGGTAGACAGAGGTGGGTTTTGAGAAAAACCTGTGGACGCTTGTGTCCTCTTGAGTACACATAACGACCCTTTTGAACATCTTACTATTCATCTCAGTTGTTTAATTCAAAACTCATCTATTCCCATACAAATAAAATTCCGCACAAAAGTCTTCTTTTCCTATGCAAAACAAAGAAGTCCGAAATGAATTAAAGTGAAAAATGTTTTGATATTTTCAAAACTCCTATTTATTCCCTAACAATTCCAATAGTAATTTTCAAAACTCTTCTTGTCCAAATTAAATTTATTTTGTATAATTTGTAGGTGCATCTTATAGGTTCAAAACCATAATAAATGGATAAAGGTTATTCAAGACTTATTTTTTAGCGCTCAAACTAATCGCAATTATCATTTTAGCATCTTTTAACAGTTCTTTTTTCGATTTACTCAAAACTCTCAAAAGTGGAGAAGAGTTTTGAAATTATACACCCCTCATATCAAAGAAGAGTATAAAAAAGGTATTTAAATTCATATTGTTGACATTAAGACACTAGATAGAATGACCTAGAAGGAGCAGAAGTACGAATCAAAAATAATTTTCTTTGCTTTGAAAATTAATAGAACAGTAACTACATATATACAATAGGGCGGAGTGTCGTTGTATGGAGAATAAACAATGTGTCGTATCGATTTCGCATACCTCCAATTTGCTGCGTTTTGCTAATTAGAACAATTTGGCATCAAAAACATTTGTTTTTGTCTTTTGTCCTCTACCTTAGCTAAAAATTTCATGTTTTTTTACTTGCGATATATAATGTACCTAGGTATCTACTACATGGCAAGTTATGGATTCGTAAAAAAATCGAACTCGAGATAATAATTTTACCTAACATTACGATGATAGAGACAAAAAGGAAAACAATATTTTTCTCAAAAACTAGTCCGAGGATTTTGTTAAAAAATATTAAGTAAATTAAGTGAGAAAATGCTACTTTTTAATGATTTTTTTATTTTCATCAATTGAATATTTTGGGAACCTTGAGTACAACCATTTTGTTGGTTTTTGATTTTCTCGAAAACAGTTTAGTTGAAAATTTTCATTTATTTATGTTAAAACTTCTAAAAAGTATAAACATTATTGTGAACCAAAATTACAATTTTTTTTTTTTTTTTTTTGAAAAATAAAAATAAATCAATTTTTTTTTTTTTGAAAACTTAATATTTTGAAATAGGCTTGTCAATATACCATTTAGAAAAGAACAATTTCGTTCACGGGTTTTTATTTTTGAATATGTTTGTCTGGAACTTAAGCTTGTTTAAACCACAAAATTCGACCAAATTCACTCATGCATTTCTGAGAGAATGGTCACACTAGTCATTTTTCAAAGTTTTTGGTATAACTCGAAAACTAAGCCGAATTTGAGAATTTATCTCTGAACACTTTTTGAAGCAAACTAGATTTTCTACCATAATTGACAGTTCAAAAAAATTTATAAAAAAAAATAAACAGAAAAATGTTACAAAAACCAACTTTAAAAAAATCAGAAAATCATTGATTTTTAATTTTTTTTACTAAAATGCTCATTACTTTTTTTTGGTTAAAGATAGTGGGAAGACATATCCAAAGAAAAAAGGAGAGAATCAAGTCTATAATATGACATATAGATAATTTTTTGTTCCCCGAAATTGGCAAAAATATATCCATTTAAAAATAACCATTTTTAGTGTTTTTGCTTTTTTTTTCTCGTAATCAACAATATATTTATTTAAAAAAATAAAACAAAGATTTTTTTCTTTAATTTTTTTAAATTTTGGTATGCAGTACCTACTGTTAATGTTGTTTAACATCTATCACGTTCAAGATGTCATTGAAATCAGTTAAGGCGCTAACGAGAAATCCGAGAATGTTTAAAAAATTTTGTATGGCAGGTAGCTTTATTTTTGGTCAAAAAAACAAAAAAATCCAAAATTATTTATAAAACATACCTAAAACACAAGGTACCAAGTGTTAAATAAATCGACCCATCTGTTCAGTCTGTAGGTCTCATACGGACAGATAGAATTGCGGGGCCAACATTTTTCGAAGTCCTTATTATCGTAATGAAATATTTGATCAAAATCTCCACCTTAAATTATTTCAAGAATAAAGTACCAATGAATTGCAAGTAAAAAAGAGGCTTACGAGCAAAAAAAGCAAAAATAACAAAAAAATGGTTATTTTTAAATTGGTCTATTTTCGCCAATTTTCAACAATAAAACAAATTTCTATGCATAAAATTATAGGCTCAAGTCTCTCCTTTTTTTCATTTGAACATGTCTTCCCACTATCTTTAACCAAAAAAATGTTATGAGCATTTTAGTAAAAATTTTAAAATCAACTATTTTCTGATTTTTTTAAGGTTGGTTTTGTTACAGTTTTCTGTTTATTTTTTTTTTATAAATTTTGTTTGAACTATCAATTTTGGTAGAAAATCTAATTTCCTTCAAAAAGAGTTTTGAGGTAAATTCTCAAATTCGGCTTAGTTTTCGAGCTATACCAAAAACATTGAAAAAAGACCAGTGTGACCATTCTCTCACAAATGCATGGGTAAATTTGGTCGAATTTTGTGGTTTGAGCAAGCTTAAGTTCCAGACAAACATATTCAAAAATAAAAACCCGTGAGCGCAATTGTTCCTTACTTCCTCTCATATTCCGGTTTATTTACTAGCCCAAAAACGACTTGGTCAATATTTTTAAAACTAGGTGTAAGATAGTTTTTTTTGTAGAATACTTGAAAAAATCATCTTTCTAGATTAAAAAATAACGGTACCTTCAATAGATGTTGAAAAACCGTTAAGAAACAACTTTTTTCTCAAAAACGGCTCCAAGAATGATGATAAAAAGATGTGCGTTTACTATTTAAGGTATGATCAATATTTTGATGAAAACATATTTCACCATTAACAGTTAATAACGGTACCTGCCATGGAAACGATTTTTTTGTTTTCAAATTTCTCGTTGACGGCTGCTCCGATTTCAACCGAAATTTTTATGCAAGAGCTCCTTTACAATTCAAATAATTTTGCATATACAAATTTTCATGAAAATAATTTTTGGATTTTTAAAAAAATATTGATTTTTTTTTTTGAAAAATTAGTATCTTGAAAACAGGCTATCGATTTGTTTTATGTTTTGTGTAAATTTGTATTTTATTAAATACTAACAGCCTTATTCATTAGAATCCACTGAACAGATGAATAGTTATGCACTGCATAAGTATTTATGTGGCCACTATACAACGATGCATAAATTGTTATGCATACAAAATTTTTCAACCCATTATTGTTATAATGAGCTTGTGTCAAAAATAGTACCAAAAAGGAGAAATCTATTACGTTTTACTTTCAAAACTGGCAAGCGAGTTTCAGCTGTGTGGGTGTGTTGTGTGAAAAATCAATAAAATAATTCTGCTGACGATTAGATTCTTTTTGATTTTTTTTTATTGATTTCTTTTAATGTTATTATAATTATTCATTATTAATTATAATTATTCACATTCTGTAAATTAAAGTGTACAAAAAAATATTCAGTCAGTCTGTTATACCCTACTAAGACACAAATTTTGGCCGATGTTTACCGACTCTTATAAAAATCACAGCAAGAAGATACTGTGAATTTTATTACTCTAGGGGAATTTGTTTAAATTCTTGCACCCAGAAAATAATTACCCGTGGTCAGGGTTTTTTTTACCGCGGGTAATTATTTTCTGGGTGCAAGAATTTAAACAGCTTTTGATTTTTTTCTAGCTGACATGATTCTTGTTAATAGTCCAGGAAAATTAGAAAATAAGTTCGGAGCAATTATATACAGGGTTTTTGTTTTTAAATCAGCTTTTTAATGGTGTTATGCATTTTTGAGAAAAGATCCCCATCTATCTTAGTTCCGCGTCTATTAAAAAGAGGGGGTCAAAGGTCACGAAGCATGGTATATTGCTAATTTTGATTTAATTATCAAACAAAAATCGTCGACTAATGAAACATGACGTAAATGTTTCATATTATAATTTAAATATAGGATCAAAAGCGTACATACAAATATCGGTGGTGAAAGGGTGTTGTTTTAAGGTAGTGATGTGGAGGGGGTTTCAGAATGAAGAATGGGGTGTGGGCTTACATATATTTAAAAAAATATATAAAAATAGTTTGAGTGAAACTATGTGCAAAAATGTGACATTTATCATCATAACGAAGACATGCCTCGGACAGACGGGTGGTTTTTGAGAAGGGGTCCCAGTTCTCTGATATGTCGCCATATAATAAAATAAAGTACATACTCGAAAAGACCTTTCAATTGAGATATATTTTAATTCTGTTGAATAAACAACCAATTACCCATCATCATTTGCGCATTTTTGTGACTTCCATCAACTACTTTACTTATTTTTTTTCCAGAATGACTTGTTCAATATCACTGCATTGGTTACATTTCTATCTGCATGATTTATTTACAAAACCCAGATGAATTAATCTTCAAAATCTGATTTTTCAATTCATTCATTTTCATACTTTGATTTTGCATTCAAGCTTGCTTGCTTTCCATCTTTTGTAAATAATAGTAGAATTCACATAGTGTAGGACCTACACTTTAATAATCACCAGCTATAGAGTAGAAAACTTTTCAATGAAAGAGATAATATAGCAGATCTCCCTATACTCATAGCAGCAAAAAGCTGGCGGAGAAAAAAAAATGTGTATAATGGCCATTGGTGAAGTCGCTTTATAACTTATGTTAAGCCGAACCGACCGTATTGACCTTATACGTTATATAAACTAGGTAAAACAGTTCTATTTCTACAGAAATTTCTATTCAATGAAAAACACCCTAACCTTCCTACCAATCCTACCGTATCGTTTCTGCTGACCCAAACGATTTTAAGTCGATTTCCTGTCATTATAGATTTATTGTTGAGTGGTTAGTGTTTGTGGGGATATTTTCAAAAACTCGTCCTCTTCTTGCTCTTAGTTTGCATAAAATCCGATTTACAACAACGCACATATTGAACATTGATTGCATTCGATGAGGTATTGTGAGGATACAGCATTGATATGGAATGTTTTTTTGTCATAGAATTAGGGACATCATAATATATCTAAAGTTGTATGTATATTGTGACGGACCGCAGAATGTGTGTAAGAGAGCACCTGCTCTAATGGATATCGGTAAGACATGTTGCAATATTAAATTTGTTTGTTGAATTTTCAATTAGCCTTAATTAAAACCATAAGCCGTGGGAGGATTTCTAATTTCGAGCTAAAAAATTTAAATAATGAAAAGAGAGATGGGAAGAGGAATTTTCCACAAAGAGTTTTTAAACAGAATTACAAACAAATTAAAAGTTTCAAAAGAATTTAATGATTCATATGTTAAGGAGTATGTAAGAAAATTCTATAAGCAGACAAACAAAACAGGGAGACTCTAGCTACTCAAATTTCAAATATTAACCTCTTTAAAGATTTAAAAGGGGAAAAGTAACTTTTTCGGCTTCATGACGAGACGTGATTTAAAATTTTTAAGAAGTAGAATGGTCT
The DNA here is from genome assembly GCA_949320155.1 of Melangyna quadrimaculata. Classification (NCBI taxonomy): domain Eukaryota; kingdom Metazoa; phylum Arthropoda; class Insecta; order Diptera; family Syrphidae; genus Melangyna; species Melangyna quadrimaculata. The sequence goes on from OX439484.1 coordinate 52,550,178, forward strand.
TCTAAATTATGCTAATAAAAAATTAAGGTGTCGTTGGCGAAACAGGTATTCCCACTACGGCTTTGATTTGTAATAATCATGTCGATTACAGAGTCCGTAAAACTTGATCCCTATCACTGCAGTTGTTTCTTCCCTATATCTACATCTTATTTAACTTGTAAAGAAAAGAGAAGACTACAGCCATCATGTAAATCAAGGCGCGTTGAGTTTAATTTGGGCCGTATCTACCCTATTTTTGAACAATGTTCTATCCTAAAAAAAACATTATATCAACAATCGCTACGATTTTCATTCATTCAGCAAAAAAACCTCGTGTCGCATTTTGTTTATTTTCCTTAATGTAGATTATTCCGGTGGACGGTCAACATTTTACTTGCAATATATGTAATAGGTATACAATTAGGGCTGGCCATGAGACGAGACTTGGCGAGACTATTGTAAGTCTCGTCTCGGTCTCGTGTCGGTCTCATAAAATGAAGTCTCGTCTCGGTCTCAGTCTTGCCTTTTTCGCGAGAAAATTTAAACTTGCAGTCTAGGCCCTGTCTCGTCTGTGTCTCATCTCGGTCTTGTCTCGGTCTCGTCTCCGAAAAATACGATCTCAGGGCAACCTGTTTATTATTGGTACGAAATATTCTCGATATATCAGAATATATTTTGTTCCCCATCTGTGAAGACAATAACTGTCAAATTCCATTGAAGAATGGCTACGATTTCGATGGATTAAAAGACGTATACAAAATCCCAAATTATTTGCTTTTTATTTTTTGCTCCGGAAAAATCCGATTTCATTGCGAACCTGTTGAACGAAATATTCTCGATACGTCAAAATATAGTTTGTCCCTCATATAGTTGGAATAAGTGCCGAAGAAAATAAATATTTAAATGAAATTGGATTTTTCAATTTATTAGACTTTTTTTCTGTCGAGGCAACAGAGACCGACGAGACTCTCGGTAAATTTCGGTCCAAATATACAGTCTCGTCTCGGATGTTTAAAAGGCAGTCTCGTCTCGGATGCTTAAAAGGCAGTCTCGTCTCGTCTCGTTCCATGGCCAGCCCTTGCTGTATTCGATTGAAGTGCTAGTGTGTTAGGAATTTGCAGTAAGACTCTTAAATTTGTAGTTTTTTTGCATTTCAAGAATAGGCTAGGTCCAAAATTTTTAAAACCTCATTTTAAAAAAATTTCATAAAATTGAGTTCACACAGAAGTTTTGAAGAATAAAGTGGATCTCGAGAACTAAACATGCTAGGAAATAGTAGTAGGGCTTTAAATTTGCAGTTTTCTGAATTTCAGTAACAGGCTGAGTGAAAAATGCATTAAATTGAACAAAAAAAAAACATACTGCCCTGCCTACTTAACAGTCTTGAAATGCAAAAAAAAAATTTGGAGACTTACTACAACTTTGCATTAATTGCATTAATTTGTATTAATTTTATTAACAATTTATAATTTTATTTAGGTACTCCTGAGTTTTTATCTAAGCGAAGCCAAAAATTAATGATTTTTGAGATTAAATGTTGTTTCTAAGAGTACAGTAGACAATTTCTAAAAATGCGGCCAGTCAATTTTGACACCGTTGATTAATTTAAATTGTACTTTTATAGTGAACATTTTGGGTGTTACCAGCTTTTCAAAAACACCCATATGTATGCAATTTTTGGGTGTGTTTGAGTTATTTACAGCCATCTTTTTCAAGCTACAACTTTGAACTACGACAACGCATTATCTTCATCTTAATCTTAACTAATATATTAAAGTCTTTTTTTTGTTTTCTTGTCAGTTTGGCTGTATAGGTGTCCGAACTAACAACAAAACAATTAAAATACTCTATCCCTCAGCTTTCCTATAGACCCTGTTTAGATTGGGAAGTTTGTGTACGGACTCACGCCAGTTTGTAGCAAAGAGAAGTGCGAGGTAAGAGGTCTCGTGAGGCAATATAAACACCGGACTCATGAGTCTGCTTTGTTGTTCTTTCAATGTGGAAGTTGTTGTTGTTTCAATGCATTTTGAGGCGCCTCACAGTTTGTAATGTAAACACGATGGTACTCACAAGTCCGTACTCAATCTTCCCAATCTAAACAGGGTCATAGATAGCTTCTGAAAAAAAAAAATAAACTTAAATTTTTTTGGAAATCTTTAACAATAATAAAAAAATGTTGCCCACATGAAATTTGTTTTTTTAGGTTTTTTATTAATATATTTTTAATAAACCGTCGCGTCGTAGAGGTTTGCAATGTACTAATGAATTATAGCTATGTCCTATGAAATTTGCATACAAAAAATTATACTCCTATTGTACCGCTGAGCTGAGTAATTAACAATATAATATTGTTTACACATATTACTAAATAATATGTGAGTGTGTGCATGGATTGATTTATTTTTTTCTTATATTTAATCTCAATAGAAAATAACCAATAATTTGATACCTCATTTTCTAATCTACCTCCTATATTAGCGTCACAATTGATTTTTTTAAATTCATAAAAAATCGAATAAAATCCGTAGAAATGCTCTGCTTTTGTTCATTGTCAACAATCGTCAACCAGTGCAAAGCACCGTTATCTAAAATTATTTTTTATTGGATTTTTTTTAATATAAAAAATAATAACTTTATTTCTACTCGGCCGATATTAAAAGGTAAGATCTCAAAATTTAGCTATGGAATGTATCTAAATTTGTGTATAAAAATTATTGAGGGGGCTGAAAAATTTTATACTAAAAGGGTGTGGAAATGACCCATCGAATTTATGTTACATGTATTAAATTCAAAACTTGATGAATTTTTTTTTAATTTCAAAAAACTAATGATACACAATTATAGGTGTATTATTCTTCTATAAGCATGTGAGTTATTTTATATTTGTCAATCTAACGGAAAAAAGGACGGCCATTTTAGTAAAGTAAATCACAAAAATTTTACATTTAGACAAGTTTAGAGGCTTCAAACTTGAGTAATACTTAATAGTTCATAAAAAATGATACATGAATTTAAATTTCTATGTTAAAATGTTTGCTAAATCTTTAAAAAATTATTACTACAAATGTGATCTAGTGAAAAATCAATTCGATTTTTGGTACTTTCAATGCAAAAGTTAGTAAAAAATTTATTAATTTTGAAAAACAAAACCAACAAGCTAATTGCTCTAATACTCTTCTAAAATAGTGCTAGTAAATGTTAAGTGACTAATTCAACAAAAGCCATTCTAAAATTAGTTTTATTGATTTATTTACCAATAAATCATGCTTTTTCAACGAATTTTATTTTTACAATTTCAACACACCCATAAAATATTTTTAAATTTAAAAATTATAAATCCGGAAAATCTGATACAAATTTTGATGTATAAAACATAACTGTGAATTGCTCACAAGCTTCACAAAATAATTTCAAATTTTAAAATTACAATAGAAATATTTTTTACAGATAAAATCAGGAAAAAAATTTAAAATTGTCAATTTGTCTGCATAAAATTGACTATAAATCGAAAATTACTTATCCAAATTTCAAAACTTGGATGGATATGGAAAGGACATTGTCTCACTATTTAAATACATACAAAATATTAATAGATGGCCATACAATTTTAAAGACTAATATGTTTAAACAGATAAAATAGCATTATTTTGACTAAATAGTGAATATTATAACTTTTTATGCAACCAATTATCAAAGTTTAAATTTTGTAATAGTTAATACCAATCAAAAATTATTTTGGTGTACAAAACATATTCCTGGGATAACCACAATCTTTAATTAGGGCTGGCCACGGGACGAGAAAAGTCTCGGTCTCGATCTCGGTCCCGGATAACGAGACCGAGGCGAGACGAGACGAGACTGCCTTTCAGCAACCGAGACGAGACCGAGACGAGACTGTATATTTGGACCGAAATTTACAGAGAGTCTAATAAATTAAAAAATCCGATTTCAGTTAAATATTTATTTTCTTCTGCACATATTTAAACTATAATCGAAAATATTTCGTTCTAATAATCAACAGGTTGTCCGGAAATCGTATTTTTTGGAGACGAGAACGAGAAGAGACTAAATAACACGAGACCGAGACTAGACTGAAAATTTTCGATTTTAACGAGACCGATAGGAGACTTATAAAAGTCTCGCAGAGTCTCGTCTCGTGGCCAGCCCTAGCTTTAATATGGATTTTAAAACATAATTAAAAGAAATTTTTTACAAAAATTCAGTCTTATTGGTCGATCAAATTGTTTCTGTTTGCTAAAATATACATAAAACACCTGTAAATGCCCATAACATGGGCAATACTTTTTTGATATTTATAAGTGACCTACCATTTGAAAGGTTATAATACATAAAAAAATTATAAAAATAAAAAAATACTCACTATCATGACAAAATAAATTGTTAAAAGAGAAAGAAAAAAAAAACAGTTAATGAAAAATGTATAAATTTTGAAAAACTAATGTTACACAATTATAGGTGTTGTAAATCTCAAGGGTAAAAAAGCAGGGGCAATTTAATGAAATAAATCACAATAAAGCTCCATTAAGCCAACTTTAGAGGCTTAAAACTTTAAATACATACAAAATATTTATAGGCACCATACATTTTTAAAGACTAATACGCTTAAACATGAACATGTCCATAAAAATCCAAGGGTGTCCAAAAAATCTATGTTCATGCAGCGACATGGCGAAAAATATAACTTTTTGAACAAGACATGAGCGTTGTACCAAGCTTAGCTATGAGATTTGACGTTTTAAGTGCGTATGAGTTTTTTGTCTGGTTTTTGTTGAATGTGTAAGTGAATGTTAGAATGTTGGAAAATATAATAAGTAGTGGTGAAAGGCTAATGAATGGCATGATATAATTTTCAAGCCAGTACAAATGTCTGGTTGTTGATTGGATTGTGGTGGAAGGTCAGACCTTAATCAATCATATTTGATTAACATGGTCGGTGGAAATATAATTATGTTGAAATCAACACCGCGAATACTTTTACAATCTCCCAAATCAGTGAGAAACATTCGCTTCGTAGAGCAAATCATTCACAATGATAACAGCAATGCTAAATAACAGAAAAAACTGCCGTATTATAGCTCCACTCTTCTGTGCGTTGCAGGTCGTGTGTCGAAATGAAGACTAAGAAAGGTTTTATTGCCTACTGTCTCGGCCAGCACGTTAGCACCAACAGAAACTAAGAAATTTAACTTTTCAATTTGACAGGTGTCGAAATGTCAAGATCTGAGAGCGCCAGTCGATTTAGGTGGTGGATTTTACCTTTTGTCATGGCCAGCACTCTAAGGGCCAGTTTGTTCACAGTGGGTTACATTTAGTATGTGACTTTCATAGACTTAAATTAACTAACGCTAATCAACCAAAATTGGCTGATTAGTGAAATCCATGATAAGCAACTCATACTTTGAATTTTTTAAACAAAATTTGATCAACAAAAACATTTGAGGATTTCCCAGCTCCAATAATCATAGATTAAAGATAATCAGCTGTGAACAAACTGGCCCTCAGTCCAGTGGGAACCAAAAAAATAGGTGAAATGTCAAAAATCCGAAAAATCACACATTTTGCTTTGACAGTTTATAGTTGGGGGCGAGATAGCAAACCATACAAATTTTTCAAATATTTTCTTACAAGTAGGTGTCTTCAGCATAGATATTTAGAAGTACTTGAATATGTAGATAAGCTTTTTTAATATATAATTGAATTAAGCATAATGAAAATAAAAAGTTAAGCTTTTATATTAATAATAATTACCATTTGCACAATATTTCAATCCTTTGAAATTTGAGAACATAAATGATTTTAGAAATTTATTGATATCGGGAATAAATTTTCCTGGGGAGTTGGGCGGTCATTTCATCGAATTTATTTCAGAGATATTCACGATAGCAGAAATATTTTCAAGTATACACTATTTTCCACGGGAAAGTTTTTTTTTAAGATTTGTTAACAAACAATACTTTAACAGAAGCGACCCGGGCAACGCCGGGTGTTTTCACTAGTAAATGTATAAAAGTCGAAAAAAAGTCTATCTTTACTGTTATACTACATACAACTCTTTTTTTAATATTAATATTCAATGCGCTTATACCTGCCCGACAACCGATTAACGCACCCTATGCTTCTTGACTTTGCAGCTTAATAACAGCCACCAAAATTAACCGTTTGAAAAGAATTTTTTGCCAATGAAAGTTTGTAATATTATCCGCGAAAAGAAATAAAAGCTTAGGTTGTTTCTCAATTAGTAACATTTAAACAGAATTTTAAAGAATTTAACATGAAAAATCAACTTTTTTGTTCGGACATTTGATAAGAACCCCCAATTGAAAATGCTGAATATCATGGAAAAATGGTCATAGAATACCCGCAAGTATTTTTTTATTTTAATTTCATAAATGTATAATTCAATTATAAAAGAATTAAAATGTGTTGTAAAGGGTTTTCCAATAAGAGGTGTTATTTTGAATAGCCCGCTATTGTAGTAGTGGTCACTTTTGAAGCTGTAATTTGTTGACATTTGACAAGTAAAAACTACGCCATTAATAAAAATGGAACAATACACGCTTCAATGACGCACTGAAGTTATTAAAATTCACTATACAAAATGCATGCAAATAATAATAATTTCATTGAAAAATCATCTTGACTGATGAGGCCCATTTCCGACTCGGTGGCTACGTAAACAAGCAAAATTGTCGTAGCTGGGGCTCGGAAAACCCAAGATTTATTTTTGAAAAGCCTCTCCATCCTCAACGAGTAACTTTTTAGTGCGGTTTATGGTTCGGCGGGGTCATTGGAACTTACTTTTTTTGCGCTTTCGAGAGATAATTAATATTTTTATGGCCGAAATTGGATGGTATTGATCTGGGCGACGTTTACTTTCAACAAGACAGCGCTACATGCCACACAAGCAACGAAACCATCGGTCTTTTACGGGAAAAGTTTCCGGACCGTGTTATCTCTCGAAGAGGTGATCACAATTGGCCACCGAGATCTTTTGATTTAACACCTTGCGACTTCTTCCTTTGGGGGCACGCGAAAAATAGGGTCTACCCCAATAGCCCAGCGTCAATTCAAGACCTCAAAGATGAAATTCGTGAAGCTATTGAGGCCAGTTTGCGATTTGGTGAGGGAAAATTTCATGAAAAGGATATTGTTGTGTAAGCGTAGCCATGGCGGCCATTTGGAGCATATTGTTTTCCATTATTAATGGCATTTTTTCTTTACATTGAAATAAACATCCGATCATTTATATCAAAAAATTCCATTTTTCTCTGAATATCAAAATAACAACTCTTATTGGAAAACCCTTTACCACCACGGGTAACTATTACCTCGTACATCCTTTTGGGTAAGGAGTCATATAATTTCTTTATATGTAATCAAGTGAAATAGTCTCTTACGCACTTAGCTTAGAGGTGTCAATAGGGTCGGTCCTGCTGGAACTTCCACTACAACGGCCCAAAAATATGCTTGATTGTAGGGAAAGCCGTTCTCAATACACCATTGTCCACTGTGTCGAGGATGTAAGAAATTGCAATTTAACTATGCCATAGTACGTAACAGTTCCCATATTAAGATTAATGACGTAATTGGCTACCAAAACACAACCTACAGTTGGAAATATTTCAAATTTTTCTGATTTGCTTCGAAACGAGCCAACTTAATTAATAACTATAATCATAACTGAAGATGTTTTTGGCTTCTCAACTCCCGGGTTAGGTACACGAGTTCCATAATCATAATCTTCAAACCAAAATCCCCCAAAACCGAAATCTCCTTTATAATCTACAAAAACTAATTCCTTAAAACTAAAATCTCCAAGCACCAGAATCCCTATATATTGTCATTCGGTCTGTTATCAAAGTTGTTTGTGATAAACACTACATTGGATGGACATTTTCGCGGGTTCAAGGATTTTAACAACCTTTTCGGGTCCTCTGTCCCGCTCACGCGACTCCGTCGCTCCGCTTAGGGTATGCTCAGTCGTCTGGAGGGCGCCAATGTTGTCAGTCGGTCTGTTATCAAAGTTTTTTGTACTTTTTTTTTTAATTTTTTTGTAGGGCATTTTGGTTTTGAGGATTTAAAATATAATAATTTTGGGCTTAGAGATTTTAATTTTTGAAATTTTTCAAAACATGGAGATTGTTTGGTTATTTTGTGGGTCTCCCCTCAACACCCTTAATCACTCCCGAATACACAGTGATGAAAGTGATTTTGACAATTTCGACGCAGATCCTCATTTTCGTAACAATTCTTCCACCATTTCAACCAGTTCTTCAATAGCGCAGATAGCTCCTCTGAGTTTGAAGAAGAACAAAAAGGACAGAAACGTGCGGGAACCGAAATCCAAAAAAATAACAACCAGAATGAATGTTTCCTTTGGTATAAGACTTTATAAGGTTAATTTGATTAAGTTTTACGAGAAGAAAGGCTCGAACAAAGGCGTGGTGAGTAAACGACATAATATTGATCATTATTCTACATAATCAAAGTCGTGAAAGAACATGATGCAATTATTAAGAAATAATGTACAAAACTGTCACAACTAAAAAATTGTTTAACTAAAATAGCTGAACTCAAAATAATACATTTTTTTTAATGAAAAATATACTAAAAATGTCATATTTCCAAAAACGTGAATTTTCATGGGTTAAGATGTAAAATTGATGCTGGTTGTTATGTATGGTTGGTTAATAATGTAATTCCTTTTGTAAACATTAATTATTTCATAAATTTACTGTTTTTATTCACGTAAAATGGTTTTTCGACTCTATTGAAAAACGAAAATTTTTGAGTTGCGACACTTCTTTACTACACATGTGCGATATGTACATAATTCTCAAAATGATTTGTTCAACCGATTCAATTCCATCGCGAAGAATTCCTTGATAGAATAAGTGTATCAGTACCTTACCTAACAAACAAAAGAATCGATTCTTTCCACAAGATATATTTTAAACCGTAAATACAAAATCACGCACGTCCCTTATTTTGGCAGACACTTTGTGGCGGAATCGAAAAAAGTTGATATCAGTTTTTGTAGCTTATTAAATGCTAATTTGTTGCTCAATCCAAAAATTTGTAGCTCGCTTAGTTTTTGAGTTATTGAAAATTCCGCTAAAATAAGTCTGATTTTGAAATAAAATTGGTACCCAAATTTGTAGCTTTTTTAATGCTCTTAAGTTCTAAAAAAATAATTTCTGTAACTATAATAGTTTTTTAATTATTCAAATTTCCGCTAAAATAAGTCTGAAGTTAGCGGACGTCAAAAAAATTGTCATTTTCGAATGTTCGTCCGCTAACTTCAGACTTATTTTAGCGGAAATTTGAATAATTAAAAAACTATTATAGTTACAGAATTTATTTTTTTAGAACTTAAGAGCATTAAAAAAGCTACAAATTTGGGTACCAATTTTATTTCAAAATTCTTATTATTTTGGATTTAGTCCGCTAACTTCAGACTTATTTTAGCGGAATTTTCAATAACTCAAAAACTAAGCGAGCTACAAATTTTTGGATTGATCAACAAATTAGCATTTAATAAGCTACAAAAACTGATATCAACTTTTTTCGATTCCGCCACAAAGTGTCGGCCAAAATAAGGGACGTAAGTCACGCTATTCAGCAATGACGAGTTAATCTATTAAAGTAGTCCAAGTTTAAATAAAAATTATTTTAGGTTTTGTATATCAAACGTAAAGGAACACTTCCGTTTTCATGGTCACCCAGTTATATACATTTTGCGTCACATATATGTGCTGTGATGAACCTACTTTGCTCCTTATACTCATGTTTCATGTACACACGATGCCAAAAAACTTCCAAACTAATTCAGAGCAGATCTAGGCAAATGACTATCACATCGGTTGACATTGTTTTTACTTTTAAGGCTCTGCTGCTGCTGAGCGAGCATATAAAACATAAACCCCTCTAAGCTCTCTGGCAGGATAGGCTGAGAAAGGAATCCACCATCAGGAACATTCACCTTATAATATAACATATGTATTAAGTATGTAGAATGTTTGTAGATGCATTTGTTAGATTATGTTGTACATTTTGTAGACTACCAGAGCATTAGAAATTGCTACTCCAAAGTTACATCAGATAAGCATTTATATAACACACTTGGGTGAACTTTTTGCTATGTCACAGCAGATGAATGACAAGGATTGCGAATTGCGATGCGATGCGCTGCGACCGCGTGACATTGATCATCTCTGCCAGCAGAATTTCCGGTCACAAACTAAGCCTTTTGTTGTTCTTTTTTTGTTTTGTTTCTGTTTGTGATGATGATGAGTTATTTATGTCTGGAAACAGATTGTAGGTAGCCTCCTTTGCGAGTTTGTGAACTAGGTATAAAGTTTTCGTATAGTTTCATGTGGTACAGTTGAATGGTAAACTAATTTTCGGTATCGCTCCAAATATCCACGGTATCCACAGCATATTTTGGGTTTTCTTCTGATGGTGTCACATTTTTTATGTTTTCTTTTTGACTTGTGATATATTATACATACAGACATACATTCATACAAACATCGGTACGGAAAAAGTGGTGCCGTGACATTAAGGCCATATTTTGAAATAGGGCCATGTGAGACATTGTTAAAGCGTAAAATGTCCATATTTCATCATTCAATCATTTGTCGATTTTACAAAGTGTCCTATGCTTTCAAAATAGTAGCCCGTAGCGTAATGGTTGGTGCGTTGTACTGTCACGCTGGAGGGTTCACTTCTAAGCCTCGTCCACCTAAATACTAAAAAAATTTTAACAAACCCTCTAAGAGTATCACTCGTCATGAATAAGTGCTTCCTGGCTAGCCGTTCGGATTCAGCATAAAATTGTAGGTCCCTACCATCACTGTCGACAGGCGCACACAGGAATGGTTGCAAGTTGTTAGTCACTAGGCCCTGGTTCTTCACGAGACGTTGTTCCTCCCAATTTATTCCATTTTTTTTTCGTATACTTTCAAATTATTCTTTTGCCAGAAGTATGCGCGAATTTAAACAAAAAGTTGTTTTGAAAAATTTTAGTTTAGTTTTTAAGGATAATCTCCTGAACATTTTAAAAATTACTCAACATAAAATTTAAAAAACAAAATTAAAATTTTTTAAAATAACTTTTTGAAAACGTCTACAAGTTAGTATTTTTAAAAAATTCGCAAGTTTTGGATTTAAAAAAATAGAACTCGAGATAATAATTTTCTCTAACATGACGATGATAGAGAATGCGAACAAATTTTGAAGAAAATCGCTTCAGTGGCTTATGCTGCAGGTCGAGTTACAGACAGACCTGCAGCATAAACCACTGAACCGATTTTCTTCAAAATTTAGAATTAAGGTTATTTGGGCATTCTCTAGAGTATATAGATATATAGAGGGTATATTGATTTTTTTTAGCTCAAAAAATAACGGTACCTATGCACCTGTCCTACAACCAATATATAAACGAGAGTGTTGTCAATATTTTGGTGAAAAAAAAATGTTACCAATAATGGTTATTAACGGTACCAGTCATAGAACCGATTTTTTGATTTTAAAATTTCTATTGACCGTTTTCACCGATTTCGAAAAAATTTTTACTAAGATAGTCCATCTTAGTTTGAACAATTTGAAAATTTAACAAAAAAAAAATTGGTTTGGGTTTTTTTTTAAATATTAGAGTTTTTTTCGGAAAATTCAATATCTAGAAAACGTTTCGATGATTATTTGTTTTAATTTTATGTATAATATTTTAATGAATAGCAAAAGTTGGCATACCAACTAAGGGTGATTCACCTATCAAGTGTCACAAAAAGCTTGAGCGCTTAAGTTCGATCGATACAAGAAAAAAATTGTATGGGAGGAGGAGCATATTCGCGCGCGTTTAGGCGGCAGGGGCAATTATCTAAAAACTTGACTTAAAACAGAAAAAAAAATTAGTATTAAAAAACAACGGTAACACTTACAATGCCATGTTATACCTTTTTGTAAAGTAAGAAATACATTCCTTTATTTATGAATGTTTTAATTTTTAACAACCACTTGAGTGGGCTACCACACTAAGGGAAGGAATCGTTTGCGGCAAACGTGAAAATTGCCCAAACGACTTTTTCGTTTGCCAGCCAGTTTTGACAGTTCGTTTGCAGAAAACTCTTAAATTCGTTTGAGACAAACAATTCATACTGTTGTAGCAAAATTCTATCGTTTGTTTCAAACGAATAGAGGTTTGTGTCAAACGAATGTAGTGTTTCTGTCAGACGAATATAGGTGTTTTGTAAACATATTTACTGTTCGTGGCAAACGAATCGCGCTTTTGGAGTAAACGTTAATAACGGGTGATTTTTTAGCTGGTTTGTTTTGGCAACACTGGTTTTGACAGCTGACGTGTGTTTAGTACCTTGTGTCACTGTCAAACAGATTCAGTTTGGTTTGCAATTTAACCATGGATCGTCTTACAAATGAACAACGCTTGCAAATTATTGAATTTTACTATCAAAATTCGTGCTCGGTTCGAAATGTTCATCGCGCGCTGCTTCCATTTTATGGTCGGCATTCTCGACCTTCTGAGCAGTCTATTCGGAAGATTGTGACCAAATTTCGTACCAAATTTACTTTGTTGGACATTAAACCACCAACACGTTTACGTACTGTGCGTAGTGAAGAAAATATTGCGGCCGTATCAGCTAGTGTGACAGAAGACCACGAAATGTCGATTCGGCGCCGTTCCCAGCAGTTAGGCCTGTGTTACAGCACTACGTGGAAAATTTTGTGGAAGGATTTGGGCGTAAAGCCTTTTAAGATACAGCTGGTGCAAGAACTAAAGCCAGCCGACCTACCACAACGCCGAATTTTTGGTGAATGGGCTCTTGGAAAGCTGGCCGAGGATCCGCTTTTTTATCGAAAAATTGTGTTCAGCGATGAGGCTCATTTTTGGTTGAATGGGTACGTAAATAAGCAAAACTGCCGCATTTGGAGTGAAGATCAGCCAGAAGCATTGCAACAGCTACCAATGCATCCCGAAAAAGCCACTGTTTGGTGCGGTTTATGGGCCGGCGGCATTATTGGGCCATATTTCTTCAAAGATGATGCGAATCGCAGCGTTACTGTCAATGGTGAACACTACCGAGCGATGATAACAAACTTTTTTTGCCCGAAATGGAAGTTCTTGACTTGCATGATATGTGGTTTCAACAAGACGGTGCCACATGCCACACAGCACGCGAAACAATGGCGCAATTGCGAGGCGAGTTTGGTGAACAGTTAATTTCTTGTTTCGGGCCGGTCAATTGGCCGCCTAGATCGTAAGATTTGACACCATTAGACTATTTTTTGTGGGGGTACGTCAAGGCTAATGTCTATAGGGACAAGCCCGCTTCGATTGACGCACTGGAAGCCAACATCCATGCATTCATTCGTGAGATACCGGCCGATATGTGTGAAAGAGTATGCCAAAATTGGACTCAGCGGATGGGCTACCTGAGACGCAGCCGCGGTCAACATTTGCATGAAATTATCTTTAAACATTAAATTGCAAGGTTCAAACTATCGATTCAAATAAATATTTCATTCATTTTTTCGAATTTTTTGTGCTTTTTTTTAAAAAAAGTTCTAAACCTCTTAAAAAATCACCCATTAGTTTAACGACAAGCGAATGGTCAATTGTTATAGAACATCAAAGTGGTTGTGACAAATGAATAAACACGTTTGTTGCTAATGACTTACGTTTGTCACAATCAACTGCTGGTTTTCCCTTAATTCTGAGATCTGAAATTATATTATTTTATTTTAATTGAAAATAAATCTATTAATTACCTGGATTTGAACTGGTATCTTTCCGTTCCGAGAGCAAGCATGCATCCACTGAGCTAATTTGCAACATTAAATTCTCCGGCAAAATGTTAATCAGTTGAAAACTTCACACATTTTCCTTTTATTTTGTTGGGCAGAGAGAAATGTAAAGAGTCTATAGCGCGTGTGCTAAGTAAACCTTGGTGATACAATTTTTTGAAAATTTCTTGCGAAGCAACTAAACATGATAACCAGAACCGGTTTTTTTGCTTTTTGTTCATATGTATATCTTTCGATTTTAAAAAATTTTGAAAACAAAAAAAATATTAAGAAATGTGGCTTAGATCATTTCATGCATTTTAATTAGTTTTGGCAACACTATGAAGACCGAAGTATTTAAAATATCGGGTAAGTTTTTGTTTTAAACTATTTCTACGTAGATGTGCTCCTAGGACTGAATCAAAACTTTTAAGAAAGTCGTTTCGTTTAAGTTTTGTAGGCAAAACTAAACTTATTGCTAATTTAGCAGATAGCATAACATTTGTAGGGTCTAAATTTGATGAACACAATTATTGTTTTTATGCGTTGTAAATTAATTATATGTTGATGGAAACCCAACATGTGCTTTAAATAAGTATTCAATACTTACATTTTTATCATTTTAACTTCATTATTACCAACAAGAAAAAAGTTTGGCACCAGCAGGGATCGAACTGGCAACCCTCGGGTCCATCCTATACCTGGAGTGAAATTCTCCATTCTCCAGTCGGATTTAGTACGATACTAAAAAGATAAAATAGCTAGTTGGTGATTTTAACTTTAGTAAAATGTTAGGGGATAGTACGATGCTAAACTCGTTTAAAATTAAAAAAACACAATTTTTAACCTAGTATCATACTAAAATTGATTTAACATTTAAAATTAAAGTAACCATTAGTCCCAAATGTTTGATTCATTAGTTGCAAATAATTGTAATTTATATAGTAAACGTAAAACTTTTTGCAGCAAACTGCGTTTCAAAAGCTTAATTCGCAATCGATTAATTCGTTTGCCATAAACAATTACACTTGCTTGCAAACAACATGGCGTTTGAATTCGGGAAACATTGTCATTTACCGTAATCGACTCAGGCAAATTGAGCTCCGAACGAATGGGTTATTTGTTATATGTTTGATGCAATGGAATTACTTTCTGCGGCGACTGTAATACAATTGCTACAAATGAAATACGTTTGCAGGGATTGTATTACATTCCCAGCAAATGTATTACAATTACAGCAAACGAAATTCGTTAGCCGCAAACTCAAAAAAAAATATTAATTTTCTCACTGCACCATTGTATTTATTTTGGCTGGAACTATTGCAATTTCATGGCTGCCACACCAATCATCAGATTCCTTTCAGTGGTGCTTAGTCTTTATGTTCAATTTTAATTTATAAATTAGTGCCGTCAGTTGGAATCGAACCTAGACCAGCTACCTCTGAGGCCTATGCACTACGCATTGCGCCACCGAGGTCACCTGGTCATTCCTTTATTGTCTATTTAAATGAAGTCATTTTTGTCAAAAGTTTTTGAAAAAATAATTTTCAAACAACATTTCGAAAAAAAAAAAAATTCCAAAAAATTTTCAAACTAATTTTTTTTCAAAATTGTACGTTATTATAATTAAAAAATTATTATTATTAAAAAAAAACTATTTTTGTTATGAAAATTCAATGCTCTTATGAATTTTTAGACTTTTCGAGATATTGAAAATAATGAAACCAACATCCTAGTAAAAACAAGAAAAAACGAGGTTGATGATAATCAACTGGTTACTTAATTTTTTTTTAGAAAATTCCTTCTCCCGCCTAGACGGGGGTGGGGGAATATACTCCCCCCCTCGCATACGATTTTCTTCTTGCATCGACTCAAGCTACACGCTCTTTCTTTTTGTCACACCCTGTATATGAATTTATGATGAAAAAAAAAATCAAAAATCGATAGATGGTTTTTTTTGAATACATTCAATTTTTTGAAATATTTTCAAAATAAAATTTGGTACGCCAATTCTTAGTATTTAGTTTAATACAATTTACGCAAAATTAAAAAAAATCATTGACCCGTTTTCAAGATATTGAATTTTCAAAAATAAAAATCCATAAATTATTTTTTAGAAAATTTGTATATGTAAAATTGTTAAAACATGTAAGCACGTCTTATATAAAAAAAAATTGTTTAAATTTTAAATATGAAAATCATTACATCGGTTCTATGACGAGGACCTACAGTTAATAACCGTTATTGATAATCTTTTTGTTTACCCAAATGTTAAGCTACCCTCATAAAGTAATTGAAATTTGTTTTTATCAAAATCGTTAGAGTCTTTTTTGAGATAAATAACTTTTTGTGTTTTGGTTGTATGGCATGTACCGATATTTTTTAAGCTAAAATAAATTGTTTTCCTCAAGGGAATTCCCTAAAAACCTAAGTTGAAAATTTGAAGAAAATCGCTTAAGCCGTTTAGGCTGGAGGTCGAGGTACAGACAGACAGAAGGACAGACGTATTGATAGACAAACAGACAGAATCGTGAGACCCTACTTTTTTCGCGTTCTTTATCATCGTAATGTTAGGGAAAGTCATTATCTTAAGTGCGATTTTTTGCACGAATTTTAAACTTGCCCAATTATATGTACCTAACCTACCTATATGTATTGGATCTCGTAAGTATAAGCTTAATATGATAGGTACAAAATATACATTTTTGGAATTTAAGAAAACACAATTTAACACAAAATTGAAAAAAAAAAATCATCAACCCGTTTTCAAGATATTAAATTTAAAAAAAATTATACAAACATACATACATGTACATATATCGTATATCCTTATGTGCGAAAGAGGAAAAACTGTATTTATTTTGGACTTGCCAATCGTTCTAATTTCAAAATAATTTAGTTGAAACTCGCAAGGAGTGCAGGGAGGTACCTTAATTTAGTCATTCGCCTTAGCCTAATACCTATATTGATTATTTTACAAAAATAAAACTCCCTCTCTAATAACTCTTTATTTCAGCAGTTTAAACTTTAACGCATAAATCTGTCTTTAATATGTAGGTCTTCAATTTCAAAGGAGAAACAAAAACTAACTTAATTTTCGCAATATTTTCCGCTTATCTGGCAAATTATTTTTAAATTTTAATGAAAAATCCTTGAAATTCTTGATTAATGTTCTATAATCCTGAATGTCTTCCTTTTTTATTGTTGTGGTGTGAAAGCTTTGCAGCTGGAAGATTAATTACCATCTTTGTGGAAAATAAATTTATAACCAAAAGATAAGGAATAACATCTTCTTCTATACATAAATAGGTTTATTCACATACATCCCTATGTATAGATAGAACAAACTTTATGCTGGTGTACCTATATAAATCTGGCCATCAGACTTCAAAGACACCGCGCCGACTTTTAATACCTATGTAGATATATAGGTATACAACAAGAAAAAGCCGACACCTAATTATAAATTAAATACGATTTATTATATCACACTGAATCTGTCTGTCAAAATTTGTTCAATTTATCTATTTAATTACAATTATAATGATATTTTCAATGGCCAGCCACTTAAGCATAAAAAGAGATATAGGTTTGGTAGTAAATCAATAAAATATTATGATTTTCTTGTATTCGGGTGTACAAGAGCACCTATAATATTTCTTCTAATATCCCTTTTGTCCCATTCTACATATTTCCGGCAATTTGAAGTAAAATTTATGAAAATGCTTATCGATGTTTCAATACGACAAAATTATTATTACAAATGTCCTCGCTTGTCCGAAGCGAAGCGAAGGAAGAAGAAACCCTGCATACGTTATATCAATGTGAAATGATCGTTCTAGTAAATGTTGCGGGGATTCCAAAATGTATTTTCCATAGCCATCCGACCATAAAAGTGAAAAATGAAACTTTTATTGCGAGAATAATATAGGAAACCTAGCAAAATTCAACGCCATTGTGGTTGTCGTCGAGTTCTTTTTTTTTTTGTTTGCCCTCATATGAAGCTACATGTATGTATATACTTTATATTTTTAACAATTTAATGGGTGACGTCCTTTTAGCTGTTGGAAAATGTATGACTTTCACATAAGAAATGTATTGTATAGCAGGATACAGGACTGCGCAATAATGTGTGTGTAAGTATGTGTTTTATGTTTTAGTTGTATACCTACATAAGCATTACATACGTTTTGATCGACAGAGAATATTGTGGGTGAGAAAAACTGACTGAGAAAATATTACCAATGGTTTTTTTTTATCTCAATACGAAAGGACAGACACATAATTTACACGTTTTCTTAATAGAAAAGCAGTAAAAAGCGCTTTTCTGTCAGATAAAACTTTGCTCTATATGTTCCAATTTTGTTCGTTTAAATTCCCAATTTTGATGTATTGTATGATTACTGTAAACTGCTTTATATCGACATGAGGTTGTGTGTTATTTAGACATCATAGTTTTCTCTATGATGCATACATGGAGAAATATTTTGAAGAAAGTATTATTTGGCGTATCTTAATCCAAACCCACAATCCCTAACGATGTAAAATAAAATTTTGTGTTCCACATTTCACTTTAATCGATACCGATTTCATTTTTTTCGAAGTTAAAACTGAGCGAATATCCGTGATTTTCACAAGATTTCAATTCGACCGGATATACCAGGCGCGAACACAGGAACAAATTTAGGGGGGGGGGGGGGGGTTTTGAAAAATTTAAAATATTAATAAATATTATATTTTATCACGAAAAGTCGAAATCTTGACTTGAAGGACAATAATGTTTCAACTCCGATTTAAATGAAAACATCTATTTTTAGAATTACAAAAGTTATTCTTAAAAACAAAACATTTTCTCTGAATTAAAACATTCCTTGCCAGCCTGAGCAGCACAAGATTTTTTTTTTTAATTTCTTATGCGAGGAAGTTAATATGATACATTTCGAAGGGGGGGGGGTTAAAGTTCCCTTGTGCAAAAAAAAAACGCAAAACATCAGCCAGCTGTAATGGGCAGGGAATGGAAGATATTGCTCAACGTCTCTCAACGTAGACAACATACAACATAACATATGTATCTACGTCATTTGAATTTGTCTATCAAATCTTCTCAAGTTCCAAGACTGCAGTAATGAGAACAGCACTATTTTTTTTTTTAATTTATTAATAGAAAAACAAATATGGAAATTGAAGAACGAATATCAATCAACAACGAATTGGGATAACTATTACCTTATGGCAGATGTCAGCTGTTTTTCATTTCACTTGAAGTGATTTCAAAAAGTTTTCGAAATGCTTTCATAAAATGTGGAACATGGAAAATAGATTCACTCGATTTTCAATTTCGATTTTAATTTTATTTCACGTGATTTTGGGAACCTTATCCCGTGTTTCGCTTTTAAAATAACTCACAACGAACTATTATGTCTGTTCCTATACTCTAAATATTTGTGATTTTCTGTGAATTTTGGTTCCAAGTTCTGTCAATTGAATTTTTTTTGTCTATATGAACTTGACAGGACTTCGGACTAAAAATAGCAGAAAATCACAGAAACTCAAAGTAAAGGAACAGACTTATTATGAAAAAGGGGTCGCCAGAATGTTTTAACTACCAAAGGGGTCGCGTACTCAAAAAGTTTGAAAAACACTGCTCTAGAACCATTTTTGGTTTTTTGATTTTCTCAAAAAAGGTTCAGCTGATACCTTTCAGTTTTTTTAAGGCGAAGCTTCAAAAATGTTTAAACATTATTGTAAGCCAAAATTAAAAAAAAACCCTTTTTTTTAATACAAAAAAAAGTTTACAAATTTTGTTTTCAAAGCTGCATATTTTTAAAACGAGTTGGTCAATTATTTTAGAACTTAAAAAAAAGATAAATGATTCTAAGTTCAAAAACAGCGGTACCTTTCATAGAAATGTTGAAATACCATAGGGAACAATCTAATTTTTCTCGAAATGGATTTGATAAGAAGATTATGTCTATTACAAATAGTGCATTCTTCTTTTTAAAAACAAACTATTTCCAAAATTTTATATTGTGGCCGCAGAGGGCAGATGGTCATCAATCGATACTTGCCGGGTTCCAAGGAATCTATGGCCAAATATTTCGCGTAAAAAACAGAATACATACTAAAGATAGGCAGACCTCATTTATCCCTACTTGTTTGAATCCTAACGGGACACCAGTCGATGGGTACCCACATGAGCCGAATGGGCATTAGCACATCTGCCCTATGTAGAGGGTGTCACGATGAAGAGGTGGAAGAGTGCTCATATCACTTTATTTGTGAATGTCCCAGCTTAGCCAGAACCAGAAAAGACATATAACAACAACAAAAACGAATTGAAGCTATCATAGTAGCGTGGCAAAACATCCCGCAAGACATAATCATGTCATTTTATGACATCCTCCCACAAAGAATCATTGCATTACATGATGCCATAGGCCAGTGGACAAAATATTGATTATGATCTTCAAGAAAATGTGCCTTTAAGACCAAAAACAGTAGCTAGTTAGTTCAAAAATACAAACAACTTTAAAAAAAATCAAAAATTCAAAGTGATTTTCGAATAATAACTTTTTGTATTCAAATGCAATAAACCGTTAATAAATTAAAAAAAAAAAACAAATTTAAAAATGTTCATGAATTTTCGTAGTTGACCTGCTAAGTAGACGTCAAGGCAGTCCTGTATATCCCGGAAGACATGGATGGGAACCCAACTCACTAATCAGTGAATAAGGTATATCGTTCTACACCGATGGGTCAAAAATGGAAGAAGGAACAGGGGCAGGGGTGTTCTGTGAACATCTCAATACATATAAGTGAATCATATAAACATATAATAGATATAGGCGAGTTATAATTTTAACTTTGATGCACTTAAACAAATAAAACTGATGGCGTTTTGTTACCAAAATGATGGTTGTCAGTTATATAATTTTTTTAGTCAAAAAAATGTTTAGTTTTCTTTACAACTTTCATATAAAATCATTTTTTGTTTTTCAATGATGAAAATCGTTTTCAATGAACAGCTGATATTTTGTTCCCAAAAGTGGAACACATTCGTTCCAATGAAATACGTTCCTTTCTCTTCCTGTCTGTCAGTTTTTCGTTCAATGATCGACTATAACCTCAAAGTTGTTTTTTGTATGGGGAATGGAATTTTCAATGAAAGAAAATTTCATGATAGCTATAACCGACTTGTCAGAAAATATTCCACTGTTTCACTGATTTGTGTTTCAATGATGGATTTCAATGAAAGCTATAACTGGCGCCATAGATAGATATAAATCATATAAAGATGAGTGATGTGTACGCTATTAAAAAAGTGGCAGAAATAGTACACAAGAAAAAACTGATCTTGTCGGAGATCACATTTTTCGTGGAGAGCCAAGCTGCTATCAAAGCATTAGCCAGTGAGACTATAAGATCCAAGACAGTAGCAAAATGCCGAGGCGAACTGGAAAATATATGTTACTCCAACCAAGTCAAACTCTGCTGGGTTCCTGGACATAGCAATATAGAAGGGAATGATTTATAGCAGATGAACGGGAAAGGGTCATTATCAAATAGAAACAGTAGTAGCCAATGTCAATTATTTACGGGACCTGAAATCCCGATCGGCGTTATTTAAAGGAAAATTGACCTAGTAACGAAAGAGCAAATCCAATTAAAAAGTAAGAGTGACCTCAACTCCAAAAATAATTGTGTTTCGCCCAGGTATGACAGTGGACTCTTCAGTCAGTCTGTTATACCCTACTAAGGCCGTGTGTCAATTGCGTTAAAAGTGCGTTAAATTTGATCCCATGGCTAAATTTTGACATTACTGAGGTGAATACAGTCGTCAAAATTTAACCTGCTCAGGAGCTCGTTTAAATTTTAACAAGTGGATAAATTTTGACATTTGTATTAAGCTTCTTGAACTTAACTTACACCATCGACCTATTATACCTGGAATGCTAGGAGCCAACATCACGATGGTTCCCTTTATTAAAATAAATCGATACACTAGCGGCAATTTGAAAACGACTTAGCCCTAATTTATTCACTCAAAGTTAAACATAACTTTGGTATTTTTACAGTCAACTTGAGAAATAGTTTTTATTCACTGGAAGTTGACGATTTCAACTTTAGATTTTCAACTCTCGAGTTGATCAACGAAATAGTAGAAGTTAGTGAGTAAAATTGGGAGTTTTCATCATTTCTGTTTATTCATTCATGATATTTAGTTGTGTAAACTTTTCGCTTTTGACTTCTAAAGGAAAAAATCTTAAAATAAATAATAATCAAATAAAAATAGAGCTCTGTTTTAATTGAAATAATAAAATAAAAAATGTTTCGTGCAAATTACCTACTTCTGGGAGAATTGGGCAGAGGAAGAAAATGTATCCCTTGAAAGGCGGCAATATAAAATGCTTCCCCGTGTTGGTATCGATAAATGGGACGACTTTGGTTTCGTTCGCCTCTCAAAAGCAACGAAAATTATGGTTTTCTTAATTAATAAAGGATTCACTGCCTTTTGACGAAAGACGTTACGGGAAATATCGGTTTAAAAAAACAAAGACAGGTTCTCGTCCGATCACCGAAATCAAGCATCTTCGGGCGCGGTTAGTACTTAGATGGGTGACCGCATGAGCATGGTGTTCTTGTCTTGGTATTCTTTTGACTCCGCGCTTCAAATGGAATGAAAAATCTATTCCAATTATTCGGAATAAAAAAAAAATAAAAACCGAGTATTTTATTGAATAAGGAAACACAAAATTCTTATTCCAAATATTTTTTTTATACATAAAATGAATTAAGAAACATATTCACACACAAATGCAAAATTATTCTAATGCAAACCAAAACTTGAAAATGACGTCTTGCGTGTCATGCTTAACAAATGAGAATGACGATCGACTAGCAGTCCAGGTTTACTAGGTTCATCATGACTGCCACTATCAAAATGCAATTTCCGCGTTTAAGATCGTATCCAAAGCGATTTGGATAGGTTTGTGTTGTAATTTCTTCTCAAAAAAGCTCAAGGTATCAAGGTATCTACCGTCTCGGATAATAACCGTGGTCGACAGACTGACTGAAGAGCCCACTGTTATAATACCTGGGCGAAACACAATTATTTCTGGAGTTGAGGTCACTTGTACTTTTTATTTGAATTATATTCATTCACTCCACTTAAAACAGAAGTTATTTAAATATTTTAATATATGACAGAGCAAATCAATAACTCCTGGTCCTGGATTTCCAGGAACGACTGCGTTATTTTTAGAAGTTTATGGATGAGAATTAATGAAAAGGGAACTCAGTATATTTTATCGCTGAGTATAAAAAGAAAATTAGAATCTTGATAGATGTACTAACGGACCACCACAATAGGTGCATACGCACCCTATTTCTGAAGGAGCTATCACGTATAATGTTGAGGAAATTTTAACCAAACCTCTAAACAAATCGCCTCCGTGGTTTGTTGGAAAACTGGAGTGCAGGTCTCGATGGAAAATATGAGGAAATTCATAGAAAAAACAGGTTGGTTTACAAATGAACCAGTCTATGTGAGCCATTAGTTAGGAATATCTCTGTTTTTATTTTGTAAGGGGATCTCAATGGATCAATAGGCCCCCGTGTACGCAACAGCCTTCACTGGACACACCCCTCCTAATTTAACCTAACCCTGTATATCGAATTCCAAAACCGCAAAACATTTTTTTACGTAAACATAATTAGCAAACAAATAGCAAATTATTATTTGGTATAATTTCATATGAGTTTCCGGAAACGCCCTGCTAACATTATACATAATGCGAATGCCATATTTATTGAAACTACCCCCTGTACCTACCGTGAGCTAACAATGTCTCACATCAAAAAAGAAAACACAAACAAAAAAAAGACAATCATAGTCATTAATGGCTTTAAGTTCAAAGCCACAGATTTCTGTTAATTAAATTCCAATGAAAAATAAATCTTCGCCTGATAACCCACTTTCAGCAATCGATTTCCTCAAGAAGGAAACGAATACAAATTGGAAATTATTCTGTGATTAATTTTTAATTGCAATTACACGTGAAATTATTCAGCACATTGTATCACAATCTGTCCATTATAAACCATATACATACGAATCTGCATATCCAAGTAGATAGACTTGTAGATAAAGAAGATAAGTATGCACTCAATGCCTCGAAAGTTAAAATTTGGAATTTCGTATCGTTTTGTAGCCAATTCACGTGAAATTCGTAAATATGTATCTTTGTTTTCTCATGTAAAATGACACTTAAGTATACGAGACTATATTGATCTCGTGAATAGCAACGTGTTTTTCCTTTCGTATTCTTGTTATATAAGTAATATATGTATGTATGTAGGTACTTAGACCTACAATTCATGCTGCTGTTGCTACTCAGCATATTTCCCTTCACGTTTAGTTGAAAATTTTCGATTCATTGAAAAAGAACTGAAGGATGATTTGCCTCATTGAACCCAAAATGAAAATCGATAGCAAATATCCTGTAGCAAACTTAAGACGGAACTGTTGGAAAAGGTGGATAGGAAAGGATGGGTGAGGGGGGTGGTGGTGGTGTTAGGGAAAGAGTTCAAATGAAATTCAAAGATTAATACTCCTCACAAATTCATTTCAACGTTTCAAATTCCGAGAATAACGACGACGACGGCGGCTATACCGACGATGACTATATAATGCTTAACAGCTTTCGTGATATTCATGTAGTGCCAAATTCAACTGTTATTGAAGGAGAAATATTCCAGCAGGACACAATTTAGGTACCTAATGAAGATTTCTAAAAATTCTATGACACGGTATTGATGTGAATGAAAATGAAAATTGGACTATTTCGAAGCTAGTTTATATCTGACTTATTCGAAATTGGTTTTGATCGAAAGTGAATTTAATTATTTAATCAAACACGACACCTTTTCAATAGTTGACAAAATAAATAAATAAATTGGGTGGTGCAACAGCTCATGAAGAACCAGGGTCTAGTGACTAACAACTGTCAACTATTTCTTTGCGCGCGTGTCGACAGGAATGGAGGGGACCCACAATTGTATGCCAAATCCGAACGGCTAGAAGAGAAGCACTTTATTCATGATAAATGAAACTCTTAGAGAATTTGCCAATTCCTCGCGATAAGCAGCAGCCCTAAAAAAACGTTTTTTTTTAGTTTTTAGATGGACGAGGCTAAGAAGTGAACCCAGACCTCGAGCGTGAAAGTTTAACCCACCAACCATTATGCTACGGGCTACTACTCAATAGTTGACAGGCGATGCTATATTTTGTGCGTGTAACACTTTGAAGGCTAATTCTTATTGCATGAAAGGTACAGGACCGATAACTTGCATCTGATTTTCGGAGTGAACGAAAACAAAAAGATTGGAATGCTACAAGTAGTCCTGGTAAAGGTGATAATGAAGATACAATCGTCTGCAAGCACATATTGACACGTTATCGGAAAAAGTGCACAAAAAGTAAACATTTTCTGAAATTAGGAATCGGGAGGGAAATCATTTCAAATGGTTCACAACTTGACGCCATTCCATCGACCCTCTGTTTGTTTTAGGACGTGGTGTGGTAGTCCCAAAAGCTCCTCATCAGGAGTACTCCTAAGGCATTAACATTTCTTTCGATTTCCTTTCTCGCTACAAATCAGCTGCAAGCTCTTAGACTATATAATTATTTTCTGTTCTCAGTAAAATTTAAAATCGCATCGGATAATTTATAAAATTTGTTCAAAAATTTGAAAAAAAAATACCTTTTCAAATGGTAATTTGAAATTTATTGGAAAGTGAATAAATTATACCTTGGTGAGTAAAATGTGGTGTTATGCTATTTAACTGGTTGAGGAAATCAAAAAGTATCGACATGAGCAAGTAAATTCGCTATCGGATTTCTAAGGAAGTAAAATTTTTGGGTGTCAAACCATTTCTGAATTTTCTACTTTTAGTCCATAAAAAATGTACAAAAAAATTGCCAATCTGACAAAAAAAATCCAAAAATCTATAGAAAAATGTTATGACACTATTCGAGGTTTGACCATTTTTGCAGACGCAATACCTTGCAACTGATCTCTTATAAGTAAAAAAGTGGCATAATATTTTTCAAAATATTTTTGTCATTTGAGAGTAAGGACGTAAGAAGCTGTATTTTCAACTTTTGTGATTTTTTGAAATAATCATATGTATCATAAAAGTTATGGCTGCTGGAAAAAAATGTTAATGCAAGTGTACATACAGTGTCGGACAAAACAAAAGCACTCAGTTTCACTTGGTTACATTTTGCTTAAGTAAATTTTTAAACTTGCATATATTTAAATGAATTTTATTTGGTTAATGTAGGTATACATTAGCTCTTCAATCGCAAGGAATAAAAATATATTATCTATACAGTAAAGGAAATAGAACAAAAAATTTAAAAAATTATTAAAAGCAATTGCGACAAAACTAAAGCACATAAATGAATTCTGTGGTTGTTTTCCAATATTTTGTTATGAAGATACTATTTTTAATAACTGGTGCTTGAAAACTACCAGGCATTGACACAATCAAGTTCTTTGTGATTTCCTGGGGGATACTTCCAAGCAATTTCTGTTAGAACAACAAGAAAATCCTTGTTTTTGCAGCTATCACGTTGAATCTGGCGATCTTCAATCTCTAATAGGTTTTTTTATGGGGATGAGGTCAGGTAACTGTGCCGGCCACTTCAATACGATGATTTCATTTTCCAAAAACC
Organism: Melangyna quadrimaculata; assembly: GCA_949320155.1. Classification (NCBI taxonomy): domain Eukaryota; kingdom Metazoa; phylum Arthropoda; class Insecta; order Diptera; family Syrphidae; genus Melangyna; species Melangyna quadrimaculata. Next base: position 52,576,720 of record OX439484.1, read on the forward strand.
TCTTTTGCACTAATTAAGCGGTATGTTTTGGATTGATGTCATATTGGAATGTCCATTTGAAGGGCATTTCTACTTCTGCGTGTGCCAGCATAATGTTTTGAAGGACGTCATCATCAACAAAACGATCCTTTTTTTTCAAAATTTCACGTCTTAGAACCATTGGATTTTCAGTATTTGACTTTGATTTAATAAGAGCATTGAATTGTGAAAGAAAAAATAGTGACCCATTACGTGAAATTTTGAAAAAACTACTTTGAACATTTATTTTAATTTTTTCGGTTTTTCAAACGGTCTGACAGGGCGAATGCCACACCCAATTGATCTTAGACATATGGATCTGTAATCAGGATCACAATACCTAGGGAAAGATAAAAATCTGTTTGTTTCATACAATTATCCTCGAAGTTGAGTTTTTACGGGTTTTAAAACGGTCTTGCGGGGTAAATGCCATTTTCAATCGGTCTTAGACATACGGATCTGTAATCGGGCGATCAATATCAAGGGACGGGAAGACAAATTTTTTGGCTCATACGATGATCCACAAAGTTGATTTTTTAGGGTTTTCGAAATGCTATTACGCACTTAAGACGCTACCTTGGACTGCAAGACTTCCGTTTCTGGCATTAGCCTAACCACACCTTTCGACTAATATACTTTTTTCCGGTTCACTTTCACACCCAAAATTAGTTGTGGGCTCTTATACTATATGTATAAGGGGACACACAATGTTAAAAATTAGCATTCAGACGTTTTCAAAAATATGAACAATTTAGGAGCTATAGCTACGTGAAAAACGAGCAATTTCGACATTTTAAGTTTTTTAAAATGGTTGTCTTTAAGAAAAAAATAATAATTTTTTCTTGTAGGGATTTACATAATGTACAAACTTTGTGTTCAGATGTTTTCAAAAATTTGAACCGTTTGGGAGTTATTCGTGAAAAACGACCATTTTCGACATTTTACGATTTTTGAAATATTGATATCTTCTTAACGGTGGGTCGTAAGAAAAAAAAAGTCATAACATTTTTGTTGGCATATGACATAATCTACAAGTTTTGTATGAAACACTTTTCAATAGCATTTACCGTTTCTGAGGTTTACGCGAAAAACTGATATTTTCGACATTTAACCTTGTATAACTATTGACGCGGAAACGATTTGGTAATAGACTTTCGTGACAGTATTTCTTATGCCAAAATAAAGACAGTCGCGGTTAAAAATCTTCACTTGGATTTTTTTGACAGAAAAAGTACAATTTGCCTAGTGCATAGCCCTTCTATTTGAATTAACGTTTATTTCATGTTAAAACGAAATTGATTCGAGTTAATAAAAGTGTCACTTTAAAAATAAAAAAAATATATAAATACATACATATTATGTTGTGTTTATTTTCGCAACAACCAAACTGATGGAATTCAACTTTTACAACCTACGATGACGACAGAGCCCGTCAATACCCCCAGGAGGTGCGATATGATAACGAGCCGAGCCGTATGTCTTTATGGCATCACCAGCTTTATGTATGTCCTTGTAGCTAACACATAGCAAAGTTGATATGAAACGTTAAAATTTCTTTGGCACCCACAGAGCTTTTCAAATTTAACATTCACACACTAAATATCAAGGGATTGTCTGGTGGGAATGCACTTATGAATCGATGAGTAGCTAATTGGTACAACATCTGCTGTTCTCGTATTGAAAGATATGATTGCGGGCAGGCGACGACGACGCCGACGACGACGGTATTAGGTTATAATAGAGCATTTATAGGTTGAACCTACGAGTTTTATATACGTACCTTCCTACAAACCTACATTATATACTAGATGTTCTAGGATGAAGAATATTTTGAACTGTATGTATAAAGTGTGCGTATTGGTAGGAACGTGAAAATCTCTGAAGCATTTATCTGCAATGGGATTATTTGAGGTTCTGATTTTAGGTCGACGGGAAATGAATTGAATCAACAACTCATTTCAGTTCTGTGTTTGAATAAAATTAAGGCTAAAAGTGTAGATAAGTCAATTGATTCCAATAGATTTAATGATGGATATGAATTTTCTAATCTTAAAGTTTATCTTTCTTCGGGGATACGAACTAAATTGTTGACTTAAATTTAAATCAGATAATAATTTAACGAGCTTTGTGAAGAACAACGAATATTTTGAGATACATTTTTAACTGCATTTTGCAGTAGCATATTTTTTTTACTAAAAGATCGTATAAAGAAGCAAACGCACTATCGTGTCCCATCAGCAACGCTGTGTTTTCATGTTTTGATTAGACATAACTATGCATCATGAAAGTCAGAAACTATGCACATGTGTTTCGTGTGCAGCACTCCATGCATAGATGCGTGCAGACTTGCTGCACATCTGTTTCAGCCATATTTCTAAATTTGATGGACAGAATCTTTGCAGCCACAACAGCAAAGCAAAAATCTGAAATAAATGGGATTTAGCATTGCTCATATTGACATCACCTGTCATTTAAAAATCCATGAAGCGTTGTCCCTCAACAAAATATTTTGGTACCAACAAAACGGGAAAATATATGTATCTATATATGTAATCTCTTGTACTTTCAACGGCGTATACAGGGGGGGGGGGTCACGGGGTCATGTCCCCCCCCCCCCGAGAACTCAAGATTATTTTGTTGATCTGAAATAATTATTTAGTAACCACATAGAAAAAAAAATGAAAGTTGGTTACTTAGAAAGCTAGTAGGATTTTTGATTGTTAATTTAGAATTCAATAGAGAATTTGAATGTTGGTAACTTCAATTCAATAAGAAATTTAACACAACAACAAACTTCTCATATGATAATACATTCAAATCTTAAAATATATGCCTAGGCTAGTTTCCGTTTTGAGATGACAGCCAAAACCTGTTAAACCAAACAGAAATCAAAGTGCGGAGTTGTTACCAAATTTTCACTCAGTAAAGTAAAAACTAATAGGATTTTCAAAAAAAGAACATTTTTTTTTCTGAAAATAAAATCTTTAAACACATTATAGAACACATACAGATATTGTTTTGTTTGATTTCTGTATGACAAATTATTTTTAAAAGCAAAAAAGTGATAACTTTCGATTTATAGTTATTCTAACCAAAAAATATTAATGTTAACGATAAAAGACATAAATATATAAAACCATGATGAAAACCTATTACGAAAGGAGTTTGTTTGCACTTATTCAATATTTACGATCGAACAATATTGTTATTGATTTGGATGTGGATTACTTTTACAAAGTAACCTATGAATCCCATAATGCAAAAGCCAATAGCTATGGTAAAGGAGATTTTTTGGAACTCCTTGCGGTGAACCGTTTGACCAGTCGGATGGAATTATTGACGAAAAGCGACTAGGCTCGTAGAATTTAACAATTTTGCCCATTATTTTTATCAGAAAGGCTTACTGGTAAGAAAGATTAGGTATATTTGATGTACATATTTATTTTGGAAGGTGCCTTTCACTTTTCCATCGGTGGCAGTCTTAGTGACATACATTTTTTCCAAATCACTCGTGAACTTTGTTCACACTATTCTTGAAACGCAACGAAAAAGAATCTTTGTATTCAATTATAATACGAATATGTAATGTATGTATTTTCATCAGCGGGAGATAAATTGGCTAGGAGCATACACCAGCTCATCTGCAAAATTTGGTCGGAGGAAAGTATGCCCGATGAATGGAACCTCGGTATAGTGTGCCCCATCCATAAAAAGGGAGATGTTCTGAAATGTACCAACTACAGGGGAATTAGTCTCCTAAACGTCGCTTATAAAATCTTGTCGGCCATCCTGTGTGACCGCTTAAAACCTTTTGTCAACGATCTGATCGGCCCCTATCAGTGCGGTTTAAGGCAAGGCAAGTCAACCGTCGATCAAATGTTCACACTCCGACAGATTTTAGAAAAATCCCGGGAATTCCAGATCGATGCACACCACCTTTTTATCGATTTTAAAGTCGCGTATGATAGCGTGGAAAGGGACGAATTATACAAAACCATGTCGAGTCTCGGCATCCCTGCCAAACTCGTCCGCCTGTGCAGGATGACGATGGAGAAATCTCGCTGCTCCGTCAAAATTGGTAAGAAGACCACCGATTCCTTTGATGTTGAGAAAGGATTGAGGCAAGGCGACGCGTTATCATGCAACCTATTCAACATCGTTCTTGAAGCCATTGTACGCAACGAACATGTCAACACCAGCGGTACAATCTATCAAAAGTCCGTTCAAATGCTTGCATATGCGAATGACATAGACATTGTCGGCAGAACGAAGCGAGCTGTGGCAGGGGCATTTGCGAGCATTGAATCGGAGGCGGCTAGAATGGGATTGGCGGTTAATGAGGACAAGGCGAAGTATATGCTGTCATCGAGAGAGGAATCTCAACATCGTCGACTCGGGCAAAATATCACGATGGACAGATATAACTTCGAAGTTGTCAAGGACTTTGTCTACCTGGGCTCCACTATTACATCGCAGAATGACATCAGTGCAGAGATCAAGCGAAGAATTACTCTTGCCAACCGCTGTTTCTTCGGTCTAAGAAGGCATTCAAGTAGTAAGGCCCTCTCTCAGAGAACCAAGGAGACTTTATACAAAACCCTTATCATCCCGGTCCTGCTTTATGGGTCCGAAGCATTGACACTGAAAGATTCGGATAAAAATCTGCTAGGGTGCTTTGAGAGGAAGATTCTTCGTGTGATTTTCGGTCCGGTGTGTATCGAAGGAGTATGGAGGAGAAGATTCAACGACGAGCTATACGGGCTATACAGCGACGTTGACCTGGTCAAAAAGCTGAAAATACAGCGGCTGAGATGGCTGGGGCACGTGGAGCGTATGGACAGCAACGCACCTGCCCGACGAGTCTTCGAATCCAACCCCGATGGTGTACGCAGCAGAGGAAGAACCCGTAATAGGTGGTGCAATCAAGTGAATGACGACATCAAAGCACTCGGTGTGCGCAACTGGAAGCGGCTAGCTAGGGACAGAGCTGGCTGGAGGGGCTTTTTAGTTGAGGCCGAAGCCCATACTGGGCTGTGAGCGCCATCAAAAGTAAAGCAAGTAAGTAATGTATTTTAGTTTTTCCACTATTGTAAAAAGAGCAATTTACACAAGTGGTCATTTTTGAAAATCAGAGCTATTGTTTTCATTTTCAGTAGTGAATATTTATATCTATTTACTAAAATTAAGAAACAGAAAACAGTGCACAGTACCTTTGATATTTTACTAATTTTTCCTGCAACTTCAATTCGCTGAAATAAAAACTTTGATAGGATTAAAATAAATTCTGAATAAAATTCAAAACAAATGATCAAGCGAATCCAAAAAATTTGTTTCCTCAGTATTTTCACAGCTAGCTTAACTGATTGTCTTTGGTCAGGCAACTGGAGATCGCTGTATGCTGTTGCTGAGGCCCTCCGATATAAAAAATGTAACAGTCAGGAATAAAAACGAATAGCGTGTTCACTGGTCCAGCTAATGAAGGTTCTTTCGACTCAGTTGTTTATTTTAATTTTCTTTGGAACCGAAAATGAGGTAATTTTGCAAATACCAAAAAAAGGGTTTTCGTCTTCAATTTGTTAATTTTTTGTATAGGTAGGTAGCTCATTTCATTTTGAATAGGCTTTGGCAGTTCGAAATATATATTTTCAAGGAAATTGCCTAAATTGGCGTAGTGAAAATGTAGTTTTCGATGACTTTGGCGCATAAAGCAGGCTGAATTTGACCGATGGCATTGATTATGTTGTCTTTGAGGGTCGAGGTGGTTTGCAACTTATTCGCATAGACTGCGACTTAAAAAAGCCCCACAAGAAAAAGTCCAAAGGGGTCAAATCACACGATCTTGGTGGCCAATTCACGTTGCCTCGGCGCGAGATAACCACACCATGAAACCGCTCGTGCAGAATATCGATTGTGTATTAAGCTGTGTGGCACGTAGCGTCATCCTGTTGAAACCATATATCTTCAGTGTCCTTATCATCCAATTTAGGCCACAAGAAGTTGGTGATCATCGACCTTTAGCGATCGCCGTTGACGGTGATGGCCTGGCCAGCATCATTTTCGAAGAAATACGGACCGATGACGCCTCCAGGCATCCAGCCCAAAATCCACACAAAACACTAACTTTATTTGGATGCATTGGCACCTCGTAAATCTCGCGTGGATTAGTGTCGTCCCAAGTCCGGCAATTTTGCTTACTCACGTACCCATTCATCCAAAGATGGGCCTCATCGCTAAAGATGATTTTTCGACCAAAATTGGGATAAACAACTGCTCTAAAACATCATTTGCACGTGTTGCTCGACGCTGTAATTCACCATGATGATTTGTCTGTAGTGAATGATTAAAAGACGATATTTTGACCGAAAGTCCTTCCTGTCGACAGGCGCACACAGGAATGGTTGCGAGTTGTTAGTCACTAGGTTCTGTTTCTTCACGAGCCGTTGTGCCACCCAATTTGTTTGTTTTTCTTCAAGTCAAGCATATATATGTTTATTTGTATGGCTGTGTCTCCAGAAATTTCCACTTCCGTGTACAACAATTTTTATTTCTTACCTTCCGCACTGTTATAAATTGGCACAGCTTTTTTTGAGCTTTCAGTTTCATTATTATAACAGAAACATTTGTTTATAGAAAAAGTAATTTTATAGCTAATTGAATTTTGCAAGCTTATTTCAATTGAAGGATATGAAGAGGAATTTTGTGCAGGATAGTATTCTTAACAGTCATTTGCAATGTCTTTATTTATATTTTCTATAAAAGCTTACAAAATCAATAGCTTTTATACTGGAGGAATATTTTTGTTCCCAATAATTTTGGTTCACTTTTCAATTTTACGAAGTAGTTTTTGAGTTTGTGTATTATAATAAAATAAATAAATTGGTTGGCGCAACAGCTCGTGAAGAACCAGGGCCTAGTGACTAACAACTCGCAACCATTCCTGTGTGCGCGTGTCGAAAGGAATGGAAGGGAACTACAATTGTATGCCGAATACGAACGGCTAGACGACAAGCACTTATTTATTCCAAGTTATACTCTTGGAGGTTTTGTTAATTCCTCGCAAGAAGCAGTAGCCCTAAAATAATCTTTTAGTTTTTACGTGGACGAGGCTGAGAAGTGAACCCAGACCTCCAGCGCATTGTCTAATGAGGATGTAAACAATTCATGATGTTTCTCTCGCATGGTTTGATATTTCGTGCCTGATATTATATTTCTCGAATCTCGAAACATTATTTTTCGCAATAATGTGTTTTCTTCATGTTTTTCGTATCATAACTAACACTCATGAAGCATTTTTTGTATAATTTGTTTTTTTTATGTTTAAGGACGATTTAATAGATAGCGTTTTAGGTTCCTAAATGTTCAACGCCTTTTCAAGGTATAACAATATAACAATATTATACGAGTATGATTCTTTAGTTACATGTTCAAGTAAAGTTCATAATGTATTTGGTTTTGGGTCTATTTTAGAAGAAGGTATAAATGTTGTACATGTACAGTATATGAGACATGTACATGTACATGTACAACCAAATTATACTTTTCAGAAGTTTTTTTTTTGTTCTGAATTCGGATCTGAACTCAGAATTATTGCTGAAATGGCTCAAATATTCGAGATATTGTCAGGACCTATTCCATGGCCAATAGAAAACAACGATCTGTTGCTGATTACTCTCCAATTTAGATTGCGAGCGAAAACAAAAACTTTATTGCATGTACATGTACGCTGCATATTGACAATTTTTTTAAAGTATAGAATTTCAAAACACAGACAGTAGGTACAGTTAAGAGTTACAGAAAGTATTTCTTAGAAATTACAAAGTATTTTATTATTCTTAAGTCTTAGCTTGAATTTTTTGTTTTTTTTTTTAAGGTTAATTACGGCATTATGAAAGTACATACTAATATTCAAGAGTGAAGTTAGCAAAACAACATTCTCAGATGTGATTTGTTGCTTTCCTAACTTGATATCAAGTTGGATGTTGTATGCATGTAGTAAGCAGCTTCCACATTATGCCGACTAACAATGTAGACTTAAATTTTCGATCAACATGCTAGTGTGTACGTGTTTAAGTGTATACTGTCTTGCGTCCATGCAAACACTCATTTACGTAGGTACCTATTCAATTTTCTACGTCCATTTCATTTTAAATAACAATAAAAATAAGACAAGAAATGAAAACAAAACACTGTCTTACTACACAAATAAAAAAAAAACATGCCAAAAACAGCGTTGGGCAAAAATAATGCCGCGGGGAAAAAATAATGCCTCGGGGCATAAATAATGCCGCGAGGCAAAAATATTGGCGTGAGCCAAAAAAAATGTTGCGAGTCAAAAATAATGCCGCAGGAAAAAAAAAATGCCGCGAGGCAAAAAAAATGCCCCTTGGCAAAAATAATGCCAAGGGGGATAAAATAATGCCGCGAGGCAAAAATAATGCAGCGGGGCGAAAAAATGCCGCGGGCAAAAATAAAGCCGCGGGGCAAAAATTATGCCGAGGGGGAAAAATAATGCCGCGAGGCAGAAATAATGCCGAGGGGCCAAAATAATGCCGCGAGGCAAAAATAATGGCGCGAGGCAAAAAAAATGCCGCGAGGCAAAAAAAAAAAGCCGTGAGGCAAAAATAATGCCGCAGGAAAAAAAAATGGCGCGAGGCAAAAAAAATGCCGCGGGGCAAAAATAATGCCGCGAGGCAAACATAATTCCGCGAGGCAAAAATAATGCCGCGGAGCAAAAATAATGCCGCGAGGCAAAAATAATGCCGCTTGGCCAAAATAATGCTGCAAAAATAATGCCGCAAGTCAAAAATAATGCCGCGGGGCAAAAATAATGGCGCGGGGAAAAAATAATGCCTCGGGGCATAAATAATGCCGCGAGGCAAAAATATTGGCGTGAGCCAAAAAAAATGCCGCGAGGCGAAAATAATGCAGCGGGGCAAAAAAATGCCGCGGGCAAAAATAAAGCCGCGGGGCAAAAATTATGCCGAGGGGGAAAAATATTGCCGCGGGGCAGAAATAATGCCGAGGGGCCAAAATAATGCCGCGAGGCAAAAATAATGGCGCGAGGCAAAAAAAATGCCGCGAGGCAAACAAAAAAAAGCCGCGAGGCAAAAATAATGCCGCAGGAAATAAAAATGCCGCGAGGCAAAAAAAATGCCGCGGGGCAAAAATAATGCCGTGGGGCAAAAATATTGCCGCGAGGCAAACATAATTCCGCGAGGCAAAAATAATGCCGCGGGGCAAAAATAATGCCGCTTGGCCAAAATAATGCTGCAAAAATAATGCCGCAAGGCAAAAATAATGCCCCGGGGCAAAAATTATGCCGCAGGACAATAATAATGCCGCGAGGCAAAAATAATGCCGGGGGGGGCAAAAATAATGCCGCGAGGCAAAAATAATGCCGCGGGTCAAAAATAATGCCGCGATGCAAAAATAATGCCGCGGGGCAAAAGTAATGCCACGAGGCAAAAATAATGCCGCAGGACAAAAATAATGCCGCTTGGCCAAAATAATGCCACGAGGCAAAAATAATAACGCAGGGAAAAAATAATACCACGAGGCGAAAATAATGCCGCGGGGCAAAAATAATGCCGCGAGGCAAAACTAATGCCACGAGGCAGAAATGATGCCGCAGGACAATAATAATGCCGCGAGGCAAAACTAATGCCACGAGGCAAAAATTATTCCGCAGGACAATAATAATGCCGCGAGGCAAAAATAATGCCGCGAGGCAAAAATAATGCCGCGGGGCAAAAAAATGCCGCGGGGCAAAAATAAAGCCGTTTGCCCCGCGAGGCAATAATAATGCCGCGAGTCAAAAATAATGGCGCGAGGCCCATTATTTTTGTTTGCCCTGCGAGGCAACCGGCACCCGCGGCATTATCCGTGGGTAAAAAACAATGCCACGAGGCAAAAATAATGCCGCGGGGAAAAAATAATACCACGAGGCAAAAATAATGCCGCGGGGCAAAAACAATGCCGTGGGTCAAAAATAATGCCGCGAGGCAAAACTTATGCTGCGGGGCAAAAGTAATGCCACGAGGCAAAAATAATGCCGCAGTGCAAAAATAATGCCGCGAGGTAAAAATAATGCCCCTTGGCAAAAATAATGCCGCTTGGCCAAAATAATGCTGCGAGGCAAAAATAATGCCGCGGGTAAAAAACAATGCCACGAGGCAAAAATAATGCCGCGGGGAAAAAATAATACCACGAGGCAAAAATAATGCCGCGGGGTAAAAATAATGCCGTGGGTCAAAAATAATGCCGCGAGGCAAAAATAATGCTGCGGGTAAAAAACAATGCCAAGAGGCAAAAATAATAACGCGGGTCAAAAATAATGCCGCGATGCAAAAATAATGCCGCGGGGCAAAACTAATGCCGAAAGGCAAAAATAATGCCACAGGACAAAAATAATGCCGCTTGGCCAAAATAATGCTACAAAATTAATGCCGCGGGGCAAAAATAAAGCCGTTTGCCCTGCGAGGCAACCGGCACCCTCGGGTAAAAAACAATGCCACGAGGCAAAAATAATGCCGCGGGGCAAAAGTAATGCCGTGGGTCAAAAATAATGCCGCGAGGCAAAAATAATGCTGCGGGTAAAAAACAATGCCAAGAGGCAAAAATAATAACGCGGGTCAAAAATAATGCCGCGATGCAAAAATAATGCCGCGGGGCAAAACTAATGCCGAAAGGCAAAAATAATGCCACAGGACAAAAATAATGCCGCTTGGCCAAAATAATGCTACAAAATTAATGCCGCGGGGCAAAAATAAAGCCGTTTGCCCTGCGAGGCAACCGGCACCCTCGGGTAAAAAACAATGCCACGAGGCAAAAATAATGCCGCGGGGCAAAAGTAATGCCGTGGGTCAAAAATATTGCTGCGGGGCAAAAGTAATGCCACGAGGCAAAAAATAATGCCGCGAGGTAAAAATAATGCCGCTTGGCAAAAATAATGCCGCTTGGCCAAAATAATGCTGCGAGGCAAAAATAATGCTGCGGGTAAAAAACAATGCCACGAGGCAAAAATAATGCCGCGGGGAAAAAATAATACCACGAGGCAAAAATAATGCCGCGGGGCAAAAATAATGCCGTGGGTCAAAAATAATGCCGCGAGGCAAAAATAATGCTGCGGGTAAAAAACAATGCCAAGAGGCAAAAATAATAACGCGGGTCAAAAATAATGCCGCGATGCAAAAATAATGCCGCGGGGCAAAACTAATGCCGAAAGGCAAAAATAATGCCACAGGACAAAAATAATGCCGCTTGGCCAAAATAATGCTACAAAATTAATGCCGCGGGGCAAAAATAAAGCCGTTTGCCCTGCGAGGCAACCGGCACCCTCGGGTAAAAAACAATGCCACGAGGCAAAAATAATGCCGCGGGGCAAAAGTAATGCCACGAGGCAAAAATAATGCCGCAGGGCAAAAATAATGCCGCGAGGTAAAACTAATGCCGCGAGGCAAAAATAATGCCGCTTGGCCAAAATAATGCTGCGAGGCAAAAATAATGCTGCGGGTAAAAAACAATGCCACGAAGCAAAAATAATGCCGCGGGGAAAAAATAATATCACGAGGCAAAAATAATGCCGCGGGGCAAAACTAATGCCGCAGGGCAAAAATAATGCCGCGAGGTAAAAATAATGCCGCGAGGCAAAAATAATGCCGCTTGGCCAAAATAATGCTGCGAGGCAAAAATAATGCTGCGGGTAAAAAACAATGCCACGAAGCAAAAATAATGCCGCGGGGAAAAAATAATACCACGAGGCAAAAATAATGCCGCGGGGTAAAAATAATGCCGCGAGGCAAAAATAATGCCGCAGGACAAAAAAAAATGCCGCGAGGCAAAAATAATGCCGCGGGGCAAAAATAATGCCGCAGGACAAAAAAAAAATGCTGCGAGTCAAAAATAATGCCGCGGGGCAAAAATAATGCCGCGGGGCAAAAATAATGCCGCGAGGCAAAAATAGTGCCGCGGGTAAAAAACATAGCCACGAAGCAAAAATAATGCCGCGGGGAAAAAATAATACCACGAGGCAAAAATAATGCCGCGGGGTAAAAATAATGCCGCGAGGCAAAAATAATGCCGCAGGACAAAAAAAAATGCCGCGAGGCAAAAATAATGCCGCGGGGCAAAAATAATGCCGCGGGGCAAAAATAATGGCGCGAGGCAAACATAATTCTCAGCGAGGCGTGAGAATGGCGTGAATCAAAAAAAATGCCGCGAGGCAAAAATAATGCCGCAGGACAAAAAAAAAATGCTGCGAGTCAAAAATAATGCCGCGGGGCAAAAATAAAGCCTCGGGTAAAAAACAAGGCCACGAGGCAAAAATAATGCCGCCGTTTGCCCCGCGAGGCAAAAAATAATGCCGCGGGTAAAAAACAATGACACGAGACAAAAATAATGCTGCCGTTTGTCCCGCGAGGCAAAAATAATGACGCGGGTAAAAAACAATGCCACGAGGCAAAAGTAATGCGGGTAAAAAACAATACCACGAGGCAAAAATAATGCCGCGAGTAAAAATAATGCCGTGAGGCAAAACTAATGCCGCGGGGCAAAAATAATGCCGCGAGGTAAAAATAATGCTGCCGTTTTTCCCGCGAGGCAAAAATAATGCCGCGGGTAAAAAACAATGCCACGAGGCAAAAACAATGCGGGTAAAAAACAATGCCACGAGGCAAAAATAATGCCGCGAGTCAAAAATAATGCCGTGAGGCAAAAATAATGCCTCGGGGCAAAAATAATGCCGCGAGGCAAAAATAATGCCGTGTTTATTGTAATATTTTACGAAGGGTTCATAAAATAAGATTTATTTCCTTTCTAAAAATTCTAATAAGGCATAACTTATCCTTTTTCCTGAAATAAATCTTATAATCTAATCTAACCTAATCCTTAAAAGTCATAAAAAATAAAGAACACACAACACAAACAAAGCAATAAAACTTTAAGGAACAATAAACATTGTTTGGTACTTATTTATATGAAAAACGCAACAGTAAACCAGTAGGTATACCTCGAAAACCCCATATAAGAAACATTTTTTTTATTTTAACCTGACCTGCGTGCATTCAAAAAACAGTGGGACTATCCCGGATATAAATACCCGTTCACGCTTTCAAAACGACACTTTCATTTTAAAAGCGAAAATAATAACGCGCCTACTATCTTACCTCATGGTGGTGTGGAAAAAGATAGATTTATTTTTATTTGCATTTACATTAATATTTTTTTCGCAAATTTTGGTTATATCTCCAAACCAAAAATTTGCTGTCAGCTCTCGGTCTATAACGGTTGAATTATACAACTATTGGCACTCACAAAAGTACAATTATTGGCAGTGCCAATCATTGCAACTTCATAGGATGTAACTATTGGCACCCCCATGCCAATAATTGAACTCTAGTTTTTTAGGATCTAATGATTGGCACCCATTTTATTAATAACGCAATAACTTTTTTAACAAAATATATTTAAAAACGTCTTATTTAATGTATTATTAACACATTCAAAAAAGAAATTATTAAAAAATATAAAAGACTGCTTTCTTTTATATTTTTTAATAATAAAAAACACACCATACAAAATTATATGTCCTTAACCGAAACAATGGAAATTTCGAAGATTTTTTAATTTTTTTCAACGTGTTTTCACTTTCACTTGTAAAATTGAGTTTAAAAAGAATTTCTTCAAACTAAAAACATAGATAGCTATATGAGAAAAATGTTAGAATTCAAAATAAAAAATAAATTGGCTTATTCGGACAACGGGTTACTGAAAAAATAACTGTTGATAGTTGGGTCAAAATTTTGGGGTGCCAATTATTATTGTAGTCGTTACGCTAATACGCTTGAACATGTAAAATAGCATTATTTTGACTTAATAGTTAAATAAAATTGTATATTAATTTACGCCAACCATTTATTATTTGTTGGTATGTGAAACATATTTCTCCGATAACCACAAGCTTTAATATGAGTTTTTAAACATAATTGATAGGAAAATTAGAGTTAAATTATAATGTAAAATAAAAAAGTTTAAGTTTCGCATGTAGAAATCGTATGCACTGTTAACTTAGAACTTCATAGGCAAAAACTTTTATATAATTAACATTTTACACGTACATACAATAATGCAAAACCTTCAGGGGAAGCATATTTTTATATAACCCCCACAATTCATTCTAGAAATAGGGGTTGTTTCTTCATCCAAGCTACATTCCCCATCTTAAGCTTTTAGATGAACAAAATTATAGCAACCTTTATACAATTTCTCTTTTATTTTAAGCTTTCGATACATTTTTCGAATGAAACTCTAAGCTTCTTGTGATATAAAATTATTTATTTAACAAAAAACTCTTTTTTATTTTTGCTTTATACTAACATTTGTGTAGGTAATGAGAAAACTTTATTTGTAAAAATTGTTAAACTAACTTGATTCAATCTTATTATTGTTTAACTTGAAAAAAAATCAAATAAAAATCATTATGAAAAAGCCATTTTCGAGACGAAAACTCATTTTTAGTTCGTCGACAGTTGGCACATTACCTACTAGTTGGCCTTACAACGTTGTTAGCTTTCCAAAAAAAAAATGATAATCGAAAATAAAGAAATAAAGGAGGGCGTGGGATGTTTTTAAATATTGCAGCATGTGCCTTCCAAAGATTCTATAGGGAAAAGAAATTGTGTATCATTGCATTGGTTGAAGGTAACCCTACATTTAATTATACTTACTTATTCCTCCTTCTTATTGAAATTAACTCATTTTAAGTCATTTATAATTATCATTCCATACCACTGATTGAAATAAGGATTCAGTTCAAGCCTAAAGAAATATCTAGATTGGTGGTGTTTGGGGTATTTTACAGTAGAAGTAAACCTCTTTGGATGTAAATATTTCGAAAACTAGAGGTTGTAGAAACTTTTGGTTTGCATGTTGATTTAACTAAATGTTTCTGGTAGGAAGCATACTAGCATTAGGAACTGTTTTTTTAGAAAAAATCAGAACTACCAAAAATCATTGAATATACAAATTACAACAAAATGTTCGTTTGGATTTAAAGACTTCTTTACTAGAGGTGGGAAAACAATAACAATTAGGGTGGTCCTGACAAAACTTATAATTTAACTTAGGTTGACGCACCTCATATTTTCTTTCAAATAAATGCAAACTAGTAATGTGCCAAGAACTCTACCGAAGTCTCATTAAAACAATAATGAAGAGGAAATTTGAATAATAAAATAACTTCTTTTTAAGATATTTGTTTAAGCTTTCTAAGGAATCAGTAGGTCTATTTCAGTGTTTTTCAAACTGTGGCTCGCGACCCAAAATTTCTCGGGGATCGCAGTCCCAAGGCGGTAATTGCGGTACCTAATTGTCGTCATAGTCTACTTTTCCAGTTCTACCTTGCTTCTGGAGCTTACACTTTTACCGGCTGTGCAAGGCTGGGACAATCTTTTGAGAAACTAATCCATTTTATGCTCACTCGTAAAGAAATTTCCCGACAGGTTATACACATCACTTATTTGTTTGATCAATAGGCAGAGCATACAGCAGAGCTCGATCGATCCGAGTTAGCTCTGAGCAGAGTATGATCAGAGCTCTGCGATATAAATTTGAAACACATCTTGCACTGAACTGTCATACGATGCTGACTTTTACTTTTCATCTGACAGCTGGCCAATCAAAAACTCCATCAGCTTTTTGCTCAATTCACTCCGTATTTTTATTCCGAACAAATGAAGCGTGCTCCGAGCAAGCTCTGATTGAAAAAGGAAACACTCTTAAGTGATCTGTGCTAAAAAAGAACCGCACATAAGAATTAAAAAAAAAAAAACACAATTACTGTAAGGGCTACGATTTTTGTTCAATTTTGGGCAACACACGGAAACTTCATCACGACACAGGTTCGCCAGAATATTTTTACTAAATAAGGGGTCACGTACTTAAAAAGATTGAAAAACAGTGGTCTAGGTTGAAGAGGCCGTGTTATTTTGTATGGAATATTATTATCTTATCTTATTCGCTGTTAAGAATCATTTACAGAAGGTCTAAAAAAGCCTCGAATAAAGTTTGATTATAATTAAACGAACTACTTTATCAAACGTTTGTGACATCGTCGCCCGAGAATTGGTTTGTTCCATACGCCATTGGCACTTTTTCGAGAAAAACGCATTTAAAGGTTTGCGTACTTGATACTCCGAAACCTATTTTTTTTATTTTTTTAACTTAAGTTAGTCTTATAAGGATTTCACCTACCAATTTTCAAAGTGTTATGCCAAGCAACAACAACAACAAGATACGTTAATTAGCGTAAAAGTCAACGTTTTTAAATTGTGTCCCACCTCCTACATTCTGAAAATGATTTATTTTTCTATACACGTGGAACACAAAAAAATGGATATGGCACAAAGCAATTCTCATCAGATATATATGTGAAAGGCAAGAAAGCATGGAGTTGGACGATAAAATTTGAAAAGAAAATCGATTGCATCTCTTTTTTCAATAAAATTTTTATTTCAAGTATCAATTCAATTTTGTATTAATTATAGTATTGGAAATAATTATAAACCATAAATTATATTTTTACCTAACTAGGGATCGAACTCGGGAACTCCTACGTGGCAGTCCATCGCTCTAACCACTCAACCATCTTAGATATAATTTGGAAGATGCAAAAACTTAATCAGCCTTTTCCTTTTTTAAAACATTAAATTTTCCTTAAATAAATCCGAGCTGCTATAAAAAATTTCACACATGAACAAGATTTCTTTAACTTTCTTATACATTTCGCGTGAGGAAACAAATGTACCTAAACGAGTTGTTTAGCAGTCCCCTTGCACCATTTTCATTTCAATAGTCTTAAATCAATATCAATAGTCTTAAAATAAACTAAGTAATATTGCATATTTTTGATAATTTCAATCCGAAATACACGGCCACTTAAGCACGATTAACAGAAACAAGGTATGCTCATTAAGGGTGTGACGTTACAATCACCTGCTTATGTTCGGAGAAAAGAAAAATAATTAACTTTATTTGATTGTTATTATAATTGTTTCTATATTTAAACTTCTCATTAAGAATTTAAAAACAATTCATTTAAATACTTAAGTTAATTATGATCTTCACTTTAAATAGAACAAAAACATAAACGCTGACCGTGACGTCACATAAATACCCAGATATACGAAAATGCCGAATGTTATGTTTATCTGATAAACATAAACCTCGTTTCTGTTTATCGTGCATTGTACCAACGAAAAGTAGCTTTCCGAATGCTTAAAAAGACAAATCAAGTTAAATGAATTATCTTTCTCTCCACGTGTTCAATTTATTCAATATACAGATATATTTATAAATGTGAATAGATTTTTTTTAAAAAGCTTCTTTAAAATGACTTATACAAATTCGAGCTTCTTTATTATAGATTGGCATATTGGCCGCGTTTGGTTACGTCGCCAATGGTATATAGATTTGTTCGTGTTGTTGTAAAGCCTAAAGAAAAAACCAGCCGACGAACCAAACAGCTGATATCAAAAAGAAATCTAAGGCTATCCCAAAAATGTTCAGATCTGTTTGGATTAAGGCTCTCCCAAACCAACGCCGAACATTCGCTATGCAGGGCGAATCATTCACAATCATAAAAAATAAATGACAAATAAATAATGCTGAACAAAAACAAATACTGCTGTCGGCGAATGTTCCGCACCGCTTTCGCGTTGGTTTGGGAGAGATACTTCATACTAACAGCTGTAATCTCACCTGTTTAGTTTTTTGGTTTTCGTTTGATTTGGTTACATACACGATTTTGGTCGTTCGAAAACGTATCAGATGCCTTTGGCGCCCCTGATTGCAGATTTATGGATGGAACATTTTGAAGCAAAAGCCCTACGCAGTTCTACAGAAAAACCCAAAATTTGGCTGAGGTATGTGGATGACACATTTTGCATCCTTAAAAGCTCTAAAATTGTGAGTTTTTTCGAACATCTGAACTCACAACATCCAAAAATAAAGTTCACCATGGAAAAAGAAAAAGAAAATTCCATTGCATTTTTGGATGTGAAGGTGACAAGACGAATAGATGGTACACTGGGACACACAGTCTATCGCAAAGAAACGCACACTAACACATACCTACATGCTACTTCCCACCACCACCCGGCAAATTTAAGATCAGTTGTCTCGACACTATTTCAGCGAGCCCACAGAATATGCGACAGCGACCACCTAAAGGCTGAGCTGAATCTGGTGGACAACGTTCTGAAAGCAAATGGTTATACTAAAAAGCAAAGAACGTGGAAGCCAGTTGTGTCACGGGAAAAGGATGAAAGCAACCTAGACAAGAAGGCTTTTCTGCCATACGTTAAGGGTGTAACGGACAAAGTTGGCAAAGTTTTAAAAAGATATGGGGTAAAATCCATATTTATACCACCGAAAAAGGTAAAAAACTATCTCCGCTCACCAAAGGACCACTTTCCTCTCCAAACACCGGGCGTATATGCAGTTCCTTGTAGCTGTGGGTCTTCGTATGTGGGACAAACCCAAAGAAGCATTGCCACCCGCTTAAAAGAGCACATTAGCGCTGTAAGCAAAAATCAGCGGGAAAAGTCGGCAATTTGCGAACACATCTTGGACAATCCAGATGAACATCACTGGATTCATTTCGACCAAGCCAAGATTTTAGCGCAAGAAACCCATTACATCCCACGTTTGGTACGCGAGGCGATTGAAATTAAGCGCCACCAAAATTTCAATCGGGACGACAGTTTTAAACTTTCTCGTTCATGGGACCCACTCATTAACACCTCACGGGCATCCCAAATCAAACTTAAAACATCCTGCGATGTAGTGAGTATTGTTTGCTCCCAACAACCTGCACCTCAACAACAACAACTTCATGAGATAGAACCGTCTACGCACCGCTACAACCTGCGTAGCAAATCTAATGCATAACATTTCATCAGCAGTTTCCCGGTGACCACGCTCAATGTAATTTGATGCGAAACGTTCGGGGTGAGTACAAAATCGCACTCTTATTTTAAATAACGCGGCTAATCCGAAAATTAATTAATTATGTCTATAAACAACCGTGAAAACCTTAAAAGTTATATAGATACCATATGTCTGCCTACCACCTGAACGTGGCCATTCTTTTATGATTGTTTAATAAGACTTAACAAGCCGTATCGAAGTATACAATAAACCTTATTGAAAATGGTTACAGAAAGCTTTAAAAGGCAGCAGCTTATATAAAAAATTTATGCAGCCTTTTTAAAGTGACATCTTCAATCATCTTCTGTAATATCAATTTTAGAAGCCTATTCGAGTGACAGCTCGCAAACCCGGTAAGTCTTCTTTTTCTTATTTCTATTCGGCTTTAAAGAAGCAGTTATCCAGCTCGTTACATGTATAAGAAATTTAATTCCGCCGAAGGCCGTACCGAAGCTTTATATAAAGTGAAACCTGCGGCGCATCAAAATTTTTAAGCTAAAAGAAGCTGAATTGTTATTTGGGTTGTTTACTTGTTTTGACCTTCTTGGGATTTTGCTGTCACAACTCCTGTTAGCTGAATAATTTAGATCAGCTCTTGAATCATCACCTTTCGGAAAAATAATAGTTAGCATAGAAAGTGCTACCCTGAAATAACTGAGTAAGTTTTAATAACTTGAAAAATAGCCTGACGACGAAGAGGAAGAACTAAAATCCTTGGGCAATAGTTCGTCATCAAACATGCTTTACCTATTTAAAAAAATATACATATACATTTTATATCCTGCATTTATTTAAATAAATTGGAAAAATAAGCAGGTTCAAATGAAACAGCGTCCATTACAAAAAAAACTCATAAACATCCGCGATCGCACTTCCTTTCACCTTGGAAACTTTCTTAGTATTTTCTCTACCTATTGTCGCCGTGATATGCACGTGGAACAAAACAATTCTCCCAAAAAAATGCGAAATATTGTATGGAAAAGTTGTCCCAAACGCCAAAAAATGGTTTATGGCACAAAACAATTCTACAAACTGTTGATTTTGGTGGATATGGAACAAAATCGATGTTCGATATCTCGGGACTGGAAAGACATAGCGTGAATCGGATCACAGATTTAGAAAGAGCATACAAAATTACCATAGAATCCATCCCTAACTCAAAAACGACAAAAGTGGCGTATGGAACAAAACAATTCTCGGGCGACGACATGTCTGATCCAAAAAAAAATACAAGAAGTAAAACAAACTCTAACAAAATACTGCATTTCATTAAAATCCATGAATCTTATATAGGTACATAAATATGTACACATATATTAGGGTGTCCGTTATTTCCCAAACTCATTTCTTTGGATAGCACACCCCGACAATCGAAAGTTTATGCCGTAAGAAAAAGTATTGAGTAACAAAAATTTTTTCCGTGGTCATTAACCCGTGCCTCTAAGGTCATACTTTTCCCATACAAAAATGTATGGAAATTTTACACTCTTCACATTTTATTTTGTTAATGACCTCGGACAAATTTTTTTTGGTCAATAATTTTTTCTTTGGGCATAAACTTTCGATTGACGGGGTGTGCTATCAAAAAAAAATGAGTTCGGGAATAAAGGACACCCTAATAAACAGGGTGTCCCGTAAGTAATGGATAACCCTGAAATGCCTCATAGTAGACTTTATGACTGTCCTGATAACATTTTTGAATACCATGACTACAAGTGAATGAATTCCGACGTTTTTTTTTTGTAGAAATATTTTACATTATTTGTGCCAAAACATTGATAGAAGAAAATTATAATAACTGTTGGACTTCTTAGAGAAAAAAATTATTTAACTTTGATTTTCAATAATCAAAGAAAATAATTTTTGAAAAAGTTAAATCATCTCTGGTATAAAAAAATGCATAAATACCTAAGTGGCCAATTTTTTTAAAAATATTTGCGTTAAATGCGGATTTCAAATTGGTATTACTTGTAATTATTGTATTTAGAGTCAATAGTAAGTACTTGATAAAAGTCTGCAATACTAGAGTCAATTTAACAAAAACAAAAGTTTTCAAAATTAGCACAGTAGACGTGAAAATAATGCCATGCGTTGAACATGGTAGATTTTTGATTGATTGCCTGTTTGTATGATGTTGTCCTTATGATGAATCCAAGCTTTTAACTTCCAGGGCAGAGTGCAACATTATACTAAAAATGTCAACAAAGTGCAAAAAACGGTTGAATTTTTGAGGTTGTTTGAGTTATACCTCTTCAATTGGTATTTTGTTGGTTGCATTTAGCTTATTTGTTATTATTTCCTAAAAAATAATTTCAGTCGATTTTCAACTGTAGCTGGCGTAAATTTACGTAAAATTTACAAAAAAAAAATTTTTTTTTCAAAATTTTGAGTTTGAAAATTTATTTTTCACTATTCACTAAAGCAAACATTTTTAATAACCAAATAAAAGAATGGATATCTGGCTTTAAAAAATGATATAGAATGATATTCTAAATGCTGCCATTGTTTTTCAATAAATTTTGTATGTTATAAGTTTTTCTGCTAAAACAGTAGATGACGGATATAAGAAAGTCTCATATAAGAAAAACACGCTTATAAGACGTACATTCCAAAACACCATGCACATTCCCATAAATGTACGTGTCAAATAAGATTCATATAAGAAAAACTTTTATAAGAAAATCACTGATATAATTAACTTATTCTGATACAAATTGCATTCACTACATAGAAAATTAAACTTTTATAAGAAATTTTCCCGTGCAAACTTTCAAATGATGTGCCGTTTAATTTTCACAACATTTCTGAACCCACCATCATTTAATGGCCAAAGATATGACAGATTGAAGATCAGCGAGAAAGAAAAGAGCCCAGTGGATACATTTTATTTCTTATGTGTTTTTATTTATACAAGAAATTTTCTTTCTTACATACATTTTACTTATATAAGAAATTTTTTTTTTTATGTACAATATTTTATATAAGAAAACACGGATATAAGAAAGAAATTGTTTGAATTTTTTGAGTTTCTTATATCCGTCATCTACTGTAATAGAAACTAGTGTGAGTAAATCCAAGATGGCGGATTTGGCAGGGGAGCAATTTTCCCGATAAAACACTCAAGGATGCCCAATGCCCCCCCCCCCCCTAACGAGTTCTGAAAGAAAAGTGCGCAGTACTATTTTTCCTCTCAGGTCATTTTTTTGTAGATAGCCGCCGGGCTATATGTTATGCCCACCTTATTCTAGGCAATTCATGTGGAAAGTGTTTGTTTGGACACTTTTTTAAAAAACGGGCATGACTGGATCGCAGAAAATGCTCTCGTAGCTAACAACTTTAACATATCTAGAAATTGATGAGACCCATTTTCAAAAATTAAATCTGGTATGCCAACTTTTATTATTTTTAAATAAATAAAATACAATTTAACACAAAATAAAAAAAATACTAATGACCCCGTTTTCAAAATATTGAATTTTTGAAAAAAAAAATCAATATTTTTTTAAAAACCCAAAAATTATTTTTTCGAAAATTTGTATACGCAAAATTGTTTGTTTTCTTATATAAAATTTTAAGTTGAAATGGGTTTATCCGTTAACGAGAAATTTGAAAACCAATAAATAGGTTCTATGACAGGTACCGTTAATAAAAATTATTGGTAATTTTATTTTATCCTGGCACTTGTTTTTGCCACCACGGCAATTTTTCTTGTCACCCGGCAATTCTTTTTTCACCCTGGAAATTTTTTATCTACCCTGTCCACCCTGGCATCTGGTTGTCACCCTGGCATTTTGTTTAGCTACTCCGGCAATTTTTTGGCACCCTGCCATTTTTTTTGACACCCTGGCATTTTTTGCCACCCTGGCATTTTTTTGCCACCCTGGCATTTTTTTTGCCACTCTGGCAATTTTCTTGCAAACCTGGCAATTTTCTTGCCACCTGGCATTTGTTGCCGCCCTGGCATGTTTTGCCACCCTGGCTTTTTTTTGCCACTCTGGCAATTTTCTTGCCACCCTGGCAATTTTTTCCAACCCCGGAATTTTTGTTGACACCCCGGCAATTTTTTTGTCATCCCGGACCATTCTTCCACTCTGGTAATTTTTTTGCCACTCTGGAAATTTTTGTGTCACCCTGGTAAATTTTTGCCAGGCGGGGTACACATTATCAAACCTGTTTGCTGTTTGACAAAACTGTTTGATGTCAAACACTCAACGTATCAAAAAAAAAATTGTGAAAAAAGAACGTGTTCGTCAAAAAAAGAGTACACACTATCATACATGAACAGATTTGTCAAACAACTTGGATAATATTGTGTACCCCGCTTTAGTGAGTCGTAAGAGAACAAGAGTGGGTCAAATATTTACAGTGGAGTTATGGTCTGTGGACTTATGACACTCCTGCATCGTTGAATTGTCAAAGACCGTGTTAATCATCATACTATAATCATACGCGTTAAGCATCATACTAATATTTATGTATTGTACTTTAAAAAAGGCTACTCTTTTCCTCTTATTTGCGGGTGGTATTTATCAAAAACTATTCCCCACCCAATAAAAGTCAAATTAAGACGGCTCCTCTAACATTATAAAAGGGTTCTCCCCCCCACCCCCCCCAAAACAAAAAAAAAATTAGTGAAATATTACGAAATAAACAATACAGTATGAATGATTTTTGGTGTCCTTATATCCGAAATCGTTGATTTATTTTACATAATGGAAATCGTAATACAGTGGATATAAAGTCGCACACCTAACAAATAAATATAATTTTATGAGCACCATGATCTTAAGAGCGGTCGATAATTTTCGCCCTTAATATTCGAAACATCAAAACCAATTCGTCTATGTATGTAAAAGTACATTCATCAATATTTCCTCTCCAATGCCTGCGCGGTTGATAATTACCACGGCCCCTAATATTCAAAACATTAAAATCAATGCATATCAGTGTTTACATAAATATTTCATATTTCATCTTCATAATGTTTTATTATTTTTCACGCACATACAATTAAAAAAAAAAAACACTGGCACTATGTCAATCGCTCAAAGCAGGCCCAGTTTTTCAGTGGGTTATCAGTACCATTAACTAAAGAAATTTCTTTGAATTGAGCAGCGGAATATCATTAATTAATTATAATGCAATTAATTTATAATGAACAAAACATAGATAGTGATAAGGAATCATACATTGGGGTAAATCTATTATTTCACAATTCTCTAAAGTTTTACGATAACGATTATCTCCCCACGAAGCCCCATCAGATTGTGCACTTTTTCATATAAAACAATTTAATTAAAAGACATACTTTTCATTTGAATAAAGTTTGTTGAGAATGGAACTTCTAATCACGCTGCTTTGCGGTATCGGTACAATAGTGTCGTTAGTTTTCTTCCTCATTCGCTATCGGATGCGCTATTGGAAACTACGACAAATTCCTCACGATGAACCCGCGATGTTTCTTGGAAATATTAGAGGAAGCGCCCATCAAAGTGAAGCCATCAAAAATCTCTATAACAAGTACAAGGGAACTGGACCGTTTTGTGGACTTTATTACTACATGACTCCGGCAGTTGTGACTTTGGATATTGATTTAGCCAAAAATGTGTTAATCAGAGATTTCAATAATTTCACTGATCATGGTTTTTTCTACAACGAAATCGATGACCCGTTATCTGCGAATCTGTTCGCCTTAGATGGACAACATTGGCGTCAGATGCGCAACAAGCTATCACCGACTTTCACATCGAACAAGATGAAACTTATGTTTCCGGCATTGATTGAAGTTGGCCATCGATTCGTGGAGACTTTGAGTGAGGTTGTTGGTATCGCTGAAAATGGCAATGACAGCATCGAAATTAAGGACCTTAATGCAAGATTTACCACCGACGTTATTGGATCGTGTGCATTTGGCATTGAGTGTAATAGCTTAAAAGACCCAAATGCCCCTTTTCGAAAGTACGGCCGTAAGGTGTTTGAAGAGCAAACCCATCATGCATTGATTCTGGGTTTCATGCAAAGCTGCCCCAAATTGGCGAGGAAACTAAGACTTCGTTTTATCGTACGTGAAGTGGAGGATTTTTTCATGGAGGCTGTACGGAGTACTGTGGAGTATCGTGAACAAAATAACATTCAGAAAAATGACTTTATGTCTATTCTGATCGATTTGAAGAACAACAAGCCAATTGTCAGTGAAGATGGAAAACAAATCAGCACTGGCTTGACCATGGAAGAAGTTGCAGCTCAAGCCTTTTTGTTTTGGATAGCAGGTTTTGAGACATCTTCATCGAGCATGACGTATGCAATTTACGAGCTTGCTAGAAATATCGAAATTCAAGACAAATTAAGGAATTCCATCGATGAAGTGCTGAAAAAGCATAATGGTGAATTGACTTACGAGAGTATCAAGGAGATGCATTATTTGGATCAGGTTTTTAATGGTAAGAATAATTTTAAAAAATCTCATAGTTTAACCTTTTTACTAAAATATTTCAATTATTTAGAAACTCTTCGAGTGTATCCAGTTGTTCCGACGCTACAACGTATCGCAGATGTTGATTATTATGTTGACAACAACCGAAAATACAAAATCGATAAGGGAACTTTGGTCTTCATTCCTGTCGTAGCAATTCATTATGATCCGGAAATCTATCCCAACCCAACAAAGTTCGATCCGGAACGTTTCAGCCCCGAGGAAAAAGCTAAACGTGATTCAGTTGCTTATTTACCATTCGGCGAAGGACCACGAAATTGTATTGGCCTGAGATTTGGAAGAATGCAAGCAATGATTGGTCTGGCACTTATGATTAAGAATTTTAAATTTAGTTGGTGTGAGGAAACGCCGAAAGAGTTGAAATTCGATCCGGCACAGGTGCTTTTAGTGACCGTTCATGATATTCGGTTGAAAGTGGAGAAGGTTTAGCTTTATATATTTATATGGTTTTGATTTTGGATATTATAAGGAAATTTTGTAAATTATGAATTTAATTCTTAAAGACTGCATGAAATATATCAATTCTGTAGAAAAAAAAATAGCAGTGCTAGATATCTCTTCTTCTATACATTTTTTTGTCAACACTGATTTTCAATTTTCCTGCAATTCGGACCAAAAGACCGTAGAGGAAATTTTAAGTGTATGAAATGCTCAATTGATAGACGGATGATTTTAAAAGAATTTATTGTTTAAAAAGCTTTGATAAACTCGATTTAACATCAACTGAAGGTGCCTATTGAACAAACTTTGAGTTTTTGAATAATTTATTTTTAGAAAAATAATTTCTGACAGCCCTTAAACAATTGGCTCTCAAAAATAAATTTCAAAGGCATAAATGTCAATTCACCCAAAGTGATGATATTGACATTTGTACGTTAATATAAAGATGTTTAGTACAATACAAAAACTATCTTCAACACCGATTTTATTGAAGCCAACGAATCATAAAAGCTGACGGTGCAGTTGACATAATTATGGAATATCAACGTCACTGGGTTAACTAAAAAGCATTCCCGCTGACAGTGAATCACTTCCAGTGTTCCCATAACGGCATTATTAATGCTAGATCTAGCATTAGAGAAGAGAAAAGCATTATGAAATTTTAAAATTATGCTAAATTCTTTTCTGGCATTCTGGCATTCTTGTTTTTATGTTTTGCATTCTTGAATGCCCAAAATGATTTCGAATCATTGATTTGATGACACATATCACACAAAATTACAAATCATTGTGATTTAACCTTAATAACGTCAAATCACGAAGATTCACACATACGCTCACAAAATGTATGACTTTTTCTAATGGAAATTAATTAAAGCATCTGTTTGATATTGGAATCTGGAAATTCAATTATTTGGGCATATTCAGCGAGATCTTTTGTTCTGTTATTCTGCTATTCTGTGATCAATTTCAATAGAAAAGTTTGAGCTGTCAAAACATCTTTTATGAATTAAAATATGGTATTCGGCTGCTAAAACTGTTAAGAAATCTATGAGATGTCAAAAATGTTTGAAATTCACAAAACAAAAATGCGTTTTGGGTCCAGTGACGAAAAATCGATCGAGAAACAATGAAAAATTGAACAAAACCCATGCATTTTGTTTCAATTTTCATCGTTTCTCGACCAATTTTCTCGATGTGAGAAGTTACAGAACGTGGGCGCAGGTACTAACTTTTAAGGATGCAGGATGCAGCTGGGGAAAATAATTATTATTTCGATTTGTGATTGGACTGCTTTCACTTCCCATTTCAAACGCTGAGGTTGAGCGCCTGTCCAGCCAAACGAATATAATTAAAACAAAAATTCGTAATAAAATTGGAAAATAATTGAGGAGCGTTTTTTCAAAACCCAACAAACGCCAAAAATCCGAAAATGAGTTATGGGTATATAAATTTTTGTCTTTCACAGACGCAGAAGGTGGTAAAATAAAAAAAATTGAACATTTGAACAGAAAAAGTTAAAAAAAAATATTTGAAATCTGAGCGTTTTTGCAAAACTCAACAAAAGACACTGAGTTTCAACAAAGTACTTAGAGTTTTTGCAAAACTCAACAAAATACTTAAAGTTTTTGCAAAACTGAACAAAAGTTTACCTAGCTAAAAATAGCGCTGTGCTCTTATTTTTTCAACTAATAGAAAAATGCAAAGTTGTATAGGTTATTTACAGTGGCGGATCCAGGGGGCCGGCTTAAGGGGCTAAAGCCCTCCCCCACAGCCGATTACTAATATAATTTGAAATAAAGAAAGCAAAGTTTTACAGCGTGTGGAGTTTTATTTTCGTCTAAAATATTGTTAAGGTGTGAAATTTTATGGAGAAAATAACGTGGTTGGGGCTGAACAATTTACATGTTGTAATTTTTTCCTAAGCCTTAAGTCCTAAGCCAAAGCCTGAAGCGAATTCGACAAAAAGCAAGTGGGGGGCTACGAATAATGGACATGCTTGTGGTTAATATGGTCTCAGAATATTGGACAAAAAACGTAGTCAGGGTTAAACAAATATCTCCCTAAAAACTAACTTTATTCCAGAGGGCTTAATTCTAGGGACTGTCAGTCCGATGTTGGGACTAAAGCTTGAAGATATAATTTAAAAAAAACGTGGTCGGGGCTTAACATTAACATGTCAAATTCAACAACTTTTTACACTTGACGAAAGAAACGCAATTGAGGCTAAGACAATTGGAGAGCAACGGGGTGTACAGCTTAGTGTAAATGTTTAATACAACAGAAATTGCCTCTTACGGCTTTGGCTGGGGTTAGATAATTTTGGGACTAAGTTTTCAAAATTTCAAAGGTCCAAGGCAATTGTACATACAAAATATTTTTGGACTAAGCAATTCTGTAGTCAAGGAGCCTAATTCAAAAAGCGTGAGAAACTCTGTAAACTCAGAAAAATCTTGCAGGTGGACTATGGACATGAATATTTACCATCCCTATAGACTCTAGAGTCACGTGCAAATTTATCGACACATTTATTGAGCAGGAATAAAAACTATAGGTATGCAGCGTACACAAAAATTCATTCACACTTGCAGAATTGGGCCGTGAAGGTTATTTTTTACAGAAAATGTGAAGTTCAAAGCAGCCTAGAGCTAATTTAAACAAACACTTACATAATGTAGGTAGCTACCTTATACCTAATCAATTATTACTAAGCAATATAAATACACGAATTTGTCTAAAAATGTAAGTTATAAAATTAGTTATACTGCCATGTTTTACTGACCCTTTATATTGGCTTCTAGCTCTGCTTAAAAATAATTACCATGTTTAACACATATCAATTCCGAAAACTTGTTATTCTTCATTATATTGAAAATATTTTAAGGCGCGGATATTTATAGGAGCGGATATAAAGGCACAAAAACACGGCTATTATTAAAGAAGGAAAGTGATAATGTCAAAATTCGTTTTCTGTTATACATATAACTTCATATGCACAAACTAGATCTCCAAACTCCAAGCCCCCCCCCACAGCCAAATCCTAGATCCGCTACTGGTTATTTAAGACACCATATGAACATAATCATAATTATATAGGGTATATCAGTACATCCGGTGGAATGCTTAACCTGCTAACATAAACCCTTTACCCACACCATATCTGTATTTTGAACTGTTTTATAATCTATCTATGCGTGTAAAATGTTATTTGTTTTTCATCATACCTGATGATGCTTAGGAGTTTTACAATACTATCTTATCATCCAACGCAAATGAAAAATACTACCAAGATTGACAATCTTTTTACGTTTAAATTATTTTTAGTTTTAATTATTTTTTCATTTTTCATACTTATTTATGTTCTTAACTAGTTCTACTGTAAATAATTGTTTTTGTCAACAAATAGCTTTTATTTCGATTTTTGTTTATATTAATTTCATTAGAATATAACGAAGTTTTTTCAAAACTCAACAAAATATGGATTTGTTGAGTTTTGAAAAAACGCACGATTTTTGGGTTCAAAATTTAGGTTGTTGCTTCATACCAATTAAAACTAAAATTTACCTGTCGATGAAAGATGCCGTAAGGAAGAGTTCTGCATTTATACTTTTTCAATATTATTTTCTTTATTCAAATAGAACATAAAAAACCTTCTCCTGAAAAATAAGCAAAATGAACTTGTTGAGTTTTACAAAAACGGTCCTCAATTATTGAACAGCATTGTCCAAATACGCGAGGGGCTGAAGATAAATAAGATAAATCCTGCTTTTCTTATAAGCAGGGCCCGGATTCTCATGCTCTAAAAAACACAAAATATGCGCTTAAAATTACTAAATATGCTATACAAAATATGCCATAAAAAATCCAAAATATGCCATAAGAAATCCAAAACATCCTGCAAAAATATTCAAAAAGTAAATTAAAAAACATTTAAATAAAAAAAAAAAGATACAAATTACAGTCTTTTAATCATAGAAAGTTTTCACAGCAAAAAGTAAATAAAATTAACATAAAATATAAAATTCAAAAAATAAATTGTATTTTTAATAATATGTGCATTATTTTCGGAAGAAGGTTTTGTTAGCATAAATCATGAAATTTTTTCTGAAGTTTTCAAAAAATTTTGTACATGGAAAATGACCTGTCCACGTTAACAGACGTTAGTGGAGCATTTTTCAATGAAACAATCTTATATATTGAATATCGAAGCACTGATCTTCATTACCATTTAAGGATGTGCAGATATTTTTCATTTTCATATATCCCTCGTTTTTTAAAGAACATCTTCTATTTTTTTTTAAATAGATTGACTGACCCATTGGCGATTCTACTGCATGCATTTTTGAAACTGCTTCGTCCATTAAATTTATTTTTTTTAAGCGAGTTCCAACCTTTAATTTTACTATAGTCTCACTGAGAAACCCATAGTTTGAACTTATGAAAGCCAAAGTTTAATTTCTTGAAATATGCAAGAAAAATATGCATTTATTGTTAAAATATGCTCAATAAGCCAAAATATGCATTTATATCAAAATATGCAAAAATATGCACTAACGATTGAATGCCATTTTAAAGCAAATTTCTTAATTCGAAAAACTATCTGATTCTTTTGCTTCTAGGGCTTTTCAAAAAAAATATGCATTTGCATAGAAATCCGGGCCCTGCTTATAAGGTTTCAAGAAGTGTTATAGGTTGAGGAAGTTCGATTCTTCGCGAATTATGAAAAACCTAAGGGTGAAGAAGATTATTTGTATGAAGAACTTTGGGCTAACTCATTATTTAATTTAAATCATAAAATAGATAAGATATTTATTTCTAAAAAATAATGTCTTTTTATAAAAATAAGAACTTTATGTCCGACTGATTTAAAATTAAATAGTTAACTACTAAAACATGTTCCTACTTATAAATAGTTTGCTGTTAAAGTTCCTAATACCTATTTACATATAAAGCTTTAAGGCTCTCCCAAACCAACGCGAAACATTCGCTCTGTAGGGCGAATCATTCACAAAAATGACAAATTAGTCCAGTCAAATGATGTTTTGGTCAGGAAAAAAATATAGAAGATTTTTTCTCACTTGTTTTTTATGTTTTAAGGGTCGCTGAATCCGAATTTCAACTTTGCTTCTTCCTACGGATAGGGCTTCACAGCAAAAATCGCAAAAAATCTCAAAATTTTCAACCTTTTTTCAGTTTTTTGCCAAAAAGCCAACAAAATATACACTTTTTGCATAAAACTTAATTTTATTTTCTTGTATGATTTTCACATTACTTAAAAACCAGAAGAGTTGTTTAAAGCTGTAAAAACAATCATTTATTATAAATAAATTAATTTATTATTCTCATTTCATTAAAGTTTTCATTTCATTTAAGTTTTGTTGTACCAAATAAGAATTAAAATAATGTCGAGGTAAACGCCCAAGTAACATTGTTGGAGCTAGTTGAAGCACAACTGCTCTTCTACAGCTGTAATATAGTATAATCTAAGGCTATAGCTCTGTAAGAGTTTATAATACAGCTCTCTTTATTTCTTTTGAAAATTGTGCTCTATAACAGAGGTTCTGGAATGGTTTCAGCTCTAACAACTAATAACGTCTCAAGATTCAAAAAGATGCTCCTTACTGGAGTTTATAACATTCAAAATAGAGCATTGTCTTAATATCAGCTCTCAACGAGTTATTATAGAGCTTTCAACAACACATGGAGAAAATATTAACGCATGCGCCTACCAAAACGTCGAAACATAGCGCTAATAGAACCACACAAAAAGTGCGTATAGAGCTGAATACTAATACTTTCACACAAATGGTACATAATAAAAATATTACTCATGCGCACTGTAAAGTGTCAAAAAAAGCATTTACACCCTGATTTTGTAGGGTGTTACAAACTTGTATAAATCCAACAAAATTAATTCAACAAAAAACAAAGAAAAAAAATTATCGTGAGTCGAAAATAAATAAAGCCGTGTTTTTTGAGAGAGTGACTAGCAACTAAGTAAAAGTTTTACACGGAAAACACAATCAAAATTCTCTATAATAATTTGTTTTGTTGGTTATTGTTTTGCGTGTAAACATTTTGCTGAGTTGCTAATCACTCTGAAGCGTTATTGCAGCTCTATGGAAACGAAACTTGTACCCTAATAAAAATATGGCGATGAAAAGGAAAATGATTCGAATAACTATTTTTTTTTTTTTTCAAATTTGAAAAAGAAAACGTCTCCTTTTTGGTTTAAAAAACACAACACATTTTGTAATTTTTAAATAAAATATTTTATAAATAATTGACAAAAGTTCTTAAAATTTTTTTGTTTTGTTTATATTAAAATTATTCAAAATCTCAGCGTAAAATATATAATTCCGGAGGCGCGTTGTAATTTCGCGAAGTAGCTTCAATACATTTGTGATAAAACAAAACGCGCACTTAAAATTCACAATTATTTTACCGAAATATATAATAATTTCCTTATTCTGTTCGAATATAAAAAAAAAACTTATCTTGTTGACATTACGCACTTAATGAAGTTTTACAATACTTATAAATACTTCAAATAAAATAATCTATCACACAAACATAAAATATGTTTTGCAACTATTATATGTTATTCTTTGATTGTATTATGCACACTTATACCAACAAATAGCTGTCAAAGGTGCTCCTTAGTAAATACAAAATGCATAATTAAATAGCTTAAAATCTACTAAGTCCCTGATAACGAGCCGATTACAAACAGAAATTTGCTCTAAAATCAAAGAATTCCCTGTATGAGAGCTCTAAGATTACTCTAGATGCGCAACTAGAGCTAATTCTCGAAGTGACGAGCTTTAAGACTTGCTCTGGAAGTGCTGTTAGAGCATTTGAACAGCTAAATTTGTTTCTTGGGCGTAATCAAAATTGAAAAAATGGCGTACTTTGAGCGTCCGTATCTTGGTTGGTTTTTTTGTTAAAAACACTTTTCAAAATATTTCACTTTAAAGAAATATTATTATCTTTCTTTTATGTGACCAATTTCTATACCTATCTCTGCTTGAAAAAGAGTGATAGGCAAATAAGTAAAAGAAAAAAACAAAAAAATCAATTTTTTTATTTTTTATTTTAACACATTAAAAATGTATGTAAAAATGAATCCGCCAACTACACCATATGGAAATTAAGTGATGACCCAGCAGCAGAAAGCTGTAACCATATAGACTTCATTAATATGGAACAAAGGGTTCAGCATGCATTTGCCACGTTGTCCATTAAAATGCATCCACATGCCAGTATCAATCCTGAAATTACTACATATACCGAAGGTCGCCATTCCTAAATTTGATGGTGATAACATAAAATGGCGGCAATTTTTTGATCTTTTCTCACAAACGGTAGAAAAACAATACATCCCCAACATCAGAATATGTGGTACCTCAAAAAACATCTGAGTGGAGAAGCTGAGAATTTTATTCGTCATCTATCGTTAACTGAACGATACAACAACATCAGGGTTCTCACTTCTACCCTCTTGCAAAAGATAGTTAAGCAACCCAACAATACACAACCACAGCCAACAGCATCGGCCATCAAGAATCTACAAGACACCACTCAAGAGTGTTTAATGGCTTTACATCCAGTTTAGATTGTGACTGCTCACTACGTATTGAGCAGTCACTGCGTGTCTACATTATTCTAGTTTTCACTCATGTGTATCTCTGAACTCTCATAGAATATGCGCATTATGAACTAATTGGAACAAAATGCAACATTTTCGAAATGAAACATGACTGCTCACTACAATCTTTATGGTTTCTTCTTGACTGTCGCCTTCGTTTCCCCCTCACCGATTTTACCTACAAACTGCATGCCGTCACGGTGTCACTACGCACTAAGCAGTCGCAATCTAAACAGGGTCTTAGGTAACATTGGTATGGATATGGCAACTTGGGATCCCATCCTACTACATTTTTGCTTGTAAGCAAACTTGATCAGAGCACAAGAATTCTTTACGAGCAATCCCTTGCTAAACCAAAGGAATTACAATCGAGAAAAGAATTTTTGAGATTCTTGAAAAATCAGTTTCAATCGTTGGAATCAGTTGGACAGAAAAAAAAAAGAAGGATCCAACTCCTCGAGCATGTGTGTCTGTAATATCAAACCGTAAAGGAACTTGCAAAGTTTTTTCAATCTGGAATGCATCCTATATTTGCCTGCAAGCAATTCCTACAATTGCAGACACAAGAACGCATTCAAATGGTACAAAAACTTAAAAATTGCCCTAATTGCCTAAAGATTGGCCATGCTGCCAAAAATTGCATGTCAAGAGGTTGCTTGAAATGCAACTAAAAACACAACAAGCTCTTACATCTTGAAAGTCACAACAAGGGATATCAAAGTAACAAGCATGTAAATAACAAAGAAGGGGACAATAATAGTAAGACTATTTTGTTCAAAGTCCCGAGACAGCCTCGCACTCTTATGGACAGATTCTGAAATTGTCCTCAAATGGATCAGTTCACCATCAGCATCATTTCAAACATTCGTGGCTAATAGAGTTTCCATTAATCAAAGACTTACACAGCATTGGCGACATGTTTCATCAAAACAATCCAGCAGATGTGATCTCAAGAGGTCTTCAACCATAAAAGCTTACATCATGTACACTGTGGTTTTACGGTCCACTATTTCTACATGGGCAAGAAGATAGTTGGCCAGAAAATTATTCCGAGGGTCTCGGAATCCCAGAAAACAGTGAAAGAAAAAGACCCATCACTGTAGCAACAGTGACCCATAATTGTGATCAGAATATGATCTACAAGATAAATCATAGAGAATCTTTCAACACACTTCAACGGATAATCTCGTATATCCGACGGTAAAGAAACAAAGAGAGTATACGAGAAATTCACTTAACCACACAAGAGCTAGAAACATCAAAATAAATAAATTGGGTGGCACAACGGCTCGTGAAGAACCAGGGCCTAGTGACTAACAACTCGCAACCATTCCTGTGTGCGCCTATTGACAGGAATGGAAGGGACCTACAATTTTATACCGAATCCGAACGGCTAGACGAGAAGCACTTATTCGTTACAAGTGATACTCTTGGAGGATTTGTCAATTCCTCGCAAGAGGTAGTAGCCCTGAAAAAACTTTTTAGTTTTAAGTTGGACGAGGCTTGGAAGCGAACCAAGAACCTCCAGCGTGACAGTCGAACGCGCTAACCATTACGCTACGGGCTACTACGAGAAGAATCACTGATAGTAATAATACGAGCAATGCAGGCATTCGAATTCAAGGAAGAAATCAGTGACGTTGAACTGCAAAAATAACAATGAACTTAAGGGACACAGCCAGTTTGCTAGCTTATCTCCATTTTTGGATGACAAGGGAATTATGCGAGTTGGAGGTCGACTAGACTCCAAATTACTTCAATTTGATACAAAACATCCGATGCTTCTACCATACAACAATCCATTGACATAACTATTAATGAAAGAAATTCGTGAGCAACACAAACACTGGCCGTCAGACGTTGCTTGCTCAAACGAGGCAAAGGTTTTGGCCTATAATGGATATATTTGGCGTTTTTCTTTTTTAACTCTGAACAGATCACAAAACTGTCAAACAAAAATTCTATGTTTTTTTTAGCTTAGATATATCAGAGCACAAAAACTGTGCTCTAAAGACTAACGTTTAACTCTATAAAAACAAAGAATATAAAAGTAATAACATTATAATATTAATTTTTCTATTTAATAATTAAATAAGGACATTGTGCCACTCGTGCAAAACAGGCATAAGGCTAGGCGCCGTGATCGACGGGACACAGCACAGCACGAGTTTTTGTAAACAATATAAATCAATACAACATCGCATATTGGTAGAGCGGCTTCACATGACCTGACGCGCGTTTTCCGAAAATCGCGTGACACAGCGATCGAAACACAGAAACACAGCGGCGGCCGACGCGTGTTTTTTTTTTTTTTTGTCACTCAAAAAATTCAATAAAAAAACTGTCGTTGGTTTTGAAAATAAAACAATGTTTGCTTTGTTAGAAATGACTTGTTTTTTTTTTATATTTATTTCAACTATGAATATATCAGACGATTTTTGCTTCAATTAATATGTATTTTGACACGAGACACGCGAATTAATATGCGGATAACGGCATGACACGTTTCTATAATCGTGTCGTCTGACACTTGTCAGTCACGTCACACGCTTAGGACACGGCTCAATATGCGTCTAGCCTAACAGGCTTCCCTTTTTCGAAGCCAGTAGTAGTTGTGAAGCCAGGAGAGAAGCAAGAAGACTCGTTCGCAGACTTGTATATAAAGCGATCTTGATAGCCGTTGGTGAAAATTAATATAATAAAAATAAAGGTAATATTCTTTCTGCCACAACTTTTAAGGGGAGGCGGGACCAAGAAATTTAAACATTTCAAAAGAAAAAGGCAACAACTTTTAAATATGATTGAATGACGGCTTTGATTTTGATTGATTAAAAATATTTCTTAACAACGCAAATTGTTTATGATTCGATTTTTCGTTCGGGAAATATGCGATTTAAGGGCTTTTGGGTGACATTATTTGCAACACAATATTCTGTTACCGATTTTGTCAAGCCATCATATATGCTGGATATGCCAAGTGTGTGAAAGAGAACCATCATAAAGAAGAACATTTCCGTCTTCATATCTTCATTATGGCATTTCCTATAATCTGCATGTATGAAGATCTTCTGCATTTTGTCTTCTCTCTATATCCAACAAAAGTATAAAGTAAATTTTATATTTTGCATAAGCCAGACAAAGATACATACATGTAGATAAATCCACCAATAGAACGTCAAATTAAATTGAAGAATTTTTGGAAAACCTTTAAGAAAGTTGATTGGCTTTTGGGTTACAACTGGAACGAAATATTCTCTGTACGCCAAAATTTAGTTTATTACGTATCTGTCGAGGTATATGAATTGTCAAATTCCATTGAAGGATAGCTACCATGATGATGGATTAAAAAACTTCTTAAAACCCGATTTTTTAAAGAATTATTATAGAACCATATTTGTCTCGTGTTGCTGTGTCCTGTGTGGCGTAGGAAATATATAGAATGACAGCGACACACGACTCCACAACACAGCACACGGGACATGAGTGGTTCCGATTTAAAACCTTTTCTACTGGCTTCAAACTGGCTTTGAAAAAGGTAAGCCAGTTGACGAGCAAGTTGCTCAAGTTTTTGTCTGTTGGTAGGGCTGGCCACGAGACGAGACTCTGCGAGACTTTTGTAAGTCTCGTCTCGGTCTCGTTTTAATCGAAAATTTTCAGTCCCGAGGTCTCGTGCCGGTCTCGTATAATTTAGTCTCGTCTCGGTCTCGTCTCCGAAAAATACGATTTCCGGCCAACTTGTTGATTATTGGAACGAAATAATTTCGATTATAGTTTGAATACGTGCAGAAGGAAATATATTTTCAACTGAAATTGGATTTTTTAATTTATTAGACTCTCTTTAAATTTCGGTCCAAATATACAGTCTCGTCTCGGTCTCGTCTCGGATGCTTAAAAGGTAGTCTCATCTCGGTCTCGTCATGCCAGACCGAAATCGAGACCGAGACTTTTCTCGTCTCGTGGCCAGCCTTATCTGTTGGTAAGAATATGTGAAAGTATTGCCAATGGCTAGCCAGAACTGTCTCGTTTGTCCTCAGCATAAGACAAAAATTAATCGATATATTAATAAATTTATCATTAACTCGTGGATGAGGAGTAAGATATCTGCCACTTAAGAGCTTTAAGAGTATCATTTTCGTGATCTAATAGGTGCCACCTTTCCTTATATGTTTTATACTCTACGAAAACTTTAAGCTGAGAAATCAACTTTGCCTTTATCTTTAAACTCAATTATCTCGAGAAATAAGCCTTATGGAGGACTAAAAATATAATTTTCGTGATAAAAGATGTGGCACCTTTCCATACATGTATCATACTCTACGAAAACTTTAAGTTGAAAATCGACTTTATCCTTAAACTCGATTATCTCGAGAACCTTTCAGACATTTCGTTTGTTGCCAAAACAATATAGCGGAGAAATCACTTCGGTTGTGCGATACGCCAAATATTACGGAAATAACTAAAGGAGGTTTCCCAACAATAGATTTTGTGGTCCGATTCTTCCTAAAACTGTACCTATCTGTGGGCCAAAAAAAAGTAAATGTAATTTCATTTTCTGTACTTATTCGCCCAAAAATTAAAAAAACAATATATTATATAAACATCTTACAACTATAAATTCAATCGTATCTATTCCATGATAGTTTCCAAGAATGATATTTAATAATTAAGCAAGATCTGCATTGAACAAGATTACAAAAACAATTTGTAGGTATTTTTTTTTTATTTCAGTGGCAATGTCTTTGTTGAGTGCCACGCAATCAGAAACAGGCACCAGTGTATTTCAAAAAGCTCAGCCATAAGGGATTTACTGACTATTTTTGTTGAACAGAGTATAGTGGTCTACGACGCGTCGTTGCATGGAATACCCTTATTATGGCCCTTATTGTGAGTGTCGCTCAACGGTCTATGCGACAAAAGTCGAAAGTACCAAAAAGTTTGGTGAGTTAAAGCTTCTGCCAAAAGCTATTGGGATAGATTTATGTTATTGTGATCCTCTGTAAAAACTAAGCTGCTAAAATGGAGATCTGATGCAACCATAAATTAAGATATTTCGAATTTCCGACGGTCCACTTTTTTGATTTGATTTTTGTGTATTTAAAAAAAAGACGATGAAGAAATGTAAAAATTAATGAAAATTACTTCTGTATTATAGGTAGAGTGACTGACATTAACTTCCTGAGTTGAGGTCACTTTGTTCTTTTAATTGAGAAATGCTTACAGTAGCGTTAGCAGGATTTAGTTTGGGGGGGGGGGGCCCAGTCACAATTTTGGAGATTTTTTTTTAATGTATCACAAAATAGCAAACAAAAGTAAAGCCTTTCGTAATATCAACCACCAGAAGTTAAATTTCAATAGCAAAAAAAAAAAGAAAAGGAAAAACACACAAAATACTCCCTATATGGTCCAGTCATTTGGTAGTTTTGCCTGGAAAGTTTTGGAGTAGTTTTGAAAACTTCGTTTTTTATAGATTTTGGGGTGCTCTTTCCGAATTTTCACTTTGCCAAATCGCACCTTTGCTGCTAACGCCGCCATTCAAGGTTAAATGTCGAAAATATCAGTTTGTCGTATATAACTCCGAAACGGTAAATGCTATTCAAAAGTATTCCATGCAAAACTTGTGGATTTTGTGATTCCGAAGAAAAAAAAGTTATGACAATTTTTTTATATCGACATATCGACGATATCGACATTTCAAAAAAACGAAAAATGTCGAAAATACCCGTGACATACTCCTAAGCGGTTCACATTTTTGTAAACATCTGAATGCAAGGTTTGTACATTATGTAACCCCCTATAAAAAAAAATTATCTTTTTCTGACTTTCCAGGCAAACTCTTTTTTTTCGTCCAAATGACTGGACTAATAGTTATGATGAATGAATGAATTTTACCTTTCTTTGTTTGTAAACAAATAGTTTTTGTAAAATTCACTTTGACAAAAATCCACTTTTTGGACTCGATTTAAACAACGTCAACGGTAATAGAGCTAGGTGAAAAGTGTATTCATATTCACATTTTAATAAATAAAACTTCCGTTTTTTTTTAAATAAGCTCATTAGGTCTGCTCCTTTACTTTGGTTTTCTGTGATTTTTAGTCCAAAGTCCTGTCAAGTGCATATAAAAGAAATGAAATTGACAGAGCTTGGGAACGAAATGTACAGAAATTCGCAGAAATTCAGGGTAAAGGAACAGACATTATTATAGTTTAAAGTAGCAGAAGCAGTAGCTATACAATGCAAGAAATGGTAACATTTTTCAAGAGAATTCTCATAATACAAATTATTATTGGGGCGTTTTCATATCGGGTTCGCTATACTAATGTTTTACTTAAATACAGTTTAAATAGGATTAATTTAACAATTTATTCCAATTTGATTTGTGTACTTATATCAAAATTGAAGTTTAATAAATTATTGATCGTCAAAAATAGCGCAAAACTAAAATAAATGTTTAGGTTATGTTTTAAGTTTTAACTATAATCATAATAGTTTTAAACGACTATGAATACGGCCCATTAACTTAAAAAATAAGAGTTTGAGAAGATTGTCCACCTCCGATACAAGTTAAAAGCAATTCTTCAAAATGTCATCAATTGACTCTACAGCTTTTTGAATGCCTTATGTCGTAGCATAAGAAATAAAAAAGTATGCAGTTTACAGATATTTAAAAATATTTTTTGAATATTTGATACCTTCACTGAGCGCGAAGATACTGGTTAAAGCATAACCAAAGCATTTGACGTTTGACCACACTAAAAAGAAATAAAAAAAGAGAACATACTAAGAGAATGTATTATGTTTATAAGAGCACTGCATTCATTATTTAATTCCGGCTTTTTTTTAAATGGAAAAAGAGGGAAAAAAAAATGTGTGAAATCATTTTGCGAATTTTGACTGATTGCAAAGGAATTTGGTTTGGGTTTCTAAGAATACTGAGATACATACGTTTTGAAATGTCAAACAAAATCTAGATTACGTGTGGTATGAACTAATGATTTCAATACGACATCCATGTCTATAGTTTTTAAAATTAAAATTGAAAACACTGCTAAAGATTAAAACTCATACAAATAAAATTTGAACTAAAAAATAATAAAAAAAATCTTTCTTCGATGATATATGAAATCTTTGCACAGTATACCATATTACTGGGGGGGGTCTCAAGCCCCCTAAGCCCCACCTGCGTACGCCGCTGAAAGCTTACCTTTAATAATATTAATAATAATAACCTAAGAAGACTTCAAAATCACCTAAGAGCTTACCACTTTTAATTTCCTTTTTCAAAAATTCTCCCAGCAAAACGTAGGTACTTTATTTTTCCCTCCATTTAAAATCCAAAAAAAATTCCAACAAATTAAAACAACTTTCAATTAATTTTTCATTATTATTCATTTATTTTGTTAGACCCTTGATATCCTCATCTTGTATATTTTTGTTTTGTTTACTCTGTATGAATTTTTTTTTATACAAATATTTATAATTATTGTTTATAAGTAGTTTATATATATATCATAATATCTATCTTTCCTTTCCTTACCTAAATACTTTTTTTGTTGTTGTTGTAATAATAATAATTATAAATGTATTTATATTTTGACTTATTTTTAGATGAATACTTAAATTTAGTAATTCAGTATGATTTTGTTTTTTTTTTAGCCATCTCTCTGGAATTAGACGTAGTGTTTCATGTTCACTTCATATATTTTTAAATATAATGTATGTTTATTATTTTCAATGACTTGTTTCAGTTCGATAGTAGTAACAGCGGTAGCAACAATTTTATGTTTTTTTTTTTTCTTTTTTTTTTAAATTTATATTCACAATTTTACTTAAAGCAATTTGTTTAGGTAACTGACTCTTGTTGCTCGCATGAAAAAGAATTTTTTTTTCTTGTGAATTGATGTTTGTTTTGATTTAATCTTTTTGGTATTTTTGGAAATATCAAAAACAGTAAGTTGTTGGAAAACAACACTTTTAATAAATTTCACATCTAAAAACAGCTTGCCAATATTTGGGGTTTCCTTTTTTTTTTGTTTGAGATAAAAAATAAAAGAAGAATAAAGTAAATATTTTTTTTTTAATTTTTATTTTGAATTTTTATTTATAAATATTTACAGGGCCAGTAGATAGTTTATTTTTTTTTAATTTACTTTTAGTTATATAGGTACTTCAATATAATAATATATATAATACATGTTTGAAGTTTTGTTTTTATTCTGCTTTATTCCTTAGGATCCATACATATAATTATATTATATTAATGTATAGTCTGATGCTACAGATAATTCAGCTTCAGGATGTAGATTTCTTTTTTTATAATGTAATATGTACCTAATCTGATAATTTCATTTTTTATTATTTTGAGAATTTCAATGTTTGTGTTTTTTTTGTTTCTTATATTAATATGTATAAGTTAAATAAAGTGACTTAAAAAAATATTTAAACAGAATTTCAATATAAACATTTACAATAATTGTAATAATAAATTATTTTGTTTTATTTATATAAAAATTGTTTAATTATTTAAAAATTTATTTTTCCTAATAATTTTAATATTTACAAATTGAACATTTTTTTTAAATTTTGTTTGAGTGTTAAATTTAATTTTTCATTAAAACTACATGGGTTGATGTTTTTTTTTTTGGTGTGGATTACATATATGCCATGGTATATATGTCTTATAATCCTTTAGGAGAGACCGTGCGTGCTTTTTATAATTTATTTATTTATTAAATTTTCTTTTCTTTTATTTTGTTTTTTTTTTTATAATTATAAATATATATATTTATAAACAGTAATATTTTTTTTGTTTTCTAATTTTGCATCATAAACCTACAGTTATTATTGTTAGCATTTACTGTAATTTATATTTTTTTATTTCCTTTTAATTTATAAGAGTCACATCTGTGATTTTGTTTTCTACAATTTTTTGTTTTTAGTATATAGTTTTTTTTTGTTAATATAATAATTGTGTTTTTAAATTAAGTGATGTTTTTTTTAATATATATTTATATTTAATACTTAAATTTATAATATTTGGCAACAATAATAGTATTTAGTTAAAATATGTGTAACTTATAATTTATAATAATAATTATAAAATATTATAGAATGAAATTAAAAATTTATTTTGAGTTAAATTCGGAAAGCACCAAGATTTTGTAAGAGAGAGAGAGAAAAAGAAAACTTCGCAGTCGGTACTCATGAGATTCAGGTTGTGGTGATTTTCAATTTTTAAGATTATTTCAACGAAAAAGTGCATTTTTGTATACACCTCAATGAACAGAGTGGATAGAAAACATTTGGATATTATATAATTCGTGAGACCCATTTAGGTTTTAGCGGAAAAAATGACACCTGTACTTGACGATAAAATCATATCAAACACCTGAAGTTTCTCGGTAAAACCGTTTTTTCCGCGCTTAGATTGAGACCCGAGAACTTTCTCCCCTAAATTAATAAACACAGCTAGTGGCGAGTTATCATTTACCCTGGATAAGGGGTTAGATTTGTGCCACTTACGAGCTAGCTAAACCAACAAGGAAGGTGGTTTAGCGAAGGGTTAAATAAGAAAAGTAAACAATCGTTTTTATTAACGAGTTATCTCCTAATCCACTCTTACACAAGATCTCGAATGTAACAGGTGAGTTAAGCGCTGTTTTTATTAATTTGGCTGTCTGTTTAGCTAAGTCCATAGGGTATTAGTTTTTTTTGTGCTTTTTAGGGACCTTGTTTTTTTCAATCAT
Source organism: Melangyna quadrimaculata (assembly GCA_949320155.1). Lineage (NCBI taxonomy): Eukaryota > Metazoa > Arthropoda > Insecta > Diptera > Syrphidae > Melangyna > Melangyna quadrimaculata. The sequence continues at coordinate 52,620,047 of OX439484.1, forward strand.
ATCTCTACGGGCTTTGGAAAAAAATCCACATATTACTATCTTTGTGAAGTTAGTTTTCCAGAGGAACTTCACCTGTACTCGAAACAGGCTTTTTGTCTTCGGTAAATTTTGTGGACGGGATATTGCCTCCGACCATACTTTCTTGCAGTCAATTTTCGTCGAAAAAAATGTTTAGTTTACAGCAGCATCTGCCAGAAAAAAACCAGAAAAATAAGCTCTTAAAAAATGCACTTACAAATTGATAGTATTCATTTGTATGAAAATCATTGCCCTCATTATCTACGCAGAGTAACAGGGCGTCTTTTAGTATAAACTTAGAACTTCCGATTTTTTATGTGCTAAACTGAAAAAAAAACTGCCAATGTTCGTTCGCCTGCGCAACCCGATTCAAAGTATATAAATCAACAATGTTTTGTCGACTGAACAATAATTTTTAAGTCTGGACGTGTTCGTCAACACAGCTGTCACTTTTATTGCGGTTGCGGCGTCTGCGTCTGTGTTTGGTATGCCTGGTTATAAAAATAAAAACACTAGGCAAGATTTACTAATGGAACTGGACAAGGCGGTAGCCAAAAAAAATTAAGAAGCCTCCAATCCCAGTTTGCTCGGAAGAGGAAAAAAGAAAACGAGTCAAGAACCACTGTAAGTGGAAGGGACGAAGTGAACGCGAGCAAAAGGTTTGCATACCAGAGCATGCTGTTCCTGGCGGAGAAAAACAAATACTAATAACACTTGAAACATGACATGAGAGTATACACTTCAACACGTACCTACACACTAACTGGCAATATGTGGACAGGTTGAGCATGTTGATCGACATTGCAAATAAACAATGTTGATCGACATAATGTGGACGCTGCTTAAAGAACATTTATACAAATTTTTACATAGAAATTATTCCACAAACAACGCATATACATAAACTTACTTATAGTTAAGCCCTTGAAATCATCGAGTCTTTTCGCTCAGCTGCTTGCCTAGGATTTATTTTTTAATATGTTTCGAATGACAATAAAATTAATTAAAAACTATTAGATTCATATAGATAAAGATTCAAAAAAAAAAAAAAAACATACCAGGCCAAGTTAGGCCTAATTCTTGAAAATGTCTATGGATGCCTACCGACTGCACTTTGACAAGGCCAACATTTAAATAATTTAAAATTAAAAAAATAACAAAAAAAAATATTGGAATGGATACGAATGGAAGTCTTAACCTATCAAAATTATGATGAGAAAACAATTTATAATAAAAAAAAATTCTCGCACAAACACAGTTCTCCATAGATAAAAATTACAAATAAAAAACTAACAAAAAGTTAAAATTATAAATTAAAAAGAAAAAAACATTAAAACTAAAAAATAAAGCGAATTTTCAAATGAATACAAACAAAAAATAACAATAAATTCATTTTGGATTTACAAATTGGTCTCACAATATGTTTACTTAAATATATATATACCTATATGTTCCGTTTACTCTTTTTTTTTTTTTTGCTATTTCTTAGTTTAAATATATATATATATATCATAGTTATCTTTCTGTTTTGTATTTGTGTTTTTTTTTTTTAATTATTTATTTATTTTCTATTTAAATTCTACTGCCAGTCTCAAAAAGCTCGAGTCACCACTTAGAAAGTTACCATCATTTTTGTTTTAACTTTATTTTATAAATGTTAATTTTTTTATTATGTTTTAATTAGTTGTTGCTTTTTTGCTTGTTTGCATCTAGTTATAATTATTATTTTTTTTTCGCCTAAAAGTATGGTTTTTTGTTTTTATTTTGTATTTTAGACATGATCAATTGTTCCATTTTTTTTTTTAAATGCATTTTTATAAATATTATTATTAAATTTAATTTAAACAAAATTTGATTAACAAAAAAGGAACTTAAAGTTAAAAATATTATAACAAAAGCTAACAAGCATTTTTATCACCTAGACATTTAAGTGTATTTTCATTAATATTTAATGTGACTGTTGATGATGATGTTTTTGTTTTTCTTGTTGTTGTTGTTGTAGTTGACGACGATGTTGATAAGGGCTCATTTAATTGAAGACTATTACTTAACCTAATTATATTTGATTTACTTACACCATCTGGCTCGGTGTGATTTAAGCTTCGACGTCTTCGCTTTCTTGTGGCAGTGGTTTTCTTTTTAGTAAAACGAATGTTGTAAGGATCTTCGGCTAGTTCAGGATACTCGCTGATATCGTGAATGTATTCACCTTCATAGGAATTGGCATAGCCCAATTTGAGGATCTCATCGTTTTCCTGCTGTGACCAGTCGATGACTGTCGTTAGACCGTTGCGAAGTGCTTCTTTTTCACGATGCCAGGCCTTGCGAACAGCTGTTAGTTTGGCATGGTGCATAAGGCGTTGTTTTTCTTTGTCCACGGTGGTGCCGTAACGCAGATTTATGATGGCATGCACACCGTGTATCTTCACATCCAAATAATTGTTTCCGCTTCCGTTTTCTCGAGTGATTTCGTGGAAAGTCGTATTGACTTGACCCTGAAGTCGCTTCAGTTGCTGTCGATCTTCACTGGCCCGCCAAGATTCCTCTTTCACAAAGAAGAACGAGTCTTGTTGGGCATTATGTACCACAAATGTAAATGGCAGTAGTTTTGATCGGTTAAACACTGATGTGTAGACATCGCGGTAAATGGCATTGGCAGCTGGAACACTCGAAACAATGGCCTGTCCGTCTGTGGTTCGGGAAACAACAATACCCCTACCGAAGGGTGGATCTGAGTCGGAACCGATATTTCGAGGTTTCGGATTCATAACATCAAATTTAAGCGCTGATTTGGGTGGAGCTGAGAGATCTTCAAAGCTTGACATTCGCCGGATACCGAGATGGGCGAGGAAACCTGATTCAACAGCCATTGTTGGTATATTATCAACTGGTCGCTTGAGGTCATGTGCAATGGGGTTATTGAGTGTTCTTCCCCACAACGACGGTTGTTCCCAGAGTGTTCTTGTTAGTTGAGGCACAATATTGGGAATGTTGAAACCTAGTTTCTTCATCCATGCCGAAAAATCAGCAGGATAATTGCGATCGTGATCGATGTTTATAGGATCATTACCGTTAAATCGATATAAATGCATTTTGGTTGGAGTTATAATTTTGTCAGCGACATTCTCCCAATTCGGAGACATCCATTGGCCGATCAAGGGATCGTAAACCCTTCCGTCACCCATGTGCACTAAGGTTGTAATTTGATCTAAAATTCCACCACAAAAATCAATCGGCAGAAAGAGATAGGGATTTGAGTCATAGACTATGTGACCAAATGGAGATCGCATTATCTCGCGGATACCTTCGCCGTACTGGTTAAAGATCATAATTGGTGTACCACTCTGATCGGTAGCCACGTAGTATTTATTACGATAGACCTGGGTGTATATCAAATGGCCTCTATCATCGTAAGTCAGTGACATCAGTTTTCCATCTCGCGGCGAATAAATCTGACTCACTTCGAAAGGCCGATGTTGGTTAGTGTAGAAGAATTGCGTCACATTGCCAAAGTTATCTTTTCGTGTTGTCAATCGCTTGAGATGATCATAGTAATACTTCACATCGAATCTACCCCGTTTTGTAGCACGCACCAAAAGTCCCTGGGTGTTGTAGTGGAATCGTTCTTCTCTGGCATTCTGGGCTACAAGTCCTCTCGAATCATACTTGTACTGGCCTTCACCAAATTTAACAATCCGATCCAGATTATTATATTCCATTGGTATTGTGTTTCCTCGATAAGTCAACGATAGCAGATTTCCGTTATCATCATAACGGAATCCCCAAGGTTCCTGAGCTTCTACACCGATCAGTTGGCCATCACAATCCCACGTGTAGTTTTTGACATTGGTATACGCATTCACAGCCACATTACGAGTATAGGTTCTTGTTTGGGAAATTCTTCCATGAACACCGTACGAAAACTCCATTCTGAACACTTCCATTCTGTGAATTGACAGCGATACTTGGGATTCCAGGAACCTCCCATTGACTGTCCGAACGAAACTGGCAGTTCCGTCATAGACCTCAGTTTGATTCAGTTTTGGGTGCATAAGTTTGAATTGACCAATTTGGTTGGGTTGTCCCGTTCGGCGATCATAACCAAATGCTTGCGTTGGAAGATTTTGACCGCCAATGCGACCTTGGATCGAAATAACCCTAAAATCAGTGTCATAATCATAAGTGAATTTGGTATTGCTAAGACCAGTTTTGGCAACATAGTCAATCCGTTCTTCTGTTAGTAAACCTCCGGTGAACTCAAAGTCCCACCGGTATTCCAATTCACGTTCAGAGTGAGAAACAGTACTGGGCATACCTGTGATTTCATTGTAGCTAAACTCACTCTTTCCATCTCCGTGCACGATTTCTGTCAGCTGGCCAGCTGAGTTATATCTGTAGATGATTCGGGCTCCATCGCCAGCAAAGACGGTCTGCAGAAGGGCTCCCGAATGACTGTAGTGCTGCAGGTATGGTTTGGTTCCACCAGGTGGAGTGTATGTCCATCGAACGAAACCAATTGAAGTTTGCATGCTAAACGAGTGTTTGGTTCCGCTTGGAAGCAGAACATGCCGAAGACCTCCTGCTTCATCATAATTTAGCACGAACTTCCTCTGACTTGCTAGTCCTATTTCCGATACAAGATTCCAATCATTGTAAATGTAAGAAATGATTCCATCTTGTTGACTTGTGATTTCCGACAGCAAACCATGCCTGTCGTAGGTATACTTGAGTTCGGCGGGTCCCCAAGACCAACCATCAATACGATTGAACCGGTCATATGTGATGTTAACAGGATACCCATTGGTGGGATAGTAGGATTTAGGCAGGCCTGACTGATCATAGGCAATGATCAGGATAGGAGTTCGATTGCGATCGTAGAATGTCTCACGGTTAGTAAACTGATCGTATTCAACGCCGATAACTCGACTCTCATTGACCCATATTTCGCGGTTCAGAGTCTGCTGAGGGTTCCTAACATCGCCGACCAAATTGAAGACCGAGTACATGTTGTTGGTAAGACCCTCGCCCATTGTGATACTTTGATGTGACCACATTGCCAACATCTCAGCTTCAACTGGCAGAGCAGCTTCTAATAGTGGATGCCTCGCTACAGCAGATGACTCAACAATAACTCCATTGGCTCCATGAATAATCAGTGTGTTGTTTGGCTTGATTTCTGCATCGGCATTCTCCCGCCCCTTCTTCATGAAAGTCGAACGCACTCCTCCCAGAACCAACAATTCATTGGTCTCACCCTTTTCTCTCGAGAACAACGACTCAACCGATGCATGAATATAAACCGACAGACCCTTATTATCAGCCAACTCCGACGTTATACGCACAATCTCTCCACTTGGCAAAATCATTCCAGTCACCCGACCGAATTCATCATATTGATAGATGTATGTCTCTCCACCACTCGACCGGCTATTCAGCAAACCCGTATTACTATCGTAATCCAATTCAATCTCGAACTTGCCCTTTTCGGTTAACTTGGTCATAATACCAATTCCATTTATTTGAATTTCCGACTTATGGTCCTGGGTATTCTCAATTGAGCTCACCACATTGCTGTAATCCCGCAGGAATTGAATTTTATTCCCCGAACTATCGGTTACCGTTGACAAACGCCCAAAACTTGTATTCTTTGAATACAAAAAGGAATATCGTGTCTTGCTCGATGTCAAATCATTTGTGGCTACATGTTGTCCGTAACGATTGAATATATAAATTTCACTCGATGGCGGATATGGTATGTGGAATTCACCGTTCTCATCATGGCTGGGTAGATAGTGCTCCAGTGCTAGGACATGCAATGAACCTGAAAATAAAAACAACAATAGATTTTTAGAATTATTATTTTGAAATGGGTTTTCGAATTTTGGGTTGAAAACGTGCAGAGAATTTATATATTTAGGTAGAAATATACGAGTTGAGAAAAGAGATTAATGTGAATATGTACACTGTTCAAAAAAAATGTAAAAAAAAAACTGGCGGAGATTAGACCCATTTTGCTGCAACCACATACCGTCCGCAGATTATTGGTAGTGTCATAACTTTACTCTCAGAAATTGTCATTAATTCACGCTTGACACATTTCTGTCACTGAGTGTAACATTCAGAAATTTAAAACCATTGTGCATCGAGGGAGAGATGGTCAACGTAAATAATTTTAAACGCATTGGCTTCTTGACATTACCGCAAATAATGTGAACTTACACAGTTTAAACGCATGTAACGATGACGTGACGGTCACACGTATGACACAAGGCGGTCTCAAAATGTCACAAAACATGTGCATGTGTTTTAACTGTTTTAACGTGATTTATCAACCAGATGACAAATAAAACGTTGACGTTCACAAGATTTGACGTTACCAACAATAACATCAATATACTGTCAACATACACATAGTGTCAACCCATGAAACGTTGACGTGATGGTAACACGAATGCCGCTACTCGGTCTCAAAATTTCAGAAAATGTGTACATGTGTTTTACTTGTGTCAAAGTGACTTATCAACGTGATGACAGGTAAAACTTTGACGTTCACAAGACTTGAATACGTTGAGCTTTTACTCCGAGTTGACAGGATCAAAAATTTATAATTTTTTTTTATTTGACATGTTAAGTCAACGCGAATTCTTCGCGGTTAATAGGTCTGTTTAATGAATCTGTTCGAAACAGAAAAGTACAGAAAAGAACAGAAAAGATCAGAAAAGTACAAGATTGTGTGTTCCATGACTTAAAACCTTTTATGTGCTGCAAGTGCGTGAGAAGTGTCAAAGAACAGCTGACTGATTTCTGTCAGCAGTTAGCATGATGAAAACAAAACAAGTTTTAATTGTGGCTATTGGTTGTTGATGTTTAAGAAAATAAATTTATTAGATTGGAATATAAAATAAAATAAAATGGCAAACTAAAGAATTGATATAAAATCTGCAAATGGCATTGAGCGTTCAATGTTCTCCAGAAACGGGAAATATATAAACATACCAAATCAATTTCAATTTGACAATTTTTACAGCTCATTAGAAACTGTCAACCACAAAGTTGTACTTTTCTGTTCTAACTTGTTCTGACAGTTTGTGCTGTTCTGTGCTGTTCTGTTCTGTTCTTATCTAGTTTTAATTCATTAAACAATCCTAACATCGACTTTAATATCTAAAATGCTCAGTCTCCACTTGTCATTGAGAGACGCAAATCTAATGACTTTGACAAAACAGAGAAAGAAAACAGTAGCAGACTGGTGGTATAGCCCACTCTGTCTTATCAAACTTTGTTTTTACAATGACAAGTGTAAACCTAGCTTAAAATCCGTGATGTGCAGCTTAAGTTTTACGGATTTTATGGATATTGTTAGTATTTTTACTTTCACACAGGCTTTTTAAAGTGGTGACAGCCCTGTGACATGTCTGTCGTGTGTTTAAGCAGTTAAACGTCAAAATATATTATGTTACTGATGTATACTAGCTGTGTGAGTGCGAATTGCGAATGGTCGCGACATTAACATAACATTTTGACGTTTCATTCACATGAGTGGTCGCTGAGAGCTACGAATTCTGATCCAACATAAACAACTTAAATCGATAATTGAGTTTAAATTCGACGGAATTATTTATTCGCAAGTTTGTTGAACACATACTGTTGTTTTGATTGCGAATTCACGATTGACAGTTCCCAGAGCTTGTTGTTGGTAAGATCATTTATTCACTTTGTCGAAAAGTTAAAACAAAAATAAGTTGATATTTCCCCTTGAAACTGCTAACAAAGATTTAAGGATCTCCCAAACTAACGAGGAACATTCGGCGCGGCGGAGAAATATTCGCAAGTTATAACTTATGTATGTACAATGGTGATAGATTAGAGTGCCCACACCAACGCGGCGGAGAAAAATTAGCTTGTCAAAATTTATTTCTATGGTGATAATTGAGAGTGTCCACACCGTTTCTCCGCCGCGCCAAGGGTTCGAAGTTCGCAGCTCATGTAAAAGGCACTCAACTGTCAAACTCTATTAACGGATGGCTAGGATGTGAATGAATAAGAAAACCTCTGCAACAATTTTGAGATGAAGGCTTATGCATGCTACGCAGACGTGGCAGAAGAGTCTGATGTATCGACGCTGAAACGTTTTCAACTCTTGAACGATCATTTTGACAACCAATGTGCTTACTGCGTAGACAGGTTTTCACGCACAAACTAAAATATGTCAAAGCAAGTATCAATACAGCCATCATCATCATCGCGTCTGTCAACGTATATCCGTCAACGCACTGACAGTATTCTGCGTTGGCGGTCAAGACTTGAAAACTTTGGTGAAGAATTTGATGATTGACATCTTTTTAACGGAAGAGAGTTGTTTACCATTTGACGTTGGCCAACTAATCGTTGGCTTAGACTTAAAGCACCAAAATAATCCAATGTTAAGTCCGTTATAACAGTCGAATTAATAAATAACAGAAATGTTAAACTAAATGACGTAGAGGGACAGACCAAATTTAAAAAAATAGAAAAGATACAGTGGCAAGCTGTCAAGTGTCAACAGCATGACAAGATACAAATCTATTAAAATTCACGCACCCGTACATGTCAAAAAAATTATTAAAACTGACAGTTCCGTATAATATTTTTCTTAAGGGTTAGGTTTTTTTTTTTTCTCAAATCCAATTATTCACTCAAAAATATTAAATTTAGTGAATAAAATTTATCCATTTGTTGTTTTTGAAGAGTATAATATAGTGAAGAATTGTGGTTTTTACTGCTACGGATGGTTAAAATTTTCAGTTTTATTTGGATCCCCCCACCGAACAATCAAAGATATGATTTATGGTATGACATCTGAAACTGGAATCTGGCCTGACAATGGACAAAACGAGAATGAGCGAAGAGCTGTGGAGACGGTAAATGGGGAGGTTATTTCGAAAGAACCAACAATATAGTTGGCTCGGCGATTACCGCTCTTATACTATATCCACCCTCTGTCCGTCATAAGTAATATCTGTGCCACTGAACAAAAAGGTTGCTTATTTATCTGTCAGTCGGGGTGAGTGTCCTGATGCTGACTCTGATGTTGAATCTGGATCGGATGCATTTCATTCTCATGAACCCCCGCCGCCGCCGCGCCGTCTTGCCGAATTTCAACCATCATCAACGTTCACATATACCCACACTATATGACTATACAGTCAGATAGCACTCATATCAACTAACTGGATATACGAACAAAAAAAAACTGAGAATGTTAAATGTGTAAAATTTCCATCACCCAGGAACGAGATATTAATAAAGGAAAAAAATAATAATAATAACAAAAAAAAGTTAAAACTAAAAGGCGAAGGGATGAACGAGGACCATTTGGGCTGTTGCAATTGGAAGAGGCAGGGGGCGGGATTGGGTGCAGAAGGGTGGTTACTTTAGATGAGGGATGCATACTGATGGATATCCATAAATTCCTAGATATGACCCAAATTGTTGAACTGGATCAGAATAGTTATGTTCCATGGTTGATATTGTATTTTGTTTTCCTCGCTACTTTTTTTTTCACTTTTTTTTTATGATAAAAATTATGTATGTTTTTACAATTTTATTTTTCCGGCTCCAGCTACTCGCCCTGTTGCTCCCATGTAACGCTCCACTTCACATCTCTACTGGGTGGATAAATCTACCGCACTGGTGGCAGCCATTTGCATTTGTGTGTAAGGAAAAAATAAAACTTTTAAGGACGGTCTGTTGGAGCCGTGTTGGAAGGGTGATTTAAGGGCTAGAAGGGGGACGGGGGGTGGCTGGGTTAGGGTAGAAGCAAAAAGGATAAAATACAATGTATTGTTGCAGATTGTTCTTGTGTGCTAGGTACATCAGTTCAACGCACGCAGCGAGCAGTTGAATGCGGTTCTATACCAATTTTACAAAATTTGCCTCTGATTTTGCAATGCAATGTTGTATGGATATACAAATGTATAGAGATATGCAACAGTACGAAAGGTATAGTTAATTTGAAGAGAGAGGCATCGCATATAATATGCATGCAGTTTTTTAGGAGGCTTTTCACCATAGCAACGTGCACCAAGAGCGAGAGGAGTGAATGCCCGAAATAATTTATGCTAATATACATATAGGTACATATAGATATATTTATGAGAATTCGAAAATCTACATTTATGTATAGATATTTTCGTTCGAGTTGACCGGATTTAATACTAAGTTTGGAATTTATGAGGTTGAGTGGAAGTTGGAGGAGCAGAATATGGTTAATAGTCAATAGTTTATGCCAATATATCTGCATATGGCTTTATAACGATATAATGATGGCAAATTTCTCATCATGATGATCAATTCGAAAATGATTTAAAATAAAATATAAAAGAAAAAATTATAGCAAAATTACTTTTCTACGCACAGTTATTTTGCATACCTAAAGGATAAACGAATAAAGTTACAGGATTTTATAAGTAGCGATGCGCATTCCTTGGAAAAAATATAAAAATTTGTATAAGCGACAAAACATTCAAATTGCAAAGATTATATGGACATTTAACGTCTTAAGGTCTCGGAATTTTTGTTGATACAAAGGATTTATAGGGTTGTAGTGAATAATCAAAATAATTATCAAAAGACAGATTTAAGTTTATAGAAATTTAGAAAATGTACAGCTATATCTTGCTCCTACTTTCTTTTTGAAAAGTTGTAGACCCATCTTATAAGAGGGGTTATATATATATGTATTACCGATTATCATCCAATTTCTAAATGTGTAAAAAGGAAGATAGTGCATAAGTTGCTTGTGGCTCGCGAGCAACTATTTTCGGAAAACTTATTTAGTGGTGGGCAGTTTGCAAGAAAATTGTTTTACTTTTCAGTTTAAATAACCAAATTTTACCCCAAATCTTTTTATAACTTAGGTGAAAGGTTAACCGTTGTGTTATTGCGGTGAAAAACTAACATGCTAAGCCTATTTTACGGTGTTCATTACATGGTTTTTGAGACATCCCAATTCAAAAATCATAAGAAAACTTCTTTTGTTTAGAGTAATTCAGTCGATTATGCTAGTCAGTGTGGTTAAGATATGCCACCTTTCAATATTTCTTCTAGGGCCATGTGCCAATTGCGTTAAAAGTGCTTTAAATTTGATCCCATGGCTAAATTTTGACATTACTGCTAGGTGAGACCAGTACAGTCGTCAAAATTTGACCTGCTCAGGAGCTCGTTTAAATTTTAACTAGTTAGTTGAAAGTTAAACATAACTTTGGAATTCTTACGGTCAACTTGAGAAATACAAAGTTTTTAATCACTCGAAGTTGAAGTTTTCAACTTTAGATTTTCAACTATAGAGTTGATCAACGAAACAGAAGAAGTTAGTGAGTAAACTTGTGAGTTTTCATAATTTCTGTTTACTCAGTCATGATATTTAGTTGTGTAAACTTTTCGATTTTCACTTCGAAAGAAAAAATCTTAAAATAAATAATAATTAAATAAAAATAGAGCTCTGTTTTAATTGAAAGAATAAAATAAAAAATGTTTCGTGCAAATTACCCACTTCTGGGAGAATTGGGCAGAGGAAGAAAATGTATCCCTTGAAAGGCGGCAATATAAAATGCTTCCCCGTGTTGGTATCGATAAATAGGGCGACTATGATTTCGTTCGCCTCTCAAAAGCAACGAAAATTATGGTTTTCTTATTTAATAAAGGATTCATTGCCTTTTGACGAAAGACGTTACGGAAAATATCGGTTTAAAAAAACAAAGACAGGTTCTCGTCCGATCACCGAAATCAAGCATCTTCTGGCGCGGTTAGTACTTAGATGGAGGACCGCATGAGCATTGAGTTTTTTTTCTTGGTAATCTTTTGACTCCGCGTTTCAGATGGAATGAAAAATCCAATCCAATTATTCGGAATAAATATAAAATCGACAATAATGGTTTATCCCGAGTATTTTATTGAATAAGGAAACACAAAATTCTTATTCCAAATATTTTGAATATCTAAAATGAACAAGGAAAAATATTCACACTCAAATGCAAAATTATGCTAATGCAAACCAAAAGCTGAAAATGACGTCTTGTGTGTCATGCTGAACAAATGAGAGTGACGATCGACTAGCAGTCCAGGTATACTAGGTTCATGACTGCCACTACAAAAATGCAATTTCCGCGTTCAAGATCGTATCCAAAACGATTTGGACAGATTTGTTTTGTAATTCCTCTGAAAAAAGCTATTGCAACAACAAATCAAGGTATCTGAACATTTTTGGATAGGTTGATACCGTCTCGGAGAGGTTTCTTAACGCAAGGAACGTCAATGGGAAATGTTGGTTTTAAAAAAAATTCTATTTAATGCAATTGACACAGCAAAACCCTTCAATTCTATTCACCCCTATAAAAACGGATCAAATTTAACCAAAATTTTAACGCAATTGACAAACGGCCTAAGTGGATATTGGCAAACCGGAATATTAAGTTCGCTCAGTTACGCTAAGTTGCCTGGGCAAACGGATGCAATTTGTTTTTGAAAATATTCGGGAAAGTATAAATCCACGTGTGTTTTTACTAAATTCAGTGTGAATAAAAATCTTTTTTTCTGGGTTTTCAATAACATAGGTGGGTATATAAAGGTTTGTTCAAAAAAGGTAAGACTCGGTTTAGTATAGGTAATGTTTGTTCGTGTCTAGACGTATTATGATATCAACATTGATGAAAGTGGTCTGCTACTCAATAATGAGCCTGGAAAAGTTTTAGACACGAAAGGCTCAAGAAATTTGCATCATCTAACATCCGCTGAAAAAAGCCAAAAAAACAAGTGTAATTTTTTGTTGCAATTCAGAAATTTATTGCATCAACAAGGGAAATCGCAAAAAGGCTCAGTTTGAGGATGGATTATCACAGGTTCTGTTGTGAAAACGGCAGACACTTCTGGATGGCTTCAGGAACATTTTATGCCAAGGGCCAATGACGGAAGTCAGGAAGGTACTTATCAGATTTGATGGTCATAGCTTCCATTGTTCGGATATCCGATTGTTGGACTTTGCATCTGCGAATGTCATATAGTTGATGCGTTTGCCAAGTCACACCAAACATTACTTAAAACCCTAAGATCGATTATTTCTTAAGCCACTAACATAACCTAAGGTCACGAATTCTTAGAAGGAATCCAGCTAATAGTGTAACTTTCCTATTAGTCAACAGGTAGACGCTTAAAAAAGGATCAATTCGGAGGTTTGTTAAATATTGCTTGGAATTCTGCAGCAACAGCAACTATCCAAAAGGGAGCTTCTGGCTCATGCATTTGTTATTTTTTCATGGAGGATGGATCAAATGCAGTACCTAATTGTCATAAAGTTATAGATGATGATGTAGCTACTATTTTCATCTTCAAAACTCAATTTAAGTATTTTAAATACGATCTTTTCTTTTCGGGGAAAAAAATTATTTGTTATTTGTGATATAGCTTTTGTAGCTAGGGTGTTCAGGGCATATTTTAGATCAAACCTTCCACTTCATCCTGACGAGATGAGCTATGGTACACTAATAGTCCATGTCCTATCCGCTTCCATGGCCCCTCCCTTACCCAATGCACGCTGGGGGCACAAATTACCCTCGGCGGATAAGAGATTTTTTTTTGTCGGAAAATAACGGTTATTATATTATGTACATACAAATTTATAAAATGTTAAGATTGGTGTCTGTCGACACAGAATTTCACAGTCTATACAGCATATCCGAAGCCTTCCTTAATTAATGATTTTTTTTTGTATAATCGATTTCAAAGTGGGGAGGGGGGGAGGTCGAACTATATCAAACCACTTTATATTTGTCTTGGCATAATTAACCATATGGTTATCATCATTACCATTATAATGTTAATGATAATTTTCTCTTTTTAGCAACTTTGGAAACGATTTTCGAAAAATGTTCCCAAAAACGCTTCATAAAATTATTACCTTACCTTAAGTAAACAATTAACGGAACTTTTAAAATCGCTTCCAAAGTGTATCTCGTGAACAAAGCGTGCTAGGAACTTGCAATAATGCACCAAATGTTGAAGTCCTTAATTTGAAAAAAAAAATCATACTGGCCTGAAAGTGATCTTTAAAGAAGAATAATAGTGTCCATTCAGATTTTCTAACGAGTTCGTTGAGACAAACTATTTCGCTATTTATGTAGGCAACTGAATTAACGACTGCAAAAAATTTAACATACTTAAGGGCGCCGCTTCCGGCGTAAACGTTTACTTTAAGCCTTCAGGAAAAAAAAAATAAAAATAAAAATGTACCTCGATTCTAATAAAAAAAAATCCTTTAATAATTGAAAACGCTTTACCTGCGTACTGCGTATAATATGTACCTATTTAAAGTTTCATTCAACCGTGTAAGCATATCTATATTCGTATATACATTGTACAATACGTAGACGTCTCATTTTATATGTCCCCTGCATCTTGTAAAATCATTATTTCTTAAACATAAATCTCATAGGAGCACCATGTATAGTTAATGTGAGATGTTTACCACCCTCAGGGTCAAATGTAAATATACAAGACAAGTCCACAAAGAAACATAAATTGCTTCTTCATTAGACTTTGTAGGATAATCCATTCACAAAAAAAAGAAAGAAAGAAAAATCCTTGAGATGGATCAAGAAAAAAAAAAAAATAAAATAATCTTAAAAAAGCAAACGGAAGAAAATAATAAGAAAATCAACAAAAAAAACTCTCTGCTCCTTAAGCCTATTTATACAGCTACGACCACCACTCACTATGAATGACTTTAAACTGCCAAATGGAAGGCTCTGCATAAAAAGAAGAGTCAAGTTAATGTCCTTCGCTACAGTTCTTTTGTATGCGTGTATTGTACCTAGTTACCGGAGCAATAAGGAGTTAGATGTAAAATCATATACTTATACCTTTTACCTACCACAGAATATGGTTTAAAAAAAACATTTGAAAAGCAAAACAAACTATGAGAGCTGACGGACATTCACCAAGAAAAATATGTCTTCAAAAATATAAACATAAAGAACGCGCACCATTCAGTAGACACTACACATTATACATTGGCAACATCAATGCTGGATTTGCCATAAACAAGCGGATTAAGAAAAATCAAAGGGCCTCATTTTAGAGGGAGGTATTTCAAATCATATTTAAAATTAAATCCTGGTATAAAAATAGGGCTTCCAACATTCCATTGAAATGTTCTTATTTCTGCAAATAACTTGGATTTCGTTTGTCTATTATTTAACCAAAAATTAAAATTTGCGGCAAAAAAAGGCGACAAAATGTCTAAACCACTTCGTGTAGATTTTGGCGGCCATGTTGTTTTGGTGATATCGGTTGTTTATTATTCAGTTACTGATAAATAAAGAAAAAGAATGGAGGGGACCTATAATTTGAATGCCAATTCCGAACGGCTAGACGAGAAGGACTTTTTCGTGACAACTGATACTCTTGGAGGATTTGTAAATTGGAGAGGCAGTAGCCCTGTAGAAACTTTTTTTTTTAGGTGGACGAAACTGAGAATTGAACCCAGATTTCCAGCGTGCCAGTCCAACACAATAAGGTCTAGTTTACACGAGATTACACTGCAGGTTTCTTAGCTGTAAACATCCGAACAAATGAGCAGTGAAGCATACATTTACGTAGAGCTGTTCAAACGATGATTTTTTGCAACAAACGTGTTTACGTGTTTAATCTCGTGTGAACTAGGCCTAAACAATACGCTACGGGGTACTACTATTCAGTTCCTGATGGCTTATAGCAAGCGTTGCACCCGCTACGCCTACGGTAGACGTGGTGGACTTTTACAGTCGGCTCTTCACCACCTGGTGGCTAAATCTATCAACACTCATGCTTCAACTGAACGCAAGATCGGGCAAGAACATCGCCGAGCTCTGTAAAAGCAGAATCAGATTTATCACCAGTAAGTCAGCCTTTTGCAGACTTCAACTTCTTGAATTTATCATCGGTACTTGGACTTGTTTTATTTCATTTCAACATCTACCTGTCCTTATTAAAAAATTCTTTAGTTATGAACAAGATAAAAGTGGGCACCGAAGTTGTGTTTCACTGTCGGGGCCATAAGCCAAGTGTCAATATTAACTATGCACCTCCGTGACCAATTTTTATTGCATATTGATTTCAAAATTCATTGCAAACACTTTTATTTCTGCATTAAATCGGCAAATTATTGCACGAAATCCTATTTGTAACCAAACTGCCGATAAAAACACGTTAAAATGGAATAGAAACATTCTAAATTGTCGACCTGGAATTCCAACTCAACCCTTTAATCTAAATGTAAAGGTGAAACGCAGAACAAATGTCAACCGAGCTGACATTAGACGTCAAATTATTTCTTCATTTATTTGCCACAGAGATGGTAAGAAAAAATTGATGATAAATGTTTCATAAAATAATTTATTTCATGAAATTTGTGGTCTGCATTGGAAATTTCCATTGCATGCCATTGCAATGATTTTGGAAGCGCAGGGTAGCAAGGAACTGAAATGAAAATGGAACCCTAGCGCCCCAAATCTTAACCAATATAGGCACATTATGAGCAATACAAAAAATCCAAATCCAGCCCTGACGAGGATATGCAATGAATTAAGTCGCATAAAAACAAGGAATAGCTCCCGAAGAAAACCAAGGAAAATTATTTATATAAAAGAAAATATTATTATACTGAAGGAGCCTTTGTGGGAAACTTAAAAACTTTAGATTTGGTCGGTCATATATTCCTTGCTGTTTGTTTCCATTTCCTCTGTGGTCCGCGTCGAGTCGTGTCACAGAATAAAGCAAATGGATTTTCTTCTCATCTCGCAGGACGATGAGTATTTATACTATTACTCTGATCCTACTGTAGGTAGACTTCCGCGTATCAAGACGACCACACTCCTTTTTTTTGCATTAGCCAGCAAACTAAGCAAGGATTATAACCAATTTCAAAAGATAAAAATGATCTTAAAATGAAAATAAAATAAAAAGCAAATTCTTTTATCCACCCTCTTCGCCTCGCTCACATAACTTGTTCTTTGTGGATTTAGGTATTTATGTATTTATATTTTTTTTTTTTATTAATGTTTAATTTCTATCTAGTTGTAGTGTTTTGTGTAGTTGTAGTGTGTCTGGTGTAATTTTTGTTTTATTTAGAAATGAAGTTTTTCCGTTTTAAAAAGGACTTTTATTTATTTATTATTTTTTTTTGTTCAGAGCTTCGGTCGTTTGCAATGTTCACTCGTAGTTGTATTGTATTATATTTATAAATTCTACCAGCTTGAGCATTTAAGTATAAGTATTTTTTTTTTCTTTTTAAGATTTTCTTATTTATTCATGTTTTATATTTATTTATCTGCGCCTGAAAAAAAAAAACTACTAGGAACGTAGAAAAACTTGTTTTCGCGGCTTGCTTCTTGACTTTTTAAAAAGCAATTATTGTGATTATGCACTTAACTTTTTCTATTATAAAACAAAAGATCAGATTTGTATACATATTTGTGTTTCATAAGAAAACCGCAGGAGCTGGAGAAAAGTGATGCTAATTTTAAGTTTGGGAGTGTGGGTAGGTATAGTGTGTGGGGGGGGAGGAGGATGCTTAGAAGTACCTTATTTGTGACTAAAGAAGTGTGATAACGAGAATTTTTTAGATAACAAAAATGGAAAAGTTGAAGCTGTAGAGCATCGGTGGTAAAATCATTACTCAATTAAGACCTCTACTGCATCCGTTTCATGACATTGATACTTCTAAGACCCTCTACTTTTGGTCGATGTTTTCCAACTCTTATAAAAATCATAGCATGAAGATACTGTGAACTTCATTAGAAATTGAACGGAATTTGATAAAATTCGTACACATAAAAAGTAAATTTGAAGATAATGAACATATTTAAAAACACCGAAAATTAATGCTGTTTAAGTTTAAGTTTAAGAAGAAAATTCAGCGTTTAAGAACGGTATGCTATATGTTAAGTTAATGGACTGACAGTTGATCTTGTTACCGTCACACTTAGATCAATGTAGACCCATTGTGATACCCTAGGGACTATGAGTCCCATATAATAATAAAACCTATGATAAATCCTATGTGATTCAAGCCCGCTAAAAGCGCTGTTGAGTTTCAGCAGCTATAGCTAATTTCTGAGGGTACTTCTAAGTTTTTGAAAAAGTGCCAGTCGACACATAAACACCTGGTTGAGGAGGGTAAACGCATAAAATTATATATAAATAAATAAATTCTGTGGCGCAATGGCTCTTGAAGAACCAGGGGCTAGTGACTAACAACTCGCAACCATTCTCGTGTGCGCGTGTTGACAGGAATGAAAAGGACTTACAATTTTATGCAGAATCCGAACGGCTAGATGGAAGCACTAAGAAGCATATGACAAGAGATATTCTTGGAGGATTTGTCAATTCCTCGCAAGAGGCAGTAGCACTGAAAAAAAAAACGTTTTAGTTTTAAGGTGGACGAGGATGGGAAGTGAACTCAGACCTCCAGCGTGACAGTCCAACGCACTAACCATTACGCTACGGGCTACTACAGGGGTAAGCGCACCATTGTTTTTTTAAGGCCGTGGTGTTTTCCTTACCCCCACTAGAGAAATCTTCACTCCATCTTAGGCCTGTAGGAGCGTGTCGCTTTTTACAAAGTCTATAGTACATGAGTTTGATAGTTCATTGGTTGGTGTATGTGTGTGTTTTGTTTAGTCAGATTTTCTGAATAAGCTGAAAGAGCTGTCCCTTTTCATAAGAGAATTTTATCAATCTTAGGGAAAGGTGGCCCTCTTAACTGGCTGACGCTGGTGTTGACAGTAGGAGTGGCAATCACTGTTTTATTGGCAAGGTTCCCATTCTCCGTTGGTTGCTGCTCCTTCTTCGTAGGTTCTTCGGTCGTTTTTGTGCATTCTATCATTGTTGTCCTATACCGTTTTTATGTCTTTTACTGTGCTTGGAGAGGCAATTTCAAACATTCTGGTTGATTGATTGATAGGGCTTTAGAATTTTCAAGCCATTTGAAAGTGTTGATTAATTTTAAAAAGTTTTTGCTTGAATGTCAGAGAGTTCCTTCAAGTCTTTGAAGAATAGTATCTCCAAAGGGGCCTGTTTCTCCGATGACATAGCACAGGTACTGAGGACTATCATATTCTCCTCGTCACTACATCCTCTGCATAAGTTATCTATACTGAGTGACATCGTTTTCTTGTGGTATATGGTACACCAGTGTTTTTTATCCGGTAGTGATACTCACGAGAATAGCTAGAAACTTCTTAATCAGTTGGAAGTTGTTGTCAATCTTCTTTAAAATCAAGTATTGATCCTATTCTTGTCCAGCTATCATCAGCTTTTTCAGTACCTCCGACACTACTGTTACCAGGAACTTGCGACAGCAGCTTTAGTTAATGCCAGGTCTTCAGCTTGGAAGTCACTGATGTAATCAGGAAGCCTGAATGAGCTCGCTAGTCTTTAACTTTGTCAAATTTAATCAAACACCTAAGTGATTTCAAAATATATTTGCGCACTTCTCCATTTTACTTCATTCAAATTATCAAAAAATAAATAATAAAAACAAATGCTAATTTCGGATGCATTTCGGGATTTTACATACCATCCTCAGCATGTCTTTTTATTGACTTATTATCCAATACAATTATTATTAAAGCTTTTAAACAATTACTAAAAAGAGCGAGAAAGAACAAGAATTAACTATCCATACACACATAGAACATTTAGCCAATTATGCCTACTCATGATGTTAAAGAGAGATTACTTGATCGGTGCATCCATGGTATTCATTAAAATGTTGTTGTTTCTGTGCATGTACAAGCTTTCATTATGAGTCCAAGAATCTGTCGTCGCTTACATGTTTAATTAGCTTTAAATTTTCTTTCGTCACATTACACCCCGACTCCACAGGCCATGAACGATGTCCATAATCCAATCTACAATCCAATCCACAATCTGATTTGTACGGATATGTCACTGCTTGAACATGGATTTTTACGACTCCATTGGATTTTTTTTAGACATGTTCCATGGTCCGGCCATCGTTCATGGCTTGTGGAGTCGGGGTGTTATGCTCGTTCTCTATCATGTTTATAGGACCACCGCAGATTTTTTAGGTCTGTTGTGCTTTTTGTTGGCTAAATGCTCATTAAACCTTGTTTCTATATTTCATTTGGTTTTTTCCATAGTATTTTTGCTCACAATCATTACATGCAATCTCGTAAATCCCTACCTTTCGTTGATCCTAATTTCTAGGCTAGTCGTTGGCTAAAAAAAGAATCCCTGTAATAGACTCAAGAGATCGAGTGTAAGCTGATGGGCATTCCTAGAAGCGCGAGTATTACGGTTTAATTGTTTAAGGGGAGGATTGCAACTAGCTATTTTACTGGAACACTGTTTGTTAAAGTAGCGATGAACTAAGGAATTACATGAAACATTACGACGGATGAACTAAGGAATGACATGCAACATTACGATGGTGCTCTAGTTATATAAATGTTTACGTGATGGTTTTATTGCCTATCATTTTAAAGCTTTTTCCTGTACACTAGCCAAAAGATCCAAGTAGGTTGAAGGAGCACCTGCCCAAATACGCGAATTATACTTAATCTTTTTAAGAACGTAGGTGCGCCGTTTATATCGTAGCCAGATCAGAAGGGGAGATAAATTTCTTGATCTTAGGAATCCCATACATTTTGCAGCATATTTAGCGAATTTGTTATCATTCCACAAAATGTGGTCTGTGATACACACACCGAGAACCAAATGATGTTCAGTTTTCTCGATGCAAGTGCCACTCATAGACAGCGGCATAGGAGGTGGATTTCGCTTTAACGTAAGAAGCGACAGAATTTAGTTTTTGCAGCATTGAATTCGCCGCAGTTTCTTATTCTCCAATGGACAATCCAGTCAAGATCAAAATTCAATGAGCAGATCATACGCTGTCGTTGAAGTTCCTGTCCGTTCCATTGAAGTAACTGTCGTCAGCAAAACAGTTATATGGATTAGAAATTTGATAGAGGAGATCGTTAGTGAATATAAGAAAGAGAGTCGAAGACAAACCGTAGCCATGGGGCACATCATCATTTATTTTGTGAATTTTATTTGTTTTTCACGTTTTTTTTTCAAATTCCCTACCTCAAATCATTCGCTCCTTCCACTTTTCTTGACCTTCTATGAAATATTTAGCTAGGACAAGAAGATATTTTAGCTAGAAACTATATTGAAGATTGAAAACTATAGCCAGTTTCTCAAGATGCCGCACAGGAATTCCCAATTAAAGTGGGTGTGTACCAGGGAAGCTTCTTGAGTTCTTTGCTCTTTATTACTGTCCTTGACATTCTGCTTGAGGATAAGGTGACGGACCCCAAAGTGAATCAGTAATTCTTTGCTGACGATGACGCCTGTGTCCTTGCAACGAGAACTTGATGTAAGGGTTGATGTTCTGGATGGAAATGGATACCGCATTAACGCGAAAAAGACCTAATACCTATGCTGTCCATTTTCTGATCCACACAGGCCTATTCCGGACAGCTATTTGAATGGAACAGTGCTTCCCAAGTGCGAACAGTTTAAATATCTTGGATCTGTGATCAATAGCGAAGGATCATGTGATGACGACATCAAACATCACGTAAGCGTAGGGTGGATGAAGTGCCGGGAAAACTCTACCACCTTCTGTGATAGAAAAATGCCCCCTAAGCTAAAACGAAAGCTCTATACGGCAGTTGTTCGTCCAGCACTTACATACGGTTCACAGTGTTGTAAATTGACGGCAGCCAAAATGAAGATGCTTCGCATGACAGCAGGAGTGACAAAGCGCGATCGAATAAGAAGCAAGAGAATCCCAGGAAGCCTACACGTCAAAAATACCATCTTGAACAAAATACAGTATGACCAACTTAGCTGGTACTGTCATGTACAAAGAAGATGCCATGAGAACTTAGTTCAAAAGGCAATAGCACAAGACGTTTCAACACTATCGCGAAAGAAAGGCAGGCGGAATAACTCGAAAAAACAAATACAACGAAACCTGCATATAGTTGGCCTCAGACATGGAACAACCCAAAACCGGGAGGCATGTCGACGTTTTCTAAAGTCAACCCGGCGAACCCCACAAGTGGAACCTTAGGTGAAGCAGTTGAGTGGAAGAGTTGTGGTCCCCTTTGGATCATGACAATCGCCGGTAAAATGAACAAGAAGAAGATGAAGTTAGTTTCTCAATATTTATTTTAATTTTAAATTGAAAGCTTGGTTTCGTTTTCAAAAATCTATCGCAAAAACTTCAAAAGACCATTAGTGCTCTATCTTTGAACTTTAATAGCTATACGTTCGTAAATTGTATAGAGAGAATATTATATACCTAGCCCTTTCTTTTTCAAACGTTAGTAAATGTGTACGGTATACCATTATGCAGCTTAACTGCGTGACGAAATATGATACACATTTCGTGTAGCTATATAAGCAATTAAAAAAAAAAATCAAAACTACTGGCTACTGTGCTCTCATGTTCGAGTTCTTAGGTCAAGTTCATATCGCAAATACAAGTATTTGTATTCAATGATGGTGGTCGTGAAGACGAGATCAAAACCAAACAACCGTGCGCATTGTCGTTGTCGTCTTCTTGGATGTTGTCGTTGATGGCGGCGACGAAGGAATAAGAAATACATACAATAATAATCCGGAAATAATTCTGCAAGCCATTTTGTCGTGTGTATATAATACTCATATAATAGTACCTAACTTTCATATTCTCACCCTAAACTTCACCCTTACCCTCAACCCCAACCTCAACCTCAACATTATAGCCATTTTGAGCCAGAGCATGTTATTTCCGGCGGTGTGCACCATGTGAGAGAATACGATTACAGAATAATAGGATGTATGTAACATCCATAAACGGCCAAGTCAAGCAAGGGCGGAGAGTCGATGCTTAACGGCTAGGAACTGATTACATCAAAAGCGCAAAAGGACTTCTATTTGACTTAATGGTATTTTAGTTTAGTTCAACGATGTGCGTTATTTGCCCAAAACGACGAGCACCAGCCAAGCCAGCACGCCAAACAAAGACGATTGAAACCCGACACGAGGACTACGAGCAGCTCACATGTGTTTTGAGATTATGTGTCCTTTCCAGCAACACACAACGACAATCGTATCGTGTATTATGAATTGAAAAGGCCGCTTTTCTCCACCTTATAATCTTAGCAATCGAATTGATTCAAAGCTAAATAATATCCTTGTATGAATGTATGTAGGTAACCTGTGTGTGTAGTGTGTATATGTGTATCTTATACCTATAGAGGTTTCGATTGCGACTCTCATATCCCCAATTGAAGATTTGATTTAGTGGATTCAATTGAACGCCGATTCCGATTTGGCTTTACGTGCAAATCTCTTCTCCACTTCAAATGAGATGTACAAAATTTTCGATTTCGATTCGGATTCCGGAAAATGATGATGACGCCATCATCATCGATAATAATAATGTGATGATGATGACGTCTTATACAACACACCGGATTACAAGCTGAAACGACAATAAATGATAACATACATGTTGCTAGGTATGTATGTGGATGATGTATGCATGTTGTTGTTGGTGAGGTTCTCTACAAAAGCTGGTATAAGATCAGAAACTTTCAAATATATAACATAATATCGAAGATTATGGTTGATGACGGTGTTAAAAAAAAAAAAACAGAATAGCAATGGTATTAGAAGGTAGATAGGTCTAAGAGACCCTGAAAGACTTAGGTATACAAAAATACATATAAATGATTTTCTTTTGGCAGTCGATTTAATGCATCATAAATAATAATCTTTTTTTCTGTTCATTTGGCTAGAAAGTCTGTGTGCTCAACTGACCTGTGATGAGATGATGGTTACAAACGTTTGTATATAAGTGTTCAAACGATATGTCAAAAAGGTGTGAATCGATAATCCATTTGCGATAGATAGCATCGAAGATCATAAGTATAGAACGAAAAAAGACTCGTAATAGTAAATTTAGCATTGTTGTGATGCAATTTATTCGAAGTGTTAGCAGGTCACATACTTTATCTCAAGAACCGAGCATGCTAGGAATTTACAATAATGGTGTGAAACATTCAAAGTGTGAGGAGCTGAAAAGTACTTTCTTCAATGCGTTTTCTTGAAAACGCTTTCACAAAAAAACACTGTGTGTCACAAGTTCCTGACATAATTTCCAAGAAAGTAAATCAATCTGAGCAAACGCTTTCTGCTTTCAGAAACTGTTCGTGAAACTATTTCGCTTTGTTTAAATCGAACGAATGTTTTTTGCTCGGAATTGCTCTTCTATCACCTTGAGGCCACATGAACCAATACTGCAGGGACTGTTTTAAGAAAAAATCAGAACTACCAACAAATAATTATTGAACTTAATGAAACAGAACATTTTCGTTCCGACAGAAGCTTTTCGTAGACGTAACGTAGCCCCTTTATCGGTTGGCTTTTTTATCGACACTTTCTTAATTTTGTTGTGCTTACTGAAGGTAATTTTACCGCTCTAGCTGAAATACTTTCCAATGAAACGCGACAAGTGTGATTTGAAAGTTTTTTGAATTGTTGGAAAAGCGATTATGAGTTTGTTCTCGCAAAAATCTTAATTTTGCAAAATGCATATTTTTTGCAACTAAGATTTGATCTTTTTCTATATCGCAGTTGATTAATTAACAAAAAAAAAACAGGTGGGAAATCATAAATACGTCGCTCAAAATGTAGGATTCTGTTTGGCTTTCAATTGGAATTGGATGTGAAGTCGTTGAGGCAACGAAACCAAGTGCGGAAATTATGGGCGGCGTGCGACGTGCGGGTAATTATGTAAGGTACATATATTTATCCGTTTAAAATCTTGAGATCAGATAAAAGTTGAACATCTTTTCTGTACTTAGATAAATCGTAACAAATACGAATAGTAATAGATCATTTAAAATTAAAAACAGGCTTCTAATATTCGAGCCTACAGAGTGATTGAAAATTGACATTTGTAGAAGTACTTAGTATTGAACTGGTCGAAGAAAGGGCAAAGTGTTAAATAACAACTACCAGAAACGTGATTTAGAGTTACCAATTTCAAATATCAACTACCAGAAAACATAACAAATACCACTTAAAACAGTCCCTGGAATACTGGCTTACGAGCTTCAATACCCTTTGTCTTATACATATATAAAAGGCACTTTCGGGTGACATTTGGAACGAAATATTCTACGGACGATAAAATATAGTGTCTTAACTATCTGTCAAGGTATGAACTGTAAAATTGTATGGAAGTATTACTACGCAAAACATTTGTTTTTAATTTTTATTAAAAATACCGAAATTTTCGATTTTCAACCCAGCCATCAACGCATTAACAGTATTCTGCGTTTCTTTATTTAACTTGGAAGCGGAATAACAAAAAAGGTTGTCAAATTTATTGTATTTTATGTACAAAACACTTTCAGAAACAAATTCCAGAAAACGCTTTCGCTTTTCTAGTGTGACCACCCGAAAAGGGCTTTCAGAAAATTTGCTTTCCTGAAAGTAATAGGTTGATTTTTGTATCGTGTAACTGCTCTTTGAAAGCACTTTCAGAAAAATTTCAAAATTGGAATTTTCGAAACGCTTTCTTTTAATGTGTGATTGCACCATATTTCCGTATGTCAATTGCGTTAAAATATTGGTTAAATTTGATCCCAGTTAAATTTTATCCGTTTTTATAGGGGCGAATAAAATTTAAGGCTTTTGCTGTGTCAATAGCATTAAATGGAATTTTTTAAAACATACATTGCCCATTGACGTTCCTTGGGTTAAGGAACCTATCCGAGACGGTGTCAATCTATCCAAAAATGTTCAGATACCTTGATTTGTTGTTTCAATAGCTTTGTTTAGAAGGAATTACAACACAAATCTATCCAAATCGCTTTGGATACCAGCTTGAACGTGGAAATTGCATTTGCTTGGGAGAGCCTTTAAGGTGAAATATTCGCTAGACAAAATTTATTTGCATGGAGATAAATGAGAGTGCCCAAGCCAACGGCGAATGTTTCTCCGCCGCACCGAATGTTTGGGCGTTGGTTTGGAAGAGCGTTAAGCGAGGTAGACATTATCAGCACTGATTGACAAATCTGTTCACGTTTGATAGTGTGAACTCTCTGTTTGACAAACATATTCTTTGTTCACAATTTTTTTTTTTTTGATACTGTTGAGTGTTTGACATCAAACAGGTTTGTCGAACAGGTTTGTCAAACAGGTTTGATAATGTGTACCCCACTTTAATCCATGATTACTGAAACTGAGAATTCGTCGAATGTGTTTATTGCTGATCAAATTGTTTTCGAAGAATCCAAAATATGAGTCCCTAATCTAGATATCACTAGTTAGCCAAATTTGGTTGATAAGCGTTAGTTAATTAGAGCGTGTAAAAGTAACATACTAAATTTAACCCACTGTGAACAAACTAAGTCGTTTTCAAATTGCCCCTAGTGTATCAATTTTTTGTTGTTGTTAATAAAGGGAACCATCGTGATGTTGGCTCCTAGCAGTCCAGGTGTAAAAGGTCGATGGTCGATGACGTATTGTGCAAGAATTTTCATACAAATAAATTTAACGCACATTTAACGCAATTGACACACGGCCTTCGGCTACAATTTTGCTTTTGTTTTTTGCATTTCCAGAATAGCATAGAATAGGCTAAAATTTTGAAGTCTTTAACTTGAAAAAGAAGAAGGTGATATCGGTGCACATTGGTTTTGATCTTCTGTCCACATTTTTGTTATATGCGCCATACGGATAATGAAATAATATCTATACTTAACTGTACCGTAAAGTTTTATGGTCGGAATGCACCTGACTATTTAGATAGAATACTGCATATAAAATTCACAGTATATTCGTGCTGTGTAATATTCTGCTTTGGCCAGAATGAGAGCACAGTCCCTAGGAAGACCCTGTTTTCAGAACTGAAGATCAAAAACTTTATACCTTATCTCAACGCTACTACATGGCTTTAAGCTTCGGAACTTCTAAACCGTGTTCTCCTTCATACTTCTGGGACCACAAGCTAGCCGACCGAGGGCCATTGAATGGAGTTCTTGGTGCAGAAGAACCGAATGACCAAATGTTCGGATTGGTTTTCGCCTCTGTGATAGCCAATAAGCTGACTTGTGGGACACAGAGTAGATGGTTCAGGTGCTGATGGCAGTCCGATCGAATGAGTGTCCCAGTATCGTGCTCATCCATCAAAAATAACCCTATGTCTAGTCACATGCGCGGATGGAGACTTACATCAAACTGATTCAGCAGACGAAGGCTCAATAGAGTGACATATACTATCCAGCCATTTAACTGAATAATCCCCTTCATTGTACCGTTTGCGTCTCTGGTTCAGCCAACAAGTTGCTTATAGCTTGGCATTTGGTGGTCATACCCAGGGGGTAGTCGGTCCACGTGGGAGGGGGTATGCCCACGCTTTCCAGCGCTAATTGGATCACCGAGGTGCTCGAAGCCGCCTTTCTACCTACTCACCTACACTTTATGGTGTGATTTTGAAACATAGAGTGTGATTTGTAAACATGGAGCAAAACATACGCGTCGAAGAATGGTTTGACTTGACAGCTGTCAAACTTAGGCGAAACCTATCTTAGATTTGGGGTCTTCCCAATAATGTTAATAGCATCATGGCTTTTTTCTTTATTCTCACATTTTGTGTTGTTGTTTTTTTTATTGTAAAATTCTACACATTGTCTGATGTAAATTTCTGAGAGTTCAATTGAATGTGTACAGAGGAATAAGGACTATAGAAGGTAAGGTAAAGATTTCTAAGAAAATTTACTGAAAATAATTGAAATAATGTCCTTAACTTACCTACATAATTAATACCTAAGGAAAATGACAAAATAAAGACTATTCTTGATAAGTTAAGTAAAACCGTAATGGACTTTATTCAAAATGCTTAAACTAATGTGTGTACTTTGACAATATATTTGCTTTTACCCTTGCCCCGAATTCGATTCTATCTCGGTTCAAAAGAATTCAGAAGTAAAATCCTTTCACCATTATGCAGGTAAAATTGTATATGTATATGGTATGGTATACCTATAGGAAAAAATAAATTGCACAAATTGCTCTCTCTAAATGAATGTACTTAGATAATTTTAGCTAATGGAAGGAATTTTATTAGATTTTTGTATTTGCATCGGAAAAGGATATTCTTTTTCTCTTTATTTTTCTTCTGTATCAAATCAAATTAATTAAAATAGGGAAGGCAGCAAATATATATACAGTACTGACCTAAGAGAAGCAAATAACTTATAGGAAACTAAATGTACCTAGGTAAATATATCTGTGCATATCTGATGGATAAATCGAATGTGGATTTCTTCTTTAATTTTATTTTTTTCGTAAAAACAATAAGGTATTCATACAAATTTAATATTTTTAAATAAACGTAAAAGAAGGGAATTTTTAAACTACGACAAAATCAACGATTAATGTTTTCCTTTAAGAGATCACATAATGTACAAGCTGGGGTCGGGCTAACCTGTCATTTCGAACTTATATTGATGCCAACTTATAGCAGCCAGCCTTCGACCATGATTACTCATACCAAACCCTACAAGCTTTGCATTCAAAAACCGTTTAGGGGTTGAGTATTTTCGATATTTTGAGTTTTTTGAAATATCGATATCTTCTTAACGGTGAGTTGTAGGAAAAAAAATTGTAATTACTTTTTTTGTTGCAAATGGCTAAATCTATAAGTTTTGTAAAAAGTACTTTTCGATATCGTTAACCGATTCGGAGCTATATGCGAAAAACTGATATTTTCGACATTCAACCTTTAATAACGCCGAACGATCTGGTATAAACTTTCGAGAAAATCCTTTTTATAATAATAATTTTAACTATATGCCTGTAGGACCTCAGGTCTTTTAAATGCAGTGCACGGCACTAGTTTACTCAGATTTTTTTGGCAGAAAAAGTACAATTTGCCCGAGCTATAAGAGCAACTTATTTAAAAAGAAAAAATATTGCATAGATATACCTACCTACCACGAACTGGAACTGAGATTAATCGCAATTAATTTTTCATCGTCCTGCCATGTCTCTCTTTTAACGTATTTACGTATACATACAAACATTATATTCTGTTTCTCTCAATATTGTATATTTTTTTTTGTAAACATTCCTTTGCGTAAATATTTGCAACATCAGCACCAGGGCCTAATGTGAGTTTGACAGGCGTTAGTCATCGACATGAAGGCTGTTTTAAAAGGGCACACTATATGATGACGAAGAAACCCATCAGGATAAAGCAAGGCGAAGGATACGTGAGGCGGGCAAGAGATATAATAGGATAGAATATTGACAATGATGATGTTTCATTATCCTGGATGTGGAGAGTTGACATTTTGTTTGGAGGATGATAATGCGTTCCATGAGAGGATGTGTGTCTTTTTGTCACATTAGCACGCGGGATGGAATTGCCTGAATCTATATACCTACATACATCCCTCCATATATAGATACATACATCTCTTGTTGCTGTTGCGGAATCATCAGTCTGTCTGACTGATTGATTGTATGTGATAAGCTCTTAGGAATGTCAATTTAATTCACTGACATTGGAGTAATGAAAATTGCGTTTCTCCTCTCCTATACCTATACATCTCATTTTTCTTTTATTTTTTTTTTGTATTCTTGTCCGCTTTTGGCAAATAAGTTTGCGAGTTTGTATGCTGATAAGAAGATATATCAAACAAAAAAAAAAAAGAAATACAAAAATAAATCGAAAGGAAATGAGAGCCTCTGCAAAGAAGCTTTTGTTTTGCATAAGGGCGGATTTTACGTGATTCGAAGAGGAAATTCATTTGAGGCTGTAGCTGACGGTAGAACAAATATAATATTATTCGTAAAGTATAGTAAAGGTATGTGTGTTGTGTGAGAAAGAAGATAAAGTAGAATTTGGAAAATTAATGACATTTCTAAAAGACAACAAAAATCTAAAACAAAAGGGTGAACTTCAATGGCAGATAAGTAGAAGTAGTAGGAACCTACGTAGGTATAACAGTACCCATAGACATTTTATAAACCTACGAGAAAAGGTAATGAAGTGAAAGTTTTAATTTAATTTTTAAACTTGTAGGTTAAAAATTTTGTTGAAATTAAATATGATTTAATACCTATGTATAAACAATAGACAATAATTAATAAACAAAAGATATGTGTAGGGTAAGGGAAAAGGGAAACTAAATTAAAAACATATTTAAACAAAAAAAAAACAAGATTTGAGTTCCTTTAGATACAAAATGTTATCCCAGATTCAAGAGCAATAATGGATGGATGGGTGAATATTTAAAACTATTAATATTTTGGACTCCTAATTGCACCCTCAAGCCTCAACGAAAAAAACTTATTATATGCTTTTATCGAAGTTTGTTCTGCCCAAATTTGACAATTTAGGCCGTGTGTCAAGTGCTTTAAATTTTGGTTAAATTTGAGCCCAGCTAAATTTGATCCGTTTTTAATATAGAGGTGAATAAAATTGATTGCATTAAATGGAATTTTGTAAAACATAAATTTCCCATTGATATTCTTTGCGTTAAGGAACCTATCCGAGACGGTGTCAACCTATCCAAAAATGTTCAGATGCCTTGATTTGTTGTTGCAATAGCTTTTTCAGAAGGAATTACAACACAAATCTATCCAAATCGCTTTAAATACGATCTTGAACGTGGAAATTGCATTTCGACAGTGGCAGTAATGGACCTAGTAAATACCTGGACTGCTAGTCGATCGTCATTCTCATACAAAAGTTGCATTGAAGTTGGTTTCACCGATTAAAAGTGACAACAGTTCCTATTGTGCTGCGCCAAATGTTTCGCCTTTAAGGCTCTCCCAAATCAACGCGAAACATTCGGCGCGGAGGAGAAACATTGGCCACTGGTGTGGGCACACTCATTTATCACCATGTAAATAAATTTTGACAGGCGAATGTTTCTCCGCCGCGTTGGTGTGGGCACTCTCATTTATCACCATGTAAATAAATTGAAAACATAGATATATCCGAGCTGTGGTTCTAACAAGACATCCATTCAAGCGACGCGACTGTGACTCGACGCTCGATGTTATAGAGGAGAAATTAAGTGACTTGGTAATTTTACGGCGAGCGTTCATTATTGGTCACCGCGTTCATGCAACTTGACACCATTCGATTCTTTTCTCTAGGGCTATCTCAAGTCCTTACTTCACGCTAATAAGCCAACATTTTTGAATGAGTTCACAGCAAATATTCGAGACGCTATTGTCGGGATAACGACGCTCATATTGGACTCATCAAAAATTGGACGTACTGCTTAAAGCACTGCCAGTGAATCCAAGGGCGAAGGCTGCCATTTGAATGATGTGCTATTCCATACTTAATAGCATGAACATAGCTTGCAAAAATAAAGCTTTGTTATTGATCTGGCCACCCTATCATTTTTGTCAAACACAAAACTAGTTTTTAAAAACATTTTTTAAACAACACATAAGAGAGGAGGTATATAAATCGGTACGTTGTTAAGGTCCCAAAAATAATACATGTGAGTTATAATAATTCTGATCTTCCGGAGATTAATTTTTGTTTTGCCTAAGGTGCGCATCCACCACGTCCATTTAAGAAAAAAAAACTTTTCTTTTCTACCCAACTCCTACTTTCGGAGTTTAATATGTATAATATTCATCATCCACCAACATTATTAAATTATATACAAACATTTTTTGTATACAATTATTTCATACTTCAGTACGTACATATGTACAGAATTGCCCTGAAAAACTCCTGAGCAATCTACTACATAGGTAGTTTGATAACATTTTATTACTGTTTTACCTAAATAAAAAAAAATGAAAAATAAAAAACAAAAACAAAACTTACCTTGATCGGCAACATTGATGACACCATCCTGTGCAACGGCAATTGCGGAAATCGCCTGGAATCTAGCATTTGAGGATAACAAAGTCTCTGCATTACTGAGGGTTCCGTCTTCATTAATTGTTCCGCCACCAAGACCAGAAACACCACCAACAGTACCGGCATTTCCACCATTACCTGCTGCCTTTGCAGCACCTAGTAACACTGTTGTAGTTGTCGTGGGACCAGTTGTCATGATGTTGCCGCCATTGCATAAACAACCAGAGCCAGCTCCAATTCCTATTATTCCTCCTGCTGCTGCTCCTGCAGTTTGAACACCACCAGAAGCGCTTCCACCACCATTACCATTGCTTGACGACGACGACAACGATGAGGACGAAGTCAACGATGGAGTTGTACCGCCAGGATTTCCCATCGTATTTCCGTTTCTAGTCGGATTAACTGTAGTCGAGTATTGTGTAGACGAGCTACCGTTATTGTTAGTGTTCGTAGTGCAATCACATGCCAGCGACCTGTAATTATCGTTATCATTAGTTACATAAGGATCCTTTTTTATTTAAATTATATAAAAGTAAGGCTGTGTTGGGTTTGGGTTGGGTTGTGTGTAAAGTGGAAATATTTCGCGCGACACAAACCATCAGGAGCAAAATATGTCACTTCAGCACCAAGCAAAAAAGAAGCGAAATTGGATGGTACAGTCACAAAAGGCATCTTCATAAAAACAAGGATGCAGACAACTGAGAGACACAAAAAAAAACAGCCTGGGAAATGAAAAAAAAAAAAATAACTGAAACACAAAAATCAAAACACTTGATAAAGTAGGAAAAAAAATATGACAGCCATTATCGGTGTGCTTCGCCTCACAGTTCGTTGGTTAAATTTTTACCCTACAAGGCTTTTTTTTCAACTTGCTTTTTAAGGGCAAGCTAGATTTGGTATAAGGATCTCTGTTAAGTCCTCTTTGCACCCATTTTGTTTGCTCGTGTTCTTTCGATTTCTGTTTCTGCTAATGTCCAGCACAACAACCATCAGCGCAACAACACAAAAAACTGTTTTAGTTTCCGGATTTGTGTGCCAAAAAGCGGTTTATTGTGGTTTGGCTTTCGCTGTTTGTTTCATCTTGTTTTTCAGTTTCTATGCTTTTTTTTTGCTGCTGGTGGAGTGGATTTTTATGCTACTATTTCCGTAAAATACATTTTTTAAAGGAACAAAACAGAATAAGGATACCAAAATCCTTTAAAACTTGTTGGAGATATTTTAGAATATATACGTAATTCCATCGAAGTCGTCTAAGCCAGTAAAAGTTAAATATGTATGTGTATGTGGTTAGTATACGTTTGAATTATTTTAACCAAAATAATAGGTACTCTTTTTAAGCTTAAGAATAGAGTTTTATTGAAATTCATATAAATATAAATTTTAAGAAATTTTCATATGATAAAACTGTTTTTTTTTTTCTTTAGTTCTTAAGCTGGTAGTATTTGTAGTTTGAACTAATGAGGAAATTTAACATTTTGCACATTAAATTCACCCTTTTGCAAATTGATTTCAACTTCTTTGATATAAAATCCCCCCTTTTTGCAATGTAAATTGATCTTTTTGCAAATAAAGTTCACCTTTTTTATATCAAATTCACCTTTCGCAAACCAAACAGTCTTACATTCAAGATGAATTTGATTTGCAAAAGGATTAATTTAATTTACAAAAGGGTGGATTATATTTTTAAAATTATAAAATTGTGGGTTTTAGAAATGTAAAAATAATAAAAATAAAGAAACAAAGCTGTTCTAACCAATGACCACAGGACAAGAGAGGGAAGATATTTTAAATCGGTGTGCGAAAAAATAAGGATTTTGATTGGCTCAATTATAAATTAGGCTGAATTCAATGTGAAAAGATTTAATATGAAAAAAGCTGTTTTAAGCAATAACCTTATAAAGACAAATATCGTTGGTAAAGTGTTTTAAGTACTACTATAGCAGCTCAATTCAAATCGCTGTGTGAAAAAAGTAATACGCTAACAAATATTGTGATTTGGTGAATTTAAGTATGGAAAATGTTTCATTATGTAAGCATGGTAGTACAGTCTTTTCACATTAAATTCAACTGTTTGCAAATTAAATTCACCCTTCCGCAAATCAATTTCAAATTATTTGCAAATCAAATTCGCTATTTTGCAAATTAAATTGATCCCTTGCAAGTTAAATTGATACATTTGCGAATTTAATTAATCTTTTATTCAGTTTCACACATAAAGTTAATTGGATTTGCAAAAAAGTGAATTTAATTTGCAAAATGATGAATTTAATTGCATAAGCGTGAAACCATTTGGCAAGAGAATTAATTAAATTTTCAAAAGGCTGCTTTTAATATGAGAAGACTAAAAGGAAAAATGCTGATTGATTTCAACTTTCGGAAAATGAAAAGTACCCTTCTGCAAATTAAATTCATCCTTTTGCAAATCTTAATCACCTTTTGCAAACCAAATAGTCTTACGTATAAGATAAATTTTATTGGGAAAGAGGTGAATATTATCAGCAAAAAGGATGAATTTAATTTACAAAAGGGTGCATTTTATTTACACAAAGGTGAAATCTATTTGCAAAAGGATGAATTTTATGTGAAAAGACTAATCATATAGGAAAAACAGCTGGTCGAACAAATATTGGACGAGACATACATATCTGCTTAGAAAGTCTTTTTAAGCACTAGAATAGTTACTATGACAACTCATTTCATAAAGCTGTGTGAAATAAGTTATTTGTTTACTGAGCTTGGGATTTGTTGAATTTAGTATGGAAACCCAAAATTTTCTAAAAACTTTTCCATTAAAAAAAAATCCAAACATTAGAATTTTAAGAAAATAATGTCGAATAAGGTTTAAAGAATTTTTTAAACACAAAAAAACATTCTGTTTCCTGTAGCTGTAGCACACCCCAAACTTGTCCTCTCTTCTCTATTTTAATATGCAAACTTATCCTGCTAACATGGGTTTAGTTTAACATAGGTACCTTATCAAAATGGCCAAATTCATGACAAAGAAAACACACACTCCCTCCACCTTACATCAATGTATAGTCGTACTCACCCCAAATTCTCCTGTTTGCCGGCAAAATATCTCATATTTCCGGTTGTGTCGACAACGCGGATAGAATTAACACGCCGCGAATCACTGTCCGCAATATAGAGCTCCCCAAATGGCGAGAAAGCCATAGCCAGCACTGTGCCCAGCACACTGTCGTTCGTCTTGTTTTTGTCCAGATTGTTATTGCAGTGCAGGGGTGTGCCAGCAACAACGCGAATCTTCATGTCCGATGTCAGACGCAGTACTAGTCGATCGTCAATGAAATGCAAGGAGCCATCTAAAGGACTTAACGCCAATCCGGTGGGCCATTGCAATTGTGCTTGGTTTGCCATGAGGGTGCCCGAACATGGAGCTGGACTCCAGTGATTGTGATGCCCATGGTGGCCAATTAGCGTATGAATGATGCCCTTCGGATCGACGGCTCGGATGTTAGTTCCGTCGGCAATGTACATTGTGCGGTCGGCTGCAATGGCCAGGCCTTTTGGATGTGACAATCTTGCCTGCAATGCTGGTCCACCGTCGCCGCAATTACCTTCGTCGCCGGGTATGCATCGCTGGCCACTGCCAACAACCGGCTCACTGTTGATGCTCGGATCTTTGACCTTTTCCAGCCGAAGAAGGCGCAGGATTTGATGCTTCTCTGGATCGGATATGTACAAATGGCCATCGGCTGGCGACACGGCCAAGTAGTATTGATAGGAGACCTGGGTGGCGCTCAGTTGAAGAATGGTGAACACTTTGCCATCTGGTGTGATGCGTCGCACGAGGTTAAAATCGCCTACATACAAACTTCCATCGGGACCGGAAGCCAATGCAATCGGGGTAAGGAGCCGTGCGTCTTTTGCAATGCCATTGCAATGGTCGGGACAATTAAGTGGGCGTTGCAACCCTGTTCCCATGACAACTTTCACCGTTCGTGGATACTCCTTCATGTGCAGGGTGCTGCCATCGCCCTTCTGCAGTATTCCCTCGTGGAAGTTATAGTGGTGGTGGATATCAAGCCCCCAACCACCAATGTCCGAAATATCTACATCGTATCCCTGCAATTTGGCTGTTTGAGTTGTCCATACTGGAGATTTGCACGTCGAGTGCTGGTATCCAACCGATATACGAGCAATCGTTACTCCGTACACCTTCTGTCTGTACACGTTGCGTTTGTTCCACGCAAATGTGTGTATTAGATTTGGATCGGCTTCGTATGTCTTCACATGCAGGGCACCTTCAATCTCTACTCCAACATGAACATGAGTCAGTGTAGTTGGTATATGCTCTGAAGTCAAACGCATCCGAACGATGCTCAAATATCCGGAAGCTTGCGATGATTGATATGTAAGATGAAGACCAGACCCCGGAATTTGGATGGATTCTTGAACAATCTGTGAAAAGACCAAAAAGTTACATGTTATACGATTTTACATACATTTATGTACATAACAGAATGAATGAAAGGATTTGGCGATTGAAAACATCAGATAAATTAAATCAAATTCAGAGGGTGTTTCCTGTCACAAAAAAAAAAAAATAATTGTGGAAAAAGTATTTAAAAATTTGAGTTATAAGGTATAATTACAATAATTATAATATATATTTTCTGAATTAATAGGAAAATTGAAATAGAGCATTATCCCAAAAGAACATAATTGTAAGTTTTATAAACGCCTTTGTCGGTCGAACAGAAGAGGTTCAGCCCCAATTTATTTAGTCTCTGTTAAATTTAAAATCAGAATTTAAAACATGAAATGAGTATTTGCAAAAATACCATTTTTAATGGTGATTTTAAATTTAATGGGGGTGTTTAAATTGTTCGCTTTTTAAATTGACTTTCATGCTTTGTTAATATTGAGAACTGGCTACACGATTAAAACCAACATTTATTCGATTCCCATTAAATTTAAAATCTCCATTATAAACGAGATCTATTAAAATATTCATACAAATTAAAAAAAAAACTTTTTTTTATGGTGATTTTAAATTACACAGAGAACTAATAAATTGTATTAAATTTAAGATAAACAAGGTTATGAATTATACAAAGTTTCTATAAAAAAAAGATAAAACGTTTAAAAAAGTATTATTGTTTTAGGATCATGTTTGTTAATTTAACAAACAACTACATATGTTACTCTTACACCAAAGACTAAGCTCTAAATCATTCACTCTCAGCTAACTTTAAAATCTTCATTAAACAGGGAAATTTATACAAAAATATATTAAAATTTGAAAAATTATGTTTTTAATGGCGATTTTAATTTTAATGCGAAGTAAATAAATTGAGGCTTGTGTGTGCTCTATAGTTAGACTTGAAGGCTTCATTAGCTGAACACTTATATTACAAAATCTCAATTAGGTAATTAGATCACTATCAAAATTTAAAATAGTCATTACAAATACGTTCTTTTTAAATTTTTATAAACATTTTTAAATTTTAAAGAAAACAAATAAATTTGAGCTAATTGGTTTAATTTTTGAGATAAATAATTTTTCTATTTTCGAACAAAAAAATAACGCAATTATCATTTTTATAAATTCTACAAACGCCTTTGTTAACCGTCAACAGACTTACAGGAATATTTTTGTAGTATAAGTTGACTGTAAGCACTGGCAAACTTTACTTATGTATGGAGGATGAGCTTTGGAAACAAATAGGGAAACACCCTGTTAATTTGAAACAAGTACACAAAACTATATTTGATAGTTATACATAGTTCTGCGTAGGTACTTGTAAGACTCGAATGATTGTTACAATTTTCGGTAGTTAGGTACTTTTGATGGAATAACTAAACATTGAATCAAGCATTGAATGTATGTGTTGTGTATGTATGTACGGTTAAGCAATTTTGTTCTATATAATAAAACAATATTTCCGTCCCAAAATTTCAATTTACGTTCAACAGGGCGTCACAAAAACTTGAACATTTGAAAATCATGTTACATAGAGGATGTATACATACATACATATTTAGGTACTAGCATATGTTGCTATTCAATTTGTACATGTAGATGTACATCAAAACACTTTAGTGGTGGGCATTGGTCCTTGATGCAAAATCAATTATACGGTAATTGCCATGCGGTACAAATGTGCAGGTATACTTGAGCTGTTTCCATCATCAACTCACTTACATACAAACTAATGGCATTTCTGCAAAATGTGCTATATTTATCTTCTTTACTAGAAAGGAGCAGAAACTGATGCAATTTAAGGACTGTATTCATAGAGCAAAACGTGCTAGAGTATAGTTTATTTATACTGATTTTTGTGTAAGAGACTTTATTAGCTCTTTAGACTGAAACTGGGTGAAGTCATTTTAAAATTTTATCTATATTTGTATTTGCGTGTAAGTATTTTATAAAGGTATGGTACATACATATGTATCTAACTGATTTAAAATGTCATTGATTTTTAATTCATTACCTTTAATTAGACACGAGTGATAGGGAAAATATTTATTTTTAAGGTTAAATGACAACTTTCCTTTAGAGACACACACTATAATTTTTCATAAGATAAAGATTTCGTTGGTTGGTCGAGATCAAGTGAATTCAATTTGCTTAAAGGTCATAACAACACTTAATTCATACACTGAACACTGCCCAACCGAATTTTAATTCGCATTTTGAAATTCGGAACAAAATTAAATGCACAGCTTTTGATTGATATTGATAGTGACATAAAGACAACCTTTCAGCTTATTAATACCATTGCATTGTTATGGAAAAGTGTGAAAAAGTAAAAACAAAATTAATTAATTTTCCATTTTTTTTTTTTTTTGTTAAAAAAGTTTTTTTTAGTTTTTAATTTTGTAATGCAACATTAATTTTTTTTTCTTTGGATGTATTTATAATGGTTTGTATAATATCTATTGGCAACAAAAAAATAAAAAAAAAAACTCTTTTTAAACTTTGTCATAAGAAAAACCATGAAGAAAAAATAGGTTAAACACAATTATTTACGAAAAAGTACGTATACGCCCCAGTGGGCCACTACGTGTGTTCGTACTGATGTGTATCGAGCTAGAGCCTAAGAGGTTTGACGGATTTGCTTTAAATTTGTTGTGCAGCATTTGTATGTGATTCCTCAGTGCAGAAATCCAAATTATTGTTTTTAGCTCCTTTAGGACGGGTAGCTACCATACAATGATTTTGGGGCTTATCATGTTATATTTTATAGAGATGAGCTATATAGAGCAATGTCTAATTTTGGCATCCTTGGCAAAACTCGTCCGTTTGAGCAGGATGACGATGAAGATCGCACGCTGCTCCATTGAAGGTCGACAAAGACCTCACCGACACCTTTGATGTCAAAAAAGGATAGGCAAGGCGACACGCGCTGTCATGCGACTTCTTCAACTTCATATTTGAAGGAAAAGTGCAAAATTCTCACGTCAACACTAGAGGCACAATCTTTCAAAAGTCCTGCGTACGCCGACGATATTGACATATAATTGGAAGAACAAAGCGTGATGTCACTGGAGATTTTGCAAGCATTGATAAGAAAGCGGCGAAGATGGTGGTGAATGAGAGCAAAACAAGTATATATGCTGTCATTAAGAAAGGACGCTCAACATCTAGGTAATAAACGAAATAAGTATAAGGAAGGCAATCTATTAAAAAAAAAATAACTGTATTTCCATTATTAGAATTTGTTTGGTAAGAAAGTGGTATGGAGTATTATTAGAACTGGTCTAGAGATGACATGCACATAGTTTAATCAAAATCGTTAGAGCTATTTTCCAGAAAACTTGATAAAACCGAAATCGTTATATGGCAGCCATCCGTTCTAGATGAGCTGAAACAGAAATTCAAATTTCTCCTCTAGGGAATTACCTAAAAACGCTTCCACACCAAATTTGAAACAAATTAGGCCAAACCGATTAGGCTCTAGCCCGATGTACATCCAGGATGCACAGATGCATAGACGCAACGTCAATCAGACTGACGGACGACCGACGCGACGCGACGTCTTGACGAAAATCACTTTTTTGAACTTCTCCATAATCGTAAGGTTAGTTTTAATTAAAACCTCGACATTTTTTTGACACGAAACCAATACTTGACCTCTATAGATAAACTAAAAATAATTAGTTTTTTTTTTTCCAAAATGGTGGATTTGGCAGGAGCCTACTCATGTAAAATGAAAACGACCGATAATTGACATCGACATGACGAGAAATCAATAGTAGAAATGTTCATTTTAAGTGTTGACACTCAGGATCATGGGGCGTTCGCAAAAGCTTTAGGGATGGGAAAACACGGCCGGTTTAAACCATAGCTGGTTGATTTGTCTCGGTTAACCGTTTTTTTTTGTGTTTTTTTTTTATATCTCGGTTTAAACCGGTGTTTTTCTAAAACCCATAAACCGGGTGAACGGTTTTTTTTACTAATACTTGATTTACACCACTGACAGATTGGCAATTTTCTCTCAGTATACTGACAAAAGAATGAGCAAATTCATTCTTATGTCAGTTTAATGACAGAAACACTGCCAACTTGCCGTAAATGAAGCATTAGATATTTTTATTCACATGCAAAGCTCGCATGAGCAATTCTTTGTTTGTCTCACATAATCCGCCCTTGGGTTTTTGTACTGGTCATGTTTTTCTCCATTTCCAAGCGATAGCGTAGTGTAGGGGTAGAAATATAGGAAGGTGAAAACGTTGAGTTTAAGTTGTTCCTCGAAATTTTCATCATCACAGCTCGCACGAATCCACCCTTTTTTTTTTTTTTTTTAATGAAAACCGGTTATTTTGAAAAACCGACATCCTTAAAAGCTGTACTTATAAGCTTATAAGGAAAAGTCCTATCTTTAAATGTTAGAAAAATTGAGCTTTCCTGTATTTAACTCAATGAAAAATTCTATCTCTCTTGTTTTAACTTACCAAGATTTTAGTTTGGTGTTGTACAGTCGCTTCGCTTTAAAATAAATATTTTGAAAATTAAATTAATCCTTTTGCAAATTAAATTCACATCTTAAGTAACCTTTATTTGTATAAAACTTTTCTTGGTTTACAAAAGGTAAATTTTTGTTTGCAAAAACGTGAATTTGATTTGCAAAATGATTAATTTAATTTGCAAAAGGGTGAATTTAATGTGAAAAGACTCTTGGTCTTTGATTCTGTGTATACTTAAGCGATGTGATAATTTCAAGACCATAAAATACTTACCTTTGTTTTAAATGTTACAAATTATGGCTTGTATCTTTGTTAACAATAGTTTATTATTGGTTCTAACGGTGTGAGTTTTCAAAAATTAATGAAATTAAAAACATCGACAGACACAAAGAAAACAAAATTAAAAACCCTTTAATTTTTATTTTAAATCAGCAAAAATCATGAAACAATCTTTTAAAACCCTTTTATACTAGTACCTTTCTATATATTATTAAATCTAAATCTACCAAGTTTTGAACTGTACTGAGAGTTTTTTGGTTGGGTGGTGGCATTTTTAGCCATAGAGATAAATATACGATGACCAAAGAATGTATGTATATAGGTAATGGTATACACACACTAATAATAATTCATACTCTTGGCCAGGTCGTGAATCCTAGATCAACACTTGTCTGAAAATACTGTGTGCGCTGCACATGTTCTTTGAGCTTGGGGGGAATGTTTGGTCAGGGCACAGCTACGTGGAAATCATTCCAATGCGAAATTGAATTCACCAGGCGTAACCATACAGGTCCACCAGTCCGCCATCAGCGTCAGTACGGTTGCTGTGTTGTAAGTTGCGTTATGTAGGTAAGTTTTCCGT
Organism: Melangyna quadrimaculata; assembly: GCA_949320155.1. NCBI lineage: Eukaryota > Metazoa > Arthropoda > Insecta > Diptera > Syrphidae > Melangyna > Melangyna quadrimaculata. Next base: position 52,661,809 of record OX439484.1, read on the forward strand.
ACAGAATGCTCGAACAAGTAAGCTTGGTGTGCACCTATGTACCTTATACATATTCATCCAGTTTTTGGAAGCGAGTGAACGATGTTTTCTGTGTTCCAAGCAAAGAACGACGGCGACGACGTCTCCAACGCGGTCGTCGTATTTTTCGTTTCAGAAATTGCATTTTCATGAAGGATATAGGTAGCTAGCTAGTCTTGTTTTGCAGACTTATTTTTTTTCATCATCTTTTTTATGCTGTTGCTATAGGTACATAGGTACGGTCGTTCTCAACGGTGATTTTTTCTTTTTTTGAAGTATGTAATATAAAGAAGTAACTGTCGGTCGAGCATGTATGTAGTGTAGGTACATCATGTATACACAACATGCATTATATGATTTATATACCTATAAAAGTATATTCTCTATGATGGGTACCTATATGGCTGTTCCAATGGAACAGTTTCTGCTGTTGTCATGCATTTTCCATGTTTTCAGCACTAGTGATTTTGAGTTTTTTTTTCGTTTAATTTCGTACTCGCTTTTCTATTCTATGGATGTTTATATGTACATATGTTTTTGAGCTTTTTTCTCAGTTGTATACATAAAAAATATTAAATGAAAAGGCAAGAGCAATATCTCAAGGGTGACTTTAAGAGGATGTGTGATGCTGTAGATACGTATAAATATAACTATTGTGTGTGTTGTTTTTCAGTCACTTCTATCAAAAGAACTTAATATAAGGTACACAAGGTAGGTTATATCCTTAAACAAAATGACAGATATACTTTACTTTATGATGCTATAGTAGGCATAGGTAAGGGTCTAGGCTCTAGGGTATAATATTTTATTATAGTATGTATGAATATACTGTCTGCACAAACGGGGTTTTAATATTGGCGAATAAAGAACACAACATACACATATTAAATCATACTTATTATCAGATAGGGGCTTTTTAAGAAAAAGTAGGTACCTACCTACTTGGATTAAAAAAGATTAGTTTCAAAGTAAAGGATTATATTATATGCATCTATATGGATACTTAGTAATTTTGTTAATAGCAATGCAAAAAATCAAAAACAAATATAGAAGTGGGCAAACAAATTTGACATACTTTCATTTGAATGTACCTGAAACTAGACTCATGTATATATTTCCAAATACATTCTTTTCATGTTAAATTCAACTTTTTGCAAATAAAATTCACTCTTTTTAAAATAAAAATCAAAATTTTGAAAAAAACAATTCATTTTTTTACAAAACAAGTCCAAAATTTACTACAACATTTGACATGTGTAATGGAGATGAATTTGATTTGCAAAAGGTTGAATTAAATTGGTAAAAGAGTGAATTTTATTTGGAAAAAAATGTGTTAAATTAATTGGATATTTGAAAAAGAGTGATTCTAATCTGAAAAGACTGAACTAGCAACTAGCTGTGTCCTGGGAAGGCCAAACTTAAAATACATTTTCTTTAAACACACACAAAAAATTTTAAAATCACAAATTTATTTGTTAATTATACCCTATATTATACCCTATATTGTATTGTATACCCTATATCACCCTATAAATGTGTTACTAAATTTTAAAATATATTTATCTCTTTAAGACCGTAGCCAGACAATTATTTCAAAAAACTGATAACATAAAAAAATAAAAATATATTTTTTTGTTAAGTTTTTAATCTTTGGCGTTTTTCCTTTTTCTTTCAGAGTATAGCTCTGCTGGGGCATTATATCGAGCATACTTTGAACATCATCTGAACAGAGCTTGGTGATTTGATGGCATTATTTTCGACACCTATTCCAGCAGTCATCATATCTGCCTTCTTTTTTAGTTTTTACATTTGCCTGGTCAGCTTTGGCTTAGTCTGCTCGGCTTTGTCTGTGCTCATAGACATGTTCTCTGAACATGTTCTGAACGGTGTCGAGATACTTGACTTTAATTTTCCGAACATTCTTAACGCACCTATTTTGAATAACACATTTTAAATAGGGTTTTCCTGATATTCAAGTCCAAGCAATAAATTAATCGTTTCTAAAAATTAGATTCAATCAATTAGTTTGCCCATCTAAGTTCCTCAGAGATTGATAGTAACTCAGACAGTAAGATGCTTTATTAATGTTTTGTAATGGAAAACTAATTTTTTTCATCCAATCTAATGACAAGACTAGTCTAAACTTTTTAAATTGAGAAAAAAGACTTACTTTAAACAAAAATTGGGGTGGGTCTACCGCCTTGTATCCTACTTCAGTTGACGCCTTCTATATCGACGTGACTTGTATGACAAGTCGCTTTTAACGACCACTTTTTACTCATTTGGTTATTTTCATACATAATTTGGAGCATATTTTATCGTCGGTTATAACTTCGTGAAATCATTCGCCTCTAACGACAAGTTTCATAAAACGACGAATTTCAGACAAAAAATACGTCGTTTTCGCCGCTTACAACGACGGAATGAAGAAAACTACAAACAAAAAGTTATTAACTGAGAATTCAAACCTGAACGTGTACGAATATACCCCAATTCTTTTCCTAGCGAATGAATTTAACTATAGGTTCTTTGTTTTTCTGTTCCTTAAAATTAAAAGCACATACCAAATGTACTTCTGTTCTCTTTTTATCGATAGTTTTTGTGGTAAGTCGGATACAACGACCGCCAGATATTGCGACCACATTCCGCTGGTACCTTGGCGGACGCTATAAGCGGCGTCGAATGTATTTCTATATTTGTCCAATTTAACACCAGAAATACAGTATTTTTTTTAAATCAGCTCTTTTTTTTTTAACTATTATGTTAGTGTTTAAAGTTCATTTAATAAATTTTATTAAAATTTACAGGAGTGTGGAATAAAATGCAAACAAAAACCACAGATCGAAATTACATCATTCATTCATTTTTCCCGTGAACGAACAACTACCAAAGAGATTTTATACAATAAACCCAACCAAAGCGATTATTAATGTCCTCAAAATGGATCCTTATTAAACGGACAAAAATGTAATCACCGTGAGTCGTCGATATTCGCTTAAGGGAGGTTTCACTGTATTTAAGACAAGCCAGCCATCATTTTTGTTTATCCTCTGAGAATATTTTTAGGCTTTCAATCACATTAAGAATTAACCCCAACAAAAAATATCTTAACTCGAAATCTTCTTAAGCCCATCTTTGAAATACAACCTCTTTTAAACTCAAAACGAATATTTTGATTGCGGTTACCCTTATTTATTGTGTTTATCCTATTGCACCCTATAAAAGAGCTTAATTTTGCAAATCAAAAATAGAGAAATAAGGACATTCTCTAAGAACATTTTTTTTCAAAACAAAAAATAGAATTTTTCAAAATCGAAAAAGTGGTTACTGAGATAATAAGCTCGAACATACAAAACATCAAATAAAAAGAATCAAGCAAACAAAGCAATTTCTTAGGGCTCAGTTTTCGCCGTGGAGTTAAAGTTAAAACCCACATTTCGTGAAATAACTTAACAATTTTGATTTTTTTTTTTAAATATTATCTTCCGTATTTTTACGTCTTTCTGCATTCATCTTCTTAAAAACGGCTTTTTGGCATAACTGTTGACAAATCCATTACCAGAGTTATTTAACTGATAACTGAGTTATCACTGACAAAATTGCCTTAAAATATTTTTTCATAAAAAGTTTAACTATGTACATTAGGGTAGTCCTTAAAAAGGTCATTTTTGAATGACGCACCACCCTAATTTGTTCTAAATAAATAAAAAAAATCCTGTAAAATGTAAGCTCATTATAAATGTTAACAAGGGCTGGCCACGAGACGAGAAAAGTCTCGATCTAGACATGCCCAGACCGAGACGAGACGAGGCTGACTTTAAAGCAAATAGACGAGACCGAGCCGAGACTGTATATTTGGACCGACATTTACAGAAAGTCTAATAAATTAAAAAATCCAATTTCAGGTAAATATTTATTTTCTTTTGCACGTATTCAAACTATAATGGAAAATATTTCGTTCCAATAAACAACAGGTTGTCCGGAAATCGTATTTTTCGGAGACGAGACCGAGACGAGACTAAATTATACGAGAACGAAACGAGACCGAGACGAGGCTAAAAATTTTCGATTTTAACGAGAACAAGACGAGACTTACAAAATTCTCGCAGAGTCTTGTCTCGTGGTCAGCCCTAATGTTAACCCCATGTATTTTTGTACATCCAACTTAAAAGAATCATATCTTTGGTAATAATTGATAAAGAAAATTAAATTTTGGCATACATGTAGTCACTTTTGTCATATTTGAAAAAGTTTATTAGAAAAAATTTTAAATTTATTAAAATTAAACTAAAAAAAATATTTTTGTTTACCCTGAGGCCACACGAGCCAGTACTGTCAAGCCAGTTTGCTACATAGATTGACTGTCAAGTTCGTATATGTGAATATGCTGTGACGTAGGCGGCACGCAACTTGTAAGCAAGTTGCTTTCAAGTATCTTCGGTCACGTTCAGCTTTTACTAGGATGGCATATCTAGGATTCTAAATACACATTTTTATATTGATTTTGCTTTGGCATCGGACTTCGATTTTTTCTTACTTAACCCCTTACTGCATGATTTTTTTTTTCTTCATGAAAAAAATGTATTTGATAGTTAATGCTAAATTAAAGGACACGTGTTTCAGGAATTTTCATTTGATTTGATAAAAATCGTAAAAATTGTATTTTTCATATATGGCACATTGAGCAGAAAACGAACTTAAATTATCTTAAAAATATAAATCATTTATTTATTGGAAATTATATGTAATGTGGAATAACATAAAAAAGTGTTGGTGATGTTGGCAGCGCTTGTGTTTGTATGACACGAAAGTATATAAGAAAAAACGACGGTCGACCGAAAAAAAAAATCGGAATTTGTTACCCTTGTTGCATTTTGGCTCAAATATGAACCAATGCAAAGGGAACATTTCTGCATGGTGTGCCATATTTGATCCAATGAGTTTTTACAACATGAAAGTAAAACTACTTCACCAAACTGAAAAAATTCAATATCAATAATATTTAGATTACTTTTTATTTACTGATATATTTTTTTGCAAGCACAACATTTTAGTTTTCTATTTTTGATACAATTTTGAATTTCGCAAACGTGCTCCTGCCCGGCTGAAAACTGTTTGACAAGTTTGACGAAAGAATTAATTGCCACAACTTATTTATAGATGGCGCTTGTTAATACAATTTTGAACGTATATTATACTTATTTCATACCTCATGCACAAAATAACAAAATTTGTTGAAAATTTAAAATTATTTAGATTTATATGGTTTGGCTCTATATATGAGCCACCATGCGGTAAAGGGTTAACCAAAAATTCCACGAATTCTGCATCAAGTCTTGAGATGGTCAACGCATAATACTTCCAATGCGTTGACGGATACATTGACAGACTTTTCTGTCGCGTCAAAGTAATTGGATTGATTTTCATCTAATTCTCAAATTTCGAATTTTTTAACAATAATTTTTAAAAACATTTGATTTTATGGAGGTTTTTTAATCCATCGTCATCGTAGCCATTCTTTAATGGCATTTGACAGTTCATACGTTGATAGATAGGTAATAAACTAAATTACGTCGTAAGACAAATATTTTCTGTCACTAGAGGCACACCACAAGGTGGGGTCCTTTCACCACTTCTATGGAACTTGGTCATAAATGACTTACTGACTGTCCTGGAGGGTGAAGGATTCAAAGTGATTGCGTATGCCGATGATGTTGCAATAGCTATATCAGGGAAACACCCCCAGGTTCTTACAAAACTTCTTCAAACCGCTCTTTACAAGCTAATAAAATGGGCAGAACGCTGTGAGCTAGGTGTAAACCCCCGCAAAACAGAACTTGTCCTCTTCACAAGGAAATATAAAATACCACAGATAAATCCTCCAACAATTAATGGTGTTCCACTTTCCTTTTCAGATGAAGCCAAATATTTAGGTCTCATACTGGATAAAAAACTAAGTTGGAAACCTAATATTCAAGAGAGAATTAAAAAAGCCACTGTTGCTTTATTCTCCTGTAAAAAAGCTATAGGTACTAAATGGGGTCTATCCCCTGCCATAACTCACTGGCTCTACACTGCGGTCGTAAGACCGATTCTCACTTATGGGGTAACAATTTGGTGGACTGCTCTAGATAAAGTCACGTACTGTGACCAGCTGAGCAAGGTCCAGAGATCAGCAAGTATGTGCATAAGTGGAGCTCTCCGCTCGACACCATCAGCTGCACTAGACATACTCCTCAGCCTCACACCCCTCGATATATATGGCAAGCAAATGGCTGCGAACACAGCCGTCCGCCTTAAAGCCATTTCTCAATGGACCAACAACTCTATCGGTCATACTAAAATTCTAGACTTATATGAATCTATTCCTTGTCATTCCGACTACACCACATCCAAACTAAATTTCGACAAAAGTTTCCAGGTCACCATACCCTCAAGAGAATCTTGGGACGTTGGGGACCCTCTCAAAGGTGATTCAGTTCATTTTTATACTGATGGGTCGAAAACTGAGGAAGGTGTGGGTGGCGGAGTGTACTCAGACAGACTTAATTTAAGTCTCTCCTTCCGGCTTCCTAACCACTGTAGCGTATTCCAAGCGGAAATTCTGGCAATTAAAGAAGCTCTGTCTTGGCTGAGAGAAAACGTGATATCAACATCGGATATACGCATCTTCTCAGATAGTCAAGCAGCACTTAAATCTCTCAACTCTGTCTCTACCAACTCCGTTACGGCCCAAAACTGTCGATCGTCTCTTGAAGAGATGGCGGAACAGTTTAATATTCACCTTCTTTGGGTGCCGGGCCATAGAGATATTCCGGGAAATTGTAAAGCCGATGAACTTGCCAGAAATGGAACTCTAATGCCCGTTTTGCCTAACAGGTGGAACATAGGTATACCGATCGCTACGTGTAAACTTTTGCTAAAACAAAACTCTGCAAGGAAAGCAAACTCTAGATGGACAAACCTTACTACATGTCTGGCCACAAAAGAAATCTGGCCATCGCTAGACCCTAGGCGCTCTAAAAGTTTGCTATCACTTAGCAGATCACAAATTAGCTCCGTAATAGGTGTCATAACAGGACACTGCCTTATAGGAAAACATGCCACAAGACTTGGCGTTTTCTCAAATGACTTCTGTAGAAGTTGCATGGACGAAGAGGAGGAGGAAACAATTCCTCACCTCCTCTGCACATGTCCTGCTCTTTCACAGAGGCGCAGACTCCTTCTTGGGGACTACTTTTTCAATGATCCAAGCGATCTAGCTAATACAGACATACACTGTCTCTCTCGCTTCATAAAAAGCTCCGAATGGTTTTCGTAATGAGGATAATCTCCTCATTCCTATCATGTGGTATCACAACGGACCTAATTATGGTCTAAGTGTGTCAGCCGTTTTCCTGACAGCCACTTTAACCTAACCTAACCTAAGACAAATATGTTTTTCCAAAATTTCCAAAATTTTTTCGCGCGAATTTATATATCTTTAAGTTTTTCAATGTATCATTTCCGTAGCAATCCTTCAATTTAATTTGACTGTCCATGGCTTGACAAATCGGTATCAGATGTTCCAAATGTTACCCAAAATCACCAAAATTCTCATTTTTTCCCAAGCAAAAAATATACTCTCAAAAAATTAGGTTCTTTAAGAGATTTTGTATAATTCATCATAATCATAACCATTTTGGAAATATTAAAATTTCTTGGTCCCTCCTCTCATTAAAAGTTGTGGTAGAAAGAATATTTAATTTTTCATTAAATGTTCAACGAAAAGCTATCTATATCGCTTTATAAACAAGTCTGAACGAGGCCACTGTCTTCTCTACTGGCTTCCCAACTGGCTTCGAAAATGGCATGCTGACGAGCAAGTTGCAAGTTGTATGTGTTAGTTAGAAAATTTAAATGTATTGTAACTTGTAAGCCAGCACTGGCTCGTGTGGCCTCAGGGTTAAATATCTATAAGTAGGGAAATAACTGAAGTATTTTTGTTTTCTAATACATTTTTATAAATATGACAAAAGTGACTATGTACAGTACTTGTGTTCCAAAATAAATTTTTTTTATTAATTATTATCAAAGTTAAGATTTTTAAAATTTTAATTTACAAAAATACATGGGATTTCTCATATAAAAGGAGAATTAGCCAAAAATATATGAGACCTAGGGCCTGTACCATAAAACTACAAGTTTACAATTCTATACAATAATTTGTTAACAATCCAGATTTTACAAGTAACAATCAATTCTGTTCCACAAAGAAACTTGTTAAACCTGCTAAAATATTTAAATTTCCCTTTATTGTACAATTCATTTGTAAAAGTTAGTTGTCACGACATGACGATTTGCACTTGGATTCTTGTTAAAGTCTTGTACAAGAAGCGATTGTTAACAAAAAGGTATTAATCGTGTACCACAAAGCTACAAGTAAACTTCAAATTTTACAAGGCAAATAGCGTGCTGTACAAGTGGGAAATTTGATATTTTTTTGATTCTGTACCACAAAGCTACAAGTGCTTGTAATAGTTAACAATTCATTGTAAAATAGTTTGAAAAATTCTACATACGAATTGAAAATTCTTAAGTAGTTACAAGTAGAATTTTAAGAGAATTATTAAATAAGTTTTAGTATTTTGCAGTTACATGTCGTTATCTACGCTTATTTTGGAAATAATTGTGAAAAAAATTTTCAGAACGAAGAGTGAAAGAGAGATTAAATTTATTGTTCTAAAGTTAAGTTGACACTTTTCTTCATCATGTTTTCGCTGTCTTACTAATATTAACGATTGCGAGAAAACATATATAAAGAGGGTAGACAAAAAAAGTGTTATACAAAAATTACATAACTACGTATGTAAAAACAATCTTAACTGTTAAAATGCAGAAGACATTTCACATACATTTGTTGGCCGTACGCTCGTTAGCTCGGAATTTAATTGAACATATTTGCGAAATTGTGTTACTGATAAAACGATGTTTTTTTTTTTTGATTCGGACGAAAGTTATGAAGCTGAAATCCTCTACATATACGAGTATCAATATTTTTTTTCTTGAAAGCATCAATCGTTTGTGATATTATGCTTTGACTTTATCCAACAAAAAATCTACTAGTGAATTGTACAAAAACGGGAAATCTTCATAATTAACAATTGTAACAAAAATCTTTGTGGTACAGAAATAATAGTTACTTGTAAAATATTTTTGTTAAGCTAATGTTTGTAGAATTGTAAACTTGTAGTTTTTTGGTACAGAACTGAAATGCGTCTAGTTTACCGAAAATTTTATCAAATATTTGGTACACTTGTAAGTTTGTGGTACAGAATGAGAAAAAGACTTGTAATTTCCATACAGTTTAATTTTTGTACAATAGTAAAGTTTGAAATTTACTTGTACCTTTGTGGTACACAATAAATTATAATATGTTGAAAATCACCTCTTGTACAAGACTTGTAGTTTCTTGGTACTGGCCCCTAGTCTACTTGGTGCCCAGAAATGAGACCTATGAAAATAATTAGGTACTATGAAGTGTAGCAATGATGAATATTTTTGTTGTCCTAAACGATGGGAGTTGGCTTAAATAAGCGACCAAAAAAATAAGAAAAAAACATTTTGAGAATTCGAATAAACATAGACGAATTGTTTTATATTTTGAAATACAGTTCTGTGTCCATATTCAAAAATGATGATCTTATATATCTCAACTGTGGGCACTAGATTAACAATTATTCCCATTCATTAAATTCGCTTAATCGATAACAAAAAAGTTGAATTTTCATACTGTTCAGCGATTTTTCGCCAACCATGATATTATTCGCTATTATTGGCCATTGGTATAAAAGTTCCTTTATTTTGGGGTCTATTCAGTTCATCGAAAGTTACAAATACCGTCATTTCAATGGAACATTATTGCAATTAATTTTTGCTCTAATTGCAGTCCTTATGGCCAAATACTGCATATCCCCCATTTTTTACAGATAATTGTAAATTCAAAAAAATTATGTACTAGAGCTATGCTTTCCAACGATATATCATTCGTTCGTAGGCAATAGGTAGACCAAAATGGCAATTCTCTTTTCAGATTTTCAGACGTCTTGGGGGCCGGGTTAATGTTAATATAACAATTTTATAGAATTTTTTTTAAATTTATTTAAAACAAATTATGGGGGAGGGTGCCTCCTTAATAACCACCTTTATAACCACCCTTATGTACATACATTCATTTTCTTTGTAAACTCCTTCTTTTTCTCTGTAAATAGTCGAACAGTTTTCTTTCCCCTCTTATGCCACTGAACTATAAAAGCCGTTAGGGAGTTTGGTGGACAAAAACTGAAAAAAAAAGAAAATGTCTTCTGTTTTTCTTTTTCAAATTTAAAAAAAAGCATATATGCAAATATTTTCCTACTTTCAATATTCTTTTGCTGCTTTCACATAACTGACAAGAAGCCAACTTTTCTGACATTTTGTATAGATACCTTTTTCTTATTAAACACATTTAATACGTACAACATGGCCAGAAGACGTGAAATGAATAAAGGTCGTCTTTTTTTTTAGTTCTTTTCCCCTAAAAGTATTTTTAAGCGATGATTTTTTTATTAATTGTAATTTAAAAAAAAATTTAAATAAAATAAGACATCACTTGTCTAGAAGTGTCCACCGGAATATAAATTAAACATTTTTTTATTCCAATTATTTCTCTATTCACTATATTTTCACCAAAAGAAGAAACCATTTTTGTTTGTGTCACTAGATTCATTAATTTTTTTTTTAATCGAAGGAAACACAATTATTCTGAAAATACCACTCATTTGCATAATTTAAAGTTAATTAAAGAATCCTACTTCACCTGAGCTAAAAGGGGTATGCTTTTTATGGTTGCATAGTTCTTTAAATGAAAGTTTAGGGTAATATTTATGTACGAAAATGTACTTTAGTCTGCACAAAGGTTGATGGAAGAAAAAAAACGAAAATAAAAAAATACTTAAAACAGAAAAAAGATCACCTGTGTTTCGGCAAAAACAACTCTCTTTCCTGGCATTGCTCCAACCCCATTCGGCATCCATGTTGATATCAATTGAGGCTTCAACTGTTCGTGGTCATGAACAATGCAAATCTTACTCGAGTCCAATGGTTCATCCGAAAAATGATACAAAATCGAATTGAGGAATGTCAAAGCGGGATTCTGTGATGCAATTCTAATCATGAAAAGGAAAATGGAGAAAGACAAAATCAAATTCCGTTCTCAAATCTAAATTATCTGTTTTTTTTTTTTTTATTTTGTTCAGTTTGTATTGAAACTCACTTAATAGCTGTCCTTGCATGTTCATCTTCATCGCTCAGTTGCATTTGAACTGGTGGTAGGACAACAATTCTATTCCATGGTACAAAAACGGTTCGTGTAAGTGGACGAAAAGGTGATCTCTGGAATTGTAAAGTTACAGCACCTCCTCCATTTACCAGCACATCAAACCTGAAAAAAAGTACTTTTTGTTTTATTTTGAAAAATATAAATCTTTATTATTTTTTTTTTTTTTTTATTCGAAATCAAAGTGCCTGTGGACATTTTTTGCCATTCTGTATTTATTCACCCCTTTAGTGCCGGTAGTATACTAGATACAAAAAAAGGTAAAAGTTATACGAGTTTTATGATTTAACAAGAGAGAAAACTTTGCAAACAATCGCATTGCAAGATTCACTTTAGGGAATCAGTCAAAAACGAATAAACAGTGAACAAAAAAAAATAGAGAAATAAAAATAAAAATGAAAGAAGCAAAAAAGGAAAATGCCAAATACTGTCCGAGATAAATCACTTCGACTAAATTAATTTCAGTTTTATAAAGTTAGAGTTCTTTTTTTTATCATTTGCTCCCAGCTGTGGGACAGACGCACCCGGTTGGCTAGATCTAGCTACTTATACAGTTAACATGTCTATGGTTTGGCACGGCAGCAGTGGCAGTGGCGGGAGAATTGTGGGGCAGGCGGCAGTGGGAGATCGACCAACAACCACCCAACCGACCTACCATCATTTTAAAACTTCTCCACATTCAGTAAAGTTGCAATGAAAAGTTTCACAAAGAAGTGGGGGCAATTTGTAGTCAGATTTAAAGACCGCTTAGTAGGGCGAAATATAAAGTATACGCCCGAGTGTACGCAATAAGGACTTAAGAATAACTTTTTTTTTGTTGTTGTTGCCTGAGCATTTAATTTTGTGTGGCACTGCTTGCAGGCAAGATTTATTGTGTATGTTTGTGTTTTTTTTTTTGCTATTGTTTCTCTGAGACAAATTATCTGGCCTTGAGGTAGTATAATAACAAACCTAAATCATTTTTGAAGAAGTCCATTTGACCATGAAAAATTAGAATTATAAATGAAATGATGAACAAAAAATAACAAATGACAGTGTTTTGTTTGCATTTAAATACAAACAGACATATTTTAAAATTAAATGTGACCTCACATGAATAACTTTATTTTTTTTTAAATTTTAATTATATATTAGGTAAAGGTACGTCTAGACTCTAGACTAATTCAAATCAAAGAATAGCAAGCAATTATATGAACCTATTGTATGTGTTGTGTATGTAGGTAAGTTAAATTATATCAACATCGAATGTTATGCTGGCAGAATAGGATCCATTTTCTTATTTGAATACATTTTTCAAAGGTTAAACATAAAAAATACATCGCATAAGCCTTATCCTTACTTAAGGTGTTGTCGCCAGTTGTAAAATAAATAGGCAAATACATATAACACATACTTTAAATGGAGGTCTATGGTAAGAGCAGCGAGCTATTTACTGGATGGCTTCTTTTTAAATGGATGTTGTTTTGACTGATTAGGAATCTTTACGCACAAAAAAAGTACAGCAACACAGCACTAAAATTAATTCCTATAAGCTTTGAAACAGAGCTGTACAATTACAAAAACTAGAACCTGTACCAGAACCAGGACTTGTACTTTTACAGGGTAGAGCTTGGCAGAGACGGTTGTATTTAAAAAATCAATAAAACGCAAACTGTTTGAAAACAACCAATCTTTTTGAATTTTTGAACAACAACCAATCTTTTTACTTTCTTCCGATACATATATCCATGGGAAATTTTAGTTTAAGCAGTTTTAAATAATATATCAGCCAACTTGTCTTAGTTTTCATGCACTCATTCAAGCATTGTTACATGCATTTAACAGCTTCCAGAGTCCTGGAAAGAAAATTCTTGGAAGAAAACCAACTTGTATTAGGGATGTAAATGAAGAGGTTTTTTTTAATGATTCGTTGAATAACATCTCCAAAAGGCATGGGCAGGGCACCCAGCTGTTTTCATATTGAACAACTGGAATATATTTGAAATTGTAGTCCGTATCCTTACGATGTTTTCTGGGTTATATAGTATATACCCTTCCCTTATGCCCACTGTTTATCGTGCAAACAACATATCCAGTAGGTACTCTGGATTCTGGAAGGCATGAAGTGACGTTACAATTCAATTCCGCATAGGAACTCGACTGCGGAGAGCGGTATTGGAAATGCTCATATATACTTAAGTAACTGATACTTGGTACTTGTATCAAACACTTGAAACTACTACTTGACTTTTTTTGAGTACCATCTCCAGGGTACTGAAGTACAAGTTCCAGTACCGAGTGCTTGGATACAAATCCCTGAAAAAGTTCAGCTTTGAAGAATGAAAGTTGTCAAAGATGTTTTTGAAAAACAAAACCAAATGTAATAAATACATCATTGATCACACCAATTGGTTTAAAAGAAACAATATATGATTTAAAATTAAAGTAAAGAAGAAACTGGTGGACAGAGTAATGCAGTTTTATTGTGACACTAGACGAAATTGACATTATTGTAATTTATAGGCGTTCTTAACCTCTTTTATATTATTAATAGTTAAGGAAAATAAGATATTCACTTCGAAAAAATTCCGACAAAGCTGAATTTCGGTGGAGAGCTTCAGTTCTTTGTTCGTAACATTTCCTCAAAAGTACTTCAAATTTGAAGTGGAGCTCAAAGTTTTAGGGGGAGGGAGGTAAAATTTAACTTTGGACCGCCATAACTTAAGAACGAAATGACGTATAGATACAAAGGTCGTTAATATGTCATTTTGTAGATAATTGCGTACTGACTACAAGTCGTTTTTATATCATTTTGCGAAAAATAAAATTCTTAGGAGTTATTAAAAACACTATAAGAAAAAAAAAAAAAAACAGATTTTTAAGATGGCGGCATTTCCCTTCCGGTACCACTTTTAAAACTTGGTTCATTAATAAAAAGTATTTTTCCAAAAATAACCCCAAACAAAATTTCCCCATCCAATAACATAATAAATATCCTCCCATATTACATTTTCTGACTAAATGTACTGCACCAAAATGTTTTCGACCGTTTTTAACAAAATCTATCAACTGTATGTCTAGAATTTTATGAGCTACAATGTATACCTACAACATTTTTCAAAAAAAATAAGAGCTTTCGAGTAATTTAGAAAAAAAAGTGCATTTTACCCTTTTAAGGCCCCTTAAAACTTTAAGCTCCACCCCAAATTTAGGATAGTTTTGAGTTTTGAGGAAATGTTTAGGGCAACAAAATTAAGCTCTCCACCAAAATTTAGCTTTGTCGGAATTTTTTCGAAGTAAGGACATTTTTTTATCTAATTTTTACTACACTATAAGAACTTGATTTAAGAATTCATACCCGCAAATGCTGATTATAATTTTTATAGTGTTGTGTACTGTCACATAGAACGATTTACATCTTTCATATTTCAAGTTGCTGTTTTAACTCGTTTTTAATATTTAAGCCTAGTGCGCTGCTGATGCGAAATGAAATTTTCCTGCGGTCTCCAAAAAGACCACAAAATGCTTACGAAAACAACGCGGAAAAATATTTATGGAGAGTTTAAATAAATCGAAATTTAACGAAAAAATCAAACAAAAACAGTCCTGTAATGAAAGAAACAACAAATAAAAACACGAACAAACACAAATGTCATTTTACGCACACAATGAATGGTCCGGGCAATTAATTCATTGCGAAATGAGAGTGGAGACTTGTCAAAACAATCTAGTATAATCATCAATTTCGCTGGTCGAACAGCGTACCACAGAACGAAATGCACAGCGAAATTTTGTATGTATGGGATTTTTCGTTTCGTATCAGCAGCGTACTAGGCTTTATGTGCGAGACATCTATAAATAACTAACTGACCCTGCAAACTTCGTTCCGCCTAAGTTTGTTAGTGAATGAAAGTAATAATCCTTAACAAGGGAGATGCTCTAAAATGCAACAACTACTGAGGAATTAGTCTCCTCAACGTCACTTATCCTGTAGAACCGCTTAAAACCCTTTGTCAACGATCTATCAGTGTGGTTTTAGGCCAGGCAAGTCAACCGCCGATAAAATGTTCACACTCCAATACTCACACTCGCTGCTCCGTCAAAATCGGTAAGAAACCACCGAATTCTTTGATGTTAAGAAAGGTCTGAGGCAAGCCGACGCGTTATTATGCAACCTGTCTAACATCGTTCTTGAAGCGATTGTACGCAACGCACATGTCAACAACAGCGGTACAATTTATCAAAAGTCCGTTCAATTGCTTGCATATGCGGACGACGCGACGTAGACGTTGTCGGCAGAACGAAGCGAGCTGGGGCAGGCGCATTTGCGAGCATTAAATCGGAGGCGGCTAAAATGGGATTGGCGGTTAATGAGGACAAGACGAAGTATATGCTGTCATCACCAAAGGAATTTCAACATCAGTGCAGAGATCAAACGAAGAAAATTACTCTTGCCAATCGCTGTTTCTTCGGTCTAAGAAATCATTAATGTAGTAAGGTCCTCTCTCAGGGAACCAAGGAGACTCTATACAAGACCCTAATCATCCCGGTCCTGATCTATCTGGCAGAAGCATAGACATTAAAAAAATCGGATGAAAGTCTGCTAGGGTGCTTTGAAAGGGAGATTCTTTTAGGGTGATTTTATGTCTGGTGTATATCGAAGGAGTTTGGATGTGAAAATTCAACGACGAGATATACGGGCTATACAGCGACGTTGACCTGGTCAAAAAGCTGAGAATAGAGCGGCTGAGATGGCTGGGGCACGTGGAGCGCACCTGCCCGACGAGTCTTCGAATCCAACCTAGAGGAAGAGCCCGTAACAGGTGGCGCAAACAAGTGGACGACGACGTCAAACAAATTGGTGTGCGCAACTGGAAGCGGATATCTAGAGACAGAGCTGGCTGGAGGAGCTTGTTATTTAACGCCGAAGCCCATCATGACCGGTGAGCGCCATCTAAAGTAAAAGTAAAGTAAGATAGGTCTTGTAGTGTATACAAAGGGAAAAATCGAAAATTGAAGATTTTCAATTCAGGGGCTGTGGCATCCACCCATTTTCTCAGAATTGTTATTAATTAAATGGATGGATCACTTCGGATAGTTGCAAAATAATAAAATTTGGTAGACTGGTAGAACATGTGGTCAATACAAAGAAGATATTGGAACATTTAAAATTATCCTTTCAGGGGCGTGGCACCCGCCCTCAGAATTGATATAAACTATGTGGAGAACTTCTGACTGTCGTAGAATGATGAAATTCGGTAGAGCGATAGGACTTGACATGCAAGCAAAGGGAAAATTAAAAATTTGAGATCGCAGAATTAATATTAAATATATTGAGAGCACTTCCGATTGGTGCAGGATTATGAAATTTGGTAAAGTTAGTTTTCAGGTGAATACAAACAAAAAGTAGATATCATGAAATTTTCCATGCAGGGGCGTTTGATCCATCCATTTATGTTTATGTTTTCTGGTGTGAATAAAAAAAAGATAAATAAGAAATGAAACAGAATTTTTTTATAAAACAACCTAATGCTATTTTAAACAAAACCACGTACCTACATACATAACTATTAGGTAGTCACAAAAAGAAAAACCGATACAATAATGCATAAACTGAACAAAATATTGTTGTTGTAATGACAAATAAATCATGTTTATTTTGAATAATACAAATCCTTTTACTGGAAAATTGTATTTTTTAGTACCACACAGGAAACAGAGATCAACACTAAACCAATTTTAAGCATTCTTCCATCTGTGTTTTTGTGTATAAAAATAGGTACGTTCTGTAGGTATAAGTCAGAATGGAATGAGAACGCGCTATATCTATACCGCACTATATTGGGGTCAACGTTAAATGGCAGTTTAACTGGAAGTGCTTACATTTTTCGAAATCGTATCGTCTCCTGTCATTTATGTGTGAAAATACCACCTCCCCCCCCTCGCGACTCATACAAAACCTTCCCCCACCATCCAAAATACACACATGGTACGAATATATACAATAATGTAAAACCTTAGAGAGAATATGAAGGAGAATAAAAGATAAAATTCATGGGCGGGACGAAAAAGGGTTCGTTTTTGAGAAAATAAAACGATTTATGATATCCTCACACTTTGTCCCAGTGTTAACTGCATAAGAGACAGGATGTGACAGCCATATTGCGGGCATTTCCCTTTAGATCATAAATGTGAGAGGAAGTGTTCGTTTTCTAAGTAGATATAGTATAAGAGTATAGCTATATACTTTATGTTCCATGTATAAGGATCGATTTGTCGGACTTTTTTTTCTTGTGTAATATTTTGTTTTATTATTACTTTGTGTGTGTGGGTGTGTTCTTTTTTATTTATTTTTGTGGAAAAAAGTTCATAATGTTTAAGACCAACACCTTCATCAAACTTGTGTCCCATCAATGGAAATTGACCTTTTTGCAGATAGGAAGGATGAGATGACAAGGATTTTCATAATCTTCTTTGTAAGAGTGTATTATACTCCTTTTTTATCCTCAGAATATATGTATAGATGTATTCTTAGATGTCAAAGGCT
Organism: Melangyna quadrimaculata; assembly: GCA_949320155.1. Classification (NCBI taxonomy): domain Eukaryota; kingdom Metazoa; phylum Arthropoda; class Insecta; order Diptera; family Syrphidae; genus Melangyna; species Melangyna quadrimaculata. Next base: position 52,679,709 of record OX439484.1, read on the forward strand.
AGATAATGTATTTATCTTACTAATGACAATGAGTATAGTTGACAAAATCAAATTACATCACATTCTATGTAAGGATATACCTAAAAGCAAATCACCACCATATACATATATATATATATATTCATATTAAGAGTATCAAATTTCACCGGAATGTGGCTAAGCTTTTGAACATAATATCACACATCCACATTTCGATGTTCAAATCAGTGAGTTCAAGCGAATATATTGTATAATGCAATATGCAGATGTGGCTCGCTGAAATAGTTTAATTGTATATGATGGGAAGGTATGCTGACTATAGAACATTCAATTGAGTTAAGGTATATTATAATTAGTTACTAGATTGAATGTGCAGATAATGGAAACAGTGGTGAGGATTATACAAACCTTATGTTGTTGTGTATATAAATGGATTTCCTCTTGCATCATTAGATTTATAATTGACATCTGGGGATATTAAACAAAGCAGCCAATTGAACATAAGATAGGATCTTCAGCTTAGATCGTATTAAATTATAAAGTTGTAAGATTCTTTTATTATATACAGGGTGATTGGTATAATGATAATAAAAATAATTTTAACTATATGCCTGTAAGACCTCTGGTCTTTTTAATGCAATGCACGGCACTAGTTAGAGGGAATAGAAGGAAAGGAAAGATATTTCTTGCCACAGTGGATTGTGATTGTGGCATCCAGTTGAAACTGGGGAATATAGAAAAGAGTGCAAACTAGACTGGGGCTCGAACCCACACATCCAGGTTAGCAGTCAAACAGTACATCCACTGTGCCATTGCCACCCCCACGAAAAAGCTGTAACTAGTAGGTTGGGCTGAGACAAGAAAAAAATGGGCACGACTGGATCGCACAAACTTGGTCTTGTAGCTAACAACTTGAACGTAGCTTAAAATTGTCAATGTGCATATGTGGTTCTATAACAACATTATGATGTTATTAAAAACAATTTTAAAAACAATTTATAATATAAATTATAACTATAATTTACTAAACATACGGTTCACAGTGTTGGACAATGTACAAGAAGTATGAGAGTAAATTGACAGCAGCTAGATGAAGATGCTTCGCATGACAGCAGGAGTGACAAAGCTTGATCGAATAAGAAGCAAGAGAATCCGAGGAAGCCTACTCGTCAAAAATACCATCATGGACAAAATACAGCATGACCAACTTAGCTGGTACTGTCATGTACAAAGAAGATGCCATGAGAACCCAGTTCAAAAGGCAAAAGCACAAGACGATCCAACACTATTGTGGAAGAAAGGCAGGTGCAAAAACTACTGGATTAAATAAATGCAACGACACCTGCATTTAGTTGGCCTCAGACATGGAACAATCCAAAACCGGGTCGCCTGTCGACGTTTTCTGAGGTCAACCCGACGAACCCCATAAGTGGAACTTTAGGTGAAGCAGTTGAGTGGGAGAGTTGTGGTCCCCCTCGAGATCATGACAATCGCCGGTCAAATGGAGAAGAACAAGAGCAAATCTGATATGCGTGGGTTCGAATCCTATGTTCATAAAAAAAAAAGTTTTTCAAATAAAATTGGATTAAAGCTCAGCACCACAAAAAGAAGACTGATGAGTGCAAAAGTGGCAAAGCACGAAATAGCTATATCTCCAGCCAAACAATTTGTGGTATCGCCTTTAAGTTGTTGTTGTTGTTCAAAAATTCAATTATATTGACGGAATAAAGAATGGTCAAGCCTAATAAGCTGACATTCTAGTACGAATAGTACAATAATAACAATTATAAAGAACTATAATTTACTATAAATTTGTTTTTTTTTTTTTTTTTTAATAGCTTAAACAGATAGATTGATTCAATATAGCTTTTAACTGAAGAGTCCAAGTGAGAACGCCGGAACGAAGCGCCAATTTTTATGGACTAAAGGCCGTTAAAAGCTATATTGAAACAATAATTCAACAAGTCCAATTAAATAATGCTAAGTCTTCTACTTGGCTGATGTATTTCAGTAGTATATAGAATTTGTATCATAAAACACACTCATATTTAAACAGATAGAGCTCAAAAAAAAGTTTGCCATCTGATTTGTTTAATAAATGTTAATTTACGAAAAAAAAATTTCAAAAATCGTAAGAGCGGTTTTCTTAAAAATTAATTTTTATACATACAAATTTTTGAACATTTTTAAAAATAAAATTTGGTATGCCAACTATTAGAATTAAATTATTTACAATTTCACAAAAATTTTAAAAATATTCATAAACCCGTTTTCAAGACATTTTTTTTAAAAATCCAAAAATAATTTTTTCAAAAAATTTTGTATGGAAAATTGTTACGATTGTTAAGTTGTTATTCATAAAAAATTTGGTTGAAATCAGTGTAGCCGTTAACGAGAAATTTTAAAACAAAAAAATCGGTTCTATGACAGGTACCGTTAATAACCGTTATAAAAATTTTTGTTTGTACCAAAATATAAATTGTGGTGTTTTAAGAAGTTAGAGCGGTTTTTGAAATAACACAGTTTTTGTATATTAGATTTCCCCTCTAGGGAATCCCATAAGAACCTTTACACTTAGGTTTGAAGAAAATCGCTTCAGCCGTTTAGGCTGCAGGTCGAGGTATAGACATACAGACGGACAGACAGACAGAATTGTGAGAACCACTTTTTTCGCGTTCTCTATCATAGTAATGTTAGGGAAAATTATTATCTCGATCTTTTTTGCACGAATCCTAAACTTACTACGTATATCGCAAGTAAAAGACTGCTTTTTAAGCATCCGAGACGAGACCGATACGAGACCTTATATTTGGACCGAAATTTACAGAGAGTCTAATAAATTAAAAAATCCAATTTCAGTTAAATATTTATTTTAAACTGCACATGTTCAAACTATAATCGAAAACATTTGGTTCCAATAATCAGCAGGTTGTCCGGAAATGGTATTTTTCGGTGACGAGACTGAATTGTACGATTCCGACACGAGACCAAGATGAGACTGAAAATTTTCGATTTTAACGAGACCGAGACGAAACTTACAAAAGTCTCGCCGAGTATCGTCTTGTGGCCAGCCCTTATCACTGGTACACGCTTGTCAGTGCGTTGTGAACGATTGACGTTTGAAACCTCAAAACATCAAATGCCTACCACAAAATAAATCTTTGGTGTGTAAATTCATTTACATTTTTTTTATTAATTTTTCAAGATGTTTCAAATTCTAAAAGGACGCTACGCAAAGAACAAACTGAAAATAAATGAGGAATGTGCACCAACTGAAAATGTACACAATTTGTTCTTTTTTTCTTTATCCACCTGTCAAAGCTTCACCAAAGTTTCCCGTACATTTTGCTCGTGAAATAACCGTGAACGAAAACTCTCCACTTTGTTCTCCACTCAGCTTCAAGAGCACGTTCCCGAGTGAACGAAAAAGTGAAATTTGTATGGGCTCACGAGGTGGTTCACGAGTATGTTCTATGTTTTAGAAGGATATGACAGACGAACTGACGAGCCTATCACTGATGTCATATCTGGGAGACATATATTAATTTCTAGTGACTAGTACTTTTTTGCGTGGCAAAAAATCCTAATTTCTGTTTTTTTTTTTTGCATTTTACTCATACTGAAACAAAATTTGTACTCCAATAATAGACCCGGATATTTTCTAGAAGTGGAATGTGTGATGTGTCACAATTATATTGCTACTTAAATAGCGTCAAATGTAAAAAACATAGGTTTATTACATTCATCTTTTTAACGGCAAGTGTTATCGAAAATTAAAAAAAAATTAAACATTACATAACTGTTTATAATCTCGAATTAACAATTATTTTTTTTGCAGCTATAATTTTAATGATATCCCTTTTATAAAAAAATCATCGAAAATGCTGATACTAAGCTCTATACTCTGAAATCACTAATTTGACGGAAAATATTTTCAAAACAATTTGAAAACATGAAAATTATCTACAAAAAAATATAATTGCACTTTTGTAAGTGAAAAAGATTAGTGGATACACATTGCGACTTCAAAAATAGTCAAACTTTCTAAACGTATGATTCTTATAAAAAACCCGTTTGGGCGGAAGGAGAAATGTTCCTAAAAAAATTGACTTAAGATGAAAAGAAATTTATCAAAAAACAACAAAAACACTAACAAGGTCATGTGATAACATTTTTTAAAGCTAGAAATCCCTTCCTTTAATTTATTTTCAAATAAATTTTAGTGAACAGTTTGACTAAAACTATTTTTTAAACACCAAATTTTTAAAACAAAATTTTGAACTTTTTTTTCCTATATTGTACGTAAATAAAAAAAATAAATCGGGTGGCACAACGGCTCATGAAGAACCAGGGCCTAGTGACTAACAACTCGCAACCATTCCTGTGTGCGCCTGTCGACAGGAATGGAAGGGACCTACAATTTTTATGCCGAATCCGAACGGCTAGACGAGCAGCACTTATTCGTGACAAGTGATACTCTTGGAGGATTTGTCAAATCCTCGCAAGAGGCAGTAGCCCTGAAAAAAACTTTTTAGTTTTAAGGTGGACGAGGCTGGGAAGTGAACCACAGACCTCCAGCGTGACAGTCGAACGCACTAACCATTACGCTACGGGCTACTACATATTGTATATTGTACGTAATCTCCTCATAAATTATTAGTCAAACAGCGGACTTTTCAAAATATTATAAAATTTTGTAAACAAACTTCTTAGAAAAAACAAGAAAACACGAAGCTGATGATAAAAATCAACCAGTTCCTGAAATAATAATGATTTAGCCGGATTCTTCGTAGGTTTATGAAAAAGTTGGTTCATTTATTTTTTATTATTTTGAAAGTAAAGAACCATCCGGTTTTTAGTGTTTGAAGAAAAATTGGCAAGAGCGTTTAATTTTGAAAACAAAAACAGTGCTTAATTACGTACAATTTTGAAAAAAATACAAATTGAACATTTTTTTGTTTTTCAAAATTTTAAGTTTGAAATTTATTTTCTTTAAAATTATACTTGTACACCAAAACAACTTTATATAGAATAAAATAGAAAAAAGATTTCCAGCTTTACAAAATGGTATGACATGGTATTGTAGGTGTTTACTGTTTTAAGTCAATTATTTCGGAAACTACACGTGCTGCCTAAACGGGGCGGAAAGGACCCCTATCCGAAAAGATTTTTGTATTGTCTAGATCCTGCCTAACTACACTGTTTAGCTTTTTGTCACACCTTAAGCGCATCACCCTGTGTATAGGGCTAGCCACGAGACGAGACTCTGTGAGACTTTTGTAAGCCTCGTCTCGGTCTCGTTAAAATCGAAAATTTTCAGTCTCGGTCTCGTGTCGGTCTCGTAAAATTAAGTCTCGTCTCCGAATAATACGATTTCCGGCCAACTTGTTGATTATTGGAACGAAATATTTTCGATTATAGTTTGAATACGTGCAGAAGAAAATAAATATTTAACTGAAATTGGATTTTTTTAATTTATTAGTCTCTCTGTAAATTTCGGTCCAAATATAGAGACTTTCCTCTAGTGGCTAGCCCTACCTGTACACTTATACTAGGATTTTTTTTTTAATTTCACGAAAACTAATCCAAAGCTGGAACTTCGTGCTTGCTTAGAGTGACTACACGACTTAGGTTTGAAAGAAAGAAAATGCGTTGTGGAAAGAAAGAATATTTCGTTGGATTATTTTTAATGGCTGGGCTATTTCGATAATATTTTGCACTATTCTTATACCTAGCCACTGAATTCGCACTAAACGCAAGTACAGAAAGTAGAATGCTTGAACCGTCTGTCGTCTCAATTTGGCCTTCCCATTGCGTTAATCAGAAATTTAAAAACATTGGATATCATTATTTATCTTCTTTTTAACCCACTTCAATTTTCCTAAACGATCGCACTGGTGTTTGAACATTTATAAGGGAAGTCATAACCTCTTGAGTGTTCACAACATATGTTAGAAAAAATATATATTTAAAACTAACATCTAACAAGCAATAGACACAGAGGTAAAGACACATAGGTAAAGAACGGTCTTTTATTTTTGTGTCTATCAAATACATACCTGCGATTACAATCTTTATGAAAGACTATAAACAAGAATATTTGATCAAAGGTATAGATAAAACAAAATGTTTACATAATGTAAAAGCTGTCATTGCCTTTCCGATGTTAAAGTTATCATAGAAAGTATCTCATTACAAAACTTTTTTCAACTCTTAAACAAGTTGTAAGAAAAAAATACATACACACACAATACTCTTTTCACGATATCATTCAAAAGTCATCTTCCTCTCAGGCCGAGCCACTCGGATGGTCCCACGCAATAACAGTTTCTTGTATTTGCATTACTATCCATAACCACTGACCTTATTCCTGATGGTAAATGCTTCAAAGGAGCAACATAGATATAAACATTTCAAAACAAAAAATATAAATAAATAAAAAAATAACTTCAAGAAGTTCTTCTATTACATTCGCAAACTTCCTTGAACTTTACAAGTGCTTTTTGGCATGATACCTACTATACTTTTCATATTCTACTCTTATTGCATTTTCATACCAAAGTGAGCCAAAATAAAAAGGAAAAACTACACGTATATATATTTCAAAATCTACAGGACGAATAAAAACAAAAAACAAGAAAAATGTTTGTTTACTTTCAATCGATTTTTGGTTTTTAGTTGCCTCCCCCTGTTCAGTGTTCATACATATTTATCGTTCGAAAATGTTATTTCCCAGGATGCAACCTGACGTTGTGTGGCGGTGCGGTACATGAAAATGTGCAATGACATAAATATTTTTCTTTCCTAAATCGAAAAGGATGTGACTGATGTTTTTTTTTTTTTTTTTATTTTGTGTTTTGTTCATCTGTATCCAAATAAACATCACAAAGATATCTGAATTTAGGACATTCCTAATCTGAATCACCTTTGATGAAAAAAAAAACATCAATTCGGTCAATCATATTGATAGCAAGGATAGAAACATCCGAGTAGTTTTATAGATATATGTACCAAGTGACCCGGTTTGACGGTTTGCTTTGGTTATATTTTAAAAAAAGCCGCTGAATAAAATGAGGGTGCAGAGGCAGACAAGCTTAATTAATATAAGAACATTTCTTTTTTCTTTTCAATTTTGTCCTTTTTGTAAGATTGCGGTCTTTAAAATTCTAAAATAAAACTGATTTGGTGCTTCATACACATATACATGTTGGATAGCAAATAAGTTTCAAGGTACCTTTTCATTTCTACTCAAACTAAACCTTTTGTGCTCGCATCACACCCTATAATACAATGGCAACGATGCAATGATGTGGAATGTTAATATCCTGATTGATCTTTGGAATAAATTGGAATTTGATGGAAATGGAAGGTCCTGAAGCATGACAATACAAATGATTTGTTTGTTTTCAATGCTCAAAGTTTTATTAATTTTCTTTTAGAACAAGTATTGTGCTAGTTTGACTGAAAAATTCACGCTGAGAGACTGTAATACAAATCATAACGAAAATTAAAAGTACATAAGGAAACCACCTCAGTGTTAAGTTATCACCAATCTAGGTGCCCTAATTTGAATGTACAGCAGGAACCAGTGATAGTCAATACCAGAATCATTTGCTCTTTAAGGTAGACTATTTCCTCACTATTCCCACAAATAGTCTACCTTAAGGTGGAAATAGTCTACCTTGATGAGCAAATGGTTTTTGTATTGATTATCACTGGTTCTTGTTCTAGATGCAAATAAGGGCGCCACCTAGATTGGTGATATCCTAACACTGAAGTGGTTCCTCTATGTGTATAAACTGAATGATAATACAAATTCTTAGATAGTTCGCTGGTATATATTTTAGGGAAATTTAAGTGATCTTTCACTTTAACTAGATAATAGAGAGCACGGCAGCACCCTCTCTACAGGATCAAATTATATCTTCAGTACCATTGAAGTCAGAAACTTAAAATTCGCAGTATTTCTTTAGCTCACCAGGTTCAAGCAACCCATTTTTGTCTGCGTTGGCAATTTTTTGAGATTTTCGCATTTTTCTCATTTTCTAAGGAACTTATGTAAATTGTTCCAATGATAAAAATTGTAGAACAGAAGCTTTAACAAATTTTGATATATCTTTGTTGATATTTATGCGATATTCCAGTCCAAAGTAAGAGCTTTTGAAAATTTGGCTGATAAATCAAATTGAGCCGTGAGCGCAACGGCTCGTGAAGAACCAGGGCCTATACTCTGTTCAGTTCGTATTTTCAGTACAGGGAAGATAGGGTGTTTGCCTCTCACCCTTACTTTTATGTATTTCAATAAGCTATCTCTTTTTTTTAAAAAAGCTTTTGCATTTTCCATGGTTGCCGTATCGCGCATTATAAATTGGCATATTTATCTCTTCTTCTCTCTCATTCAAATGTCAGTAGGGTTACCAACTGCTAATTTTTTTATTTTTTTTTTTTGCCAAGGGCTCGCAAACTAAACTTATTTCCTTTTCTTATTCGCTTTTAAAATCAAACTGTCGGGAAATGCCACAGTTTTTTGAATGCACACAGGTCAGGTTAAAATAAAAAGTGTTTTTTTATTTTATATGGGGTTTTCCAGGTTAACTGGTATACTGTTGCGTTTTTCATATAAAGAAAAACCAAACAATGTTTATTGCTTTGTTTGTGTTGTGTATTCTTACTTTTGTATGACTTTTAAGGATAAGGTTAGATAAGATTATAAGATTTATTTCAGGAAAAAGGATTAGTAATGCCTTATTAGAATTTTTAGAAAGGAAATAAATTTTATTTTATTAACCCTTGTTAAAATATTACAATAAACACGAAAACTTATTCTTTTAATTTTTTTTTTTCATGAAGTAAAAAAAAACTATTTGGCAATTCAAATTGCAGTTAATTAATGAACCGAACGCCATTTGGCTGATAAATCAAATTGAGCCGTGAGCGCAACGGCTCGTGAAGAACCAGGGCCTATACTCTGTTCAGTTCGTATTTTCAGTACAGGGAAGACAGGGTGTTTGCCTCTCACCCTTACTTTTATGTATTTCAATAAGCTATCGCTTTTTTTTAAAAAGCTTTTGCATTTTCCATGGTTGCCGTATCGCGCATTATAAATTGGCATATTTATGTCTTCTTCTCTCTCATTCAAATGTCAGTAGGGTTACCAACTGCTAATTTTTTTATTTTTTTTTTTTTGCCAAGGGCTCGCAAACTAAACTTATTTCCTTTTCTTATTCGCTTTTAAAATCAAACTGTCGGGAAATACCACAGTTTTTTGAATGCACACAGGTCAGGTTAAAATAAAAAGTGTTTTTTTTTATATGGGGTTTTCCAGGTTAACTGGTATACTGTTGCGTTTTTCATATAAAGAAAAACCGAACAATGTTTATTGCTTTGTTTGTGTTGTGTATTCTTACTTTTGTATGACTTTTAAGGATAAGGTTAGATTAGATTATAAGATTTATTTCAGGAAAAAGGATTAGTAATGCCTTATTAGAATTTTTAGAAAGGAAATAAATTTTATTTTATGAACCCTTGTTAAAATATTACAATAAACACGAAAACTTATTCTTTTAATTTTTTTTTTCATGAAGTAAAAAAAAAACTTTTTGGCAATTCAAATTGCAGTTAATTAATGAACCGAACGCCATCAAAAACGTCCTCAAATAGTAATTCTTCCTTAAAAAAAAAAAATACCCAACAAATATTGTATAGCAGAATCTTAACCAGGAAAAAAAAATAAAACGAAAAGATGTAAGCAGAAAAACACGAAGTGACAACACTTAACACACATACATAAAATATATGCTCTCAAAAGCTATTATAAAGCTATAATTCTGAAAGCTTCATAGTAAAAACCAAAGAAAAAGGTATTAAGGTCCAGTTTTTTGACAGTGGGTTATATCTAGTATGTGACTTTCATAGGCTTTAATTAACTAATACTAATCAACCAAAATTGGCTAATAGTCATGGGTTCTATTTTTTATTTCACAGTTGAGTGCAATGCAAACACCAGCCTGCACGTGTATGTTTGAAAAAGCTCTCACATAAGGCCTGTACTGAAAATACGAACTGAACAGAGTATAGTGACTAACAACTTGCAACCATTCCTGTATGCGCGCGTGTCGAAAAGAATAGAAGGGACCTACAATTTTATGCCGAATCCGAACGGCTAGACGAGAAGCACGTATTCATGACTTTCGCAAAATATAGTTATTACTTTAAATTAATTATATCTTTAAAACGGTTGTCACATAACGGGTCACATAATGTATAAAACTTGCATTCGGATGTTTTCGAAAATATGACCCAAAGAAAGAATGAAAAAGAGAAAAGAATTTTTGACATTTTAAGTTTCGTTGAAATGTCGATATGTTCTTAACGGTGATTCGTAGACAAAAAATTGTTATACATTTTTTTCTTTGCGGATGGCAAGATATACAAGTTTTGTAAAGAAATATACTTTTCGATATCACGTACTATTTCGGAGTTTCATTCGAAAAACTGATATTTTCGACATTCAACCTTGAATAAATTATTGCCGATACGATCTGGTAATGGACTTTTGCAACAATATTGCTAATATCGAAATAAAGATAATTGCGCTTAAAAATCCTCACTTGGATTTTTGTTGGCAGATAAGCAATTTTGTTCATATTTTTTCTGAGCTATGAGTAGATGGTATTCACCGTTTCCTTTATTTGGGTAAATTGATCATTAAACTTTAAATATGTATAAGGGAATAACATGGCTTTTCAGATTTTTATCATTATTGCTCTTATAGCTAAACTATTAAGATAACTTTTTTGCACAAGCAAACCAAGTAGGGCAATCGCTCGCATTCAAGGACTTCTCAGGTCGCCGTACCTTTTTTGCATGGTTTCAAGGCATTTTAATAGTTATTGTCAGTTCAGGACTGAGGTATGCACAGCAAAATATACAAATGTAAGCTCTTGTGCTTGACATGAAACACCTTTCACCTTTCATATGACACTCATGTTGAGCAGCAAGAAAGTAGTTTATATATAGATTATAATGCATCTATTAAACAAAGTTCAACGATTTAAATCAGACTATTTTACCAAGTAAATAGCCTAGCCAGTCCTTCAGAATATAGGAGAGAGATTTATCAAAGGTATGGTTATATTATTTATCGGCTCAAATTTCTCTCTCTCTATACCCAATTTGTATGCTAAAGTATACCTCACCTATTCAACACACAAAACAGAAAGAAAGAAAATCATGTTTGCTTTTCAATTCCCATGGTTAAAACTTTGCACATAAAAAGTTAATTAAATCCTTGACCTAGATTGAGAAGACATTTTGTGCTAAAGCACAGTTCAATGATTTTATATATATCTATACCTATATACCTCATTTTTTTTCATCATCATCATCATGAATACCTATACTGTACACCTACCCTACACCCGATTATAAAACCTTCATTCTTTGTTGATGTTGTATTTTTCATCTTTTGTTCTGATGGTTCGTTCTATCCAAATTCTGTAGGATATTGAATTTTGAACAAAAGGACAAAATAATTACTTTCTTTAGATATGCCTACGTATCTTTTGTATTACTTCTATGTACCTATATCTAGATATTACACTTGCTTATAACGTGATAGCTTCTATGCTGGTGCATATTGTAAAAATCATTTTTCTTTTCACCCACCAGATATGATTTTTAAATTTGATTTCTTTTTAAGACTTCTGATTGCGAATAAGAGTTTGTAGGAGTAGGGGTGTGTGTTTTTATTTTTTTTATTTTTCGTGCGACTAGAACTTTGTTCTAAAAGAACACAAAAAGTATCACAAAAAGGTTGTTTATGATTTTATCCAAGACCCAAACCAAGCTTGGGCTGCTAAGGATAGCTTTTTAAGCACATTATCCCTTATTGTTTGTCCTTCATGATGTGTATGTATGAATGATGTGCAAGTTGTATAATGATATTAAAACCAAAACATTTACATACATACATATATACACAAATGAACAAAAAACTAAGAACCAGACAAAATAATCATCTCCAAAGGCAACCTCTTGCTGTTGCCATTTGGCTTTGAATTTGTATACCTTTATAATGTTTTGGTTACTAGACAATAGGTATATTATCTTTTTTATGTGTATTGTGACAATATTTTATTTATGACTGTTGGTTTCTGCACAAAGTTTTATTGTTTATTATAACGACTTCGCACATATGTGTTTTAATGACTTCTCCAGACAACAGCGTCATTTTGATTATGAAAAACATAAAAATAACCTTTCATTTAAACGCAGTTTCATCCAGCTTTAATTCTATGTATTTATTTTTTCTTATGCAAATATTATATTATATCATTGAGTTTATACACCTAGAGGAGCCACGTCAGTGTTAAGTTATCACCAATCTAGGTGGCGCCCTTCTTTGGATCTAATTCAAGAACAAGTGATAATAATCAATACAAGAATCATTTGCTCCTTAAAGTAGACTATTTCCACCTATAGACTATATATGGGAATAGTGGGAAATAGTCTTTCTTAAGGAGCCAAAGGTTCTTGTATTGATTATCACTGGTTCTTGTTCAAGATACGAATAAGGGCGCCACATAGATTGGTGATATCATAACTCTGACGTGGTTCCTCTATGTGTATAAACTAAATGGAATAAGCTCAACGATTATATCAAGATGTGTAGGTACTGGTAGAAAGTGTCTTAACTAAGTGCATTCCTAAACTGTCTTAACTAAGTGCACCACATAAATTTGATATAGGTATAGCAAATAGGTTACAAAAAAACAAATCAGTACTTGATAGAAAAATGCAAGAAAATCAGGAGGATTTCACTGTGCGCAAGGGGATTCAAAAGATAACTTGCCAACTAAACGAACTCAATTTAAGTCATTAATCATTACGTAACAGATTTTTCTGATAATTTTGAGTTGGATGAAACGACCTTACATGAAAAATTTCATGATTTCAACTTTATCCTTGCATACACCTGAAAACTAATCGCTTAACCAAATTTCATAATCCTGCACCAATCGGAAGTGCTCTCAAAGTATTTAAAATTAATTCTGTGAAAATTGGTGGTTACGATAGACGCCCACTGAATGTAAAATCTCAAATTTTTAATTTTCCTTGTGCTTGCATGTCAAGTCCTATCGCTCTACCAAATTTCATCATTCTACGACAGTCAGAAGTTCTTTACATAGTTGATATCAATTCTGAGAAAATGGGCGGGTTCCACGCCCCCTGAATGCTAAATATAAAATTTTAAAATTTAACCTTGTTTTGCAGTTTAACTTTGTTTGCAGTTCAAGTCCTACCGCTCTACCAAATGTCATCATTCTACGGCAACCAGAAGTGCTCCATATAATTGATATCAATTCTGTGAAAATGGGTGGATGCCACGCCCTCTGAATGAAAAATCTCAATTTGTAAATTTTGCTTTGGCTGCATTTTAAGCCCTACCGCAAACCAAAATTTCATCATTCTATGACAATCAGAAGCGCTACAAATAATTTATATCAATTCTTTGAAAATGGGCGGATACCACGCCCCATGAATGAAAATATCAATTTTAAAAATGTTTCCTTTTCCTGCACTTCAGGCTTTACCGCTGTATTGAATTTCATCATTCTACGACAATCATCAGATAATCCAAATGATCCAAATAATTTATATCAATTCCATGAAAATGGGTGGGTACCACGCCCCCTGAATGGAAAATCTTAAATGTTTGATTTTTCTTTTGTATACAAGGCCTAACGTTTTTCGAAATTACAAGATTCTAGGATGTCGGGACGTGCTCCATAATTTTGATCATCTGTCAGGGAGTCAGTCAGTCAGCCAGTTACGGTTTTTGCAATTTTTGCAGTCTTATATCTCGGGAACCACTAATGCTAAAGGATTGAAATCTGGTGAGTTGCCTAAGTCTGGTGAGCTTAGAAGTTTCTGAGTTTGAAGTTTCTGACTTTATTGGTACTGAAGTAAGAGTAGGGTTGAAAATTTCCTGAGTTTGATCCTGTAAAAGGGCGTAGTGCCAGAACTTGGCTGGGCACTACCGTACCGTGCCCTTTGAAAATTTTTACAAAAAAAAAACCGAATCATTTTTTTTTATTTTGCCTTTTTTCACATTTTTGTTTGTTTTTGTATAAAATCAAAATCAAAAACAAAAATTAAATTGTTATTTAATTTAGTTTTAAATATCTCCTCGTTTATATATGGAAAAAAAAAATATCGAACCGAGAAACTTATTTCTGTAAAGTGTTTTAAGTAATTTGCATATCCTCGTATTTAAAAAAAAAACAACAAATTATATGGAAGTGATGAAAACAAAGTGTTAGTTTTCTTAAAATTGCTTTCTCAATTTATTTTTTTTGCAGACGAAATATCTATAGTGCAATTGTGCAGACCTTCATACATAATTTAAATAAAAAAGCTCTTTAGCTTTTGTTTTTAATTAAAATTGTCGGCTGGCAAAACAAAATATAAGAAACATTTCAGCATAAGGCCGCGCCATATACAAAGAAAAATACTACATAGTGCATTCGAGTGAAATAAATTCAAAATAAAAGAAAAATTAATCAAATTTGGGCAATTAGCTGGAAGAAGGCTTTGAAAGAATAAAGTGTTAAGGATCAAGGATTAAGGATTTTTTTTTATTAAGCATGTATAGGTATATGTATAAGTAAATCTCTGGGCCAAGTGCTAGCAAGGAATTAATAATGGTACTTCATCCTTGCTAATTGAGATGAGTAAATCTGTTATTCGCATCCATCTTTGTTAGATGGAATAACCACGATTAGAACTTAGAGCAAAGGATAGTTCAACGCAATAGCTATTAGCTGTTCAAGAAATGAAACCTTAAAATACTAGTTCAGATGCTGTAGGTATGAAAAATGCCAAGTTTCTGTCTAGTTTGGGTAAGGCCTTAGTAAGTTTTCAGTAGGGAAAATCTAGACATAGAAAACTTGTCACATACTTGGCAGGCCCATGCTGGATTTCAGTACCAACAATTTAGACGAGGCAAACTTTTCAAAAACTCGTGAGGCCCTGCCTAGTAAAAACTTGTTGGACATGTATTGTAACCCCATCAAGAATGTCTCTTGTACACCAAAAACACAATTTTTATAAGCACCATGCAATTTCAGCATCATACGACACCTTCTCTCTTTCCTTTGTCTTCTATTGTATCACACGTTTGACTTTGGGTACGAGACATCTGTATAGGATTGTTCAATGAGGAAAAACCTGTACTTAGTTGTTATACCTAAAAGCAAGTACATACATAATGTATGAAGAAGAAACAATAACAATAGAAAAATTGTTTTTGTTTTTTTGTTTAGTGCAAAAACCTTCCAAGTTAATATTACATAATGTATGTATTTGTTATGCAATATGGAATGAAACATTTGAATACAGCGAGTTAGCCTAGTGGGTAGCGCATTGGACTGACAATCAGTAGATTGTGGGGATCAAGTCCCACAAAAGCCGGTATTTTTTTTTTTTTTTTTTTTGCCTATGAGGCAAAATGCGTTCATAATCGCCAAGTCCTGTGCCTTTGCTAAATCTTGCTAGTGCCTTACAAGAATCTATCTAAAACTCTCTAGTGTCTTGTGGAAAACTTGATTTTTTTTCTGCGCGGGACAACGCAAGGCTTTCAACGCAAATGGCTCTGAATTTTCTTTATTAAAGTTATATAAAAAAATGAAATAGTGAATTTAAAAATGTTCTCTGTACTCACCATCCACCCTGTCTTGTGAGGGTAAACCCAAAACGTGAGTCCCGATCCACTGATACACGAATGCCAACAATTCCAAGACCCTGTGGTGTTATTACTTGACCACGCATTACCGAGACACGACTACAAAAAAAATTCACAAATTAATTTTATTTAATCAAAAATAAATAATAGTTAAAAATCTTATATATTTTTTTTTGTTTTCTTCTTTCAGTTGGTAGATAGATATAACACATTGGTTACAGTAAGTGTAAAAAAACATAAATTAATTATTTATATATACAAAAATTAAGATTTGCTGTAATATGTGTAAAAAAAAACAAATTTCAATTTGTAAAAATAGATTTAAACTTTATTGGGATGCTTTTTTTGTTTTATAAGAAAAAAAAAATAAAAATAATTATTAATGTTTTTTTTTTTGTTTTATTTATTTTTAAGAAGATGCAAAAAACTTTGAAAAAATATTATTTTGAATTTTATTTACAAGAATATAAGAAATAAGAGTAAATATTAAAAAAAAAAAAACAAATTTGAAATTTCATTTAAAAATAGTAGATTAAAAATATATACATAAATTTTGTTTTGATGGAAGATTTTGGGCCAACATTTTCGTTAATCATAAGCTGTAAAATAAAACTTGTATCATTTTCAAATTAAATAATTATCGTCATAATGAATAAAGGTAATTATTATATTTGTATTTGTATATGTTTCAACTTAGCAAAGATTTTCGTGCCATTTGATTTCCATATCAAATATTTTAAAGTTAGGGGCTGAAAATTGTTTACCTATCCAATTTGATAAACCGACACTCCTGAGCTCAAATCCTGTTCATATTGTGAACACAGTATATATAAATAAATTAATAAAGCAGTTCCAAAATTAAAAAAAAAAATGAAAAATAGTGAAATATTGTGGAACGTATAGGTTGTTTTCCTTTTGACAGATCTAACAATAGGTTACAATTATTATACTCCTCTTAAAAAAGTTTAGTTGCGATTCAAAGATACTCGATTTTTATATAAAACGAAAATTGGGATGAAAAAGTTGGTCTCGCAATCCTGACTTTGTGTCTTGCATGACAATCCAACCCACACTTATTATTGATTAAAATATTAGTACCAAAAACAACGGTATTTTTGATACCTAGGAGTTCTTTTAGATTTTAACGAAAATTCGACAGAAAGTTCTTCTATATTGATTTGGATATTTTATCGTATTCGGTTTTTACCGAAAAAACAGGGGAGTGTTCACATGCAACTTTTTGCTTTGGTTAAGAATGCAATAGCTGCGCCAGATATGAGAATTTACATTCTTTCGTGTATTATTGTTGATGTGATGTGATGCCCCTGTCGCCTGCTGTTAGATTTATCTCCATTAAGCACTGATAATCTTGTAAAGGAGGGTTGAGGCTGGAATTGTTTATAATTTGTTTCTTAATTTCGATCAAGTTTTTCATTTTGTATAATGAATATGAAGTTGGCACCTAATTCTATCGACTATGTATTTGAATGTATGAAATTTTCTGCTACTTTCTTTTTCTATTATTTAAGGACCTTAATCTTGAAGTTCCGCTGAGATCTTTGCAAGTTACAAGTAAAGTGGTGACGCCAAGTCTATTAATCATTAAATTAATCGTATAACATATTTTTTTTGCAGTATTTTAGTATTTTAGAGGGGAGTAAGAGCAATAAGTGTAAGGATATTGTCTTTGAAAAAATGTTTATCAACTTTTGTATTTAAAGTGGTAAAATTCGAACTGACTTCCCTCAATCATATTTTTAGTAAGAATATTTATTTTACATACATACATATCATACATATATGTGATAAACGTATGACTTTTGATTTATGTATGCATGCAATTGTTTTGCAAATTCTGATTAAACATTTCTTTTCAATGAATGTTATATAAACAAATATAGATGTATTCTCAATATTTTTATTTTGGTTATTTTTTTGTATGTATTAAAAATAAAAATATAAATTTTAACACCTAAATTTAAAAAAACAAAATAAGAGTGTTTTTTTTTATAAAAGTTCCTCATTTTAATATTGTCAGGCATTTATTCAATAACAAAACAATGAAAATGGATTATTAAGTTAGTTATGTAGGTATAGGTACTTACCTATTATTTTTTATCCAATATGACTAAAAATGAAGAACCTAATTGAAGAATTATAAAAAATTATCTTTGCGAAAAGTTTACATAATTTGAACTGAAAAAATCGTGTTAGCATAATAATACCAGGGATCTAAAACACAGAACAACTAGTCCACTAAGTAGTCAACAATTACTTGTTCAACTATGCTTGTAAAACAATTAAAAATCATTTCTGTAACACAACAAAATCCCTTATAATTGTCAAAAGAAAAAAATTTCCTTCATTTGTTTTATCAGTTGAACAAGTAAAACCTTAACTACACAGACCTGATTTTGCCAAAAAGTACAAAAGTAAGAAATAAAAATGTTCGTCAAAGAAACCTGCTTGCAAAAAAACATACAAATATCGTTCTGAGAGATAAATTAAATCACCATACACAATTTTCAATAGTTATTTTTGCAAGCCTTTAGCTTCACTTCACTTTCTCACTTTTGTACTATTTGGCAAAAGAAGGTCTATGTAGTTATAGTTTATGTTAAGGCGTCCTGAATCCGAATTTCAACTTTGCTACTTCGTGCAAATATGGTTTCACAGCGAAAATCGCAAAAAACCTCAAAATTTTCGATCTTTTTCAGTTTTTTGCAAAAAAAAGTCAACAAAATATACACTTTTTGGAAAAATTACCTTCTACACTTTATAGACCATAAAATTTCCTACAAAAATGTTTTTTTTAGAATTTTCGGTTTGGCCAAAGAGTGTGGTAAAAAAAAGGCCAAAATTTCGTATTTTTTGAAAAACACAGTTCTCTCGTTAGATCTTTGCTTGTAACTCAAAAACCATGACTGTATTTGTAGAAAACCTATGCTTTTGCTTCAACAGCATTAAATTCTCTACAAGTTCGTTACCTCTACCTTTTAAATTGGCGAGAAAATGCACCGGTTAGAGCGAGATGAAATTATATGTCATATTAGAGGATCCACTAATAGGCTATAGATTATGTTATATAGAATGGAACTAAGACGTTCCAGGATTTTTATTATAAAAATCATTCAATGGCTCATTGAATATGAGGAAACCACGGAGCGTTTATAAGCCAGAGGGTGCAATTTTGAGGAGGGGGAGTAACTGCAACCCTTTTGGTTTTGTTATAACTTGAAATCCAAGCTTACTTGAAATTCAATTTCGAGAAAACTCCTAATACCCTTCCGTAGAGAAGGCCTATTCAAAAATTTTTTTTACTTATTAACCTAACTCAATTCCAGCAGAGATAGGTATAGAAATTGGTCCACATAAAAGAAAGATAATAAAATTTTCTTTAAAGTGACCGATTTTAAAAAGTGTTTTAACAAAAAATAAACCAAGATACGGTCGCTCAAAGTAAGCAATTTTTTCAATTTGTTATTACATTTACCTAGACATTATTTTTGTATTCTTATTTTGTACAATAAAACTTAAACGAATTTAATGAAATGAGAATAATAAATTAATACTAGTATCGCCAGTGGCAGGAATTCTCTTTTTAATCTACTATACAACATTCATGAAAATTTTGTTTGGGAACAATGACATAATTTACATTTATAGCAAATGACATCAGTATCGAATTTTATTCATAGATATTATGGTAATAATGACGCACTAACATCTCTCACTCCCCCTAAAAAAAACACCCTTTCATCACGGTAAAAAAAACATTTATAGCAAATTGCATTAATATCCCAGTATTTAAAAATGGTTTTGGGTAATATTTTACCTATTGTCCTTAAAAAAAGACATCATTTCATAAAAAGGACTTTAACGCTTTCTACAGGATACATGTACATATCTTTTCAGTTTTGGTCTCTTAAAAATCAGCGTTGAAAAGCACCCTACAATCATGCGTCATGTGATTAGATTGTATAATACAAAACATTTCAGCTTTATAAACTCCCGCTTCCCTCCCATCCTCTCCTCCTCTTTAAATGCGTCTTTACAAAAAGCCAATTTGTTCATTTTGGGGGACTTTGGATATGTTCTATCTAGAGGATGTAATTCTGCATTGATATCGATATACCAACAATAAAATTTCATGATTTCTTTCATTTACCCACATTAAATGTTCTTTCTTTTTTCAATTGGCGTTTACATATGAACATACATACATACATATACATATATATACGTACTTTTTTTAATTTGCCAACAAAATTGTAGAGTTACCACAATTCCTTTGAATGAACTCATTCATATTGTTGCCTTTTGCACATCACTCGCCTTTTCAAAAAAAAAACTAACATAAACAAAAGATTTAATTTTTGTTTGATTTTTAAAGTTAGCCTACTATACATCTACGTTTAAGAGTATCGTATGGAAGTTATTTTTAAGCAAAAATATAGAAAAGTGTTACTTTCTCCGCCTTACGGTAAAATATAAATTCCATTTTTTCACCAAAAAATCCAAATCAATACATTTCATCCTCTCCCAACATTGCAGCCTTTTAAACAAACCCCTTAAAATTATAAAAATCATTTATCTGAAAAAAATGCAAATGTCCATTTAATGCTTTAACGGCTGCAAACAAACATAATTTTTGGATTCTGCACATCTGTGAGGCAAAACCTATCCAACGTTATATAATTCATGTAATTCCGTTGAGTACTTACGGAGAAAAGTGTACCGTTATGTTTTCCTAAGGTTTAGCTAAGCATATTAATATATAGATATTAATAATAAATGATTGTTTTTACAGCTTTAAACAACTCTTTTGGTTTTTTAAGTAATATGAAAATCATACAAGAAAATTAATTCATACAAACATTAAATACAATTTTTCATTTGCTTGTTTAAAGCTGTAAACACAATCATTTATTATTAATAAATTAATTAATTATTCTCATTTCATTAAATACATTTAAGTTTTATTGTAGGTACCAAATACCTAAGAACTAAAATAATGTCGAATTAAACGTAATAAAAATCGAAGAAATGTCTTAAAACTTTTCAAAATCGGTCACTTTAAAGAAAGTTGTATTATACCTTTCTCAGCTGGAAATGAGTTAGGTTAATAAGTAAAAATATTTTTTGAATAGGCCTTCCCTACGGAAGGGTATTAGGAATTTTCTCGAAATTAAGCTTGGGTTTCAAGTTATATGCAAAAAACCAAAAGGGTTGCAGTTACTCCCCCTCCTCAAAATTGCACCCTCTGGTTTAAAAACGCTCCGTGGTTTTCTCATTTTCAATGAACCATTGATATATTTTTACAATAAAAATCCTGGAACGTCTAAGTTCCATTATATGCCTATGACATAATCAATAGCCTATTAGTGGCTTCCTGTATTCCAATTTAAGTGATGAAGGTGACAAACTTGTAGAAATATTTAATGTTTTTTACAATTACAGTCAAGGTTTTTGAGTTACAAGCAAAAATCTAAGGAGAGAACTCCAGTGGCCATACCATACAAAAAAAAAAATGCAAGACCATTTTTGTCGGAAGTTTTATGTTCTATAAAGTAAAAAAAAATAAATCGGGTGGCACAACGGCTCATGAAGAACCAGGGCCTATTGACTAACAACTCGCAACCATTCCTGTGTGCGCCTTTCGACAGGAATGGAAGGGACCTACAATTTTATGCCGAATCCGGATGGCTAGACGAGAAGCACTTATTCGTGACAAGTGATACTATTGGAGGATTTGTCAATTCCTCGTAAGAGGAAGTAGCCCTGAAAAAAAACTTTTTTAGTTTTTAGGTGGACGAGGCTGGGAAGTGATCCCAGACCTCCAGCGTGACAGTTGAACGCACTAACCATTACGCTACGGGCTATTCGACTTCAGCGACCCCTTAAACATAAAAGACGAAACATCTTCTTTATTTGTTTCCTGACCAAATCACCATTTGACTGGACTACATACTAAAAATGGGCTTGAGTAATGAATTATTTCGATTTCTGTAACTTTAAATTCAAAAGTTTCGACATGGTTTATTAATACATCTGGTAACTAAATTGCTATAGTAAAATTCTCAACAGATCTTCGAGATGTATGTATATGATTAATAGTAAATTGGTAATATCATGATACATTTCTGTATTGAAGAGTTTGGGAATGGGTAGACAATTAAATACTTAAGAGTTGATTTTTGACGAATTTAAGAATAAACAACAGAAAAAATCAATTATACAAAACTGTTGACTAAACCCTCTCCCAGAGGTATAGAAGACTCACATTTTATGTCGTTCAAATGTACTCTGAGGTATACCTCTACTTTTCATTTCTACAACATGCTACCCTTTCAATATTTCGGAAGCTTTTGTTGGACGCACAAGGCCCTATTATTAATATTTGTTTTAAAAGATAGCAACTTCTCTCATGCAACACACCTTTTTGACGATCCTCTATCCTGTTACATTAAAGGTTATACAAAAATTCATGCTTAAATTCAATTATTATGCATTTTCAAAAACTCCTCATTCCCGGTATCGTTCTCGCTAGTTAAAATTTTGTCTTTCTGCTGTAATAGAAATATGGACCTAAATGAATATTTATGCCTCTTTTTTCAATACGTTTTATTATAGTTTTTTTTTATATAAAGATTTTTATTAAGACTAAGAAATTTAGCTGAAATTTTAGCTCCACACTCCAGCATAATCGTATATCCATTTTTTAAAACTCAATATCAACCGGCATAGGGAAGTGGATGGTGTCATGATATATTTAATATACGTCCTATAAAAATGATACTATTTGAAGCAATCAAACACTAATGGCCAAAATAAAATATCAATAATAAATAGTAATAGACCAAAAAGACGAACGAACGAAAACCAATAACATTAAAACATCGCTCAACCGCAATGTTATGTGTGTAGAGTAGAAGGATGATGTCTTTCATTCAATTTATTTTCTTCAGCTCTTTGTATAGAGTTGAGATTATGAGAATACATTATGCCATTGCCATATATCCATATAATGGGAAAGGTTCAAGTTTTTATCTTCAATCCGCGACAAAACGTTGAATATCACTCCCGCCCACATCACTAACGCACTTATACTAGGTATACGAGTATAATAAAAACTTTAACACAGGACACAAAATAAGGTTATTCGACCAGGGCTAAATTTTTTTTGTGTTTGGCCATATTTCCTATTTTATTAGACAGACGGAAAGACATCATCATCATCAACATCATCACCGTCCTTGTTGAAGGGTAAAATTAAGTACAAAAGAATCCTGCTTTTGTTCTCATTTCCTATCTCCCATTCCCCAAGTGTGACCTTAATGATAAATCATGTAATGTCAGCCAGTTGTAAATTTAACTTTTATTGACTAATTTCAATATATAAATGCCGAATAGCAATAAAGTGTAATTTCGTTTTGGCATTATCCCCAAGGTATTATGTATGCTACTTATAAACATAATATATTAAGAAAAAGAGAAACGAAAGGATCTGAAGAAAACATGTTTCCTTGCAAATAATATAGGTACCATACCTATATCCTACAAATATCTCTGCTATAATGGTCAATTTATGTTTACAAATTTTAAATGGAATATAAGTCTTGTTGTTGTGAAATAATATTGACGATAGTCAAATTTATAATAAATATTTGAGTTCTAGCTTTTTGCTTTGCTTATGGAATATTTATTGAATTATAAATTCTCTATAAATAAGAATTTAAATTTTTACTTATGGAATTTTTATATTCTATTATCTTAACTGTTGTTTTGGATTTAATACCGAAAGAATATATATTGTAAAATGTTTTAATCCTATTTGTCATCAAGTCCAGTTCTTGATGAATAAATAAATATAATGGCTTTTGTTTCTGTGGTACTTATGTACCTATACTCATTCAGGGCACATCCTTTACTTAATATCGGCAAACCATTTTCAATATTTTTTGAATTTAATATTAATCGAATAAAATTTAAAAAAAAAAAAACTGGACTGAACTTATTTTGAAAATGTTTAGACACAATGGATATGTTTTTCTGTTGATAATGAACTCGTCCATAATCTGGAAATGATGCATAAAACAGATTCTCCAATTAAAAAGTGGTTTATAATTTACTGGGGTTTAGAGGAAATTGCTTTAATTAAACATGTTTACAACTGTTTCTGTTTGACACAAGGTGGCCATATAGTCTTCGGCACTTCACTTTAAACCGTTTTCCACCAAAAGGACTATTAGTCTAAGAGCAGAAATTAAATATTGGGAGTGGATTGATAGCCAAAATATGAGTAGGAGGGTTTATTTCGATAACAAAAGTCTGGCAGGTTTCTTTTTCAGCCTTTGACGGGGGTGGGGGTTTGAAAATTGCGATTTTCCAGTTTGTTTGTCAGACGTATTTCCACTTCAATGAACTTAAAAAAAATATATGCTCTGTCATTTTCTGCAAGTCCAAACGTCACAATCTTGGCAATCCGACCAATAGAACTCAAGATATAAGCTTTATAAAAGGACTTTATCGTCTTTTTCTTGGAGAAATTTAAAACACAAACAATCAACAAAACAAAGTCTCCAAAAAAAATAGATTAAGGTTGGCTTAAAACGCTCATATCTTGAGTTCTATTGGTCGGATTGCCAAGATGGTGACGTTTGGACTTAAAGAAAATGACAAAGGAGCACGGCATATATTTTTTTTAAATTTATTAAAGTGGTAATACCTCTGACAAAAAATGAAAAATCGCTATTTTCAAACCCCCACCCCCACCAAAGGCTGAAAAAGGAACCTGCCAGACTATTGTTTTCGATATCACGATATATGCACCTACAAACCCTCATACTCATATCTTTGTTATCAATCCACTCCCAAAATTTGCTGTCCGCGTTTTGTCTATACAAAAATCGAACTCAAATAATAATAATTTTCCCTAACATAACAATGATAGAGAACGCGAAAAAGTGGGTCCCGCAGTTCTGTCTGTCTGTCAGTCTTTCACTAGAGGTGAAATTGAAATTTCGTTTAGTCCAAGAATTAACCGTACGTGCCATACAACCAATATACGAAAATTGATTGATATCGAAAACGGTTCTAACGATTTGTATAACGAGTATGGTCAGTATTTTGGTAAAATAAAATTTACCAGCAACGGTTATTAACGGTAGCTCTTATATAACCGATTTTTTGATTTTCAAATTTCTTATACAGGAGTTTGACCAAATTTGTATATATGACAAATTTTGGGAGTGGGTAAAAATTCTGTATGACCAAAAATTTGTTTGAAAATTTTTAGAAAATACTATTTGACCAAAATTCTGTATTTTAGAATTCTATATTTCTAAAATCTAAAATTTTGTATATCCAACATTCTGTACATACATATATCCAGAATGTTTATGCCCAAATATATTGTTTTGAAGAAGAATTTACATAACAAAAACAACTCTAGCTGCGTTAAAATTTTAAGCTACGAGACCAAACTTGTGGGATATCGGCATAGCAATAGATAATAAATAATAGATGTAGAAGAAAAAATTCTATTGGCAAAAGAAAAAAACCGGGAACTGTCGCTCTATAAGAATGTGAAATCACACAAACAATAACAACAATTTCAAAGTTCAAAGCCCTTTTGAATCTCTTCACTTATAATATTTTGGTGTTTTCCATTGGTTAGATTAATCAATTTAGTTTTGCTTATATATCTGTTAAAATACAGACAATGACAATTTTTGCATTTCATTTGGCAAATGAATTGGAAGGAATTGAAAGCTATGCAGCCTAACTGCAAGTGTTATCACGAGAAAACACCTTTAAATAAATTGGTTTATATTTTTTGATTTAAAATCAATTTTGCAGATCTTAATTTTTCGGCCGAAATATTAATAAAATATACCAATACAATTCAGATCTGTCAGTTTGTACCTTAATATGTTTTTAGGATTGTTTGAATTTATTTCGATTGTGAAAATTTATGTTTAAGACATGAAAAGGAATTAATTTCTTATATTAAATGGAAGCAATATAAAATAAATTGGTATCCAAATACACCAAGCTCATTTTTTTCTTTTCTGAAAAATTCTCAATTCCGAGGAAAATCAATTTTTAGATTGAAATCTAAATTTACCAATGGAAAACACTATTAGTTGAGATGCACGATTACACTAATAGGTTTTAACTATCCTTTTTTTCTCAGAAAGCAATAGTAGGAGGTTGAAAGTCCTAAAGATAAGGACGATTTACTTTCCAAATAAATTAACTCGCAGAATAATAATAACGGATTTAGCGAAAATTCCTTTTGACATAATTTTATACTGAAATACAAAATTACAAACACAATAAAGCTCCTGAATACGATTAAATAGGCACAGAAATCCTTACAGAGAAAATTGATTATAAGCCAACAAAACGTTACTAAGAATTTCAAGAATGAAAAGACAGACAAGTAAGTATTATGGTTCACTAAACAATAATCAGAATATGCCACGGAAACCAGGTTTCAGAAAACTTCACTTGTTTTAAATAATCTTTTCGTTAAAAAAATCAACCACACCTTCCTATACCTATGTGCCTATTTACTAAATGATAATGGAATAATGAGTTATTGAATTTTAAATGTTGTATCTAAACTTACCAAATTGTTTTCCTGTCCAAAATTACAACACTCGCGAGCAAAAAAATGGAATCACTCAAGTTTGCCTTCTAAAAACAACAATCGCGATGGATACAATATCTATAAATAATTGTTATTGGGCTTATTTTGAACCTTGAATTTAAAACATCAAATTTAAGGGTAAAATCATAAAAATCCATTGGATATTTTTCGCGCTATCCGCTATAGTAACAAAAATAACAAATTATACTTGTTTAAATTAGGCAAGAGTTTGAAACATTTATAAGCAATAAATGCGCCCATAGTTGGTCTTTGGTGTTTTTTGTGCTGTTAAAATTGAATTTCAACATTATCTTGACTTGTTATTAGGCCTCCTAATCTTTGAAAATAATGGAAACCACACCTGTAGAAGTAAGTCAAGTTGTCACACTACTGCAACAAGCAATAAACCAATGTACTGTGTCCCGTCAGCTCGGTCTAAGCCAATCTTGCATATCAAAGATCTACGGAAGATTTGGACCAACTCGTAGGTTAATGTAAAGGCCAGGATCTATGAGCCACCGGATGTTATGACTAATTACTCGTGATGGCGTTTCTCCGAAATCGTGCTTTGACTAGCTTTGACGTCCAACAATAGCAGAGACAGGTACGATAAAGACTCGTAAGTTAATGGACAGTTAGGAGACGACTTAAGAAAGCAGACCTTACCACAAAATGTCCCGCCACGGGACTGCAACTCATCGACAAGTTCGAGTACGATTTTCACTATGCACTACAATTGGGAAGTAGTAGTAGAGCAATTTAAGCGATTTACGTTATGGGATGAGTGCATTCATTTAAGCGATTGACGTTATGGGATGAGTGCATTAACAATTAATTATAGATATTGTATCCATCGCGATTGTTATTTTTAGAAGGCAAACTTGAGTGATTCCATTTTTTTGCTCGCGAGTGTAGTTTCACGATTATGTCACATTTTCGTTTCTTACCCAGAATTTATTAGAAACATTTTTTATGAATTCACTGAAAAGCTATTCCTAATTTGAAGTGGAATACTGATTATCTATTATAAGAGCTCAGAAATGTATTGTATTATTTGTAGGTATTAAAAATTAAATCAACTTTATAATTATAAAGAAATTTGCAATGTTTAAGTAATTCATGTAAAAAATGTGTTGCTTTTCCAAAATATTCCATCAGATTTTAAGCTGGATAGATCTAAAAGTAAAAAATTGTAACTTTAATAAAAATTGATTAAAACACATGCATATACAAATATTTAAATTATTTAAATCTTAATATTAAAAATTTTAATATTAAATTAGCTGAAAAATAAAATATATAGATAACAATATTTTGAAAAACATTTTATTTTTCAGCTATAAAGATAATTTTATTAAATTTTTATAAATATTAAAAATATCATAATATTTTAAATGTATATTTCCTTAAAAAATCAAATAAATTGCTATAATACACATAATTTAATATTTTTGTCTCTAATAATAAAAATGTGGTATTAACATATTATTATTTCATATTTTTGTTCTATTTAAAGCAATTAAAAGCTTTCAAAAGTCAAAATATTTCTTTCATTATAGAAATTATAATGCTCGTCTCCTTAATTTCGTTTTTCCCCTAACATATTTCTTAGGCCTTGAAATTAATAATAATGAATCAATGTTATTTTCCACTCAACAAATATTTTAGACTTTTCTATATGCCTTCTTATGTATAAGCTTGAAATTCTTACTCTCAAATTTAGTAGACACAAATAAATAAAGCCTTTTAACATTTCTTTATGCGTTATCAAAAGAATTCGTTAAGCACTCAATTAGGCAATATCCATATACACATGCTATGTACCCTATTTAACGCTATTTGACGTAAATACATAATTATGTCAAATCACACAGGTATCATTATCATAATAACCCCTAACAATAACAAACAAACATATTTTCATTTTTGTTTTCTAAACAAAAAACGTTAAACTATTTTTGGGTTCCTTTTAATTTGGCTATTTTATTTGATATGTTTTGGGTTTGAAGGTATATCCTATTCATGTTTTGCATGTTAAGAGATCATAAAAAACAATATTATACCCTCTCTATTTTGTATTTTTTTATGAATTCTTTTAAGAAGCAAACTTTTTGTCAGAAACAAAAACAAAATAAAAAAAATTACCAATTTACACAAAATACCCGACATTGAAGACCATAAAAGGTGTATCTACTTAAATCGTGCTCTTATAGCAAAATCTATTCTTATAATCTTTGATGAGGTCAGGGCTGTATTTGCTTTTACGTAAAATGATGTGTGGCCTGAAAACATCTGAGGCCGTGGGTGCAATTTAGTGGCCTAACTGGATTTTTGTTCATTATTTTCAGTAGAGCAAAAATAAGAAACATGTTATTTTTAAACATTTGCAGTTTTGAAACAAAGAAACATAGCTTTGATTTTCTTTTTGCAATAAGCTCAAAAAATAACAAAGTTTTGATTCAACATTTTTCAAAACACCGTTATAACTGATTTTAAAATCAGATAGGCCACTATTGCACAGGGGAAAAATGTTAAAAAAAAAAACTAAAAATCTGTAAGGATAGGCCAAAGATTTGTAAATAAAACCAGTTTTTTTTTATTTATGTTGATATTTAACTCATATCCACTTTCAGCAGTGTAAGGATTCATAAAAGCCTTGGCGGTATTTGCAATAGAATTGTTATTTCTAAGATTAGTGTAAAAATTTGGTATGTATTGGCGGTAAACTGCAGAAGGTCCAGCAAAGCTTTTTCCTTCTCAAAATCCTTATAGGCTTTCTATCGGGGTATAAAGTTTTTAGGTTGATGCTTGCTAGGCTTTGACCTATTCTTTTCGAAATACGAACACTTTGAAATGGAAAAATTTCTTGAAGGGAATATTTAAAAAATCTGCACGATTGGATCGCACGAACTTGCTCTCGATGCCAAACATTGATGGCCGGCGCCCGTAGATACGCTACGTAATGGATTGCAAATATTTTTGTATATGTAACGACAAAATAAAAACCATGTCAAAATAGTAACTTTAAATTTTTTTCAATTAAAAAGTACAAGTGACCTCAACTCCAGAAATAATTGTGTTTCGCCCAAGGTATAACAGTGGGCTATTCAGTCAGTCTGTTATACCCTACTAAGACACAAATTTTGGTCGATGTTTACCGACTCTTATAAAAATCACAGCAAAAAGATACTGTGAGTTTTATTATTCTAGGGGAATTTGTTTAAACACAATTATTTCTGGAGTTGAGGTCACTTGTACTTTTTAATTGAATTTTATTCATTCACTCCACTTAAAACAGAAGTAATTTCAATATTTTAATATTTAAATTTCTTCATCTTTCTTATTTAAAATTTCTTCATATAATACAAATAGTTAGGGCGTTAAGGCCATATTTAATTTCATATTCTTCAGCATATCCGATGTCCATTTTTATCCATTCATTAGTTTTTTGTATAATCGCTTTCAAAATGGGGGGAGGGGAAGGTGTAAGTATATCAAACCACCATATATTCGTCTTGGAATAATCTAAGCATATGGCACATGACCTCAGGGCAATTTTTAATGCCCAATCTTATCCAATTAACATAATTTCAATATAATTTCCCTAGAAAAAGTTATAAGCTTTTTATAAAATGATGACTAAATTTTCAGCAAAACGAGCATAACATTACCAAAATTCAATGGTATGGTAATGAAACTTGGCACACATGTCTCATTTCTCGTAAGAAATAGGAATCAAAAGAGTCCATATAAATATTTGGGTCCAAAGGGTGTTTTATTGAAATTTTATTGAAATTATATTGAAATTATGTTGATTGGATAAGATTGGGCATTAAAAATTACCTTAAGGTCATGTGCCATATGCTTAGATTATTCCAAGGCGAATATATAGCGGTTTGATACTTACACTAGGGGTGTCTAATAATTTTTTTTTGTCAGATATTCAAAATGGGTATCGTGGATCTTGTAGCGGATACCCACACAAGTATTTCTACGTCCCGGAAATTTTTTAAAATGGTACTTCCAGACCCCGCGGCCGTTTTTTATGTAAAAAACACGTTTTTTTTATCAAAGTCAATAAATGATCAAGAATTTCGCGTATCAAACGCAGTTTCACCGACTTTAAAAGATTTCTTTTGACTCTCTAGGGATGCTAATAATAAAATAGCACAAGTAACTGCCCCTTAAAATTTAAAAAAAAATGTATTTTAATTCATACCAACTTATTTTAAATGCAATATTGTTTGACTAATTTGGATGTACTAAATCGCACTATAATGATAAAATCAACCAAGCCAATGACGAGATATGAAGGAATATACCCCCTAAATAAGTATAAGAAATGCAATTTATTTTAAAAAAAAAAAAAAAAAAAAATCATAACATTATTTCCATTATTCGATTTTGTTTGTAGAAACGTGGTATGCAAATTTATTAGAACAGTTCTACAAATTAGATGAAGTTTAATTAACATTGTTAAAGTCGTTTTCGAAAAAACTATTGATAAAACCCAAATCATTGTATGACAGCTATCCGTTCTAGATGAGCTAAAACAAAAATTCTAATATCACATAAAAATCCGTCACACCTGAAGCAAATCCGTACATTCGATGTACACAAGAACGCACAAACTCACAGACAAACATACCGATGTACGTCTTGAACAAAATCACTTTCTTAGACATCTTTATAATCGTAATGTTGGTTTTGATTAAAACATCGACTTTTTTTGGACAAAAACCAATACTTGCCCTATAAAGCAAGTAAAAATATTAAGAAGTGGTTGGCCTAAAAATATTAAAGCTTAATAATCTTGACCCCGTTAACCTTAAGTCCTTTTGTAGAGATTTTTCTATGTGAAATGTTTTTTTTTTTTCAATTTCAAAGTGGAGAAAAAGTGGTCTTTGTCATATTTATGACATTAAATGGTTTTTTTTTTTCTCGCTGAGCCATAATCTTGGTCACATTATCAGGGTACCTACTTATGTTTAGTTCATTGCACCTGTGAGCAAATGTAAAATAATTGGCCTAACTAAAGGATTCAAACAATAAAATCAAATGCGTCCGCAAGTCTGTGCGCAACTGTAACTAGATCGAGCAAGAGAGCCTAGTAGAAACTAATTTGCTTCAAATTTGGTAAAGATCTGATTAACTTGAGAACAAAATTTTTATTATATATATATATATATATATTTTATATTAGATTTTAATACATTTTTGCATTACATTTTAATACATTTTGTATTAGATTTTGTCTAAGCTTATCGAGAACGAAAATTCCATACAAGTATCTCGGTGTTTTTTTTTTTATTAAGTTCTCAAAAACAGCTAATTCAACTTTAATTAAACTGCGGACCTGTAAAGTTTAAAGTAATTGTAACAAAAACTGTATTATTCTCACAAGAATTCACTGAATAAAACAGGAATTTAGTATTTCTTTTTTTTTTTTTTTCAAATGACCACAGATATCGTTTAAATTTTGCAAATATGTAAATCAGTAATTCAGTCGACTTACTTTCAATTTTTTCAAAACAAAAACATTGCCAGACAATGGACTTCATTCCATTTTTGCAAAAAAATTGCTAACTCCCAATCTTTTTTTTATATAGAGAAATTTTACTTTCTATGAAATTACTTTATCTCGGTACTATTTTGAGTTTCGAAATGCACAAGGGCTTAAATAATTACTCACGTTAAGTTTCAATTTGCAGCTTTCGTATCTTAAAGCCTAATAATGTGATGGGATATTCACGAAAAAAAGTATATCATAGTAATAGACCAAAAAAAGGTTAAGTTGTTTTATAAACAGATCAGCCATAGAAAAATTTGAATCAATGGTTGAACATTTTCAAGGTCTCGTTAGATTTTTAGCACCCCATTTATGGGATATTCGCTAAAAGTGTGCCTTTTGAATAAAGGCCCCGAAATTGACGAAATTGAAGATTAGCCAGTATTTGGTCAGCCATACATTTTTTTTTTTTAATGTTTAAATACGTTTTTCATAGCACTTCAATTTTAAAACTTTCGAAAAAAAATAAATGTTTAAAAAATTTAAAGGTTGACCTCATTTCTGTGATATTCGAACAAAAAACACACCATCAGAAAGTTAAACTAATCCATATAAAAGGTCGACTGACTTCTAATTGATCCAGTCATATTTTTTGTTTTTCAAAAAGTTTTTTTTTTTTTGCAAGACCGTACAAATCTAGAAATTCCTTTGAAATTGGAAAATCTTCAAAAATTCTATAGAAAAAACTATGGTTGACCAATTACTGAAACAAGCTGGCTTTTCATGAAGATTTGGTTGAACGGTATTCTTTTTTGCGAATATCACATATATGAGGTGCTAGAATCCCAGAGTTAAATCCATTTTATTTTTTGTTAAAAAATCAATATTTGAATTGCGTACCTACTTCCTGAACGCAAATGTGAAAGATGCAAAATTGAATTACTCACACAAGTGTTGTTGGAACAATTTTCATGCTTCACTAAATTTTTAATTTATCTACAACCAAATATAATTTTGAACTGTACATAATTTTTAAAAAGTGATTCTTTCGCCAAAATTTTAATTTGCTCATCTCATTGAATTTGCTCAGCCAAAAATTTTATGAGCTCATTCATTAATTCCTCAGTGAGATTATTTGTCGTGGTGGGTATATGTTTTAACTCTTCGCTTGATCAAAATTTTAATGATTGGATTCTTCAGAAATTAAACGTGATCAAGTTTAAATTTTTGCTGATTAAATTGTTTCTCTATATGAACAATTATTTAAGCCCTTGTACTTTTCCAAATTCAAATTGCTTACCGAGATATAAGCATTTAAAACATCAATGTACCCTATAAATCAATTCCGAATTAATTTTTTCAGCAATCAAAATCAAAATCAAAAAGCGGCCCTGTTTCTCATCCCCTACTCAAAAAAAAAAGCCTTGTGCTTGTTATCACAATTTATAAATTTATTACATTTGTGCCTCATTACCTTCTTCTGAGAATGCAATAAAAGAATATAGCGTATGCGCATTATTTTCTCTACACAGTTGAGTCCTTTGATGGTGGTTTGGTTATATCCGGTATTCTTTTTTTTCAAATCTACTTTGACAAAGCTGCTTTTTTCTTAGATTTTTTGTATTGTGGCCTTTGAAAGGTCCTTAATAACTACGGTCTTCGTCGTTCACCGCATGACTGCATTTAGCAAATAATTTTAAATCACTACAAGGAGCTGAAGACGCACACGCACAGTACGACCGACACGATGTCTATTTGAACAATAATTCCATATGGCAATATTGGGGGCTCACAAATAAGAGTACCTTTTCCTACACATTAAGGAAGAAATACTATAACATCGTGAGGACCTAATGCGACTAAACGAAGTCGAATTATATATAAAATATAAAAAAATCGGTTTAAGATACTCATATATATAGACATACATATACATATGTATTATTAAAAATGTTTTTCACAACAAAATATTAAGCTCCCAAGAGGATGGTGTCTTCTGTACGTTTAGAGACTTTCCTGGCTCAAGGATAATAATAACAATAATATACTCTCCACATGAGCGTGAACAACCACTGATTGTGATTGTCTTCAAATGGCTGTCTTATTGTTTGCTTTGGGAGATAATGGTAAAAGGTGAATATTTAAGATATTTTTCAATCCTATATACCCTACTCCTTTCAATGAACTCCCGGGCGCCATTCCTATATAATATAAATACACATATCTATATATTTTAAGATCTTCAGTTTCACTTCACATCGGCCAAGGATATCACCTCTTTGTGTTTTGTTTCGTTGTAGTTGTTTTTTTTTTATTTCATTTATCCTTTGAAAAGGACATTGTTGTTTTAAGTTATTTTTATAGACTTCTTCATCGTAATATTACATTTAATATGGTTGGTTTGTTGGCGATAGTTAGAAAATGATTTAGGGTCTCCTGAACCACGAAAATGGCATAGTAGACGGATAAATGAAAATAACTAATAGCTTGTTGAGTAATCGAGCAGAACGAAACGGTTTTGGTTTTATTGGTTTACAAAAGGGATAAACTCACATTCAATGGGTGATTGAGTAAGGATTAGGAAGAAAAGACTTTGAAATTATAATGAATGAGTAAAGGATTTATTGAACAAATTTGGGAGTATACATTCAGTTAAGTTTAATAAATACAAATTTATTTATCATTTTTAAAATATGAATTATTTTGATTATGATGATTATCTGTCGCAAAAAATATGTCTTTCTTTTTTAAAAGACCAATATAAAATCATTTATTTATTTTAAAAACGACTCGTGCGTTTTATTTAATTTCAGATTTGTTTGAACAAAAGATTTTATTAATTTTAAAATTAAAAGCAAAATGTTAAACAATTCAACCGTAATACTCGCACTTTTAGGAATGCTCATCAGTTTACCCTTGAGCCCAATTTCGGACGTACCGTTAAGTATAGGGATTCCTTCTTTAGTCGCACAACAAGAATGTGAAATGCTTTACCTGACCCTATTTTTCCCCCCCATTTTGATATTCAGAACTTCAAAACCAATGTGCATCGGTATCTCCTTTTAAATCCTTCCTTGTTTTCCTAAGGCTCGCACTGTGCTAGTCATAATTAAGGGTAGTAAGAACCCCTTTAGTGCGCGGCATGATTAAAAAAAAAAAAAAAAAAAAAAAAAGTTAAAACCTATTTCCAGATTTAAATAGCATGCACGACTTGATCGCACGAACTGCCTCTTGTAGATAACAAGTAGAATTTACCTTGACATTGAAGTTGTATATTTATGGTTCGATAATATTGTATTTCTTTAACGAGAAAATGATTAAAACAACTTACAATAGCAAAATACAAAACAAAAAATGTGGACCAAATAAAAAAAATAAAAAAAAATAATTTTTCTTTGATATTATTTTTTTCGTAAAAAAATTTAAATGTCAAATTCTTTCATTCAAATTGTGTTTTGGAAAGGAAAAAAATAAAGACATTTTTTTCTCACTCGTCTTCTATGTTTAATCCGAATTTAAACTTTGCTACTTCCGATTCCGTACGATGAAAAGACCAAAATTTCGTACTTTTTGGAAAACACAGTTCTCTCGTTATAGTTTTGCTTGTAACTCAAAAATCATGCCTGTAACTGTAAGAAACCTAAAATTCTGCTTAAATACCAATAAATTCTCTACAAGTTTGTCACTTTTATCACTTAAATTGGCGCGAAAATGCAGCAGCTAGAGAGCGATGAAATTATGTATCATACTACGGGAAGCCACTAATAGGTTATTGATTATGTCATATAGAATGTAACTAAGACGTTCAAGGGTTTTTGTTGTATAAAAATCATTCAATGGCTCTTTGAAGATGAGAAAATTACTGAGAGTTTTTAAACGAGAGGGTGCAATTTTGAGGAGGGGGAGTAACTGCAAGCTTTTTGGTTTTTTGTATATAACTTGAAAACAAAGCTAAATTTCGAGAAAATTCCAAAATCCTTTTTTGTAGAGAATATAATTTAATATAGAATTGGCCTATAACTTTTCATTGAATTTCATTCAATACAGTCCACTAAAATAAAAACAAAAACAATATAACTTCTATTGTTTAGGTTTTGTCTTTCGTTATTACATTTTAAATGTGTAAACATAAAAAAAAACGTCAACAAAAATGCAAAAAAATCATTTTTTTGTCTTGTTTTTTTTTTTTACTTATTTGCCTATAAAAAAAAGTTTTTTTTCAGAAAAAGTCAACCAAGATACGGTCGCTTAAATTAAGCCATTTCTTTGATTTTTATTACGTTTGCTTCGACATTATTTAAATTCTTATTGTTTGCAACAAAACTTGCAAATTGCGACCCGGGTTCAAAAGAAAATAGAATATAGATATAATATTTAAGAAAATCGAGCAAACTATCGTTTTCAATTTTTGAAATTTCACCAACACTCTATTTGGAATATAAACGCGTGTATTTTAATCATGAGCATGCCTAAAAAGAGTAACCTTAATAATGACTGTACGAAGGAAAATCATTTTTGAAAATTAATATATCCAGCAATGTTATCAGAGTTCCAGAATAGGATTTTGGCACATTTTTACATTTTATTTATATATATTTACACCTAAATCCTAAGTGAATACCCTTCGGTAAATTGCTCTCATAGTAATCTTGGAATTTTCTTGTCGCAATTTTCACATTTTAGTCAAAGAAAGCATAGAGATAAACCTTCTAAAATGTCCTGCAAACACTTGGGTGTTTTGAAAATTCCCTCATTGCAAAAAGAAAGCTAGCTTTAACGTTGTTTATAACATCAGCCGGTATACACACGTACAATTTATTATTATAAAGCCCCACACACAAAAGACAGTGAGTATAGAGTGGAGAAAATATTTGACATTTGCATAATCCTTTTTCGGTGTGAGCTTGGTGCTCACCCTTTATACTTAAACGAGTCAGTGTGTATTAGTGACATACTATCTCTTTGGTCCGTGCGAGTTGCTACTATTTTAGGGCCACTGGCATTTATATGTACTCGAATACAGGAGTTATATAGTTGAAGTCCTTGCTGCTAATATCGCCTGACAAAATGTACGAGGATGTGGTGCACGAGGTATATTCTTCATTATTATAAACTATAGTGCACAGATACCTACCCAGTGTAGCTGTAGAAAAACGGGAGGGGTGGGCGGCAGAAGATGTTGCGTGCTGTGCGCTGGTAATGTAAGTTGGCGCTATAACATGCCATCAGTTATGGGTACAATGAAATATTTTCACAAGTGGAATGTAGGTCAACATTTCTTGGGGTATGTTTGCGTTTATATCTGCAGAGCTTACCATACATCAAACACACACACACACACACATACATTATGACTCTGTATATGGTTGTGTGTGTGTGCGTAGTGCATCCAATGTAAGTATGTTTGTCTCGAAGCGGTATTTTTCATTGAGTTTTTTGTTTTTCAGCTGGTTTTCTTTGAAGTGAAAATACTTTTATGTTTCTATTTTTACGATAAGACTAAGAGGCATTAAACTGCAATTTTATTTACATTTGCTGTAAAAGTGTAGAAAATATGCAAGCACCATAGGCAGTTAATATTTTGTATAGATATAAGTTCAAATGAAAAAAAAGACAGCTTCTAAATTATTGATAAAGAGTGAAAAATGCTTCAAATAACTTCTAAAAATCCTTTTTTTCTTAAATTTACTTATTTTTTTTTTACAACAGAAAATGAAAGCTAAGGGCCAGTTTTACAGTGATTACTTAACTGAATAAGTTGCACTTAAGTTTAGCATATTGGTACATTTTGGTAATTTTCGCAGTCTGAGTTAGTGACACTTAAGTGCGCAACTGGGGATACTTAAGGGCAACTTATTCGTGTAAGTGTGCACTGCGGAAATTGGCTTTTTGCGTCCTATATTTCGCACTTAAGTGGTACCTACTACTGTTACTGTGAGAATGTCCGTAACAATATTATCCTTGAGTGGTGCTTAGTCTTTATGTTCAATTTTAATTTATAAATTAGTGACGTCAACTGGAATTGAACCTAGACCAGCAACCTCTGAGGCGAATGCATGCACTACGCATTGCGCCACCGAGCTCACCTGAGCATGCCCATCTAATGTAGGGTTTTGTCTTTATAAATTGCATTTTGAGACAACTAGCATTTTTACTAGCCGAACACAAGTTGGTTGTTGACCATACGGGTTCCTTATCTTTTCTCAGTACACGAATTTCCCATACAATGGTGGCAGTGTTGCCGCTGAAAAAATGTATAAAGGGTCCCAAAAAGGGGCCCGACACCAAAAAAGGGGCCAATATACATAAATTCGACAATACAAATTAAAACACTATACAGGAGTATACCCTGCGACTTTTCAGGCTAAAGCTTGCTGAAGATTTATAAACGCCCTTTACACGCCCACTGCACAGGTCATACAGATGTCCCATCACATCCATAATCAAATCAAGAAACAGTGCATTTTTACACACTGAGCAAATTATATAATGTCGATTATAAGCCTTTCACAACTACTTCTATCTTTTCTTACAAAATTCACTTACACATTCAACAAAAACGAGAAAAAACTCACACGCACATGAAACGTCATCTCATGGTCAAGCTTTGAAAAGCCCTCAATGTCTTGGTCAAAACGTTTA
Organism: Melangyna quadrimaculata; assembly: GCA_949320155.1. Classification (NCBI taxonomy): domain Eukaryota; kingdom Metazoa; phylum Arthropoda; class Insecta; order Diptera; family Syrphidae; genus Melangyna; species Melangyna quadrimaculata. The sequence goes on from OX439484.1 coordinate 52,718,241, forward strand.
TTTTTTCAACATGTCGCTGCATGAAAATGGATTTTTTGGACTCTATTGGATTTTTTTAGACATGTTTATAGTCCTGCCATCGTTCATGGCCTGTGGAGGCGACCTGTTACAAGCTTTGTCATAGGTTTCTTTTTATGGGATTCAAATCTACACTGATCTTAGAGTGACGGTGATAAGACCTACTGTCAGCCCACCAAACTAACCTTCCCTCTTCCTGCTATCATTTTGCGTTTCTAATTCCAATTTCGAAGCAAAAAGACAGCGTTTTGTGAAACAAAACTTTGTGATCAATTTGTTTTTATACTTACTTATTTTAGATGGAGTAGTAGCCCGCAGCGTAATGGTTAGTGCGATCGACTGTCACGCTGGAGGACTAGGTTCGCTTCCCAGACTCGTCCACCTAAAAACTAAAGTTTTTTTTTCAGGGCTACTGCCTCTTGCGAGGACTTGACAAATCCTCCAAGAGTATCACTTGTCACGAATAAGTGCTTCTCGTCTAGCCGTTCGGATTCGGCATAAAATTGTAGGTCCCCTCCATTCCTGTCGACAGGCCCATACAGGAATGGTTGCGAGTTGTTAGTCACTAGGCCCTGGTTCTTCATGAGCCGTTGTGCCACCCGATTTATTTATTTATTTATATACTTTAGATGGCGCTCACAGCCCAGGATGGGCTTCGGCCTCAACTAACAAGACCCTCTAGCCAGCTCTGTCCCTAGCTAGCCACGTCCAGTTGCGCACACCGAGTGCTTTGATGTCGTCATCCACTTGTTTACCCCATCGGGCTTGGATTCGAAGACTCATCGAGCAGGTGCGTTGCTGTCCATACGCTCCACGTGCCCCAGCCATCTCAGCCGCTGTATTTTCAGCTTTTTGACCAGGTCAACGTCGCTGTATAGCCCGTATAGCTCGTCGTTGAATCTTCTCCTCCATACTCCTTCGATACACACCGGACCGAAAATCACACGGCGAATCTTCCTCTCAAAGCACCCTAGCAGATTTTTATCCGAATCTTTCAGTGTCCATGCTTCTGACCCATAAAGCAGGACCGCGATGATTAGGGTCTTGTTTAAAGTCTCCTTGGTTCTCTGAGAGAGGGCCTTACTACTTAAATGCCTTCTAAGACCGAAGAAACAGCGGTTGGCAAGAGTAATTCTTCGCTTGATCTCTGCACTGATGACATTCTGCGATGTAATAGTGGTGCCCAGGTAGACAAAGACCTTGACAACTTCGAAGTTATATCTGTCCATCGTGATATGTTGCCCGGTCGACGATGTTGAGATTCCTCTCCCGATGACAGCATATACTTCGCCTTGTCCTCATTAACCGCCAATCCCATTCTAGCCGCCTCCGATTCAATGCTCGCAAATGCTCCTGCCACCGCTCGCTTCGTTCTGCCGGCATTGTCCATGTCATCCGCAAACGCAAGCAATTGAACGGACTTTTGATAGATTGTACCGCTGGTGTTGACATGTGCGTTGCGTACACTGGCTTCAAGAACATTTGATCGACGGTTGACTTGCCTGGCCTAAAACCGCACTGATAGGGGCCGATCAGTTCGTTGACAAAAGATATTAGGCGGTCACACAGGATAGCCGACAAGATTTTATAGGCGACGTTTAGGAGACTAATTCCTCTGTAGTTGGTGCATTACCGAGGTTCCATTCATCGGGCATACTTTCATCCGACCAAATTCTGCAGATGAGCTGGTGTATGCTCCTAACCAATTCATCTCCCGCTGATTTAAATAGTTCGGCTTGTAAACCATCCGCACCAGCAGCCTTGTACGACTTAAGTTTGGATATCGCCAGCCGCACTTCTGTTATGTCGGGTGGACGTAACTCTTGGCCATCATCGTCCAAGTTGAATGAAGCGTTCTGCCTACTAGCGGAATCTCGGCTGTCTTCGCCATTAAGCAGTCTAGAGAAGTGTTCCTTGCAGATCCTCAGCACTGACTGTGTATCTACTACCGTATACCCACTCTTATCTCGGTAGGTTTCCGTTCTAGCTTTGTGTCCTTGGGTGGATCGTTTCACCCTTTGATAGAATTTTCGAATATCACCCCTGCCACTACAACCCTCAATCGACTCGGCTCCCGCTTCTCGTGCTCTCTTTTTTTCCTCCTGAGAAGTCGGCGTTCCTCTTTTCGTTTCATCCCGTAGAGCTCCCTGGCTACTCTCTCAGCAGCTCTTGTTCGAGTCTGCAGCATTGCCTGGTAAGCCTCGTCCTTAGCTGCATGCGCCAGCCGGCACTCTTCATCGAACCAGAGGTTTCCTTGTGGTCGCCTAGTGAAACACAGCACATCAGAGGCGGCACTTCTGATGGCTTGTTGACAGTGTTTTTTTTTGTTTTAATAAATATTGAAATTATTTACAATATGTAAACAAAAATTATTAAATTGAGAGTTAAATCGTTAAAATGCCCCGAATGTGCATTTTTTTAAAAAATTCGGAGCCACCGGGATTGAAGCGCTGAATGGTGGTAGCCCACTCAAGTGGTTGTTGAACATTCAAACATTCATAATTCATATATGACGGAGCGAAAGCTATGTCTAAAAGACTTAAAAATGAACAGATAACAGGTACAGTTTGAGGTGTATATTTTTTTTAAACAAACGAAAGACGACAGCAGACTTAAATACCTGAACAAAAAACAATCGGGAAAACTTAAACTGTAAAAAAAAAATTAATGATGAAAATGTATCCAATAAAAAACAAACATATGTATGCAGGTACATACATGAGTATCTAATTTATAATTTCGTTGCATTTTTCTTCCATGAAGGTAGAGATAGGTAGGTAGAGACGAAAGTGAGCAGACAGTGATCTTATAAAATTGGTATCGAGAATAAAATTTGTTGATTTCGAAAATCACAGGAAGACATTTTAGAATGCCATGCGACTAAAAGATAGGTACTTTGACTCAATTGAACCCCATTTTAAAAGATAAAAGGTACTTTTGTCGGTATTAAATTTATCACCAGCCGCTAATAATTAAAACAAAAAATATGTTAAAAAAAATTATTAATTACATTCGAAAATGTATGTTTTAACAAAATTTTTAAATTTATTTTAATATTTCAAACTTTTTAATATTTTCACTTTTGCAGAACCTTTTGTTATGACCTTAGCTTCGATTCAGGGCGTAACAAATTGTTAGTAAAGATGTAAAATAAAATTAAGAACACACACATTTTTGTATAAAAATTGATGCTATTATTCTTGATTCCAAGAATATGATTTTTTTAAGCAGTTTAGAAAATATTAAAAACAAAATATTTTTACCATGGTGCATATAATTGGCTCAGTCGTTTTCAAAATACTGAGTTTTCAAAAAAAAAAAGTTTCGTATTTTTTGTTCTTTCAAAAATTTTATACATACAATACATTTTTAAACTTCTTAGAAGCTTCTTCGTAAAAAAAAAATACCAATAAATACCTTGCTCTATAAAGAAATTAAGGAATTGCATTTTTATCAAAATTTGAGAACTGTTCTAGAGAAAAAATTACATTTGCTTATTGGTTACCAAAAATTGTATGGCAACTTCCGATGTTTTTGGTCCTAAAATAAAAAAAAAAAAAAAAACGTTTGGGCGTACCTTTTAAACATCTTTAACTTTTTGCTGAATAAACCGTCTTCAACTATACTTAAATATTCCCTAAATAAGTTTGATAATTAACAAATTACATTCCTGTTACATTTTTTTTTGCTGGATAACACAGATTGCAAATGTCGTATAAAAATTAACGTTTAGTCACTTGAAATGGATTCATGGGAGGCAGAACGGAAAAATAAGAAGAAAGCTCCACCAAAACAAAAAAGAAAACCCTGGCGTTTTTGTTGATCACACTCTATTTATCCTGCTGGTTGCTGGAGGGGGCTTTGATTAATGACAATTCAAGCGTTATCATCCCCCATTTTAGGGTTTTTAATGTAACTATGTATATAGAACTCTGCGAAAACACTCTTGAAAAATACACCCACAAGCGCTCAGCCAAAATTCGGACACTGCTTATCGTCCTTCGCCTTCTCCATAAAGAATGCATTGAACGAGGAAATTATTTAAGCTTCAAGGAAAATATTACAAAAATAAAAAAAAAAAAAAAAAAAAAAATATCCTGCGGCTGCAAGTTCTCCAAGGTTCGAACACACTCCAATTAATTTGATTTAATGAAGTTGAACTAATGATTTTACGATGGCGTCCAAGTTTGGTAGCGCGGTAAATGGTGCTATTGGGAGAGCCAAGTGATGGAGCTTGTACCGTAATCGTGTCGTGTCGTATATATGTATCTGTGTGTAGGTTCGTTTATAGACCCCATTTTGAAAAGAATCAAACTGAAATTTGTAGGACCGTAAGAAAATTACTTTGCGATGGTTAATGCAAATAGCCCTTCTGCTTCTCTATGCAAAGACCCAAAATACCCCCACTCCCTACACAACAAACCAACCCCCCCCCCCCACACCCTGCTTACATCAATTTATTTCGTAGCATTAATTGGAAATTGATTGAGTGTCTGTAGGGTGCTTTGTTATATTGCACTTTTTTTTTGCTGTTAATTTGCGTTAATCAAAATACTTTGGGTAGAGCTGTGAGAAATCGCTTAAAAAAATTAATTTTATTTTGCGGGAAATATTTTTGAGGGAAATGCGGATTACTTGTAAAAATGAGATTCGCTTGAGGGATATATAGCTAAGTTTAGCTAGAATTTGAATTGTTCAGCTTGTGATTAAACGAGGTTAAACCATCCATCATGTTGAATGAAATGAGCACAATGAAAATGGAAGTTAATTTGTTGAATTTTCTTTTTCCAGAGAATGGTTAATAATTAAAACAGCCATATTTTGTTTTGCATTGTTTTTATTTTTTTTTTTAGTACGATTTGAATGGTTAAAAATATGAAATATTTTTATATTTTATTTAAGTTTCAAACACTGAATTACCTAATAGCCAACAATGCGAGAAACACATTTAAAAATAGGAACACATTAAAGCTGAATTTACAACGTAAATGGCACGATTAGATTGACTGAGTTTCTGGCTCACGTTCAGCTCCACTGTAGATGTCTGGCAAGTGTCAAATAAAATAAATGACAGCATCTCCTAAGACATATATAAGAATTCAGCTTGGATAAAATAACGTAATGTTGCAACATTTGTATGCAACTTTAACACTCGCTACCTCTTAATTGCACCCGGATTGTAAATTCTTAATATCAATTTGTTCTTAGCTACCATAGTTTCTGTTCGCAGAAAAAATCTTAGCTTTGATAAAAAACATATGCCTGGCGTCCCTGAGCCAATAAGTTTTTAAGTGATTTATTTTGTTTAATGGTTACATAATGATTTTGATGATTTATCACACTATAAATTAGTTATTTCATTTTAATAACGGATGCAAAAAAAACTAAAAAGGTTTTTTTCAGGGCTACTGCCTCTTGCGAGGAATTGACAAATCCTCCAAGAGTATAACTTGACACGAGTAAGTGCTTCTCGTCTAGCCGTTCGGATTCGGCATAAAATTGTAGGTCCCTTCCATTCCTGTCGACAGGCGCACACAAAAATGGTTGCGAGTTGTTAGTCACTAGGCCCTGGTTCTTCACGAGCCGTTGTGCCACACAATTTATTTATTTATTTTAACGGATGCAATACGAGGACATGGGAGCATTTACGATAGACTATAAGCGCTCACAAATAAATGACTAACCGAAGTTTCATAATTTTTGCCAAAAAATAACAATAACATCGCTTCCTTCTATTTTCTACATGGTAAACACACTTAACAGTACCTACATAAAGAATCCTTGTATCCGGCATTTTATTTGATTTTTTTTGTTTGCGAAAAAATATTTTTTCCACGAGTATAACATATTTAATTTACATTAGAAGGTTTTTGCGACCTATAGTGAAGATGTGTTTCGCTCTGACAACAATAATTCAGCTCTTCAGTAAGAATTGTTGTTGCCTTTCTTAGACACATGTTTTTACCCGACCGCGGGCAATTGCAATAACTATCTAGGTACAAGAATTTAACCAAATTATCCTGGAAATTATATAATCAGTGCAGCTTATTTTATAAATACGTCGGTAGCCATCGACTAAAGGGTGTTTGACCGAATTGGATCGAATTTTCGAATATCATCTTATAATACTCTAGGCTACTTGATTGCGTTGATTTTGAGCACAATTGTACAATTTTTGACCTTTTTTTCTGAACGCTTCAAAAATACGTAGTTTTTCAGAATCTTTGTTTTTACTCATAGTTAGATAGCCGTTCAAATATACCATACATGAATTTTAAACTAATGTGGTCTTGTAGAAAATTTAATAACAAACAAGAATATAGTGGATGGTTTTTTCCTAAGTTGTATATTTCCAAAGTTATAAAGGAAAATGTCGTAAAAAATGGGGTGATTTTTGCATTTTATTCACTGTTGCATTTTGCTGCAACGAGCACAGGTATTTCGAAATTGCAAATTTAGCTACAGACTACTCTAACATGCCCCAACGACATATCAAAAATGCAGAACTACATCGCACTATATATTTTTATAGTAGTTGTATAAATATGGGAACGTGTAAGAAAAAATTATAAGTGTAAAAAATATTCTACTATGTCACAGTTCGTTATTATTATTTTAAAGGTTTTGGAATGCAATAATTAGTAGTTATTAATATGTAGAAAAAACTTTAATTTCAAAAACATTTATCAACTAGTTTTAGAAAATTAAACTTTCAAAATGAAATGATTTTTGTTTTTTTTTTTAACTTAATTTTGTGTTGTATTTTTTAACTTTTCTTAAAAGTGCTTAAAAATAGTCTATTTCCAAGAAAAAAGACAATTTACGAAAGTTGTTTTCGAAATATTGAGTTTTCAAAGAAAATATTACTTGGAAAATCTCAAAAACAGGTATTAAATATATGTTGTTACACAATGCTCTTTAAAAAACTTAACGATAGATTTGCCTTCATATTTTTCTCCTTTGCGTGTTGTTTCCAGTTTAAGTTAAAAGTTAACTATACACCCCGTGGTGACTACATCAATGCGATCGTTGTTCATTTTCCAAGATTCTTCTAGCTGTGTGAAGTGGGAACCCCGAAGTCAAAATTTTTGGGTGGGGTTTATCAGAATCGTTTGTCCATCGTTTGTCCAACCAAAAAAATCGTTTGTCCACCCTCAGGAAAAAAGTTATTAAGCTTTTCTTTTTTATAGCAACTCCCCAAAATCAAAAAAAAAAAACTCATCTACTGCCCCCAATAGATGAATTAGGGAGATGAGACTAAGTGCGTTCGTTTGTCCACCGGCTGTTTAAGATTATTTACCAAAAATAATCGTTTTTCCACCACAATTTTATTCAACATTTTTTTTTATAGCAACCCCAAACATTTTTTTTACCAAAATCGTTTTAATCCCAATCGTTTGTCCACCGTTTGTCCAGGTTAGTCCAGAAAATAAAGTTTTTGACTTTGGGGGTTTTGCTATAAAAACGAAATGTTGAATAACTTTTGAACGAAGGTCTAAATTTTTATTTTTTTTTAGCTGGATTTGGACAAACGGTGGACGAACGATTGGAATTAAAACGATTTTGGTAAAAAAAATTTGTTGGGGTGGCTATAAAATTATTTTTCGTAAATAATCTTAAGCAGCTGGTGGACAAGTAGTAGCCCGTAGCGTAATGGTTAGTGCGTTCGACTGTCACGCTGGAGGTTTGGGATCGCTTCCCAGCCTCGTCCACCTAAAAACTAAAAAGTTTTTTTTCAGGGCTACTGCCTCTTGCGAGGAATTGACAAATCCTCCAAGAGTATCACTTGTCACGAATAAGTGCTTCTCGTCTAGCCGTTCGGATTCGGCATAAAATTGTAGGTCCATTCCTGTCGAAAGGCGCACACAGGAATGGTTGCGAGTTGTTAGTCACTAGGCCCTGGTTCTTCATGAGCCGTTGTGCCACCCGATTTTTTTTTTTTTTTATTTTTAGCTGGTGGACAAACGAACGCATTTCTCATCTCCCTAAGTCATCTATTGGGAGCAGAAGATAAATTTTTTGATTTTGGGGAGTTGCTATAAAAAAGAAAAGCTTAATAACTTTTTTCCTGAGGGTGGACAAACGATTTTTTTGGTTGGACAAACGTGGACAAACGATGGACAATCGATTCTGATAAACTCCACCCAAAAATTTTGACTTCGGGGTTCCCACTTCACACAGCTGATTCTTCTTCCAGCATATGGCCTGCATGTGGCGCTGTCGTTGCTCAAAAATTTAAACCTTGTTTTTCTTGGGTATTAATTCGTAGGCTCCACGTTTCGCAATACTTTTGAAGTCTATTGAATTGTAGTTGCATGAGAAAAATTGTTTATCCGACAACAGTACCAAATCATCTGTATATTATAGGACTTTAAACTAAGGATTCAGCAAAAAAAAAACTTTTTCAGAAAGAATATCACAAACAGCATCAGTATAGAGGACAAACAAAATTGGTTCGAGAATGCACCCGAAGAATACGATTTCCGGACAACCTGTTGATTATTGGACGAAATATTTTCATTTGTGGAGAAGAAAATAAATATTTTACTGAAATTGGATTTTTTTAATTTATTAGACTCTCTGTAAATTTCGATCCAAATATATACAGTCTCGTCTCGGATGCTCAGGCTAGGCGCATATTAAGCCGCGTCCGAAGCGTGTGACGTTACCTGACGTGCGTCGCACGACACAATTATGGAAACGTGTCATGCCGTTCTCAGCAAATTAATTCACGTAAAAAATACAGTTTAATTGAAGCAAAAATCGTCCGACATATTGATTATTGAAAAAACAATAATTAATTTTTAAAAAGGAAACGATTTTATATTTTCAATACCAACGACAGGTTAGTATATTATTTTTTGATATAACAGTGCCGGTCTCGCACGAAAAACTGTGTTTCGATCACTGTGTCACGCGATTATCGGAAAACGCGCGTCTGGTCATGTCATGTCGCTCAATCAATATGCGTTGTATCTATTGATTTATATTGCTTACAAAAACTCGTAATGTGCTGTGTCGCGTCACTCGCCCCCAAACGCGTCTCAATATGTGCCTTCCCTTAAAAGGGAATCTCGTCTCAACTCGGTCTCGTCATGCGAGACCAAGATCGAGACTTTTCTCGTCTCGTGGCCAGCCCTACTCAAAAGCTCTAAGAAAACTTCAATTCTGAAAGCTCCATAGCAAAAACCAAAGAAAAAGGTATTAGACCAAGAGCCCACAGCAGATTTGGCGTACGAAAATGAACCAAAAGAAAATTATATGAGTCGAATGGTGTATTAAGGCTGATAAAAGAAATGCAAGTCTTGCATTCCCTGGTGGCGGCTGTTAGGTGGGAGGGGCAAAAATTGAGTTAAAACAGAAATTATTACAAAACAACGGTAACATGTACAATGCCCTGTTATATTTTCATGAAAGGCCAGAAGTCCTTTCTTTTATTTCCTTTTTAAATAAAGTTCTTTCAATGAATAGTTTTTGAAATATTAATGTTTGAACTCAAAATTTTGAAAAAAAAAAAATTTTAAAAATGGTAAACAATATTTTTTAGCAAAATTTCACGTAATTAAGTACTATTTTTTTTCAAAAATTCAATGCCCTTATCAATTTGTAGTCAAAACCTGAAAACCGGATTGTTCTAGGACTTTTACTTTTTAAGATATTAAAAAGTAAATGAACCAACTTTTTCATAAAAATAAGACAAATCCTGTTAAATTATCATTTCAGCAACCAGTTAAAATAGGACAAACATGCGGAATAAAATTCTTAAAATTTGGTGGGAATGTCGGATTAACCATAAGAATAAAGAATCAAAAGAGTTCATAAAAATATCGGGTGTTTTTTGGAGGGGGAAAGGGGAAGGTATGAATTTATCGAAATTAAAAAATTATGTTGATACAATTTGGACATATGATACATGATTTGAAGGTATTTTTCAAATCTGAATCTAATGACATCAAAATTAAGGCGATACAATAATCCTTAAAAAGTTATGGTCCATTTTATCCATAAATGAATCTTTTTCAGTAAAACTGGTAAACTAATATAACATACCTTGAAAAGAATGGTAAATTGATGAAAATTTGTATAAATATTTAATTTGACATGAGAATAAAGGATTAAAAGAGTACATACAAATATCTATGACGAAAGGGTGTTTTTCTGAAGGAAAACAGAAGGTTTGAAATTTTGATCATAACACCTATCCCAAGAATGGGAATAAATTTATTAAAAATGTTTCATTTGTCAAATGCCAAATTGAATATTTATACAAGTTTTCATCAATGTACCATTCTTTTCAAGGTATTTTTTAATAGTTTACCAAATTTACTGAAAAACAGTCATCTCTTGATAAAATGGACCATCACTTTTTTTAGGATAATTGTATCACCTTAATTTTGATGTCATTAGATTCAGAATTGAAAAATACCCTAAAATCATGTATCATATGTCCAAATTGTATCAACATAATTTTTTAATTTCGATAAATTCATACCTCCTCCCTTCCCCCTCAAAAAAACACCCGTGGGATACAGATATTTTTATGGACTATTTGATTCTTTATTCTTATGGTTAATCCGACATTCCCACCAAGTTTCAAAAATGTAAGAAATTTGTTCCGCATGTTTGTCCTATTTTAACTGGTTGCTGAAATGATAATTTAGCCGGATTTGTCTTATTTTAATGAAAAAGCTGGTTCATTAACTTTTTAATATCTTAAAAAGTAAAAGTCCTAGAACCGTCCGGTTGCCAGTTTTTGACTACAAATTGACAAGGGCATTGAATATTGGAAACAAAAATAGTACTTAATTACGTGAAATTTTGCGAAAAAAATATTTTTTACGATTTAAAAAAATTTTTTTTTTCAAAATTTTGAGTTCACACATTAATATTTCAAAAACTATTTATTGAAAGAACTTTATTTAAAAAGGAAATGAAAGAAGGGACTTCTGGCCTTTCATGAAAATATAACAGGGCATTGTACATGTTACCGTTGTTTTTTTAGAAAATTGCCCCTCCCACCTAACAGCCGCCACCAGGGAATGCAAGACTTGCATTTCTTTTATCAGCCTTAATACACCTTTCGACTCATATAATTTTTTTTTTTGGTTCACTTTCGTACGCCAAATCTGCTGTGGGCTCTTAGACTATATTCGAATTTCCATCAACTGACGAATGGAGAAACAAGAATTTTGATAGACACCTAGTGAAGATAGTTTGTAATTTAATGCTGGTCAAAAGCAGCTTAAAATTCAACGAAAAAGGATAACATGTTCTTATTGTTCTGTAAATATTTTCTTGCTACGCTCGAGAGGGCAAAAATATGATTTTAAAATACTGTTTTAATAAGAAAAAAACTACATTAATGTACTATTCGGAACAATCGTTGATGATTTTTTACTTGCGATATATAGGTTCTTATAGCAAGTTAAGGATTCGTAAAAAAAATCGAACTCCAGATATTAATTTTCTTTAACATTACGATTATAGAGAACACGAAAAAAGTGGGTCCCGTAATTCTGTCTGCCTGGTCTGTTTGTCCTCGCCCCTACACTCTAAACGGCTAGATGGATTTTCTTCAAAATTGGTAAATGGTGTTTTTTGACTTATATGCCCAGACCAAAAATAATAAATAACGGTACCTGCATTACAATTTTTGTTCGCCAAAAAAAACGGTTCCCAGGATTTTTTTACAAAATTCAAATAATTAAAATAAGGAAATGCTACTTTTAATATTTTGTACCTCCAGTACAACCATTTTTTTAGTTTTTTGATTTTCTCGAAAACAGTTATGTTGAAATTTTTCACATTTTGTTATGGTAAATTTTCTAAAAAGTATAAACACTACCAAAAATTAAAAAAAAATCAATTTTTTTTTGAAAACTAAATATTTTGAAAACGACTTAGTCAATATTTTTAAAACTATTTGCAAAATATTTTTTATTATTTTGCAGAATACTTGAAAAAAATCATGCTTCAATATTTTAAAATAACGGTACCTGCCTTCCATACCAATGTTGAAAACCCGCTAAGAAAAATCTTATTTTTCTTAAAAATTGCTCTAAGAATTTTGATAAATAGATGTGCGTTTACTACTTAAGGTTTGGTCAATATTTTAATAAAATATATGTGACTAATAACGGTTATTAACGGTTCCTGTCATAGAACCGAATTGTTGTTTTTTTTGTTAACGCTACAGCGATTTCAACAAAAATTTTTTGTACAAGAGCTCCTTCACAATTTTGCTTATAGAAATTTTCGAAAAAATAATTCTTGGATTTTTAAAAAATATTGTATTTTTTTTTAATTCAATATCTTGAAAACGGGATCATGAATATTTTTTTATTTTGTATAAAATTGTATTTTATTAATTACCAAAAGTTGGCATAGCAGATTTTATTTTTAAAATTGGACGAAAAATTGTATGTATAGGTATACAAAATATTTTTTTTTAAAAAACCGCTTCTGTTTATAAAAGAAATCAGATGGCTTACTTTATTTATAAGCTCTAACTCTTTTAGCAATTAAAATAAAAAACGTAGAGTAATAATTTACTTTTAATTGTTTAAAAAACTTTTTATTTATGATATCATAATATTATGAAACCGATACATACGAGTATGTACCTCATCAACTTCTAGTTACGTTTAAGTTTTTGGCTACGAGAGCAAGTTTGTGCGATCCAGTCATGCCCATTTTTTTTAAATACCAACGACATTTGTTATCTATCTAATTTCTAATATGTCGTCTTAAAAGTTTTCTTTAAGTAAAAACGAAGCTATGAAGACATACCACTTACGAAAAGTTTCAATATTTTTGCAATTAAAACTTATTGCAATTATTGTTAGAAATTATTTCATAATTTACAACTTATTGTTCAAGAAGAGACTATTTTTAAAGAAAAATCTTTGTATGTTTGTGTGTGTGTTTTTTTTTTTTCAATTTAATTTATTGTCATCCATTAATAACAAAAATAGATAACAATATCCGACTTATTAACGTAAGTATCCTGCCCTACTCTTACAGACATAGAAATAGTTTTTTAATTACTATGGAATGCAGGACAACGCAAGTTACACTTTTATACCCTGCGTGCAGCACGTACGGCACGTCCACCTGCAGACTATCGTCGTAAGTCGTCGTTCGTCCAATGACATATAGTTCGACCTACATTATTTTATATAGTTGTTCATCAACATCTTTTTGAGTTGGTCAGTCACGAAATGTCGTCTGCATTTTGCTAAAAGCATTCTACTCAGAGCTGTCGGTTTTTATTTTTTGTTGTTGTCTTAAGCACAATAAATTCTCAATAAATGACACACTTAAGTGTGTTTCAGTCTGATGTGCGAATGGAAAATACTGTAATTTTAGTATAACCTCATTGAATATTTTTAACGAATAAATATTATTTTTACACAGTGAATTTAAAGTTGTAAATTTAAAGTTATCTACTTGTTCAACAACAACAACAGAAGAGAATAGCAAAAACAAAAAGAATAAAACTCTCATTTTAAACGTTCTCTACAATTTCCCGGAAGCAGGTACTGACAAAAAAAATATTTACTCTTACAAAACTACTCGTACTGACAATGAGTATCTATTTTCTAGCTTTTTCGGAAAGATATTATAATTTTGCTTTCTATTCAATTGGAAACTGATTGCGACTTAAAAAATAGCGAAACTTTTCAACGTTATTGTTTCTTCTTTTTTTTTGTCTTCCTTTACCGTTATACATTTATTATGTACTTCATCATCTTCGTCCGCACACTAAAGAGAACAACCAAAGACATGCAGCAGGAACAGGAAGCTGTCGTCATTGTGAAACCACAAGAAAAATAGGACGAACAAAATAAAAAAATAAAAATCAGAAGAAAAAGAAGGAGACATTTCTCTATGGAGGGAGAGGGTAAAATTTAGAATTTTCCTCCAGAGACTGACTGACTACTGTGCACAGAAAATTGAAGGAAGAAAATTCGCTATCAAGCAAATTGTTTTTAAGTGAAAATAGACAAGAAGACTAAAGTAAATTATATTCAGAGGGGGTAGGGGGAGCTAGAGTATGGGGTGTGGGCGTGGTGTGGTGGTGGTGGTGGTGGTAACGGGTGATGATGGTGGGATGAGCTGGGGTTTGGGTGTTGAGTTGACAAGCAAAAGGACATTGCACTTTTATTTCTTTGTCTGCCTTCTTGAATTTCGCGAATTTATATGATGTAGGTAAAAAAGAAGAGTAACAGTTTTCTGAAACTGCAATTTCATGAAATGCAGTAGTTGAATATTTAGAAATCTAGTTTTATTTTTTTTCTTTGTTTTTTAGTTGTGCAGTGCTTTTACTTTTTCTATATTTTTGCCGTTTGAATTCTCCCCAAAGTCCTACAAGGACGACGACGAAAACTATCGGTGCGAATGTGCTCTACTCTGATGGGGGTGGCTCTGGCTGATGGTGGGTGGCATGGCAAATGATTGTGTTTGAAATCAGTTGGAGCATAATCATCATTTCGAATGCAGGTAATGTTCCGTTCAACTTGCATGGCTTATTCAGCAAGACCAGAAGCAGAAACAGACTGCTTGCTTGTGCTTGTGCTTGTTTTCTGAAGACAGTACACTGCATTTTGAGTGAATAAATGAATTAAAAATACTTCAACGTTGCCGCCGCACTGGCCGCCTCGCCTGCCGCCATGGCGACGAAGGAATAGATACAATGAAAATTTATTCGTGTGGTTTGTTTTTTTCGAAAGTTGTGATAAGGGATAATAGGGAATTTGGGATTTGAAAAAGAAGAATTTTTAAGTGAAGCGGGAAACAATAAACGTGTCCTTATCAAATGGAAGACAGAAAAAACTTGTTTTGACTTACTTAAGTAAACATTTTATTTTTAATAAATGCACTTTGTAGAATTTTTTGACCATGAAGTTCCATACCCTGTCTATATCGCCTTATATCACACATTCATTTTATTTAAACGTTTTGTTTTAATTTGAAATATCATCGTGGCCATATTTTTAGCAAACATTTTGACAATGTGACTATATGAAATGTTTACGTTTCTTTAATTTATATACGATTCTAACTCCTAAGACCTGATTTTTATTTTTAAGTAAAAACAGCTTTTTGATGATGTACCATACAAATTATGGCTTTAAAAAAAAAATTTAATGGTAGCATATATAGATGGGGTTACAAAATGTTTTAATTTTGCTATGGATAATAACTTCTCGATAAAAGTTGCCCTTTCAAAAATGTATGCAAGAAAACTGTATTTTCGACATTTATTGAAGTACAAAATATCTTGTGACTTATTACTTGTATGGAAAAAATTTTCATAATTATTATGTAGAGAATATTATGGTCTACAAATTGCGCGCAAGTTTTTTTTTGACAACTTCATCATTTAAGAGTAAAACGCAAAAAACAGAAATTTTGAATTTTTGTAAAATAAAAAAAAAAAACAGCTCATTGCCACGTTCCCCTTTATTTTTCGTCAGCTTCTCGAAAACGGATCTATTCCTTGGAAAAGACTCAAATGATTTTCATGAATATAAGAGTTATACTGGCATGAATAAGAAAAAATTAAAAATTGATTTTGAAACAAATCGGTGTACTGGCACGCCCATTTTTTGTTATCGAAAAAAAAAATAAGAAATTAGTTTAAGTGAAATCGGTCTATTGCCACGCCCATTTTTATTGTCTTTTGGTTTCTTGGAAAGGCCTTTATCGGAAACTTTTCAAACGATTTGAATAAAGTTTTGTATAATTGTTATATTATTATTTCTCTGTGTGTTTTTTTTTTTGTCGCAAACGGCTCTAATGGTTTCAGTGACTTTTTTATGTTTACCTCAGTGACCTTGACATCGAGGCCAGGAGCAAATATATTCAAATATATCGAAAGATAAGGATGTTATCTTATTTTATTTTCGAACCTTATTTACATTATGTGCTATAGTTGTGACATGTCACTAGGGCTGGCAACGAGACGAGACTGCAGTTTAAGCAAACGAGCCGAGACCGAGACGAGACTGTATATTTTGACCGACTTTTAAAGAGATTCTTATAAATTAAAAAATCCAATTTCAGTTAAATATTTATTTTCTTCTGCACATGTTCATACTATAATCGAAAATATTTCGTTTCAATAATCAACAGGTTGCCCGGAAATCGTATTTTTCGGACACGAGACCGAGACGAGACTTAATTATACGAGACCGAGAAGAGACTGAAAATTTTCGATTTTAACGAGACCGAGACGACACTTACAAAAGTCTCGTCTCGTGCCCTACATGTCATTCATCCAGGTTCGGAGTTATGTATTGTGTACAGGGAGCAACTCTTTATAAACGTTATGTACCTCTATGTCTATATCATTGGAATATAAGCAACTTTCCCACGGGTAGTTAAATATTCTCACGACTTATTGAAATCAGAGATAGACCTCACCTTAAAACCAATTTTCTAGAAAAAAGTAACTTATTCTCCACCACACGCAAATTTAAATTTAATACAAAATTGAGAGGTTTTTCTATGAACTTATGAAATAATACAATGTTCTATTGTAGACATGTCAAAAATTAACACTATGTTCATTTTTTTTTTTTTAACTATCAAATGGAAACCCTATCTTTATTAATAAACTATAAAGTGACGTTTTGTTCGATTTTTGTAAGCTTCATGCTTATCACTTTTTTGTTAAAATTTGAACCGCTTTTTGTTTTTTATTTATTTTGTCAAAAATCTTATATCTTATCTTTATCTTTGATATGTAACATTTTAACGCAAGGAATAATTTTTAGTAATTAAAAAATGAAGAAAAGTTGTCTACTTTGTTCATTGCTAAGTGCCAATGATTGTCCACCAGTGGTAAATTCTCATTATCCTGTTTAAAATTAATTTTAAATCGATTTTTTATTTTTTTTTTTTCAAAAAATCACAACTTAAGTTCTAATAGTCAGCTCTTCTAGATTAAGATGTTAAAAAAAGAGTTCAGCTGCATTCGTGAATAAAAATTATTGGGAAGGGGCAACAAATTTCGTAATAAAATGGTATTTTTTGTAAGGTTAAGGAATTGAACTTTTCTGAATGGTGTAACTCTCCACACATCCACTACAATTATTTAATAATCATCATATACACCTATGTATATGACGATTATTAAATATATATTACTATATAATATTTAATAATATATAATTAATTAATTATAATATAACTGTAAGTCTGTGAGTCTTACTTGAAAAATGGTTGATTAAGCGATTAAGCCACTGATAAGGACTACACAACTTTAGGTTCTAGTTGTCCCAACAATGTATATGAGGTTAATAATTAAAGGAGGACTAATGATCTAAATTTGTGTTTTACAAATTATTGGAAAATGTTGAAAAAATTCATATAAAAATGTGATTGATTAAAATGTCAAATCGATTTTTGGAAACTTAAATTCAAAAGATAGTACATTTTTCTTTTTTTTTAGGATATTGTGTAGCTGAAGATATTTACAAATATGTTGACATTTAATTAAAATATGTAATAGAATAAATAGAATATTTATAATTGCATTTTTTTTTGAAACAAACAAGATAAGATAATTAAAAGGGGCGTAGCTACCGTGGTATCAGCAGTATCAATTATACGGGGCCCGGAGATACAGGGGCCCCCTAACCGAAATAATTTTGTAAGCAACTGAAATACATTTGAAAAAAAAAATTAATAAATAAAAAAATCTCTTTTCTTGGCAGGTATTTTTAGCACTGTATGTATCAACTTAATTTAGTTTAAAAAAAAAAAAAAAAAATGAACGTGATAAAAGTAAAAATATAATTAACATTTTAGAGAGCTACGAATTCATTGTATTGGTCTCGTTTTTATTCTTCTTTATTCGAAATCACTAACCCTGTGTCCAAAGCCTAACAGCATAAAGACAATTATTTACAAAAAGCAAGTATTTTACTAAGTAATCTTTTAAATAGACTTAGGGCTTGATTCAGTGATAATTAGTAACTCGACAATTAAATTATCTGCAAGGTAAATCCTCCCAGTAATAAACTTTTCCGTTCACAATTATCAGAATTATAAATTTATGTGTGATATTTAAGTGTGGTTGTCCTTTTTTCGGTTTGGTGTATGTGTAAATTTTGTTTTGTCCACTCGTTGACCATCCGCGATGTGTACAAATTAATATTTGCTTGTACCAAAAGTGTAATAGATCGTAAACCATACCACCTATGTATATGCGCATGTTTAATCTGGGTAACTTCCCTGCTTTAGTGGTTTAGTAAAATGCAGCAAATTTTATTTTGGATTGTGAAAAAATTGTCAAGAGCTCAAAATGGTAAGCGGCACTATTGAGATATCTACGTTTATTTTAAAATAAAATAAAAACATAGGTACACAACACAACTTCATTCAAAAATTACATTATAACTTTTAAAAAATTATGAAATCTGTCCTCAACACAACTTTCAAGTCCAGAACATTATATTTATTTGTTTTATTGGTCGCAATAGCAGCTGAAAATATTTTAATTGCCAGTCTAGTTTTTTAATCAGTACTTCATCTGCCCAGTAAAATACTCAGAACTTTAATTATTAATAAAGACTATTTGGATATTGTGAAACGTAAATAAGGATATTATTTGACGAGTACGTTCAAAGTAGCTTAATTGAAACTTTACTCAGATATTGTGAAACAAGCCCTTGGAGAATTAAGAAATCAAAAATCATTCTTAAGTTTGCTTATCGAGTCCAGAGATTTAGGAAAATAGTGATGGGTAACAACTGTTTTTAAAAATAAAAGAAGGAAAATAACGGAACTCTTTTTTGACGAATTATCAGAAGATGAGAGAATATCAGACCCGGAATCTTAATTCAAAGTCAATCACCCCTGTTCTCATTTTCGGTCGAATTTCACATTCAATTTCGGTTTGTTGTTTACCTTGTTTAAATTCGGTTTTTTTGGTTTATTTCGATTCCAATTTATATACATGCGGAATCAAATTCATACGATTCGAATTCGGTTAGCTTTTGTTTGTCGAATTGAGAATCAGAATATTTGTACTGATTTCTATGGAAACTGATTTCGCAAAACGAAATAAATAAACAACTAATCGAATTTGAACAAGGAAAACAAAAACAACTAACCGAAATTAATTACGATATATATTGATCTCCAAACTGAACAAAGATTTCAGAGCCTCTATGATCTAAGTAATTAATTTGAAGTCTTACAACCAGAACAACTTGTATCCTTTTCAAATGAAAAAAATTAAAAAGGAATCAGGAAAACTGTTTGCTAAATACAATGAGGAACTGTCAGTTGATCTTTTTGATGATTAATACATTTGCGGAAACAAAGACAAGAAAAGTTTTTATTTGAGTTTTTTTTACTGTTAATTTATAGCACCTATATTTATGTAAAGCACCTATTTAAAGACCATTATGTATGTACCATTAAATATACTGGACTTGTTATTGTGATTGTGAGTGTTTTTGTTTGATTAGTAAAAATTGTTTTTTGTTTAATTTGTACTTTTGGAGGGGGGCCCCCAACTAATTCTTGATACGGGGCCCCTCGAGGGCTATCTACGCCACTGGTTATTAAATTTTGATAAATCAGAAATGCATTTGCAATTTTGACTCTATATAATGTTTCAAATTTAAATATGCAATTTTTTGTAAAAAGTTTGCTCTATAGCTACCTAGAGGCACTGGAAAAATTATCCAACTACCTAGGTACCACCAACTCAAAATAAAGTTATTCAATTCAATAAAATTACTATTGATTATTCAAAGGGTGCTTCTGTATTATTATCTCACCCCCTCCCGTTGCTCTTCCTATGTACATACCTATAACTGCCTTTATTTCTATTGAAAGAGGCATTTCTATTTGGAGTCCTTACGAGCAGGATTTTTTCGATGATTCTTCAATACATAGGTATTTACGTCCGCAAATTTCAGCACAAATATGGTAGGTATTTATTTTTTGTGATACACAAACACAACAACCAACCTACTTCAGGTGGATTTAGAAGTGTCGTCTCTGAATGATCCATCGGCATCAGCAAAAGCACTAGCCAAAATATATACAAAAGAAACAGTTCCTATTCGAATTGCACAGCAAGAGCAACTTCTGGTAACGAAACGAAACAACATAAACACACAAAGATATTTTAAGGTAGATTGTACCTTAGAAGAAGAAAAAAAATTAGGAAGGTAAGGTATGATGGAGAACGGGAAAACGGAATACAATTTGCTATGCTTGAAATGTACCGTTGAACATTATCATCGACTTTGAAAGATATTTGCATATTTATCCTTTATACGGCGAATGGCGTGGTGCTTACGTTTTCTCTCACACCTTGAATTAAAGCTAGGTACAAAATTTAGAGAAAGAGAGATATAGAGAACATTTAAGCCTCCCAAGTCCCAATAGTCCCTTCATTGTAATTTTACCAATGAATAGCACCGAACGATCAGGGACGGAATTGAAAAAAATATTGAATGAGGTTTCTTCGAGGAACTTAGGACAAGTCTTGGAGCTTTTTTCACAAGAGATTTGTTGGTTTTTAGATCAGACAACACCATTCTACTATGGGGTCACAAAGAAAATGTTTTTCTTGCGATAGAGTCAACAGTCAAGAATGTAAAGAATTTCTCAGGTCGATTTTCTGATGTTTAAGTAGGTATATAACATTGTTGTTCTCAGAAATTGGTTGGTGTTCGGCGGATGAAAATGGAGACATTACAGCATTTTATTTCTAAGAGGTAAAAAAAAATTATTTCATAAGAAAAAAACATACGAAATGATACTTTGTCATTTAACCAACTAACTTTAGTCGTATTTTATTATCAAAAACGATTCATGCATCATGTAGATCCATGTACGTGTTGGACAGAAAATTAGCACATTATTCTTTTTTCAGTTAACATAGCTTTATACAAGTTGATAAAAGCCTTTCTTAAAAACTTTTCACATTATTGCAATCTAGTCTGCATCCCCTATTTTCCGTTATTTATACATGATTGTGTATTAATTATTATACATGAAAAGCGTGTGATTGCTAAATTTTCCGTGGCCACAGAATTAGCACATGGGGTTAAAATGGGGTCAAGTCCATTGCAAAGCAGTAAACAGCAGAACAATCGAAAGAACAGCCAGCGACAAGGATTTGATAGGTTAGATAGCTCAGCATAAGTCCCTGGTTTCAAAAAGATATTACAGCCAGGCTTTAAGTTCGCTTAAGTTCGATAAAGATTACGAATCAAAATTGTTTTAATTTAAAAAAACGCTCTGATGTAATGAGCCCTAACCTTGTACTACAAAGAACATTTTTCCAAAATAATAACAATTTTGATTCGTAAACTCTAGCGAACCTAAGCCTGGCTGTAATATTTTTTTGAAACCAGGGACTTATGCTGAGCTATGCAACCTATCAAATCCTTGTCGTTGGGTGTTCTTTCGATTGTTCTGCTGTTTACTGCTTTGCCATGGACTTGATTCACTTGATTTTTTTGAAACCAGGGACTTATGCTGAGCTATTCAACCTATCAAACCCTTGTCGTTGGGTGTTCTTTCGACTGTTCTGCTGTTTACTGCTTTGCCATGAACTTGATTCACTTCATCCCGAATTTCAGCTGATGTCAAAAACGGACTTTTCCTTGCACAAGCAGCGAATATACGATCATCAGCAGAACTTATCTTTTTTGGAGGCGGGTTTTTTCGGATGGCGTTGGCCGTAGTATGAGTTTTATAAAATTTGATGGCACTATACACTAATTTTCTTGCTCGTTCCGTATTATTTGAGATGTCGTGAACTGTTTTCCCGTTATTTTTTATCATGATGATGATTTTTTTAAACTAAGGTGTACAAGATTGTTGCCAGCCCATCTAGTCGAAAAATATTCAAATATTTTGCAAAAAAAAATCCTTCAGAACAACTTGCTTTGAATTTTCGATTACTTTTTTCTTAAAATCTGACCAAAAAAACAGCTAGTTTATACTAAAAAACACAATTTTAACCCTATGTGCTAATTCTGTGGCCACGGAAAATTTAGCAATCACACGCTTCTCATGTATAATTAATACACAATCATGTATAAATAACGGTAAATTTCCAGGGATGATAGGGTATGCAGACTAGATTTCAATAATGTGAAAAGTTTTTAAGAAAGGCTTTTGTCAACTTGTATATGGCAATTTTTAACTGAAAAAAGCATAATGTGCTTATTCTCTGTCCAACAGTGTATATAAATTGAGATCAAGCTTTTCTAGTTCCAAAAGTTAGTTCTTTTTCCAGGTAGGCAGGATCTCTCTTATAGCCCAGTTCGAGTCATTAGCGATTTAATTTTTTTTTGAAAACTATTAAAATAGCGTTTCGCACAGATATGACAGTGGGTTTTTCAGATAGATTCTGTCATACGATACCCTTGTAAGACGTAATCTTTATGGTCTCCGAAAAGAGCCAACTGTTATATAATGTTTATTGGAAAAATACAATTCAAGAGTTGATGTTGTACCTACTATTGATTAAATTATGTACCTTCAGTCACTTCACATCTAAAACAGAAGTATAAAATTTAAATTTCTGAATTTTCTTAGAGAATAAAACTCGGGGTGAGCACGAGCGAATGCAGGCTGTTGAAATTCCAGCATGACATCACCGCAGAGCTCAAGAACCACCGTGTCACCGAGAATCGAGAATGCATTCGACAGCTTTTGAATTTTGCAGCCCTTATCCAGAAGCTTCACCTTTTGTATATATGTATCTACCTCCGCCACAAAATTCTTTTCTCCTTTCTTTCTTACAAAAAATTCTGCGTTCAATAGGCCAGCTTTAAATCTGAAGTGAAGAAGATAAAAGCCAATGTTACCCAGGGTTAGAAGGTAGGCCCTTCCTCTACAGCCTGATGAGATCTGACCAGTTTGTGTGCGAACTGGATCTGGTATGCTCCTGTATGCTGATGAATCCCTAACAAATGCCACAGCGATGTCTCCGCTGTTAGCTGAGCTGTACGCAGAGTTGAGAATACGTCATCAACAGAATCTACGCCTAATACAAGAAATGAGGCATCCGGGTAAATATCTACAAATCGGAGCTTGTGTGCTTCAGGAAAAAGACTGGTACTTAAACTTCCGAAAGGATCTACTGCAATAGCAGCCCCAATGAACGTGAAGTATACCTACATACGTATCCAATTCAACGATTTTAAACTTAAACCCTCACTCACGAAACGTGCTCAAAAAAGGCGACTGGGTTTTCCACCAACACCACTCACTGATCCACAAGAATTCATCTGTCAGGCATATAGTTAAAATTATTACTACGCAGAAATGGACTAAGCCATCAGAAGATGAATATACGGATGTAAAGAAGCAGCTAATGCAGCCTGCTATCAGCTATTCGTTCCCAGTCTAGTTCTACATATCAAAGACAGCCAAGAAAGAACTTCAAATGGTCGAGAGAATGTTGGTAAGGATCTGCACCGCACTACATTTCGAACGGTATCTTACACGGAAGCAAACATCATCCACCTGGACAGGTGGACACACCAACAATCACCTAAATCAACTGATTAAGATTAAGAAGGATGGCCACCGAGCAATGACAACCCGCGCCCATATACCTCAGCCAGGACGATCGACATCCTGGATGACAACATCATTATGGACAGTCTAAACAAACAAAAGTTCCGAATGTTTCGAAAAAAAGGAATAATCAAAAAGAGAGCTCTTTAAAGAAAACAAATTTTCAAAACGCCCGGCCGGGTCCTTAAAAAACGAATAGTCCGTTACTGCAGAAGACTTGAGTGGCTATTGATTTTTCGTTAAGTTTTGTATGTTATTTTTTATATTATTGAGTAAGACTTTTTCTTAAGCATTCTTCTTCTTTCTTGAGCTTGTATCGAAAGCAATTTCCATTTTTAGTGTATCCCTCTTAAATTTTATTGCTCGTATTGTTGTTGCTATTTGTAAGCGTGAAAGGGAATCTTTAGTTTGTATTCTTTAAGGATTTCATTTTTTGTATATTTATTTATAGAAAAGTAGATATTAATCGAAGAACCTCTCTCTCTCTCTCGTTCTGTATGCATCACACAAGGTGAGCCTTATGATTGCAAACCAATGTTGTTCAGTCACATTGCTATTGATTGACACCCTCGAAACATTCTGGAGATATAATAAAATTTGAACAGCACCCTAAAATAAAAACGTACAACACGCAACGGAATCGGAAAGCGTTTTCTTATAATGGAAAGATTTTTCGTATTCAAATAGGATTTTATTCCACAAAAAAAAAAAATCTGCAAATAAGATTTTGTTCTTATGATGTGAATAGGTAGGCAAATCATTTCAAATACACACATTTATAAACAATTAAATAATGTTATGAGTTGCACTAAGTATTAAAAAAGTTATGAAATATTGTATTGTAAAGTGAAAGAGGGGTCAGGGGAATCATCGATTAAGCAAAACACGTAGATAATAGTTAATAGCAATAGTTAAAAAAATAAACTTGGGGCATACAAAAATTTTAAATGATTAAATTAGCTCAAAAAAAAAAAAAATCACATTTTAACGGACCAATTTTCTTCAAATTTGTTACAAAGTATTAAGTACATGAAAATTATGGAACGAAATATAGGACGGCTGAATTTTGTATACCTGAAAGAGGATTATTAGAAAAGCTTATTTTCGGGTATTGGAGCCATCGCCGTGACCCTGACGAAATTCACCATTTAAGAAAACACGAATGGACCTATCTATCCGAAACTATTGATTTTAGAGGAAAAACTGTAAGACCAAGGTTATATAGGCAATTAAACGATCTTTCTTTTATAAAGGGTCCACCATCTAACTAGTGCTTATTTCGTGAATGGTAACACTTAGCTTATGTCTGATTTGACAGATAATTAGTTTTATCCTTCCGCTGAACGAATATGGTTGTGTATACGCTTGAACAACGCTGGGAAATATTGCGACATTACTTTGAAAATCATGGTAATGTTGCAGATTGTGTGCGAAAATTGCGTACGGATTTTGGAAGAAGAGAAGCATCGTCAGCTCCGTATGTTCGTTATCTTGTGAAAAAAGTGAAAGAAACGGGCATCCTCATCGATAAACCAAAGCGTGAAAATCCAGAAACAGTGCGTACACCTGAGAATATTGCTGCTGTGGCAGAAAGTGTGCGTGAAGCGCCATCAACATCAATTCACCGTCGTTCTGAACAATTGATCATTTTGGAGACATCATTGAGACGAATTTTGCATAAAGACCTTGGTATGACGCCATACAAAGTCCAATTGGTTCAGGAATTGAAGCCAACTGACCATCCAATGCGTTTTCGCTTCGCTAAGTGGGCCTGTGATCGACTTAGAGAAGATGCCGATTTTGCCAAAAAAAAAATCATCTTTTCAGATGAAGCTCATTTTGATCTTGGCGGGTATGTAAACAAGCAAAATTGTCGCATTTGGGGCACAGAAAATCCGCACGCATACATTGAAAAGCCGATACACCCAAAACGAGTCACTGTTTGGTGCGGATTTTGGTCCAGAGGCATAATTGGGCCGTCTTTCTTCGAAACTGAGCAAGAAGTGGCCGTTACAGTCAATGGCGATCGTTATCGGGCCATGTTGAACGAATTTTTGTTCACAAATATATTGGCAACATTTGGTTTCAACAGGACGGCGCTACGTGCCACACAGCCTAAGCTACACTCGATGTTTTGCGCCCCGTTTTTGAAGATCGCATTATCAGCCGCAGAGCTGATGTAGTTTGGCCACCTCGGAGCTGCGATTTGACACCGTTGGACTATTATTTGTGGGGTGCCATAAAAGATAAGTGTTACGCCGACAAGCCAGAGACAATTGACGCTTTAAAGGACAATATTCGTGAAGCCATTGGTGAAATACAGCTGCACACAATCGATAATGTGCTTAAAAATTGGACCGATCGTGTAGGCTACTGCATGGCCAGCCGAGGCAGCCATTTGAATGAAATTGTTTTCCATTATTAACCGGACGGATTGTACTTTCAAATAAAAAAAGAAATTTGAGAAAATATTGAGTAGTTTTTTTTTATAGCATTTTATATAGTTATTTTTATAAGTTATTTGGCGGACCCGTTATATACATGTTTTTGCTGCGGGCAATATTTTCAAGGTTATGTCGTTTTATTTTTAATTTTTTTTTTCCACATTACACATTTTTGATGTTCCCGAGGAAACTTACGTGAATTACTTCCAAATAAGAATTTTAGAAAACTGAATTTTCAACATTTTGATATATTTTTGAAGATGATGCGATACCGAAGTCAAAAGTTATAGCCATTTTGCTATTAGTATTAATTTTAATAAAAACAGACGGACAGACAGAATTGTCAGACCCACTTTTTTCGCTTTCCCTATCATCGTAATCATTGAATAAATATATATAGAAGGTGACACTCCACAACTGAAAGCGCTATACCTTTCGCGTAGTAAATAGGAAAAAGCAAATAGTTCTCAAAGGGACATTTAATTATTTAATTGCTCCTTTTTGTAAGGTAACCATAGCGATATTACTTCAATATTTAGACTATTGTTTTGAAATTTGTTTACAATTTGTTTGTTTAATGGCATCAGTAAACAAGTGAATTGAGCAAAAAAAAATCCCGTTATTTTCCCTGGCGTTGTTTAGAAAATAAAATCTTTTCTTATTGCAGAAGTATAAACGCACTATGCAAATCTCGTTTAGGCTTCATTTAATTATGAGTTTCGAGACGACAAACAACGAAGCCGCGTGGTATACATTTAAGCGATTCGGAAAAGGCCAAAATTCAAAACTTTCCTTCAGGTATCCTAAAATGTAGGGCTATTCTTAGCAAAATTTCGAGATTGGGTCGATTTTCGGTAATTTCATACAAGATCCAGAATCTTATGGAACGAAAATAGGAGTCGGGGGTCCGCAGATTCTGAGACGTCACGATAATAGCCGAACAATCAATGTTGCATCTAATTCGGTGCATTTTTTGAGGGAAATTCGTTACGAATTGGGGTTAGGCGTTTCATTTTTCGTACTTTAAGAAGCAGGGGAGTGATTGTTCGGGGCAAAATGGCGCCAGCTCCAAATCTGACAACAGCCCACAAACAAAAAATATTGGAATTTGGCCGTCAAAATATGGAGCGCTATTGGAAAACCGTATTTAACATTTTATTATTTAACGCTTTAACTCTTCTTATTTCAAAAAATAATTTAATACCACGATCTAGTGCATTTTTTTTACAAAGATTGTTTTCAGTGACAAAAACGAGTTAAGCCTTGATGGGCCAGATGGTCTTAACGGTTATTAGCACAAAAAATGCATTAAATTGTGGCATTATAATACATTTTTAAAATAAGAAGAGTTAAAGCGTTGAATAATAAAATGTTAAGTTCACAATTCAATAAAAAATCAGATTTTCAAACAAAATTATACAACACATAATTTGTTTACATTCATATAAACATCCTTATATCCTTATAAAATAAATTTGAGTAACAAAAAAAAAAAAAAAAAAAACTAATACCAAGAATCGTTTCCACAGAAATTTTTAAAAACAAATAAAATGAGAATTATTGAGAAAATTCCCTTTCTCATTAGGGACATTTATTTAAGCGACACTAGCGCCATGCTAGCAGCCAGTGGTCATTCCTCCGAGTGTCACCTTCTATATATATTTATTCCATGATCGTAATGTTTTTTTTTTGCACGAATCCTAAACTTGCCCTATATCGTATATCGCAAGTAAAAATGTCAATGAACGAATGAATTGCCTACAAGCTTGGCCTTACAATTTTTTCTCTAAGATCAATAGTTTCGCAGATATAGATCAATACGCGTTTTCCAAAATGTCGGATTTCCCCAGAGGGATGGCGTGCCGAAAACTGGACATAAGCTTTTCTAATAGCTATAAGAAATTCAGCCCTATATTTCGTTCCACAAAGAATCTATGCTTCCTGTGCTAATTGCCTTCATAAAGGTAATATTTTAGAGGAGCTTCAGGTTCACTTAAATTACTTTAAAGAACTGTCGAAGTGCTGAAAATACTTGAAGTAATGCTCAATTACTTAAAGTAAAGTGCTCAAGTACTTAAGTACCCAAAAACTTCAAAACTACTGCTACTTGTTTTTTTTTTTTTAAGTACCAGTATAAGAGTACTGAAGTACAAGTACCAGTACCTAACACTTGTACTTGAGAGTACTTTAGTCCTAAAATACATAAGTACTTTATAGGTCTGATTTTGTTAAGTATTTAAAATTGACATAACAAAATTTGTTCTTAAAAATGTAAAAGAAATTTTAGATAATGTGTACAAACATTTTATTTTTTACATTTTTTTTGTTCATAAATTTATATTTATAAAAATACTTTTTTTCCTTTGTTTAGAGCTCGATTTATTTTAAATGTTTTTCGTTCATCAATTTTAATAACGAATACATACATACTAGATTATAATTGATATTTTAAAGGTGCCATCAGACATTGAAAGGAAAGTGCTTTCTGAAAGCGAAAATTCTGATCTCTTATTCCCGAAAGTGCTTTAAGAGAGCAGTCACACTAGGAAGGTAAAGTGCTTTTTGAAAGCGACTTTTTAATTTCAAGAAAGCTAATTTTCTGAAAGCACTTTTTGGGTCGTCACTCGACATACAAAGAAAGCGAAAGCGTTTTCTCAAAATGCTTTCAAAAAGTGTTTTTCAAGAAAGCGAACAACTTTCATGAATAGTTAATGAAAGCAGAAAGCGTATTCTGAAAATGATTTGCTTTCTTAAAAACGCTTTGAGGAACTAGGCACACAGTGAGAGTATTTTTTGTTAAAGCTTTTTCAAGAAAGCAAATCACTTTCAGAAAAAGATTACAAGATAGTAAATACTTTTTGGGTCATCACACTAGCTTTCTTTTCAAGGTGATGAACTTTAAAGATTTACTTAAGCGATTTATATTTTATTCAATATTTAGCAATTTAGGTATAGGGTAGAGTGGGGTGAAAATAAATAAATTATGTCTTCACTTAAATTTTCTCTTTGTATTTAAGTTATATACTTTTAGATATAGAGAATTAGTAAAGTAATAAATATCTTCTAAAATTAAGCTATTCATAGGGTGAAATGGGGTTTAACAACTTAAATGTTATATTTGTTTTAAAATCACTGCCTTAATTGTTTGAATGGTAATATTTAGAGAATAAACTTTGAGAATCACTTAAAGGATAGATATTTTTTCAAAATTAAGCTAAGTACTGCAACGGGTCTTTTATTTATTTAAATACGTTAAATGCTAACGAAAAAATCTTTTATTATTACATATATGTACATAAATTCTTAAATCTACATTGTGTTATTGGATGAAAAAATGTGTTCTTAAATCTCTGAGATTTTACGTTATCATTTATTAAATTAATTAGAATACAGTCTTTATTGAAAACATTTATCAAGAGATTGAGAGGACTATGGATGCCGTAGTTAGATCTACGAGTACTAAAAATGTTAAAAAGAGGCAATTGCCTTCTTAAGCTAGAAAGCCTAACACTAAAATTCAATCGACAAAAAACCGATGGAGCTGTAACTGTTCCATTAATAATCCATTTAATAAAACACAATTGTAAGTATTCTCGATGAATTAAGAGGGATGGAAGATTTATTAGTTGGAGTCTGTTAGTGCCAGGTGGCAAGGCAATCCTATCAGACCAGGGAAGAAAACATAAACAAAATCTCATAAATCTCCTTTGGACATACTCTATTCTATTGATATGAACCGCGTAGTATACACGATGCAACCGTATTCTAGAATTGATCTTACAAATGAGACATAAAGAACTTTTTAATGAAACCAAGCGTCTTATTCGCCTTTTTTATAATGTAATTTTAATGATCAGTGAATGAGAGTTTTGAGTCTAACAAATCTCCGAGGTCAGAAAAACTTGACAGACTACACAAATGTGACGTATTCAGCAGATAATTATATGTAAAGACGTTGTGTTGGCGTATGCTATATTTAAAGACAGACAATTAGTAATGCACTATTCCCTAAGTTTATGGAGATCTTCTTGTAGAAGTTCACAATCAACTACTAATTCAATTTTTCAAAATATTTTCACGTCGTCGGCATAAATTAAAGACATTGGGGCTTATTCATTGTCCTTTTAGAGGTGTGTCTAAGTTAAACATAGGTTTAGTTGAATTTTCGGACGTTGATTCTATTTTTTTTAATTTTATCATTTCAAAATGTTTGAAGCTATTTGTGTAGTATACCAAATTAGTTATCTTATAAAAATATAAAACCAAAAATTTGTAATTAAAATCGGTCTGAATTTATTGAATCAAAATTGTCTTAAACTGTAGTTTAGTTAAACCTGGGTCTATCTGCGACTATGAACAATGCCCCATTGGGTTACATAAAACAGAAGGAAGATCATTAATAAATAAGACTAATAATAATGGACCAAGGTGACTTCCTTGTGGTACACCTGAGTTAACTCTATACGATTTAGAACATTCATTTTTGAAAGCAACACTATATATTCTATATTTAAAATACGACAAAATCCATAAAATAAAGGGATTTAGTCCAATAGTGTTTAGTTTGTTAAGTAATATTTGATGATTCAATTTATCGAAAGCTTTACTGAAATCAGTGAAAATACAATCTACTTGCTTGTATTCTGCATGGTCATGGTCATGGATATATGTACAGCTAGTACAAAACACACATAAAAGAATAAAGTCTTAAATAAATTTACCTTTAGTACTAAATATTGTGCCTTTATACCTTGTAACATGTAATTTTTTCTTATTTTCATGAAAAGTAATAAATTTATTAATATAAGATATTTATTATAAGCAAACATATACACTTCAGTAAACCAATATTCCCGAATAGGTATATAATTTAAAATTAAAATCTATAAGACAAAATGTAAAGGCCCAATAAATACTCTGCAGTTAGCTTAACCCAGCTAACAATTTAAGGTTTTTCAATTTTCCACTTTTGAAAGTCTTAAATTAATTTAACAAATAAATACTTTAAATATATTTATACCACACTTTTAAATTAAAAACACCCTTATTTTGCATAAATTTAATTAAACAAAAAAAATAAGAAATTTAAAAACATACAAATTAAAACAATAAATTTTATAAATTTTTTTTATAAATATTTTGTGTAAAATTATGATTGTGTGTATATTATGTGGACTGAACAGATAAAACAAATGATATAGACGCAGACAATTGGGGGACATTTGGACAAAGTGTTAGGGTTTCAACATATAAGGATTAGTTTCATGTTATATATATAGGTATATATTTTTTTTTTTTTTTTTTTGTATTTTTTTGACGTTTTCTTTTTTTTTTGTTTCTTCCTTTCAATTTAATTTATCATAAAATCTCATTTTTATAATTTTATTATTATTTTTAAGAAAAAAAAAAAATTATAAACAAAATATACTACAGCTCTACTTTTCGATAAAAATTGAAATTAATAAAAATGTAAATAAAAAGTTATTTTTTTTTTGTTGTTTATTATGGCTGGTCTCTATTTCAATTTTGTCTTTAAAAAGCAATTAGAAAATTGTATTTAAACTGAAACTTAGGTTTTGATATTCTATTGTTTTTCTTTTTTAATTTGAAAATGTAATGAATGTCGGTATATGTTTAGCAAAAAATATAAAATTAAACAAAATGATGAGAAATAAAAATTAAGAATGATTTTCAAAATAAAATAATTTTTTTTTTGTATTTTGTGTTAAGTTTGTTATATTTTATTTAGTTTTTGAAATTATATTTTAATAAAGAAAATATTATGTGAACTTTTTTGTTGTTGTGATTGAATATCTCCCTTCTGATATAGTTTTTTTTTACATTTTAATTAGCATTTCAAAATAAAATAAAAAAAATTTGATATTAAAAATTAAATTTCTTGTGTTAGTTTAAATAAAAAATTATTTTTTTATTAAAAAAGAGGAAAAATTATATATCTGAAAAACAAGTTTTCTCTACTAATATAATTGAAAAATAAAAACACACACACATTTATTGGCACTAACACAAAACACATTTTACTATTAAAAAAAATATATATGTATCTGCAATTATGTTTACCACAAAAGAGGTTCAACAAAGAATAAAAAAAAATATTTTTACAGGTGAAATTTTTAAACAAAAAGAATTTACTTCTTGGAAATTGATGAAAACTCAAGAGAATTGTGATATTTTTTTCTGTACAATGGATGCGAAAAGGGAAATTAAAATTGAAAGAGAAAAAAAAAGTTATAAGATTGTGAAAATCGTGCGTTAAAAATTATTTCGTTTTACCGGCAGTTTTTTAAAAAAAACTTAAACACAAAAGGTGTATCTGTATTGTATTGTTTTTTTTTTTTTTTGATAATTATTATAATTTGTGTTCGATTGAGTTGTTTTTTCTGTAACAGTCATTCAGACTTACCACGGTGTAAAGGAACTCCAGAATAGACTATTGGTGATTATTTTGATTTTTTATTTTAGTTTTTTTTTTTGCATGATATTTTGTTAGTATTTCGAATATTTTATTTTATGGTTAATTCAGTTGATTTTGTCACATAACATGAAGTTTCGAGCCACAGCAACAGGGACACAAAAGACAGGACAAAAATTAAAAGGAAAAAAGTTAAGTAACCAACACAAAATTTTGCATTTTTATGTTTTATAATTTTTTTTTTTTTTTATATAAGTAAAAATTGATTTTTTGTTTGTTTGTAATGCCTAAGCTATGTCAGTTGTTTAACAGGAAAAGAAAAAGATCATTATGTAATGAAACGAAACAAAATTAAATTCGAATAAATCTTAATATTATATTTAGTTTTTTTTTTTTTTTTTTAATATTTATGGTGCTGACAAAGCAAATAGCAGTCTTGAAATTGTGGTATAATTAATCACAAAATGTGATGAATTTAAAAAAAGAATCATTTTTGTAGATTGGTTTTTATCGGTCGTAAAATTTTGTAAGAAACAAAAAATACAAATAAAATAATAAAAACAAATCAAAAAAGACACACATATAAGACAAATACAAAACACTCACACGCTGCACTCTTGCTTATATTAGTATGTTAGTAAAGTATATCAAATGAACTTTAATCCTTTATAAAATAGTATCATCAGAGATACAAGAAGAGTGTCCTTCAAGTTTTGTTTAGAAAATATTAGTAAACTGCATTATACATAAATATGTGATGGTACGAAAGTGGTTTAAAGTCCTTGAAAATCTTTTTTTTTGATAGTTGATTATTTTTTGTACACGCACTCTGCATTCGAAAATTAGAGTCTTTTTCATTACAATTATGTAACTTTGTTTGAAAAGAAAATAATTACAACAACAAAAAAGGACACACGAAGTCTTGTTGATGTTCATCGGCCCATTTGGGGAAGAGATATACATAATATTGAAATAAAAAACAAAAATTCTCTAAGTTGAAAGTTATTTAAAAACGGAAGTGTTCATATAATTATTCTTCAAACTAAAACTAAAATGAAAGGATCACACAAATAAAAATAAACAAACAAAATTATCGCAAGCAAATAAAGCATAAAACACTTTTTTTTGTTAAGACTAAAGATAGGAACTATCTCTGAAATAAAATGACACGCAAAAAGGTTGACTAAACGATTTGCATAAAATTCGATTATTTTTTCTTAAGATAAGACAGAAATTATAAGAAAAGATCCTTAATTATAAAATCATAAAATCAAAATCAAGTTAACTCAAACAATTTTAAATTATTTTAGCCTGTTTTTGTATATAAATAAATTTTTCGTAGATATTTTTTTTTTTTTGTATTTGTTACGTTTTTTTATTAGTATTTTTTATATGCTCATGAAGAGGGGTAAGACGAACACAAGGAGGTTAAACATTAGACAACACACATACTCAATGAAGTGCTATCATTCTGTATTTGATTTATATTTATTTTTAGATCCTCATTATTTGAACCTATTTTTAAACACAAACAAAACTAAATGAAAACAGAAAAAAAAACAAATAAAACACATAAAAATAAGTTTAAAATGTCAATGGCTTTCCTAATGCAAAGGCAAGAAAAGAAAAAGCTCAAATAACAAGAAATAATTAATTTTTTTTTTAATCTTTTTCGAAACACATGAGCAAACGAAATTATTTAATAACTAAACCAAAATTAAAAGTATACATTTTAAAACAATTAAGTTTTATTGTGTAAATAGGTTCAACTTTGTGTTATTGTTTTTTAATTTAAATTTATAAACAATCATTTTATTTGATTGTGTTTTTTTTTTTTTGAAAATAAATGATAGACAACATTGAGGGGAGCGGGCAGGATTGAAAGGATGTGATTGAGGGTTTGATATTAAATGTGTTTTTTTTTTTTTGCAAAAAAAAAGTAATATATTACTCACTTTCATATATGTATAAGAAAAAAAAACAAATATAATCAAAAACTTAAAATTAAATTTGAGCTTTTTCTCTTCATTGCACCATTTAAAGTATTTTTTTTGTTTTTAATTTTTATATAAAATTAAGTATTTGATTATACTATAAGGTGCACATTTTTATAAAGTCACTAACAAATAAATATTTTTGTCCTGATATAGGGCAAATTATTTTTTTTTTTTTATTTAATTTTTTTTTTTTTTAAATAAATAGATATTAAAGAATTATTTTAATAATACTCGTATAGTGATACTAATCAATTTCAAATAGGTTATAAGAATAATATGAAAACTGATTGACTTACTTTTCGCTGTATTCATCCATGTGGGCATATGATTGAACTGAGTTTTCTTCAATTAGAAATTTAACTCGTTGATAGAATGAGGCAGTCACTGATGGAGGCTGTTTGCGTAAAAGTACTTCAACTGGATCATTTGATGATAGACACATGATATGTTCAGAGCATGCTGGATGAGAACAACACTCACTGTCGGAACAATCAGTCATTCCATCTTAAAAAAAAAATATATATACATATATATAAATGAATGGATTGAGTGTTTTATATATAATTTTTGAGTTAAGCTGTTTTTTTAGAAAAAGTAATGCTTAATTATAAACTCTGTTAAAATTCAAATTCTAGGCCTGAACGATTTTAACGAACTATATTACGAATGAAGTTATTGTATTAAATGTAAAAGAAAAAATTTAAATAGTTACAAAAAATTCAAGTTGGAAACTGCTTCGGTTAAATATTTACCCCTGATTTTTAGGACTTCTCAAGAAGCTAAACTAAAGCGGTTTGACCATTTTTGAAGTCGCAATATCTTGCAACTGATGCGTTATACGCAAAAAGTGAGTGATACTTTTTTCTCTAGGGAATATTAAAACCTGCAAATTAGGTTTAAAATATTTTCCGAAAACTTGGTAATTTGAGAGTAAAGAGCCTAAAACCGGTATTTTAGACTTTTGGTGTTTTTATTAAAATAATGCTATCGTAAAAATTATGGCTTATAGAAAAAGAACTTTTAATGCATGCTTATATAATATTACATAATGTAAAAATTTTATTAATATAATTTTTCGATTAAGCTTAGGGTTTAAAAGATATATGCGAAAACCGTTTTTTTTTGCAGTTGACACTATTGAAGTTACAATTTCTTGAGACTTATGACTCGTACGGAAAAAAATTTTATATATTTTTTTGAAGAGAATATTATGGTATTTAAACTGAGCGTAAGATTTTTTTTCGACAACTTGTGCTTTTAAGAGTAAAAAAAAAAAAAAAAAAAACAGAATTTGAACTTTTTGTCAAACTTTTAGAAAAGTTATATATTTAAAACGGTTGTTTTTAAGAAAAAAATTATAATTTTTTCTTGTAAGGATTCACATAATGTACAAACTTTGTCTGATGTTTTCAAAAATGTTAACCGTTTAGGAGTTATACGTGAAAACGACAATTTTCGACATTTTACGTTTTTTGAAATATCGATAAGAAAAAAAATTGTTCTTTTTTTGGCAAATAACATTAACTACAAGTTTTGAAAAACTGATATTTTTGACATTTAACCTTGGATAACCATTGACACGCACACGATTTGGTAATAGACTGTGGCGACAGTATTTCTTATGCCAAAATAAAGACTATTGCGTTTAAAAATCTTCACTTGGATTTTTTTGGCAGAAAAAGTACAATTTGCCTGTGCCACATGGGTACTTAATACTAAGTTTAAAAAAAAAATCACACGATACGGTTCACTTAAACAAAAATTAAAAGTTCAACCACATCTTCAAGATTTTAATTTTAGTAAGCATACATTTCTGTATCTTTTTGATTTTTGTTTTGTTGGATTCAGCATTGCATGTGTAATGTGTCATATGCATTTATTTTACCAAAGCAAATTGTTAAGCTCGATAACCGTAGCCTCTTTTCTGTGCCGCTCAAAAAACACCCTTCCCTGCATTTTATTTTTATAGACTCTTTTGATTTTTGATAATAATGTCCTTTTTAAGATTTTAACCAAGTTTCATCGAGGTAAGATTCTGCATCGAAGGTGTTTTGGTAACGATTACCTATCTTTCTCTCCCCCTCAAAAAACACCCTTTAACTGTAGATATTTGCATGAACTCTTTTTATTCATGATTCGTATGCCAAATCCAGTGAATTTTTATCGCCCGGGGCAGACCCAATTTTTGCGGCCCCCTGAATTTTGCTTACACCTTTAAAAAAGTAGTAACCAAGTACCACGGCAATAAAATGATATTAATGAGTATTTGATTGAATAAAATAAGTAATAAATAATAAAATATGAAAAAACTCGTAATAAAGCGATTTCATTACCGCGGATGCAAGGGTGCTACATGCTAATAAAGAATTATCTTGAAGAGCAGCCAATAAGCAAATCTTAAAAGAAATTATAGGAATTAGCATTTTTTCAAAACAGTAAAATTGTATAACAGCCTTTAACCTGGTACAACAACTTTGAAAAATTTGCCGCCATGGGATATCCCTATTATATATTTAAAAATACTGGCACGCGGCAGGAAAATTTTAAAACTAAATTTTCGAGAGCGAGAAATTTTTACCCTGCATTTTTGAGAACAAGTAATTTATTTAGCACATACATTTATTGATCAATTTCCTATTGTTTAATCTCCACGCGGATAAACGACCCACTCTTATTCGACAAATCTAGCGAGTTTCCAATCACTTTAAGAAATCAGCGAACCAACTTTACTTCATAATAAATTGAAAAATATTTTAATTGGAATTCTAAAAAGAAACGGGATACATTTTTCTAATTCATTTTTTTGTTAATAATTTTTTCGATTAAATTCATAATAAATTAATACATAGTTAATTTCATTACTGTTTTTTTAGTTAAGTAAATAAATACATTAAATAAATATATTTTTAAATAAAATAAATAAATTAAATAAAGAATTTTGATGTAAAAGAAAAAGATATTAAAGTTAAAAAAGGTGACTTTGTGTGTAGGAACCTATTTAATTCATTTTTTTTTTAAATGTATTTTTATGAAAGAGAACTTGTTTACATCTGAACTCTCCTGCTTTTAATTACCGCCCCTGGCAAGGTGCCGCCCCATGTGGTATTTTTTCTCAGCAACGTAAAACAAAATCAATGTCCGATTATTGACTATGCATATGAAGCATTTTCACCACTGGGGAAATTTTGAATTGGATTCTTTGGGCTCATCAAATTAAATAATTTGAAGAATAAAGGATTTTTTTAAATTTTTTGTCGCCGATTTTGCCGCCCCTACCCTGGAAAAGTGCCGCCAGGGGCTTGTGTCCCCCCCACGCTACGCCACTGGCCAAATCAAACACGTATACTATGTTTCATCAATGAGTCATTATTTTCAAAAGGATTTCTGTACCATTTACCTGTTGTGGTTGAAAATATAATATTCCCTACACGAAAAGGACCATTACTTTTTTCAGGAGGGTGTTATTGTTTTGGTTCACTAGATTCAGCATTGAAACTACCTCTAAGTCATGTGTCACATGTTAAGATTGTGCTAAATTAAATTCTTCCTTTTTATACACCGTAACCTCCCCCCTTTCGCCCTCAAAAAATCACCCTTCGGCTCGAGATATTTTTATAGTTACGTCTTCACCGAATTTCATGAGGGTAGGAATTGTTTTCATTTTTCGAACGATTTTGTGTACTTTTTTACCTGTACTATAAATGTTTTGTTTAGTGGTTAATCAATTAAGGGACAGTTTTTCTAGGCGGGGTTAAAGCTAAATCCGAGTTAACTCACCAAATTTTCTGAGTTAACTCTGGATTAACTCCACAACCGCTTTTGATATTTTAACTTCTGTAATTTTTAA
This sequence comes from Melangyna quadrimaculata, assembly GCA_949320155.1. Taxonomy (NCBI): domain Eukaryota; kingdom Metazoa; phylum Arthropoda; class Insecta; order Diptera; family Syrphidae; genus Melangyna; species Melangyna quadrimaculata. The sequence continues at coordinate 52,756,548 of OX439484.1, forward strand.
TCTTTTCTGCATTCATCCTCCATTTAAAAACATGCTTCTTTATTTAACCTAAGACAAATGTTTTTTCAGAGTTAACTGATCAGGTGATAACTAACTGTTGTTCAACTCACCACTGAAAACTGATGGGTTTAAAAGAAGCTATAGATTTTTTTCACAGAGAAATATTATTTTAATTAAAAAAAATATATAACAAAAATCAATCTCCAACACGTGCAGATTTTATACGGAAAGATTAACCTCAGTACCATTCACTTAATTGGTTTTGTAGTAGGTACCAACCTACCTACCTGCATTAAAATAAAACCAGTATTATTTTAGATATGGTATGAATGTATGTACTTACATAATATGACCCTGTTGTACATAACAGTATATCCTATTTTAATCGATAAAAATAATAATTGTGGTTATTCGTTTGAAGATCCTTCATAAAATTGACCACGACATTTATGTTTTCTGTATGTGATGTATTGTGACTGTGAGCACGTTGCGGTCGAATGATTAAAAACCATGAATACCAAATCGTGCTTGTTTTTAGTTAAGTCATTCAATAGGAGAAGCTTACTAGAGCATGAGAACGAAATCATGTTTCACTGCAATAGCGCGCACAATATACCCAGACCAAGGATATACTATACCTACCTATACTTCTCTGATGATGCGATGGTCCTGGTATGGTCCCGTTGGTGGTAAACTAGGAGCAATCCAAGCGAATTTAAAATCGAAATTGCAATGTGTTGTGTTATTTGACAACTGAAACTCGCTTTGTGCTCAAATTGTGTGCAAACAAAATGGAAAACAGAATAAACAAGGATATTCGATATATCAAACAAAAAAATAAGGAGAACCAAAAAAAATGGTCTTATAGTCGTTGTTGCAGTCGTCATCGTAGTCACTGGGAAACATACATCCTTATTTTGGCTTTCAGTATATCGCCTTAAACTCCCACAAGTGCCAAGACTTTGCTATATGTACCTACTATACTGTGCTCACTAACTGAAAATGCTGCTGATAGGAGTATTTCTAAATGGATTTTGGGAAAACTTAGGCGACTTGAAGGTTTCACAGCAGCAAACGAGAATCCATTTTGTGTCCTTGTGGGCTTTCAACATTGCAAAAACGAAAATTAAGTAAAGAAATAAAATTAAAAAAAAAGAAAAGAAAATAAGAAAATCAAGTAAGAATCCACCAACCAACTAAACAAACACACAAAAACACAAAAGTAAAGGAAACAACTCTGCTATTCAGAAAATTTTCCATTTCCGAACAAATTTCATTCTGTACCTACATAATAGTAGGTACACTCGAGTCGTATCTCGGGAAGAAATTGTTCGCTATTGACATACAGTGCAAAATGGAATGAATGGAATTCACTGCTGATGATGGTTTTCCCCTAGGTATTTGAGTTCCTTTTTTAAGAACAAGCGAGCAAACGTCTCCCCTAGTGCTGGTTTTTCAGTCGCATTTTCTAGCAGTTTTCCACCACCACCAGAGTCTTGCTTGTCTAGCTGTGCTGTTTAAATCGTTCAAGGATGAGTATCCTTTTTTTTGTTAATTGGAACCTACATCTACCTATATGTAATAGGTCCGCCTTAGAATCTTCTATTTGACCTCATGTATGTTGGAAACCGGAAGAAATTGATGTTTCACCTCTCCCCAATATCCGACCTCAAACAAAAAAATTATAAAAAAAACACCGCACGAAGTAGGTACAAAGATATCGAGCCCATATTGGAGGAAATAATGAATAGCACCGCAATCGATGAACCCTTGAATATCCTTTGAAGGATCCTCGACCTCCGTTCCGATAAGAAGCAGCTTCTTATTGTCATGTTGTGTTTTAGTAGCTTGAATGGGGTATGTTGTGCAGTACATGCTGAGGCGAGGTGTGATAGTATAGTGTTACACACACTCCTTAGGGTCCTTCAATATTGTGAGTGTTTTGTTTTTCCCACCTGACACTCTCTCAGTTTGAAGAGCACAAACCCCAGAGAGATAGATAGCGAATCTTAACCACATAGGTACATGATAATGTATCGAAGGCAAAAGCAACCCCCTTTTCCAAATCCGAATAGAAAGATGTCAAACATTAAGCTTCGAGGGCTAATTCAAAAGGTGTGAGTGAGTGTGTTGTTTTTTTTGTTGTTGTTGTATTGTTTTGTTATCCGGTAGAGCGGTTCCGTTGACATCGTCACTGAGGCAGGGCAAAAAGGAAGAAAAACTTAAATTGAAATCAATTTAAATGCAGGTTCTCCAACCCACTCAGGACGAGGTCCCCAACTGTGCTTGACATCGCTTATTGAAAATGCACTCAAGAAATTGTATAGAGAGGAATGCGAGAAGTTGTTGTTGTTGCTGCGAGGGATGGTGAAAGGGTGGTGGGTTGATGATGGTTGTTCAAAGAATGTAGAGGAAATAAATGCCAATCGTACAATATACTCAGGATAAAAGGTAAAAACATATTTATATGTGTGTGTGTGTCCTGTGGTTTCATTTTATATTGTATAATGCACTTCTCTCTCTGTTGTTTTTGTGTTAAGGTTTTTGAAAAGTCTAGCACCAATTGAAACTTATAAGATATCCGTATCCGATCCGCAAGTTTTGGTTTGTCTGGCAAGGCGCATACTTATTATATATTGTCTGTGCGGCATGTACTACATAATCCTTTTAACAATGATTTTAAGAATAAGTGAAAAGGCTTAGGTACCTATAAGGAAGATTGCTTATTTTATTTTTGTTTTTTTTTTTTTTTTTTTTTTGAATAGGATTAGTTATTATAACAATGTGTGTGTATAATAGAGGATTTGAAGAGGGTATAGATATATTGAATAAATATGAATGCTGGAATTTGTATAGTTAAGTCTTTTGAATAGATTTAAACTGAAAGATATTTGTTTGTTTTGTTCTAATATTTTGGAATGGAACTATATAGGTACCTACCTATAGCAAACCATGCTATTTTGCCCTTACTCAATTTCTACACCCAGACCCCAGAAAGAAGGGTGACTCACCTCCTATCAATATTATAAGGCATTTGAGGATTTTTGTTCATGGTGTCATTTTATTTAAAAAAAAACAGGTGTCATAATTTGTCTCCTTTCAATTATTGATTGCTCCTTTTTTCAAGAACATTGTTTGTATTTACCCCTTATTTCTGTCTTTTTATTGTTATTTTCATATTTTTTTTTTTTAATTATAGCCGTGTTTTTTAAGAGAGTGACTAGCAACTCAGCAAAATGTTAACACGCAAAACAAATTATTATAGAGAATTTTGTTTGTGTTTTCCGTGTAAAACTTCTTACTGAGTTGCTAGTCACTCTCTCAAAAAACACGGCTAATGTATGGAGTATGAGCAATTTTTTGTATGTAAAAATAGGCCAAATAAAAGGAGAATGGGCAAAGTGGTCTACCTACTCAACAGTAAAGTGTCATATGTCGTTGTAAAAGTAATGACGTGTACATCAATTAATTATATGGACGTGAGGCTCTAAACCATGGGGTTCAAAACATATTGCTCTTCAAAGCACCGAAAAAGACAATAATGCAACTCTTCATTTTGAGCTTGTCTTACCACCCACAGCAAAGTGTCGTACATCGTTGAAAAGATTATTACGTTTACTTCGTTGTGTTATAGATATATTAAGCCATCAAAAACGGCAACAAAAATATAATGCAATTCTTCATTGGCAACTGGTCTACTAATTCAACAGTAATCTGTCATACATCGTTGTAAAGGTTATCACATGTGCTTCAAGCTCTAAACCATGGGGTTCGTGGGGTATTTGGCTTCAAAGCATCAAAAACAATAATAATGAAATTCCTCATTGGTAAATGGTCTACCAACTCAACAGTGATGTGTGATACGTCAGTGAAAAGGTTATTGTGTGTACTTAATTTTTGTATAGAACCAATAAATTGTAGGTAGTGGGGTTTGGGAGGCATTTGGCAACAATGCCTAAAAAAGCAATAATGCTAATCCGCATTGGAAGCTGCTGCACCTACTCAACAGAATTGTGACATATATCGTTAAAAAGTATAAAGCATGTACTTTATTTTTTGAAAGGCGTTAAGTGTCGACCATGGGTTTCGAGAGGTATTTAGGCTTAAAAATCGGCAAATAGAATAACAGTGCAATTCTTCATTGGAAGTGGTCAACCGACTCAACAGTTGTTTAGTTATCTATATTTTTATTTATGTATATTACTCATAGGTACTTTTAGACTGTAGAAACATATTGTAAATATCTAAGATCAAAGTGGACGGCGACGCTGTGTCGCGTCGATCCCTTTTCATAGAAACAGTAAATGATCTCGCAGATTGTGTTTATGACACACATCTGCGAGCATTATGTTTTATGAGAAAGGGATGCGTGGCATCGTCGTTATCCACCTTGGACACTTGTTAATATTAGTTGAGGTTAACAACAAACTAGAGATAAGATAAGTTGAGAAAATGTACATACATTAACATATGTATATGAAATCTAGGTATAAGAAATAATTGTAATGTAGATATAGTTTAATTTACTAAATCAGTTCATGTTTAGACTTTAAAGTGTACGGGTGTTTTGTTTTCTTTGCTCGTGAGTTCGTTAAAGTGTTCAGCTTTTTCAACATTAATGCTTCATACATTTTTGAAAAGGTAATTGCAATCGCATCATTTAATTATACGGTCGATAAGCTCTTAGTCATGGGGTTCAAGAGATATTCGGCTTCAAAGAACCACTTTGCGATTTGGTGATGGAAAATTTCTTGAAAAGGATATTGTTGTGTACGCGTACCCGTGGCGGCCATTTGGCTGATATTGTTTACCATTATTAATTGGCATACTTTCTTCTATACACTGAAATAAACATTCGATCATTTATCTCAAAAAATGCAATTTTTCTTTGAATGTCAAAATAACACCTCTTATTGAAATTTATAATGTAATAGATTATACAAAAAAAAAAATTGAAATTAAAGTAAGCTAATAACAGAAATACAGTTTTTGCAGCTAAATGCATAGATATCATGTTAAAACCTATATATACAATGCCAGTTATACATATAAAATCAAAATTCAAACGAACTATATTGTACTTTAAGCTTGAATCACTTAAACTTTTATAATAAATCTACCTATACATATACACATAAACCACACAGTTCATATAATAACAAAAATTCATATTAAAGAACTTTTTCTGACCAAAATAACTTCAATAATAATAATCTCAACCTAGCCAACAAAAAAAAATCATACTAATAAATGTTGTTGAGGATGCAATACTTACCGTTATCATTATCAATATTGTCCTTGCAGTTCATTTCCAGTGCAATTGAACAGTCTGAGCCAGCCCATCCTTCAATGCAATCACATCGATATTCACCATCCTCCAAAGTGCACTGACCATGTCGGGAACAACCGTTTTCACAGCCAGCTGAAAGTTTAAAGAGAAAAGTGTTTTATATAGCAGATGAAAAAATACAAGAAAACAAATATGATAAATACAAAAAGAATCTATAGGTACAGTGTACATGTACATTGTACAACCGCCAACCATGTTTGTATAAAAATGAAAAAAAAGGAAATAAATAAAAGAGTGTTATGAAAAGCATTCATAACATCCAAACAAATATCTACCATAATATATGTAATATATCATCGATTGACTGTTGAAATCTCGTATATAAATTTGGCAAGGTTTTTAATTTCAAACTGTGACAACATTAATATGATGGGGAAATAATCACTCCAATTAAAAAATTCGTATTATTAAGTAGTATTTGGTGGTATGTAAGACTTGCGGTTTCCTGAATGGTAAAACATCATATTTTTTGAAGAAAACTTTTTTGTGAATTTACGAATAGAGGCATTGCGATGCTAGTATCTAAACTTAATAATATCCTTATCAAAAGACATGGCGAATAGCACAATTTTTGTTATTTTCGCCATGTCTTTTGATAATTATGTTGTTAAGTTTAAATACCAGCATCGCAATGTATCTATCCGTAAATTCACAAAAGCTTTGCACCGTAAAAAATGATATCCTAAAACTAAGTAAACCAAAAGTCCAACACACCACCAAATATACGACTTAATAATAAGAATTTCCTAATTGGGGTTAATATAATAAATACTTAAAATATTTTATATTTAACATTAATTAACTTAGAACTTGGCGTACTCTTAGATCGCACTACTTATTACGGTGGACTTGTTACCCAAAGCTTTTTGTATATAAGAACTTGGCTAATTTTTTATCATTTATGTTTTTGGTGTGCTTTCACTACTTTTTGCAGATTCTTTTTATCATGAAAAGTTGGTGGAATAAACACCAAATAAGAGCCTCATAAAGAAAAGTAAGTTTTTAATTTATACCTTTTGTATGTACTACAAGTATTGTCCTTCTACCAATTTTCATAAGTTAGAATATTAAATGATAATAATTGATAAGAAGTGGGTGGATGAAACGCATCTGCATGAAAAATTTTATGACTTCAACTTTTTCTTTGTATACACCTGAAAACTAACCGCCTGACCAAATTTCATAATTCTGCACGAATCGGAATTACTCTCAATATTATATTTAATATAATTTCCGTGAAGATGGCTGTTTTCCACGCCCACTGAATGTAAAATCTCAAATTTTTAATTTTCCCTTTACCTGCATGCCAAGTCCTAACGCTTAAGCAAATTTCATCATTCTACGACAGTCAGAAGTTCTTTACATAGTTGATATCAATACTGAGAAAATAGGAGGGCGCCACACCCCTGAATGGATAATTTAAAATTTTCCAATATCTCATTTGTACTGACCACATGATCTACCAGTCTACCAAATTTTATTATTCTGCAAAAATCCGAAGTGATCCATATAACTAACAACAATTCTAAGGAAATGGGCGGATGCCACGCCCCCTTAATATTAGCCTTTGTTTGCAGTTCAATAAGTCATTCCTCTTTACCAAATTTCATCATTCTACGACAGTCAGAAGTGCTCCTCATAATTTATATCAATTCTATGAAAATGGGCCACGCCCCCTGAATGAAAAATTTAAATTTTCGTTTTTTCCTTTATATACGCCACAAGGCCTTACTGTTGTGCGAAATAAAAAGGTCCTACGATGTCGGGAAGTGCTCCATAATTTTGATGATCTGTCAGTGAGTCAGTCAGTCAGTTACGGTTTTTGCGATTTTTGCAGTCTTATATCTGGGGAACCACTAATGCGAAAGAATTGAAATTTAGTTAGTTTCCTGAATCTGGTAAGCTCAGCAAATGCTGTGAGTGTGAAGTTTCTGACTTGATTGGAACTGAAGTTAGAGAGGGGCCAAAAATAGCGTGAGTATGATCCTGTAAAAAGGGTGTAGTGCCGGAACTTGGCTGAACTGGACACTACCGTCTCCTTTGATTCTACAGTCGAAACTTGCAAACAGGCAACTCATTCTTAAATTTGATAAAAGCTTATTTAATTTTTGTCTATTAGTGTCCTTTTGCATGTTTTTATCTCCATTCTTTGAAATTTGTGAATCTCGTTAAGTGATTTTAGGTCAAACCATAAAACATTTTGCAGATACGAAGTTTTGACTGTACAATGGATGAGGGTATTATTAAATTTTATACGGAAAGATAAACACGAAAATGATTTTGAACGTTGAAATAAAATGTGAAATAAAAGTGAAGACAACAACAACAACGAAAACTATGAGTATGGATATTGTGGAGAAAATATCTTTTAAATTAGATTACCGTTGGGTTGATATTTTGTGTACGGCATTCAATTACAACATACCTATATATAATACTATGACTTTAGTCCATATCTTTATAGTTCCTAACTTGATAAAAAATATTGTAGACAAAAATGGAAAACATATACAAATTTCACTGTACGTTGTTGCAAAATGAATTACAAAATTTTAAAAGCGAAAAAAATGTATAACGTTACAAAAACAATGAAAAAAAATGTATCATATCGCGGACCAAAACAAAAACCCGGAGAGGAGGAATGTCCTGTAAAAGACATCGTCAAAAATGAAAATAACTTCTAGGCTCGTTAGAATTTTTGTTTCGTTTCTGTATGTCCTGTAGGTGCCATTCCAGCATTTTTCATTTTTTCACAAAATATCGGGAAGAAAAAAAAATGTACCCAGCAAAGTTGGTGTTGTGAGAAATTTTTTTTTGCGATTACTGCATAAAGTTTTCAAAAAGAAATGGTTTCTGTCCAATATTTTGGTGTGTGTGTGTCTGATGGTATAGGACTCAGCAAAATTTCGTCCTCACGACTTTTATTTGGCATTTTTCGTGGTTTTGACAATTTTCTCTTTTGTTTTAGGAATTCGTTACAAAAATGTTCGTACATTTTGTCTGCAATGATGGTTGCTTTTCCAAAAAAAAAAAACATCTCATAGGACAAATGGAAGGAGAAAAGGCATCGACAGGCTGCTTTTTATTTTTTTGTAAGAAGTGGTTGGCATACCTACAACATGTGTCAACTTACATTTTTGTCAAACAAAAAAAAAAAAAAACAAGAAGCCCTTAGATTGGAGCTGTTGTAGAGGCAGATAACTCTGTCAGGATGTTTTTCCTCCAGAAAATAGTCTCTCTCTCTAGAGGGATGAAGACGATGAAAAATTGATTTCGTGCTAAAATTCTATAGATACTGAATGCGACCAAAAATAAGAAGGTCCTGCTTCAGTGTAACCGTAATGGAATATAATATACATATGCCTGTATGTGTGTTTGGTGGCGGAATGACATCTACAAAATTCAATATGCCAATAATTGTGTAAAATTGTATTTTAAATTGACAGTCATGTAACTAATGTTGGGGCAATAGACATTTTAAGTATTTATATTTTTTTTTTTTTGAAAATGGTTAGTTCGTGTCCATTCAGTCGGGGTGCAAAGTAGTGTCAGAGAATTTGTTTAAAGGGGTGTAGTGGTAGTCCTAACGATATGATATCTACCTTTACAATTAGAGATGATTGCTATACCTACCATTTTCTGATTTTTCTCATTGGAAAGAGATGCCAAACAGATGTTTTTTTTTTAAATACAGATAAAATAAAGAGGCAACTTAAACAATGTTTATACTCATGAATCTTGGTAAAAATTCTTAAATTGCTTTTAATTTGTTTTATAAAAGCGAACAGAATTCTGGCTCTAATGATAAAACAAATTCACAACTTCCACAGTTTTTCATCGACTTAGATGAAGTAAAGATTATAGACTAAGAGCCCAGGGTTGCCAGACATACGTCATTTTATCAAAGCTAAGATTTTTTCTGCGAACAGATACTATGGTAGCTAAGAACAAATGGATACTAAGAATCTTCAATCTACTCTTAAGAGGTAGCGAGTGTTAAAGTTGCATACAAATGATGCAACATTGCGTTATTTTATCAAAGCTGAATTTTTGACATGTCTTAGGGGATGGTGTCATTAACTTTATTGGACACTTGCCAGATATCTACAGTGGGGCCTAACGTGAACCAGACACTTAGAAAATGTCAAACTAATCGTGACATTTATGTTGTAGTTTTAAAGGTAATATTTAGATGTTTTATGGGCAGCTGTTTCAAAATAATTCCCCATCAGCTATACATCTACAGTGGCCACAGAAAACATAAAATCTTGATTGGATTCTGTTATGTAAATGCCACGATTAGTTTGACAGATTTTAAGTGTCTGGCTCACGTTAGGTCCCACTGTAGATGTCTGGAAAGTGTCAAATAAATTAACTAACACCATCCCCTAACACATATCAAAAATTCAGCTTTGATAAGATAACGCAATGTTGCAACATTTGTATCCAACTTTAACACTCGCTTACTCTTAACTGCACCCGGATTGAAGATTCTTAGTATCTATTTGTTCTTAGCTACCATAGTATCTGTTCGCAGAAAAAATCTTAGCTTTGATAAAATGACGTATGTCTGGCGGCCCTGGGATCTTACTCTATTACTTTGATAGTGGAGATTTGTAACATGTTTTTTTTTTTAATTTAATAATTAAGGGATTATTTTTTGAAAAACTTAAAAACATTTTATTTAGTACAGGTAAAATAGGATATTTGGTGAAAATGTTACATTTCCCATAAGAATGACGAATCAAAAGAGTTTATAAAAATATCTTGTATAAAAGCGTGTTTTGAGGGGTAGAGGGGGGGGGGGATATTTCTGTGAATCAAAAGGAAGCAATGATTTTGGCAAATTCTAATTGTTATTTTTTCTTCATTCTTATTGTATATGTAACGTTTTCACCAAGTATCATGAGGGAAGGAATTAATATTTTTTTTTCGAAGGATTTGGTGCACTATTTTATCTGTACTATATAATTTATAGGTACCTATCAGATGCTGACAAATAACTGCCGTATAATATATAACGTGAAAAGAAAAAATGGCTGCGCATAAGATTTGCCCAAATGGAAAAGAAAAACGGTTTTCAGGCAAACATGAAGCTTTTTAACTTTTTGATGCATGCATACCCGGGAATTGTTAAGCGTGTACATAGTTTTCAAACAAATCTAAGATATACTCAACTCAATCGTAACTTAAAGTAGAGGAACAGCTCTTTTCCAAAATATCTTATTTGTGCTAAGTTTGCATATTTAGTCTCTTGTTTTTTTTTTAGGGAGACTCTATATGTCCTTTTCAAGAAGTGGAATAACTTTACTATTTTAAAAAGCGTGATGTATATTCTTGGATCGGTTTAAAACTATCATTTGCAAAAGTTGGATTAGGTACGGTTCTTTTTCACTCGCAGCCTCAATTGTAGGTATTAAATTATTTCCAACAATAAAAATATTGGCGCAAACTTTGGTAGATTAAGTACGATGATTTTAAGTATGATACTGAGTTAAAAATTGTAGTTAACCAGTTTAAGACAAGTTTATCTTCGTACTGAAGATTAAATAACACACTGAAGCTGATAACATTTTACTAAAGTTAAAGTCACCAAAAGGCTATTTGATCTTTTTATAGCATCGTAATATTTCCATGTGACACCTTGGCATTTTATAATAATGTCAAAATAGGTATGTTTGTGATCTGTCACTGTTTTGGACGGGATGATGACATTATCTAGAATAACAAGAATCTCAAATGGCAAATATATCGAAAAAAAAAATCTCGAATGTACACAAATCTGGAACGTACAAAAATCACGAAAGGTTATTATCTTGAAAAAAAAATTCGAAAAAAAAGTTCGTTCGAGATTTTTTTTACCTATTTCAATAGTTTTAACGCAAAATAAACGAATAGTATTTGCAATAGCGCTATCGTGAATTAAATTTCCAACCGAATTTATTACGTCGTCAACAATTGGAACCGTGAATTATGGTCGCATTGTAACCATTGTCTCAAAAATTAATATTGTGTAATTCTAGAGTCTGGCATTCTAGATTTTTTTTTCTAGATTTTTGCAGTTCGAGGTTATTAGTCGGGGAGCCCGCCATAAGACGACGTACCCTCATCTCTTTACCAGGTAAAAGGTATATACAGTTTTTAGATACTGTCCAAAGAAACAGTTTGCGCATGGGTTGCCTATAAGAAAGTGGACCCTTTATAGGGTTGCCACGCTTTGAAGATAAATGTTTGCGTTTATTCAATTATCTGATTGCGCTTATGTGGTAAGCAATAAGGATATTCAAAAAATGTATTATGAAAGGAAGTTTAATTAAAAAAAATTCAAATACGGGATTTTTTTAAATGTTAAATTTAAGTAGGGTAACTGAGGGTGAACGTAATTAAAGGTCGAAATCTTATTTTCTGAACGGTAACTTTTTTTTTATTTTTTTTGTAGATACCGGTAAATACAGGTATTTTCAACTTTTAGTAATTTCTTGGAATAATGATATCATACACATGATAGCTACAACAAAAAAAAATGTTTACGCGAGTGTTTAAATTTTGTTAACACAATTTTTCGAAAAAAATTTCCGTTGAAAACCCTTATTTTCGCCTTATTGGATTGGACGCTATTGAAGGAAGGAAGTACAAGTTGAGCGTAAAGTTTTTTTTCGAAAACTTCTTTCTTTAAGAGTAAAATGAAAAAAAAAAACATAAATTAAGAATTTTCGTCCAATTTTTAAAATAATTATATCTTTAAAAGAGAAGCTTTTAAGAAAAAAAAAACTACAAATTTGTTCCTATAAGTGGTCAAACAATGTATTTACTTTGCGTTCAGATCCTTTCGAAAATACGAACCGTTTAGGATTTGTAAGTGAAAAACGAGCATCTTCCACATATTTAATTTTTTTTATATGTTGTAGAAAAATAAAGGTGATAACTTTTTTCTTGATTTATATGTGAAAAACTTAGATTTTTGACATTGAACCTTGAAAAACTAATGACGCCGTGAAAAATTGATATCCTTAGCATTTCACTATTGGACTTTTGCTAATACCAAAAAAAGCATAGTTGTTTTTTTTGTTGCTTCTTCTCTTGCCACTATTGTACTATTTATATTATAATGGTAAGTACAAGTGAGTGTAGAGTTTATGATGACATCAAAATTTCATAACATACAAAACAACAATTCTGAAAAAGGAAACTTGATATTTTGATATTTATAGGTACAGAATTTAATCAAAATCCGCCGGATAACTACCGGCCGCTTATGGAAAAAAATCTCTAATAAAATTGATATTTATTTGGTGTATAGAAATGTATGCAAATACTTACGTAAAGTGCAATGTCTTCCATTCCATCCTTGTGAGCATACACAAGTTCCGTTTTTGCATTGACCATGCTCTGAACATCTGGCATCGCATGGTAGCTGATCGCATAGATTGCCTGTCCAACCAGTATTACAACGGCATTTTCCCGATTCACAGACGCCATTTGGTCCACAATCCAAACTACAGACAGCTATAAAGAGAAAAGGATAATGGTTAAATATTTAATACTCATACCCATATACGTTTATAAAAAAAATGCGTAACATCTAACTATACTTCTACCAGCAGTCAACGAAATATGTAGATAGACACTTCATAGCTATATCTTCTCTGTATATAAAAGGTTATTTGAAATTAAAATTTCTCACTCACTTGCTGCTCCTCATGCAACAATCATCAGTCACTCTTATAGGTACCTACCTACTTATAATTTTTCCTACTATATAAAGTCCTAAGTACAATATCCTCCTTTTTATGTTTGCCAGTTCGAAATTCATAAGGATATAACGTTTGTACATGTGTGCGAGTGCGCCTGATTAGTCAGATGGATTTGATTAAATTTTTCATTTCCGTATTGAAATTGCTCCTGACAGCTGCGTCGACAACGGATATACATATACATACATAAAAGACATAACGATGACAATGGAGTCGAGTCGGAACGATTTCACAGAGAGACACACTGAAGAAATTTTGTTACAAATGCAATTTCGTCTCGACCATATCAATCCTGCACATAATGTTAAGGCAGACGAGTTTAGTATCTTCATTTTTCTTAGCATTCCATTCAGATCCTGAACATCCTACATTGGTATCTTTACGTTTAAAATAGATATGCCACGGTAAGACCACGAAATTGGGAATTTCTAGAATGAACCTAAGACTTAGTATTTTTACAGCAACATTATGGTAAACTTCCGAAATGTTTACCTTTTGTGGAACGACCAAATATTTGACATCGCCAAAAATGCTGCTAGGTGTTTAGGTTTTCTCCGTCGATGCAAGAAATGTATGTCCCTTCTGATCTGGCAGTGATCTACAAAGCCTTTATTTATCCAAGTCTCGAGTAAAAATAAAATAAATTGGGTGGCGCAACGGCTCGTGAAGAAGCAGGGCCTAGTGACTAACAACTCGCAACCATTCCTGTGTGCGCGTGTCGACAGGAATGGCAGGGCCTTACTATTTTATGCTGAATCCGAACGGCTAGACGAGGAGCACTTATTCATGACAAGTGATACTCTTGGAGGATTTGTTAATTCCTTGCAAGAGGCAGTAACCCTGACAAAAAAAAAACTTTTTACAACTTGAGTACGACTTCCTTTTTTGGACAGGTGCCAATAACGAATAACCCACTTAAGTGCTTGAGTCTATTGGATGGAATACACAAGATAGCTCTAAAAATTATAGGTGAAGGACTATAACGAAAACATTCACATCTATTGAGTACCAGCGCAAAGTCTCAAGTCTTTCGTTATTTTACAGTAATTTCTACAAACAGTGTTCTAGTGAAATAGCCAGTTGCATTCCCCCCTTTAAACAATTCAACCATAATACCATATATTATATGCAAGAGTTTTGGAACAACGACCATTCAAAGTTGGCTTACATAATTTTCAAGTAAATGTACCGTAAAAGGGCAACTTCGAAAGGTCGTAGCAGATACAAACAAAATTGGTTCGAAGAAAATGTGATCCCTATCATATGCACAGAAAACATTTTGGGCTCTGGCTGGTAGTTTTTCATGGTATGAGCAAAATTTGTGTACGAATGACGCTTTTGGTCTCCTTAGACCTGACCATATGCTCCTGAAAAGTGGTTAAGACTACTTATATCTAATTGTTGATTACGTCATAATTTTCGGTTAATTAGCCGTTTATTTGCTTTTATTTAGATTTTTTGGTGGAATTTTGTCTATGTTTGTGACGTTGACAATCAAAACGGTGCTAAAGTCATTTTTTTAATATATTGAGTGTGATATACCAAAATTTGCGCATCAAACAGAGCTATCAGATGGTGCAAAAATTTGATTCAAAACGAGATAATAAAGAAGTTATTATTGTTTTTATTTTGAGTTTGGCATCAAAACGAGGCTATATATTATTTTTCTAATAATCAAAACGGACCTATCTTTCATACAAAGTTATATTAGTTTTCAAAACGGCTTTTTTTTCCTCTAAATTAATTCACATGTATACGATTGATTTTCAAAAGGGAGCTAAATAAATTTGTCCGCCAAAATTTGAAATTTGGCTCATTTCCTTATAAAAATCTTCAGTTTTCCATGTGATGTGCTATCGAAAGGTTGTTCTTTTCGGTAAGTTTTAGTTGTAGACTATTTTGTAGGTAAATAATATTCTTTTATTTTTCCTCAATTCATTTTAGAAAAAGCGGAGTGTAATGGACTGGAAAGCGGCTGCCCAAGAAAGCTTAAAGCCAACTAGTAAATGGCATTTTTTTTAGAAGCTAAAAAGAATGATGCTAACAAACTTCTTGAACACCATTGTGGAGAAAAATGGAGAGAAATCAAAGATTTTAAATTTTACAAGGAAACTATCGGTACAGAAGTTTTGCAAGAACCTGAGGATAAACCAGTTGAAGTGTCTGAGTTTTTTGAAGAAACTCAGCAATGCTGCGTTTAGGTGTTCCATTAATTTTGGATTTTCGTTCCAATGTTACTATGGAATCAAAAAAAAATGCTGTGAATTATAATAATGTATATGTAAAGTTTTTAAAGAAAAAGTATTATTTATTTTATTAATATTATTTATTATAGTAGTGGTAAAAAAGTTTTAAGGAATACAAAAAACTTTTCGTTACTTAAGTTTTGTCTTTTTTATTATTTTACAGGCATTTTAGAATCAAAAAGGCACTATTTAAAAAACCTATTTTCAAAATGCGCTTAATATGTTTTTAATAAACAAAACTGCCTAAAAAGAAAAAACATTTCACTACAGGACGAAAATAAGATGTACTTTTATTATTTTTTTAAACATTCCTATACAAAAAACTGCCACCAATCAAACAAAATTTGCTGCATTGGATTATCTTGAATATTTTAGAAACTACAGGTTTTGCCCTTTTACTCGGTTTCATGTTCCAATTTTGTAGCCTCTGTTTGATAATCAACGACACGTTTCATTAAGATATTTCGTTTGATTCATATTATTTTACTAAAGCACCTTTCTAAAATAGGGAAGAAAACTTTAATATAAAAATGTTGCTTGCTCCATAATTTCCCGGTAATAATTTGCAATGATTTAATTTTTTTCGTGCAATGTTTTCTATGTTTTTCTGTTTTTTTTTTTTTTATATCAAGTTAGATAAATAACTCCCTTAAAAGGGGATAAGACTTTGAGGTTTTTATTCTTTTATTTTAATAAGTTGTTGCATTTATGTATTTCAATTTTGTCGTGCACGATTTTCTATGTTTTGATTCATATCAAGTAAGCAAAGCACTTCCCTGAAAAGGCATTTAATTTTTTTAAACAAACTGTTGCTGCTGCTTTATAACTTGGCGTTTATTATTAGTAAATTACTACTATGTTTTTTTTGAGGAATTCGTCTTAATTCCTATCAATTAAAAAAACTTTTAAAGTGTCGAATTGTTTCGAAATTTGAAATAGTAATTAGTCATTAGTTTTTTTGAATTATTTCAATTTTTTCAAAAAAATTAAATGTATTTAAAAGGCATTAAAATTACGAAATATTGATTTTTTCGGTTTTTTGGGGGTGATTACTCGTTGGTAAATTTGTTTTAATATCATTTTTTTTTGTTGAGAAGGCTTTCTTTTTCTAGGTTTTTTGAGGAAAAATTTATATCAAGCTATCAACAAAAAAAATAGAAAGTATTTTTAAAACTCGTAAATTTGACCAGTCAATTAAATAAGTTGTTTTGGAGTCAATTTTGTGATGCAATGGTGTTGTTTTTATTTTGTTTTTTTTAATATTAAGGATACACATGAAGAGTTGAAAAGGTATTACAAATTAAGTTAATTTTATTTATTTGTGAGAAATTATATTTTCAAACTTTTCCATATTTTTTTTGCGGGAGTGATTTTTTTAACTGAACATTTTCTAGTATGACATTTGTGTATTTTTAAGGCGACTTCATAGTCCGTAGCCCAGCTTTATTGTTGGTTTGTAGGGCTGGCCACGAGACGTGAAAAGTCTCGGTCTCAGTCTTGCTCTCGCATGACAAAACCGAGACGAGATGAGACTGCCTTTTAAGCGTCCGAGGTGAGATCGAGACGAGACGGTACATTTGGACCGAAATTTACAGAGAGTCTAATAAATTAAAAAATCCAATTTCAGTTAAATATTTATTTTCTTCTGCACATGATCAATCTATAATCCATATAATTTCGTTACAATAATCAACAGGTTGTGTGGAAATCGTATTTTTCGGAGACGAGACCAGGGGTCCTACTCTGGGTATTTCGTTCCAAAAGTCAATTCTATTCAATATTGTTTTTTATTTCGTTAGACGCAAAGAAGTTTCTAATTTAACAACAAAAAAACAAAAACAATTTCGAATAGAATTTCCTTTCGGAAGGAGATACCACGGACTAGACTAAATTATACGAGACAAACACGAGACCGAGAAGTGATTGAACATTTTCGATTTAAACGAGACGAGACTTACAAAAGTCTCGCCGAGTCTTGTCTCTTGGACAGTCCTATTGGTTTGTGCGTCTTGTGAGTTTATTAGTCTTGAGAAGCATTTTCTTTACATTTAAATTCCGTAGACTTATAGCCTACGCTTTAACCACAGATGATGGGCATAGGGTTTCGGCGCGCAATTGTTCTATACGCACAAGTAGGTATATTTTTTATTTTAATACAAAATACTTAATAACATTATTTATGTAGTTCACAAATCAACTAAAACGTTGATAAAGAGTTAATTCACACTAAAAATGTATTATTAATAAAAAATAAACCTCTTGTTCTTGCTTAATATTGAATCTTTACAAAAAATCACTATAATCAACGCGAACCCATTTATCATCAAAGATTTGTATTCAATACTCGCCAGGTTCTTTCTAACCCAGTGAGAATATTTGCACACACAATTTGCGGTGAAATCGAAGTTTTCTGTAATTTCAGCACCTAAAAATCATTTTTGTCACTAGCATTTTATTTTTGATCTAGTTTTTGGCAAAAACAACAAGCAAAGGTGATTTTTATAACTGAATAATTCTTCGTTAAACTACCTTTACTTCGGTGTATAAATTAATTAGGTACTCTTCGAGTAAGGTGTTCAAGTTTTAGAGAATTCTCAATAGAAAAGTTAGCAAGAAGTTAGTCAAGAAATCGACTCTTAAATGTGACCTTAAATGAACTGATCCTTTTTTGCTATTAATTTTGTTTGGTTAAATAGTTAAACAGGTCATGAGTATTATTTTTAAACATAGCGGAGCGCCTTTTAATTTTCTATTTTTTAAACTATAAATCTAGCCATGTTTGAAAATTTTCTTCAAACTCCAACACATTGAAACTATATCAATTTGAGAGAATATGACAGATTTGAAAAATGTTTCCTGCACAGGAGATAATAATAAAAAGTCAACTAATGCCCAAGACAGAGAAGAGACATCCTTTAGAATAACCAATTGAACTTTCACCGTTTGTATATATGTAGGTAGGTTTTGGTAGGTAGATATATTTTCAAGGATGGCTGGGGTTATAGATTTTGAAGTATCGGTAGGGTTCATAACTATAGTTTCCATAGCCAGGTAAATTCTAAAACTTACCTACAAAATATTTATGTAGGTAGGTAAATCATCGGTTGCCAAACCGCAAGAGTGTCCCGGTTCATTTTGAGATGTGGCGTTTGTGATGGGAGTTTTTCCCTTTAATATAATGGCATTAAAAAACCATCGACGACGCCAGCGACCCGGCTCTCATTTATCATCTGCACTTCCTCTTGAATGTCATTGATGTCAAACCTCGTTCTTTGGAATGATCTATCGATGGGACTAGAGAAAGGCGCACAAAAAAGTACCTACATATAACTTGATGTTGCTGATGTTGGCGATGTTGCCTCTCTATGGCTTCTGATGATAATGATGATGACGGTGATGATGATACCCACTTCAATGTTGATGATGACGATGATGATAGCGGCAGCAGCGACACAACGACAACAACGACAACGGCCGCAAGAAGGATAATGCTCTCGCTCTGGTTTTAATCCTGCACTTGTCTCTGATGTGCGGCAAGCTTATTCCCATCAGCACATCGCACCATCATCGTCATCGGAGTAATAATTTAAAATTAAATCTTACAATCATCATATCTATTGAAACTAACCACTCAGCTTTGAAGTTTTCGCCTTTTCACCATGACGACGTTTTTTTCTCGAATTCCCACGAAATGAATAAATTCCCTTTAGGAGCCCAACCGACATGGAGCAGTATTATAGGTTCTGGTGTGGGGGGATATAGATAGAAATGGAGGTATACCCAACCCTCCAACATCGAACAGTTAACAAAAAAAAAAACAAGGATATTAGAATTTATGAATGTACACACGTAGGGATCTCTGTGTGTTTGTATGTAGGTACATCATAGATACAGAAGGTATAGGTATTTATTTACATTTCGTTTTATCCCTATGATTCCAGGAGTTTGTTTCCTATTTGCTACTCGTATTTCGTTTTACTGTTGTATTTGTCTGCCATTTTGTAGACAAATTTCAAGGATCAAGAGATGAAGTGTTGACGTCTTTACCTCGAGAGACGAGATGAGAGGTTTTATCCGATGCAGTATTACGGATGGTGTTGTCGACGTCCTCGTCGTTCTAGCCTCGTCCTCGTTGACTCGCTGCTCTCATATAGACTGAATATAAATTTGCATATGAGTTGAATGTCCTTTCAATAGGAGAAAGGTTGAAAACAGGATGTTCCAGGATGTTGTTTTTTTTTTTAATCTTCTGTTGCTACTACTGCAGCTATAGCAAATTGCAGTCTTGTTCTTAACGGCGCGGCGACGACTTTGGCGGCGCGGTGTTGGTGGCAGTGACATTATACAAATATACTGGTAGGAATATGTAACTATAACTACATATATGTTATGTGAAGTTGTTGAGTAGAGGTACCTACCTAAATATATGTTATGTAGGTAGATATGTGTGTAAAAAAGGAGATAAAACTCTTTGAATCGCTTGGATTGATCCTTGAGATGAAAATAAATTGTAATTTTGCATAAACGCTAGCAATAAAGCTGACAAAGCATCGAGAAATGAGAAGAAAAGAGTTGTCAAACTAAACGATTTGTAGCCTGTATGAGAGGATAATAAATAGGTGCGACATTCCTGAACTTCATCTTCAGCATTGCATATATAAACGAGAGGCTTTTTCGATCGTATGTAAAAAACGAACACGCTGGCGATAATTGAGCATAGGCTTTAATCCCAAGGGTTAAGCCTATTTTAAACAATAAGATAATCGCAAACAAAACTCGAAAACGGTCATTGAGTGGATTTCTTGTTTCCTGATGGACCTCTACAACCACAAAAATATTTGAATGCAATATTTTGGAGAGATGATTTCTATAATAATTTATAGTTCGCTTTGTTCAACAGCATTAACCCTTAACAATGAATAAGTTTAGGTTTTTGAGTTATTAGATCAAAGTATCAAGAAAAATATCATACTTTGAAGAATACCGACAGCATCAACCTTTTTTCCTTTACCAAAAAAAAAAATGTATTTATTTCAAAGAAATTTTTTTTAACGAAAACCACCTATGAGTTAGTCCCAAATTTATGGGTTCTTAGTTGACAACCACCGAACTTCAATCAAATTTTGTACGTAGATTTATGTAAATAAATTGGCACTTGGCCTTTTTTTTTAAAGTTAAGATCTCTAAAACAAATTAATCGTACACAAATCGTTGTTAATTTCATTGCGTAGGTAAACCCAGCACACCATAATTGTATTTTTATAAAGGGGGTTTCAATTAGAACGGCTAGATTTTGCCGGCTTATGACGGCCATGTTGCTTTGGTAACATCATCTGTCAAAATATTTATTATTCAGTTACTGGATGCAAATCACCATGACAAGATACAATATATACACGTCCAACTGATAAAACTTTAGGACCAAAATGAGTTTGGAAGATGAGGACCCCAATTTTGGCCGAAAAATCAACTTTAGCGACGAGGAACATTCTTGGATGAATGACTATGCTAACAAGTAAAATTGCCATAAATGACATATGGGACGACACCAACTAACATCAGGTTCACCAGGTAACAATTCATCCTCAAAAAGTTGCCGTTTGGTATGGATTTTGGGACAGCGCAGCAACCGGCGCACACTGGGGCAGAATCGACTAAAAGTTGGAATTAAATCAACAATCAGAAATTTGGCAAGATAACCCGTGGCACTAATATTAACAAATTTTTGAAGTTTCTCATGGACACGCCCACTATAACACCCACTTTTTCGAAAAGAAATCATATTGATGCATATAAGGTTCGACAAAAAGCTAGATGGTATAAGCTGATAGGTCAATACAAAAAAAATGGTATTGGAGGGGGGGGTCTATTTCCCACCATTAAGGGGGAGGTCCAGTTTTCTAATATAAATTACATGATCTAAAAACTTTTACTTTGAAAAAGTATTCTTGATAGTAACTTTTCGTATCAATTTGTATTTTTTTTTTTTTTGATGAGGTCCAGTTTTTCAGTACGAGATCATCCGAGTTTTGGAAATAAACTCGAGTTCAACTATCGAATTTGATGAGTTACCTCGAATCTAACTTTATTTTCGTTACTGAAAAACTTACCTTAGAACCTTTATTTTTTTTAATTGACGAGCTAACCTCACAAACGTTTTTCTGAAGAAATTTTAAGACTTGTTTTTTATGTTTCACACGTAGCTATACGGTTTCTATCGGTCCGGGCTATGTTGGGTTCGAATTCTATAATGCCTGATAAGTGTAAGCCGAAGAAAACGGCAGGAATCGAATGATACCTCGACATGATTTTTTTTTGTTTTATTTTATTTCAAAAAGGCATGTATTCGGGTTAAGGACAAACAAAGTAAGCGTAGCGGTTTGTCTGATGTTTATTTTTTTTTTTTTTTTTTATTTTTATTAATTTTATTTTATTTTAACTCTGATTGAGTATTATAGGCGCCTGGTTTCGCCCTACAAACCTGTTATTAAACGTCAATGTGTGAAGATAGGTCTAGTTAACACCAATCGACTACAGTCCGAACCGTATGAAACCTTAAAGGTGTGAAACGATCTTCATATTATATCCGTTCGGCATTTAAAAAATCCATCATATTTCGTATATAAATCTGTAAATTAGTTTTAGATAAATTGACGGAACCTAATTCACTTAAAATTTCAGAACTCAGAGTGCACTAAATAAACTTTACTGTAAAATTTCTATACCCAGTATAGTTATGTATATAAATATAACCTTATTAATAAATTGACTTCATCCCTTATATCGCTTAATTATGTGTAAGAGTCGATTTTCCAATCATTCATCTAAACATTCAGTTAACTGTCAGACGAATTAATGGTAATTTACAAATTTTCAGTCTAAAAGGAGAATACATAAGTATAAGGTATTATCTGATGTTTCATCGATTTTGTAAACCAATTTAACGCTTGCAAACAAATATTTATTAAAATGTTGTTAAAAAAAAGTACGTAAACGCCCGAGTGTACCACTCTTGTACTGTCGTTTTAAAGCCGCCGTAATACATACATATACTGTGAATATCAATCATTTAAATCTCTAAACAGTTATTCTATGTTTCTTAGGAACTAAATTCGGACTATTACGAAAATTTAAAGAAATCAAATGCCATTGATGTTGAATATTAATGGTTCGATAATGTTTTGATATCGTTAACAATAAAATATTATATAACAAGTTTAAATAACCAAATTTGAGTTTTTTGATTTAATACAAAAAAAAAAAAAAATAAGAAAATGTGGAAAAAAAGTTAAAAATAAGAAAAAACAAAAAAATTTATTTTTTATTTTATTTGGTCATGAAAAAAATTATTTATAGAATTTTTAAATGCATTTTGCTTAGAAGTACAAACAAAATAATGACAAAATCAACCAAGCCAAAAAAAGACACATTGTTAAAAAAAACTCCAAGCCCTTATTATTCTCATTTTCTGACAAAAACTTGGTGGATATGCAGTATTATACAAATTGTTCTAGATATAACATTTACGAATTTTAATCAAAATCATTTAAGTCGTTTTTGAAAAAAAAAAAAAAACTTGATAAAACCGAAATAATTGTATGTCAGCTGGAGTCAAAAGTTATTAATAAACTGTTTGGAGATTCTAGACGAGCTTAAATAAAAATTTTGATTTTCCGTAACCTTGTCGTTTGCTTGGGTGGAACCGTTTGCGTCAAATCTGGAAGTTCTGACTTTTTGTTGAGTTGTTCAGGTTGTTGGCCTAATAAATAAACTAACTTTTTGACCTCGAGCGGCGACCGATTCATGGCCAAAAATCAGAAAAACCGCGATTATATGGCGCTATATTTAGTTATTGGTGATTTTAGTCGTAAATAACTTATTTCAAATAAAAACATTGTTCTACGATTTGAAAGTAACTTTATTTTCTTCAACTTGAGCTCAAGAGATAGTTCTCTGTAGACACAATGATTTCCAAAATAAAGCATTTCAAAGCTAAGCAATACAAAATTTAATATAACAAGTAGTATCATCAAACCGCACCTCCAATAGAACAACGACACAAGTGCAAAAATTCAATTTTCTAAGTTAACTATGTAAAACGTTTCCAAAAAGGTTTTTCTTTCCAATGGAACAAAGTCCCAGTAGAATTTTTTCTCTCCAGGAAGCAAAAGTGGGTTCGTACCGTTACACTGTTTTAAATTAAATTTTTTGGAGATTCTTTGTCTTACCTTCTAGTTGTAAATTGTAATACGTATCTCCAAAAAACATTACTCCGATTTGTAAGACAACGTCCTTACTGTGAACTCCGCTTTTTTTTGTTTGATTTTACTTAAGTTTCGGCTGAACAAAGACGTAAGTGAACTATTTTAAATTGCGTATTCTGAAGAATCCAAATTTTTGCAGTTGAGTCGTTGTTCTATAGGAGGTGCGAAACAGTATAATGGAAAATAAAGAATGCCCAAGAAACAAATTTAGCTGTTTAAATGCTCTAACAGCACTACCAGAGCAAGTCTTAAAGCTCGTCACTTCGAGAATTAGATCTAGTTGCGTATTTAGAGTAATTTTAGAGCTCCCTTACATTAAGAGCAAACTTCTGTTCGTAATCAGCTCGTTATCAGGGACTAAGTAGATTTTTAGCTCTTTAATAACGCATTCTATATCTACTAAGGAGCACCTTTGACGCTGATTTTTAGTTAATGCTCTATTTTAAATGTTATAAACTCCATTAAGGAACATTTTTCTAAATCTTGAGACGTCATTAATTGTTAGAGCTGAAACCATTCCAGAACCTCTGTTATAGAGCACAATTTTTAAACAAAATAAAGAGAGCTTTATTATAAACTTTTACAAAGCTTTAGTCTTAAATTACACTATATTAGAGCTGTAGAAGAGCAGTTTTGCTTCAACTAGCTCCAACAATGTTACTTGGGTGGTGGACACAAATGCATCAAAGCACTGATGGAACGTGCATGTTGAAACCAAAGACTAGAAAACTCATACCAAAAGACGGCGGGTATACACCTGTTTAGATGTGAGGGACAATTTTCTAAAAAAAATTGCATTAAGTGGGTTTCACAACTATTGAAAAAGAACGGTAACACCTACAATATTCTCCTAAAGGGTTAGGTACACGAGTTCCAAAATCATAATCTACAAACCAAAATCCCCAAATTAAAATCCCCAAAACCGAAATCTCCAAATTTATAATCTACAAAAACGAAATCCTTAAAACCAAAATCTCCAAGCACCAGAATCCCCATATTTCGAGTATATCTAAGAAATTATATTGGCACGCGAAAATTAAAAATTATTTCACTATATTGTCAGTCGGTCTGTTATCAAAGTTTTTTGTACTAAACTAAATTTTATTGTTGGGGATTTTTTTTTTTTTTTGGGGAATTAAGTTTTGAGGATTTAGAATATAATCATTTTGGACTTAGAGATTTTAATTTTGGAAATTTTTCAAAACATGGAGATTTTAGGATTTGGGGATTTTGCGCTTAGTTATTTTGTGCGCCTCCCTCTCCCCTCTCCTAAAGCTTATTTTAAACCAAGAAATCCACTCTTGAATTTTCTTTTTAAATAAAGTTTTTTAAATAAATGGTTTTTGAAAAATTAATTTTTAAACTCAAAACTTTGAAAGCTACAATTTTTGGTTTGACATTTTTTCGAAAAAAGAAAAAAGGTATTAGTTATGAGTCACGCACACGCTAAATAATTACCACCCGGTAATTTACTGTTACCAGATTCTTTTCTATTTTCAAAAATAGTAAGCTGAACCTTTTATCTGCGTACTTACGCTTTTGTGTCTGTGAGCAATGATTGAGAACTCAAGACCTTAATACTAATTATTATCTTTATTTCCCTATCGTCGTCATCATCATCATGTTCAGGCTATCTTGCATAGAAACTTACAAAAAGTAGCCGACCGTTTCCCCATCAACTTAAAGCTATTGACACGATTTGACATAAGTCACAAATACAAAACTAAGCTTTTCTATATGTAGCACAATATAGCACAGTATTTCAACTACAACATCATTATTTCAGTCTTAAAGAATATTTTTATTAACACTTTTTAGTATCTGTGGATTATAACCTAATTTCTTTAGGTAAATTAATAAAAAAAAAAAACAAAAAAAAACGGGTCTACAAAATGATATGTAAAGAACCACCCTTAGGTATATCATAGCTATTAAACCTGTACATTTATTCTTTGTTTTTATTTTTCTTAATTTTGTTTATATTATTTATTTCACAAAAAAAACGAAAATAAATAAAATAAGAAGAAAAAGAGAAAGAGAAATAATTCAAATCTCAAAAGTGTCACCGTTTGCTTTTCTGAATCACTCTGTAAATGAATCCCTTGACATTTTGAGTAGTCCTAGTGCATAATATACCTTTACCTCCTCCTTGCTTATGCGTATATGGAGAAATCTTCCTTTTATGCTGACTTGTCTTGTGTTGGCTGTTTTCAATACTGTATAAATGTATGTTTTGTTGTTGTTGCTGTAGATGTTTTGATGCTGTCATGGTTCTAGCTCGCGTTCTCATCTCATATTCTCAGATATGCACGCAAGTGCTTATGGAAAATAGGTGACGTTTGTATACAATGATAGTTATGTACAATGCATGCAATATACATATATGCAAAGAAAAATCTGTGACACAGGACATTATTTTCTTGATAGCGAAAGAAAAAAGACAGTGACAGATGTATATATAAAGTGATATGATTGATGTAGTTTCTTTTGAGTAGATGATGAGGCGATAGGTAAAACTTACAACTATATGTACATATTTATACTCAGAGATTGAGTTTAAGATGCATCATCAGGACATATCTAGTTGAACCTAACCATACGTTATCGATTCGTTAGCTCTGGAATTTATCTGAAATTTCTTAAATAAATCTAAATTAAGAAAACCAAATCGTCACGTGAGTTCCTTTTTGTCCTAAACGCTAAAAACCTAACCTTTCAGGAGAGCGTTTTTGAACTTAAGAACCACGATTTGTTTATTTTTTTGATCTCAATCACAAATTTTTTTTGAAAGTTTGGGTATTTGCCTTGAAATGCGTTAAGCAATTTGCAGTATGTTTTTGGAATATTGATTAAATTAAGTTTAAAAAAAGTATCAAAATATGGAGATAAGACACCTGCTCATACATTTGCAAACTCATTAAAAATAAATTCAAAATATTGTCCTATATCCATTTCTATTGGAATTTGAATTGGATACAGAACACACAAGAATGTACGGAATTTAGAAAATAAAATATTTTTTCATTGAAATAAAAATTCAATCCATCTTTATTTATAAGTCAAAAAATAAACAGAAAATAAATAGTACTTTTTTTTTAATAGTCTATTAATCATACCGGAATATGAAGAAGGAAGAACGGAACAATTGCGTTCACTGGTTCACAAAATTCGACCAAATTTATTCATGCATTTCTGAGAGAATGGTTGCATTGGTCATTTTCAATATTTTTGGTATAACTCGAAAACTAAGCTGAATTTGATAATTTAACTTAATTGACTTTTTGTTGAAAATCAGTGTTTCTCAACAGGAATTTTCTACTATTGTCTTAGTAAAAACAGGATCCTTGGAGCAAATTTCGTTTTCAATATTTTGAATTTGGAAATTAATTTCTCTAAAACTATTGATTAAAATAACTTTATTTAAAAAGAAAATTCAAGAATGGATTTCTGGGATTAAGATAAGCTATAGGAGAATATTGTGTGGTGTTACCATTGTTTTTTAATAGTATTGTTTCTACCTTAAGTCATGTTTTTAGATAATTACCCCTCCTATATTAACTGTGGTATATAGACCCCCCTTCTGGTATGACTGTCCTATTATTTTGGCTCATCCTACACGCTCTAGTGCTTTGATGCATTAATGTCAACCATTCTTTATTTTATATTATACTGTTTGATAATACTACTTGTCATATTTTTTTTTATTTCTAAATTTTGAAATGCTGTATTTTGGACACCATTCGGTCTACGGAGATGGTTTTGGGCTTAAATTGGATCAAAGTAGGTTACTTTGAAATCATAGAACAATTTTTTTATTTAAAATTATTTCTTTAGGACTAAAATCACCAATAACTGAAAAAAGCGCTTTTTTATTTTTGACCATGAAGCGGTCGCCGCTCGAGGTTGAAAACTTAGGTTATTTACTAAGCCAATATTCTGAACAACTCAGCAAAAAATCAGAAATACCAGATTTGACGCACACGTAAATGTGTATAGTTTCTGTACTATTAGGCAGGAAAAAATAATAAAAATCGACACAGAAAAGGTCGAAAAATCATTGGTTTTAAATTTGTTTAACTAAACTGCTCATAACTCTTGTTTGCGCAAAGATGGATGTAAGACATATTCAAATCCGAAATGACTCAAATAAAAAAAAAAAAATAAAAAGAAGATGAGGCTCAAGCCTTTAATTTTATGGATCAAAAATTATGCTTTGATACAAATTGTCAGAAATATGAGGTTTTTGCTTTAATACTTAATATTTTATGAATGGGTTAATGATTTATTTTGTGTGAATTGGTTTTAAATGAATTAAAAAAAATATGACGTATCAAAAACTTTTAAACTATTGACTTAAAAATAAAATATTTTTATAAAGTACCTAATATGTACATTTTTTTAAAAGTTTTTTTTACTGCAGCCTAAACCACTAAAGCGATTTTCTCAAAACCTTGGACTTAAGGTCTTTAGGTGATTCCCAACCAATATACGAAACTGTATTTCTTTTTAAAACGGCTCTGACGATTACGTAATAATTTAATAGAAAAAAAATTATTTAAAACTGTTATAATTGAGTTTTTTATTTTAAAATTTCTCGTTAACGACTAAACCGATTGTAACCAAATTTTTTATACACGGGGTCTTTGTTAGTTTTAGCAATATTGCATATACAAATATTCAAAGAGATATTTTTTGGATTTTCAAAAAATATTAACAATTTTTTTTTTTTTTTGAAAATTCTATAGCTATCTTGAAAATGGGTTTGTGCCTTTTTTTTAATTTAGTTTGAATTTGCATTTTAAAAGGTTCTAGAAGTTGGCATACAAAATTTTATTTTATAAAATTTTCAAAAATTTTATATACATATAAAAAAATTAATTTTTACAAAACCGTTCTAATGATTTTTTCTTTTATAAATTTATATTTTTATCAAAAAAATCACTTGACATGCTTTATTTTGGGCTTAAATGTTTTTTTAGCAACTTATTTAACCCTTTCGGTACGGATGTGGTACAAGACAAAGAACATTTATATGGACTTGTACCACATCCGTACCGAAAGGCTTAAGAAACAATTTTATATAAAATTATAAAATAATACTTAAACTTTTTATTTATTTACAACCTAACATTTTATTATGTAGGACATCACTAAATTATTGAACCAAGAACATACATTGCCAATTTCAAGCCCTGTTAAAGTTGATAGCTACGAGAGCAAGTTTGTGCGTTCGAGTCGCGCAGTTAGAGGATATATAGGATATTTAAATACAAATTTTACATAAATCCAATGTCAGTATTAAATTTGTCCTACCGTATACAAAAAATGGATATAGGACAAATAAGCATAAAATAAATCGAAAAAAGGGGCCGGTATGACAAAATCATATTTTTAATCGAAAGAGCGCCGGCCGTGGCCGAAAATAAAAGATGGCATTCATAACTCATTTCCGGCCAAAATTGTCTGCAGGACAAATAAGAACTCACGTGACAAAATTTCAGAAATCGTGTTTACCTATAGGTTTTTATAAAAAAAAAAAGATCGCGTGTAACTCAGTACAAGTGGCAGAAGTGAAACTTCTTTGGCGATCTTAAAATCTCGATATGTATACCTAGGGATATTAAGCTTGTTTGCGTAAGACGCAGCTATCTGTTCTTTTTCAAAAAGATCGATGGGTTGGGGTTGTAAACTTGAAAATTAAATAATAATGGTGAACATTTAAAGTAAAAAAAGGTGAACATTTAAAAGATATAAATCGGTTTATTTGAGTAGGTTTTGCGACTATTTCCAAAAATTCCTACACTCAAAATCTCTGCAAAGTCAAAAATTTGTATATGACAACTTTAATTTGGTTTTATTTATTTTGCAACCATATATAATTCAAATTTTTAGCGGTTTCTCCTGATTTAATTCAATATTTTGAAATCAGCCTATGTTGAGATAAAATGTTAAAAATAATTTATATCTCAATACCAGTAGGAGATAGATAAAAATCTTAAATAAGTAAGATTCTTAGAATTTCATTATCTATTCACCAAAAAAAAAAATTCAAAACTCTAGCATTCTAATTAACGAAATTAGAAAAAAGACATAGAAGGAAATTTTCCCTTTTATCTCCTGCAAAAATATAGTTTGTCAAAAAATGCACACTTATTGCACTATAAAATATATTAGCATATCAATACAAACTTTAACTCTACCTCTTACAACTTACCTAATCAACGATCTCAGCGTTGCACATGTTGCGTTACATTTTTCGTTTCACAAAAATTCAACCTTGAAATTTCACTCTCAACGCGCGCAAAGAAGTTTCACTTCAAAAATATTTGTAAATAGGTACCTACATCCGAAAATATAAAAAGTCTTAATCATTAAAGCTGATGGTAAGATAAAACATACACAGCTATTAATGAATATTCAAATCATTTATGCCCTTGCAATTTTTTTTTTTTATTCGTTCAGTTATAATTCCAAAAAGCTTTATACCTAGGTTTTTTTTCTATATCTAGACAAAATAATGGCTTTCATGATTTTAACAACATGACCTCGTATTATAATCCTTCATGTTTCTCAAATGAATTCGCTTATAGTACTGTTGTAAAGGTAGTGGTATAACATCTATCCCAATGTCTTTATAGAGACGAGTTTACCACTGCCACCTATAGGAAAATATCTTACAAAAAAAAAAAATAGAAATAAATTTGCCGCAGAATATTGTTGTACCACCTACACATCAATGTTCTGTTCTGTTCATGTTTCAGTTTTACCAATGTTGTCCGTGGCGCCAAAATGAAAATCATAATAATAATAAAAATAATAATAATCATAAAAGGGAGTCTTCGAGTAGGTACACAGTTTCGGTTTTGCTCCTTCGAGTCACTCGTAATCATCATCGTACATCGTTTAGTAGGTAGGTATAACCCCGACTATACCTATACATATAATACTACTCTCTATGTATTCGGTAAAGATAGGTATACCTACAGACTATACTTTATCCTTCAGAGCAAGTGATGGAGAATGAGGGCAGAGAGGGCTGGGAGGGCATACGAAATAATGTAATATTTCATTTCGCATTTATAACACATCCATTTGGCGTAATGGGTTAAAATGTTCAAGGTTAGGTTGAAACTTTCCCGTAGAACGAACAACAGATATTTTAATGGGCAGCATCCAAAGGAAGGTTGTCAGGGAGGTGAAGTGTAAATGCAACACATTTCCCTTTATACTAATAAAAAAAAATAAAAAATAAAAAAAAACGAATATGAAGGAACGAGTACTTCGTTTCAAACTCATAAACCTCCCACCATCATACATACATTTTATATATATTGTACATTACTCCTTCCAAGCTCTCGTACCTATATGAGTATTCCCAGGTTGACGGTAAAAGCTTAAATAATTCATAAAGGCTTTAATCTAAATAGGTCGGGGAGTTGGAGCATGTGTGTATGTGGACGTGGAGGCATTCGTCTAAGGGCATTCATTTTTCTGGAACAGATTTTTTGGTCTTATTATAATGTCGGTGGCTTAGACGCTGCTGCTGATTGGTAGCGACTGTAAAATAATATACCCTACCTTGACTTAGCTTCATAATTTTAACGAGCGAAGCACAAATAATATTTGTCTATACATGTATGTGCCTAACTACCTTCCTATCCAGTCAGAAAATTATTTTGGGTATACCAAATATTTTTAATTGTTTTATTTACATTGCTATACAAGCAATAAATAAATTAAAAGACTTAATAGAAAAGGCATAAATATTGGGGGATTGATGCATTTGAAGTAAATTTAATGTGTATATGTATATTCCAAAGCATTCCCCTTATTTATAGGCATTCTTATGGACGTGTAAACAAAAAGTTTCACAAGGTAGGTAGGTATATATCACATCAGCCAGTAAATTACGTTTAATTCGTTATAGAAGGCCAATTTATAATTTGGGTTAATGGAAATTCAATAATATTTAAAAACAACGAGGACATTATTTATATGGATTATCATTAAAATTTATTGAACTCTATTTTAATTATAAATGGTCTTTGTTTAGTTTCTCTGTAAATAGCTTATTTACAAGTAATTTAATATCAAAAATTAAATATAGCATAACAGTAAAAAAAAAAATTTGTTCACAAAATTTTAAGTTTAAAAATTAATTTTTAAAAAACCATTCACTAAAGCAACATTATTAAAGAGGAAAATTAAAGAAGGGGTTTCTAGGCTAAGAAAAGGGTATTAAATGTTGTTGTAGGTGACCCAACCTCGACCCAACCTACGCGCTCTATCTTTTTGACTCACCATACACTCAGAGAAAAAATATGTGTTAAACTGCCTTAAACGGCTTAGGTAAAATATTTTGTATGGGAGTTATTTGCCGGGCCTAAATCTGCTCAGAACTAAAGCAATTTATGTACGTCCTTTTTAACGTTAAAAAGCCTTATTTGTCTTAAAAAACTAAGGTAACATTTTTTCTATGGAAATTATTAGAGAAGCATAACTTTCCCCAGCACTAAGACAATTTGAGTGCATCCTAGGTAACGCAAAATAGCATAAATAAGTTTAAAATACTGAATTGCCTTAGGTTTTAGGTCATTTAACCATGTAATAGGGAAATGCTGACACCTTAAATGTCTATAGTTGAAGCTTTAACCAAGGCCTACAGAAATTTTACCTAGGTTCTTATATGTTATTTACCTATTCCTTATATTTAGTAAGGTCTAATGTGGAATCACCTTAGTTCTACAAAAACTAATTGAAGTTTTAAGAATTTCCTATATACTTATTTTTGTCATTAAAAAAAAAAAAAAAAAAAAAAAAATTGGGTGGCACAACGGCTCATGAAGAACCAGGGCCTAGTGACTGACAACTCGCAACCATTCCTGTGTGCGCCTTTCGACAGGAATGGAAGGGACCTACAATTTTATGCCGAATCCGAACGGCTAGACGAGAAGCACTTATACGTGACAAGTGATACTCTTGGAGAATTTGTAAATTCCTCGCAAGAGGCAGTAGCCCTGAAAAAAAAACTCTGGGAAGCGATCCCAGACCTCCAGCGTGACAGTCGAACGCACTAACCATTACGCTACGGGCTACTACTTTTTATCATTAAAGCTAATGATAATATGATATCCCCACTATTTCATATTTTTACCAATTATATCTTATTTAAAATGTTAAATGAGTGGTCCTATATAGTAAGTTTTCAACATCCAAATTTCGTATTGGAAGTTGGCCTAGTGGTTGCGTACTGTGCTGGTAACCGGAGCGTCGCATGTTCAAATCTCATCGGGGTAAGTAAAGTTTTTTTCAAATAAAAATTTATTGTATACATTTCAGAATTATAACACAGCGGCTCTGCGCAAGCCAACACGTCCCATAGGTAAAATATAGGTAAAATACTAGGTAAACTCTACCAAAGCACTAGGTTGAAATGTATAAGTGTGTAGGCAAAATTGCCTTAGGCAAAACAAATTAATTCTCTTTTTACCTTAAAAGTTAAGGACAGACACTAAAATGTTAGGCTGAATTCAACCAAAATTAAGGATAAAATGCCATAGGCAAACTCGCTTATGTTTACCAAAAATAAGGCAAATTTTATCTATACATAAGGAATAACTTTATTTGTACCACGATTTAGGTTTATTTTACACAGTTTTTTCTTTGGGTGTAGGTGAATCACCATGTAGCTATACATCAAAAATTACCAAAAATCGTATTTAAAATTTTATAACGGGATTATCTTAAAAAACTGAAACGGTGCAGTTGTTTTGATTTCGGATTTGAATTCAGCATACTAAAAACTCTTTGAAAAGTATATTTTGGTTTAGACAACAAAAAACTTTATTATTATCGCCGTTAATAAGGCATTTCTGCCCAATGTGTCGGACGGAAGAAAATTGTGTCTTTTTTTTTTCGAACACGCTGACGATTTAATTCGAAGTTAATATCTTTTTGCTTACGCATTTTACTTCATTCCTTTGTTGTAATGTAAGCGACGGAAGTGTATGCTTTTTTTGCTAAAATTCGTGGTTATATGCGCAAAATCGTTATAGCCGACGAATCAAGGACGATGAACTTATAGAAATAGTATACGAAAAGCAACCAAAAAGCGACTGGTCGTTATAAGCCACGGCGGGCGCTGCGGCGGGTCGTCGTTATAGGTGACGTCGGCAACTAACTTCAAGACCATTCCAGGTTACGAAAATAATTCATACAGATTAAGAGCAAATTTTTAAACAAAAAAAAAAATAGGAATCTAACCTTATTTTTACAGGTTATTTCGGTCCTACCGAGGTTCGATATGAAAACTCTCCGATTTCTTCCGAATCGTATCGTTTCTTCGATATATTCTTCCAAACAGCTGTTCTGAACATTTTTCCGATATAAGATAGCGTAAGACCAGTGTTAGGGATTGAAATGTGTTTCTGAATGATGTTTTGACAGCTTTATAAGAATTTTACCAATATCTTCCGACAGATATTGTTTGTGGAATTTGTTTCTGATTTGTAGTTTATTGTTAAAAAATGTGAAAAATCAACAAAAAATAAAGAATGTCATTTTGTGTACTTATAGCTTGAATTAACGTTTTTAAAACTAAATCAAACGAAAAAAAACACCAAACAATACGATCTTTTAGTGAATCTGATACAAAAAAAGCCTGATGTAGCACAAAATTATAATACATGGTCCCATTTTGTATTTTTCCATTTCGAATCAGATACCACTAAGAATCTTATTTGAACATTTGACGGAGTATGCCACACTGCAGAGAATGTTAAGCTCCGGCGGATACCTTGCTAGGGCATTATTATGCAAGGTATAAAGAAGTTTTCGAATTCAGCCACCACCTCGAAATCAGCCAGCGCACTACCTCCCCCAAATTTATAAATCA
This sequence comes from Melangyna quadrimaculata, assembly GCA_949320155.1. NCBI lineage: Eukaryota > Metazoa > Arthropoda > Insecta > Diptera > Syrphidae > Melangyna > Melangyna quadrimaculata. Next base: position 52,791,056 of record OX439484.1, read on the forward strand.
ATAATGAAATAATATATCCTTCAAAAATGTTCGAAATTTTTGAAAACGTAATATCTTGCAACTGATACGTTATACGCAAAAAAATGGTTATAATGTTTCCCCTAGGGAATATTAAAATCTGCAAAATAGGCATAAAATATTTTCCGAAAAAATCGACATTTGAGTAAAGAGCCAAAATCTAGTATTTTCGACTTTTGGTGTTTTTTTTTAAATAATGATATCATAAAAATTATGGCTCCTAGAAAAAAAAAACTTTTAATGCATGATTATATAATATTACATATCGATTATAATTTTTCGATTAAGCTAACGCTTTAAAAGATATACATATGCGAAAAAAAAAACATTTTTTTTTTTTTTGACAGTTTACACTATTGACGTAGCAATATCTTGCTTTTTCCTATGGAAAAAAGTGGCACATTTTTTTGAAGAGAATATTATATCTAAACTGGTTGCAATATTGTTTTCTACAACTTGTGTTTTTAAGAGTAAAACTTACAAAAAACAGAAATTTTAACTTTTTATCAACTTTAAAAAAAAATATACCTTTAAAACGGTTGTTTTTAAGAAAAAAAAATGATAATGTTTTCTTATAGGGATTCACATAATAAACAAACTTTGTATTCTGATGTTTTCAAATATTTGAACCGTTTGTGAGTTATACGTGAAGAACGACCACATTCGATATTTTACGTTTTTTGAAATGTCGATATCTTCTTAACGGTGGGTCGTAATAATTTGTTTTCTTGGCGGATGACATAATTTACAAGTTTTGTATGAAACACTTTTCGATAGCATTTACCGTTTCTGAGTTTTGTGCGAAAAACTGATTTGTTCGACATTTACCCTTGCATAACTATTGACTCGCACAAGATTTGGTAATGGACTTTCGTGACAGTACCTATTTCTTATGCTAAAATATAGACGATTGTTTTTAAAAACCTTCACTTGGATTTTTTTGACAGACAAAGTATACAATTTGCCTGGGCCACATGCAGAAACTATTAAGTCACCGATTGGAGCAACTAAACAGTTTGGGGCATATTCATAGTCGCAGATAGACCCAGGTTAAACTAAACTACAGTTTAAGCCAATTTTGGCTCAATGAATACAGACCAATTTTAATTACAAATTGTTGTTTTTATATTTTTAAAATATAATTACCTTGGTATACTACACAAATAGCTTAACTTGGTATACTACACAAAATAGAATTAACAACGTCCGAAAATTTAACTAAACCTATGTTTAACTAAGACACAGTTCTAAAATGACTGTGAATTCGCATGCCCCTTTGTGTTTTGACACAAACGATCACCCCAAATGAGTTGCTCTGCTTGTGTACTAGATATTCTTCGCCGCGACGATCTTTAGTGAGGAAGCACAGTTGTTATCCGAATTTAAAAAAAAAAAGCTGATTTGGCAACTTTATTAGGCTTATAACTTAAGTTATATTTATTAATTAGATATTTGGAAACTAAGTACTCAATTAAAGTTAAAATTTCAGGCTCCAATTTTGATTAAACATATTTGCAAAATTATGCAAATCATACTAAAAAGGTGATTGACTGAAAACTCAATTCGATTCTTGGCATTATAAAATTTAAAAGTTGTGAAAAAAAGTTTCTTAAGTTTGCGGTCATCGATCAACTAGTGATTAAACTATTTAATTTCGGGAAGAGTTGCATATGCGCGCTTAGCCTAAGAGTCCATTTTTCTTGCCCTTTGACTTTGGGTTTAATTTTCTGCAGAAAATTCCTAATAAACATTACGTCTTAAGGAAATCTGCAACGCAGGCCCGAGGGCAGACATTTTACAAAAGAGTTTTCATATTTTCCATTGTTATAAAGTTAATTAAAAACGATTGATTTTCCATTAAAAAAAAAGTTTAGTTCACTTGAAATAAATTAACAGGGTGTCCCAAAAGTCATGGATAACTGCGCCATTTTTAAAAATTCATAAAATCTTTCCCTAGGCCCAGTTATGTAATTAACGTTATTACATTCAGTTGTCATATTTCAGGAAGCTGGTTCTGCGAGCTACTGAAAAAACACGTGTAAAACTTTTTGCTATCGATTTGTACTTTACTTTGTATATTTTTAATGAACCTTAAACACTCTGCTTATCATCAGATATTGTCGATCTCAGGTATGTTTTGATTCGGCGCAGTGTTTAAAATTGACAGAACGCCAAGTATTTCATGGAAATTTGGAAACGAATTCGATAATCACTCCGTACAAACACTTTAAAAGACTGGATGCGTTGGTAATTTAAGCGCATGATTTGTGTAAATGTTTCAGAGAAAATTTAGGGATTTATTATATTACAATTCAAGTTTAATTTATTTTGTTTTATAAAGGTCTAGGGATAATGGTAACCTGCAAAAAGCAATCACACTATTTCATTCTAAATATTTTTACTTCCTTAATTCCCTTAAGATTTATAAAATCTATTTTACAATCAGGCATTGACCTAGCTTATGCAATCGAATAAGTAATATTGTATTTCTTTATCCCACACAAATTCTCAATAAAACCAAAAATAGTTGACCAACCTTTAGGATGAAATTCACCGAAATTACAAACTGCTGGACTTATTTGAATAAATAAAATACACAATAATTTGAAAAGAAGTATTTATGTAACTATTGGCTAACTCAAGTGAACTCAAATTTCCATAGGAAATACTTATTAGGCTTTATTCTATAACTGTACTGAACCTACATACCTAAAGACTATAGAGTTGTGCACACACTACTCGTAGATATACAAACATATTTTATACAAAACTTACCTTGTGAACAATCAGGTCCTGTCCAATGCCTTTCGCACACACATTTTCCTGTCTCCAAATCATAGGTACCATGCTCAGAGCATCCGGGCAAACATTGATAAACCTGCTGATCAATTGTACCGCAATCCTCACCCTGCCAACCGGCTTTACAATAGCACTGACCGGTTACACATGTGCCATGTCCAGAGCATGCTGGGTCAAGACAATCATCTGAAAATAGAAATTTCATCAAAGATTTGAAACGAAACGAAATACGCCAGGGACCAAAGCAAGAACAAGGCAAAACATATAAATATATATATATAAATACATAGATATGGGAACATTTATATTTATATAGAAAAACATGTCTGAGATTGAAAGGATTAATTCCACTAGAAGAAGAGAAGTAGGTATAGGTAGGTAAGTGTATAGGGAACGATATAAGGATTATACTCACGTTGATCACAAAACGGTCCTTTCCAGCCACGTTCACAATGACATTCACCTTCTATGCAACGTCCATGGCTCGAGCAATTGGGCACTTCGCATTCACCCAAGGGAATATCACATTCAGCACCTTTCCAACCCTCCTCACAATGGCAAACTCCACCACCGTAATGGCCATGTGCCGAACATAGAACCGGGCAGACACCTAAATATGGATAAGTTATATATTTTTTTGTGTGTTGTTGATGTTAGTTGTAAAAGAACGAGGAAAACAATAGGAGAAAAAGATTTCATATAAGTTATTCCACAGGGGACACAAATTCATACAAAATAATAAATTTCACCAGCATAGCTAAATTAGTTGTTCCACAAATAATTTCAAACTAGCAACTTTCACGACATTTCAAACTAACTAACACAATATGATAGTAGAAAAGTAAAAAAAACTCTTGGAGGATTCCTGGTGAAATTACGTGTTATCTCTCGAAGAGGTGATCACAATGGGTCACCGAGATCTTGTGGTTTAACACCTTGCGACTTCTTTCTTTAGGGCCACGTGAAAGATAAGGTCTACGCCAACAGTCCAGCGTCGATTCAAGACCTCAAAGATGGAATTCGTGAAGCTATTGCGGGCATACAGCAGCCACTTTGCGATTTGGTGATGGAAAATTTCATGAAAAGGATATAATATTGTTGTGTTAGCGTAGCAGTGGCGGCTATTTGGCTGATATTGTTTTTCATTATTAATGGCATACTTTTTTCTTTATACATTTAAATAAACATCCGATCATTTATCTCAAAAAATGACATTATTCTTTGAATATCAAAATAACACTTCTTATTGGAAAACCCAATAAAATATCTACTACTTTCAGAAAATAAAATGTGAACGTATATTTCATGTTTTAAACAACATCAACTACTATCTGGTGAAATTTATGATTTTAAAATAAAAATTAAAGGAAAATACATACGAGTATAGGTAGATAGTTTATAAAACTCACTTTTTGAACAATCTGCTCCTTGGTAGCCATCGATACAATCACATTTGCCCAAGTAGCAGCTTCCACGGCCGGAACAATCATTCGGGCAAGTGGTACTCACGCCTTCCGCCTCCTCAACAATCAGTGTCACTGAGTGCGCCAGTAATTCATCATTGTAGACCGATATAAACCACAAACCAGTGTCCAGATATTGCAGCAATGACACATTCACCATCATCGTGTCCATATCCAAATTCGGCAGACCATCGCCAGAAGAACGTTTGCCAATTGCATGATGCCCCCCCTGCCGTTGCTTCTCGGCCAGTTGCTTGGCACCATCCAACGGTGTTGAGATATCCTCGTCAACATTCTCCACATTCTCGAAGTCCACATCACGTTCGGCTGGTTCTGCTACTACCTTTGTGCGCCGTCGGATATCCCGTCCGATGTTCTGGAGCAGTTCTTCATCATCGTCATCATCGTCGTCGTTGTCGTTGTCGTCGTCGTCGACGTCCTCATCATTTCTCTGCTCTCTTGTGTCGGCCAATATATCAGAGTATCTAAGAGGCAACTCATAGGAGGACCCATTCGCTGCAGTCGATGGACGGTGGATTTGATGCACACTTCGTCTGTGTCGTAGTCGGCTATCCAAGCGACCTCCTCTCACAAATTCAACAAAATCATACTGCGTCACGCTTGGCGCCACATTTCGTCGGCTATACACAGCAAAATTTGCGCCCCACGGCAGAGTGAAGTTGAAGCGGATAAAGGCCGGATGCTTGTTACGGAATTCTAGGTTCCAGAATTGATATGGCGGTATATTTGCATGGTACATCTCGTTAAAGTCTTTCAATTCGACAACTTGCGGCCACTTGAGCTGCTGCTGTTGGGCACTGCTGTACGATTGGTCCTGAAGATGCTGCGTCTGCTGCTGATGTTGTTGCTGCTGCTGCTGGATACTACTGGAACTTGTCTGTTGGGGTTGGGATGATTGCTGCTGTTGCAGTTGCAATTGCAACTGATGGGCGGAGGACAATGGATTTTGAATACCATTGGCACCGGTACCGATGCCACCAATACCACCGCCACCAACGCCGCCGCCAGCCTGGTAGCCAGTCGTACTGTGGTCAGATGTACTCGTCGATATCGATTCCTCGGTTGGCAGAGCGGTTGAACCTTGGTTGGGGTGATCGTGGGGCTGGGACTTAACATCTTGGACTAGGATGCAATTTGCTGAATCCATGTTTGGTTTCATTGAGCTGACAGCTGCAAGATAAAAGAAAATATACGCATAAATTATAATAAAGTTGAATTGATTGGTTGAACATTTTTGTTGTATATTTTGCTGTTGTATTTTTTTTGTTAGGATACCTAACAAACCAGAGCTCATTATTGTAATAATTTAAATTTAAATGTGCAGTGAGTCATTATGTTGTTATTAAATATTCTTAAGTGTTATTAATTATATAAGTTTGAATAGTTTCAAGCAAAAATCAAATAGGTTCACAACAAGGTCGCAGGTACTTGCTCATATTCAAGTGGCTTATGAATTTTTGTTTTTAAACTTAGTAAAAAACATGGATATTGACAAAACACTTCTTCAAAAGCACATAGTTAATTTATTTAACTGTTTATAAATACTAAAAAGATGCTATTTCAAAGGGGTTTCGAATGATAACACATTCACAGTTTTGTCACATAGCGTTCGCTCCATCATATATTAATATTGTTGATTGAATGCACTACAACCAATTGGGTTGGCTTCCAATATTGTTTATAGGCTCGAATTATAGAGATTTCACGGCTGCCACACCGATCATCAGATTATTTAAGTGCTGCTTAATCTATTAAATTTTAATTTTATAAATTACTGGCTGACCCAGCAACCGTTGTTCTGTCATATTACTTATTTCTAGTGTTTAGTTGTTAAATAAAAAATAACTTATGTATTTCGTAAGCGTTTTTGAATGTTTAAACGATCGATGAAATTGATCGAATGTGATCGATAAAATAAAACGATCGTTTATCGATGACAGAAAGAACGATGACGAAGATGAAAGAAAGAAACGATTTGAACGAAAGTGTGTCTGACTTTTATGCAGCCGGGAATGGCGCGACGTTGCCTGTTGTCATTCGTTAAACAAACGTGAAACATTCTTGACTCTAAAGTGTTCTATTGAGAAGAAAAAAGTCGCAGCGTTATATCGATGCGGAGCAGTTTAGAAATACCGGTGCAATCAAGCATTTCATGGCGTCGCGTGCGTCGGGTCGTTTGGATAAATATGAAATGAAACGTCAGTATAAATCGAAAGTAAAAAATATTAAATTTGAAACTGAAAGTTTGCTGTTGTGTGTCGCAGTTCTGTTCTAGGCATTTTTGTCGCTTGATTTCGGAATTCGGATGCAGCTGTACCGGGCCGGTAACCTCAACTACGATGACATTGAACACAACTTATTAGCCGTTGAGGATATATTCCGCGTGGATATCGAGTAAATACAAGAAGGTTTTACCGTGTTTGGCGTTGCGCACACCGTTGGAAAATGGTCTTCCCGAGCCCGGGTATGATGCTGGTCCATTTCTTGATGAAGATCGAATCGATATATGGTGATGGGTTCTATGACAGAAATGTAGAATGTAGCGCTGTAGAATATCACCGCCGACAAAAATAAAAAAAAAAAAACATCAACCATATTAATTTTCTCAATTCAATGTACATATTTCACTAACGTAATCGTGATCTCTTAAAAGTTAATTGTAAAGTGAAAAAATGTATACCTACAATATATTTTATTTTATTTATCGTAAATCAGTAAAATGAATTTAAAAAAATCAATATTAATTTCGAATTGCAATAACTGAGTGTACAATATTTTTTGTCAGTCCGTCTCTAGGCAACACAAATAAGCTCGATGGTTTGCCCAAGCAAGAACATGGCACGTATTAAAATTGTCGTGTGAAAAACATTGTGTGTCCAAATCTTAACCGCAAACGGACATCTTTTGGCCTTGCGACTTATTGATTGTCATAGCAAATGCCAATCTAATAGAAAATTGAACGCGTTTGAATTCAATTGGCACCGCGTCTGGTGGCAATCTTAGAATGCGAGGTAGCAAAAGGTTTTTCCTCGGAGTTTCAAATTTCGAAGTGATATCCAACTTTCAGTCGTAGAAGGTGTAGTGGCATGCCGCCTGACATATACAGTAAGTTCAATAACTTTGTTGGATAATTGACAGCTCCTTTGGCAACGAAAACTGTAATGACCAATTTGTATAAATCGTGGACATTCACATTTTTTTTATGCCAAAATGGCTTTTTCTATGAGGCACACAAAGTTTATATATTGTATGCGTACATGGGGTAATATGCGGTCAATGAGAGCATGCGAAACAACGATTTTGGAGAAATTGGTGGCAATTTTATGGAGCAAGTATTTTCATATGGACAGCAACATTTTCCTCGCCGCCGATATCTAACATGTTGATTTTACTTCAGTGCATTCAAATACCCATTTCCTTTAGCGTTGCAAGTCAATATAATATGAGCTTAACGGCATCTAGATATTCCAATTTATCAATCTGTCTGTCATCGTTGAATTCCATGCATGATAATAGATACTCGATTAGTCAATTCTGATTGTATTTATCCTTAGTTGTCATGTTGATGTGGTGTGTTACTCCCTGATATTGGATTGATTAGAACCAAACACAATTGAGTATAGTTTCGAAATTAAGCAACATCGCATTCATTAATGTTGATAGGCGTATATACATATACGAGTGGTCACTATAGGTACACTAAACCTATATCGATTGAAAGTCCCCAATCAAATAAAAGGGCACGCCAAGTAAGACTCTACTACTTATGAACCACACCAAGAAATCTATGAAAACAATGAAGACCGACAGTATACGAACGGATATCCTTGCGATAATTGAACCAGGAAAGACAGGAAGACATGTTAATGTACGTATATATGTACGAAATATTGACTACTTGAGTTGGTTGGTTAACGTTGGTTTTTGGTATAAATGTATATTTATAGAGCCACATCATATGTGGGTATGTACTTAATTTAAGGCGTATACTTAACAAGACCCAAGCATACAAACAATATGCCACGAGTGAAATCAAATTTCTTAGGGAGACATCTATGCCAAGTCGTCTTTACCAGCCATCGCCACCACGACGAGGAGCGACAGACGCCTCTATTCCCTATCATGTGCACCATGAGAACGACCACTCAATGAATATGTGGCCATGAATGTCATTCAATGCTCTTGGCTTGTTCCGGTTGATTTGCTTTCTTCTTACAAACATTAACCATAATCGTTGGTGGAACGGAGGAAAGTATATGTTTGAATTTGAGAACAACAACAATAAAAAAAAATACAAACTCCTTGGCAAGCAAACATGGGGCAATATTAGCCCTTAATGGACGCCAAACCATTAAAGCGAAATATAATCGGCCTTGCGGAGAGGGCAGAAGCTCTTAATGTAACACCATACCAACTATATGATTTAGACTACAAATAAAGACTATCTACCCAGTGGTAAGAGAAGTGTGTGGGTGATGGTGAATCGCTTTCTTAGAAAAAGGATTGTTGAGACCAGTGAGTGGCGACAGAGTATGGCAAACTCGCTGTTTGCTGTTGTAACTTACAAAAGAAGGAATGAAAATATTTGTTTTTGTTTTTTTGTTTTCGTAACACCATCCAACAACAAGCAACTCTCCACCCCAGCACCCACTTATAAATATGCCGCAATGTTTGTTTTTAAAGTTTAAAGAAGTCAGGGCCGCACTTTTTATACCAAAATGCGTATGCAATAGAAGATAATGGTACAGGTTTACTCGATGTATACAAAAAACACATATCTAGTCAAGAAAGAAAACCCTAGGGACGAGCTGGATTTAAATTTAGCCAAGAAATAAACATTAATGTTTAAAAAAATATCTTTTGTCATTTTTCTACGAGTCGGACAGAAACCCCGAAATCCAGAAAACCCAACATTCCGAAAACCCAAAATCAATAAAAACCGAATACGCCAAAACACAGAAAATCCGAAAACTCAAAATTCTGGGTTTTCAAGATTTTAGGTTTCCGAGTTTCTCAGTTTTCACGATATTTAGTTTTTTCTATCTTAGGTCTTCTAGGTTTTGAGTTTTTGTGATTCTGTGTTTTCGGGATCTTGGAAATTTTGTTACTCGGGATTTCGTGATTTTGGACTTCCGGGTTTTCGGGACTCTAAATTTTCACCATCTTAGGTGTTCGAGATTAAGTGTTTTCGGGGTTTTGTATTTTTAGGAGTTTGGGTTTCTGGAATTCTGGGTTTTAGCAGGTTTTAGATTTTCGGCATTCAGATTTTTTACGATGCTAAGTTTTCGAAAATGTTGGGTTTTTCAGGGTTCTGTGTTCTTACTGTCAAGATTTTGGTGTTTTTTTCAGCCTAAGAGGTTTTTTGAGTTTTTCGGTAGAATATGGGTATTCGTTAATTTTTTTTCGAACTGTCAGGCTTCCGAGTTCTTACCGTCTTAGCTTTTCAAGATTTTGAAATTTTGGGTGTTCGGGATTCTGAATTTTCACGATCTTAGGTTTTCGAGATATTGGGTTTTCTGGATTGTCAGGATTCTGGGGTTTCCGGAATTTAGTTTTTTTCTGGATTTTGTGTTTTCAGGATACTTGGCTTTTACACTATTAAGTTTTCGTAATCTTGGGCTATCACGATTTTGGAATATAAAAATTTTGAGTTTTCGAGATCTTAGGTTTTCGAGATTTTTATTTTGAGAATTCTGGGTTTTCGAGATGTCGGGTTTTCGGTATTCGAGTTTTCGAGTTTTCAGGATTCTGAGTTTCCACAGGTTTCGTCGATCTTAGGTTACCCGGATTTTGAAATTACGTGATCCTGGGTGTCCGGGATTTTGGTTGTTCGGTATTCTGGGTTTCCTACATTTTTGGTTTCCGGGATTCTGAACCCTAAACCAGCTTTTCCGTAAAAATGGATATTTAAAACCAATTGTTTTCGGGTAGTTGTAATGTACTACATTTTTGTTGAGTTTCAATACGAAAATCTAGCTGTTAAGGATAAGGAAACTTTCTTACCCAATGAAAAAAAAATTTTTCGATATATTTAACACCATGGTACGAAGGCGATCCCTTTTTTAAAGAGTTTAACTTTTAATTCGTCCCTGGAACAGAGACACCCCTTTTGTTGGACACAGGGACACTATTAAAATAGCAGACAATATAAAACAAAAAAGTAAATAGAAAAGGTAAACAAATCATCATGCTACAGCGAGCGAAAGGAAAGTTTTTGTTTTTACCAAAAAAAGAGTGTTAGTATAAGGGGTTGTAAGAAAATTTGTTTTTTTTTTTTTAAGTGCTAGTTTGGGGTGATAGACAGACATCCCTTTTGCACTTTGTCTTTACAACAACATATATATTGTATAAATACATATTCTATATATGACTACGACTGTTACTATACATGCAGATATATTATATTTTATTGTTTATTTTTTGTTCTATTAGTTGACTTTAATGGGAAAAGTTTAAACTGCATGGTAAAGTAATTGCGGTTAGAGTTTCCTTCGTCTTCGCAGTTGATTTTTTTGTGCTTATTTAGTTTTTGTATTTTTTTTACTTTGCACAGACACACAAGACAACCAACCCTTCTGCTATAAGCACACGCCATAGTACCAAAGCAGCAACCTAGTATTGTATAAATGGAACGGTTTGTGTAGGTACATATATAGAAAATTTTCCAGCGAAAAATAACATTTTGCCAAAGAATGATGGTGGAACGAGTAAATGTGTGGGAAAAGGGGGAGACGAGGAAAGAGTTGTTGCATCGCCAGACAGGAAATGTTTCGCGGCACAAAGTAAAAAAAAAAATTAATAAATTGGTTTTGATAGATTGTAAGGCTAAAAACTTTCCAACGTTCGTTGTGCGGGTGTGGCACTGAGCCGCCGATGGCGGGGAGCACGGATAAAAAATCCTGAATATATATGTATGGCCATCACCAAAGTACTGGGGGGAGTTTGAGTTTATACCTTATACCGCATGTTGCTAAAACGAGGGTGGTTTATCGGAAATTCACGGAGACACAAAAAAAGGTAATAACAACAACAACAGAATTGGATAAAACAGTACCTATACAGAATACAACCTTTAAAGTTGGGACTTGTTCAAAGATAACCATAAAGGGTATCTCCTGTGTATAGATATACAATGTAGATAGGTGAATATTGTATAGAAGGCGTATAATATATATTTCTCTGAAACATACTTCATAAATAGAAAAAGTCTATACCTACATTCCTAATTTTTATTTATTTTTTTTAATCCCACACATTAGCTTAACATTTATATGAAATGAAGTGACGGTTTTTACATATTTTTTTTTTTTTAATATTGGTTGAAATTCCAATTTTAGGTAAAAATACAAAAATTGTTATTACCATAATATAAAAATTAGCTTTGAAAGGTTTATTTAACCATGTCGATTAAGGCTTTAAATCTAGAAGAATTTACCTAACGATTTCACCCTCAGCGCGTTTTAACATTGTCTTCTTTTACAGTTGGTGTTTATACTTTAGATCAGGGACAGTTTTAAGTAAAATCAGAACTACCAATAAATGATTACCCTACTAAATAAAATGAAACAGAACATTTTTGTTTGAATTTAAAATATTCTTTATTAGACGTAGGTACATATATGTACTGTGCTGTGTGTACAATTGTACATACAAACATACATGTATTATTTGGAACAAATTTGAAAAACTAGAATTAATTGATAACTTTTAAAAATGGCATACAAAAGTTAAATAAGAATAGTTTTTTAATTCTATAATATAAGAAAAGTACGTATACGTCCTAGTGGTCCATTTCATGGTGACCAATTTCAAAATTTTCCCTCAGCAAAAAATTAATTTTTTCATGAGCAGAGGTACGTATTAAATAAATATTGCACAAAGTGGTAGAAAATGTACATATTTAAATGGAGATCATTAAAACTTAGTCCAAAAGAACTCACTTTATATCTTCCAAAGATCTATCTGAAGGTAAACATTACCGAAATAACATTATTCTTCTGACTTGTGAACAGTTTCTAAGAGGACCATCGGAACTCAGCGGCAATCGAATATTGTTTATTAAAAGTATATTGAGTTTGAATGGAATCAGTGCTTCCCAAGTGCAAAAAGTTTAAATATCTTGGATCAATGATCAATAGCGAAGGATCTTGTGATGACGACATCAAACATCGAGTAAGCGTAGGGTGGATGAAGTGGCAGCAAAACTCTGCCATCTTCTTTGATAGAAAAATGCCCCTTAAGCTGAAAGGAAAGCTCTACACGGAAGTTGTTCCTCCAGCGCTTATATACGGTTCACAGTGTTGGACAATGTACAAGAAGTATGAGAGTAAATTGACAGCAGCTGAAATGAGAATGATTCGTAGACAGCAGGAGTGACAAAACGCGATCGAATAAGAAGCAAGTGAATCCGAGGAAGCCTACACAACAAAAATCCCATCTTGGACAAAGTACAGCATGACCAACTTAGCTGATACTGTCACGTACAAAGAAGATGCCATGAGAACCCAGTTCAAAAGGCAATAGCACAAGACGTTCCAACACTATCGCGGGAGAAAGGCAGGCGTAAAAACTCCTGGATAAATCAAATGCATCGACACCTGCATTTAGTTGGCCTCAGACATGAAACAAATCAAAACCGGGAGGCCTGTTGACGTTTTCTGAGGTCAACCCGGCAAACCCTTAGGCGAAGCAGTTGAGTGGGAGAGTTGTGGTCCCCCTCGTGATCATGACAATCGCCGGCTAAATGAAGAAGAAGAAGAAGAAGAAGAAGAAGAAGAAGAAGAAGAAGAAGAAGAAGAAGAAGAAGAAGAAGAAGAAGAAGAAGAAGAAGAAGAAGAAGAGAGAGGAATTGATAGAACAAATTCCGAAATATTTTATGTAATCGCTATATGGTCAAGGCTCAATATACAGACACTTAATCATTTTGGCTTTGAAATTAAAATGAAAAAATGTAATAGCTTTGTGATCTACCTACTTCCATATGTGGCAAAAAAATTTTCAGAAATGTATTTGATTTGTCTGCAGACTTTTTACCAAATACCTACATATAAATAGAAATCATATTTTAGTCCCATAAAAATAATAAAGTCGATGGAACTTGAGCAGAACGTCATGAATTTTATGGGAATTATTTCTAGAATTCATATGCTTTTTTTTTGAAAATTTAATTCTTTCTAGAAATTAATTTTATTTATAAAATGTTATATTTGTATCTACATATATGAACATTATACATTGAGAATATATAAATTTGCAAAAGGTATGTATGTACAAGTATGTACATATGTATGGCCAATGCTAATTTAATAATATAAAAAAAAGGAATAGAATTTTTGTATTGAAACAAAATTCTGAGAATACGTTCATAAATTTTAAATTTATTTTCAAGCCAATGTGATCCACAAAATGTTCTCATCCGCTTTCAGCCCATCCGCATCCATTCCTCGTACCTCGTGTTCAAAATATGAAAAAATGTACTCAAAAATCATTTCAATTTGATTATACGAGTACCTTACTATCGTAGCCTGTTCCGGCCATGAGCAAAAAGCCTTAATTTCATGAAATAATAAAATGCAAACAAAACTATAAATCAAAAAAAAAAAAAAAAAACACCACACCACCAACTTGATTGTACTATACTTTATCTCATCGTTCACAGAAAAAAAAATTGAGTGACCAACAAATTTTCCAGACTTGCAAACCAAAATCGATTGACCCAGTTTTTGAAGGCTGTTGAAGTGATGATGTATAGGAATGACGAATGGACACACATACCGAGAGGAACAACAGCCATCTTTATTCTTTCCCAAAAAGAACGTTAACCTCAAGTATTTTAACAAAAAAATAGTGAACGTAAGTAGAAATTGACCCACACGCTCTGCGCTTTTATATCAAAAAAAAAAAATAAAAAAAAACTATTACTTTCGGAATAGTCTACGTTCTTAAAAATAGTTAAGGCCACTGGCATCTTTTTCCATTAATTGCTATGTATGCCGTAACGGATTTTTGTTAAAGTGAGCTGAGTGTGTCCTCCACAAAGCGTATATTCCACACATACAAAGAGGTATGCAATAGAGTTCGTAAATTTAATCGTTGCCAAACCAAAGTCATTTACTTACCCTCTGGAGTGCCGATGTGCGAACATACACTTTATACGAATTCTTTGTCCTTTTGCATCACATAGGTACATATAAACCGAAAAAACCAGGATCCCTATCAAATTCCTCTAACCGTCATCGATTTTATGTCAAAAAAAGACGAACGATTGCAGTAGCAGACCAGCTATAGTAGCGAGCGCTTCCGAGTTAAACCCACCGTGCTTCCAATGGACTTAAGAAGAATAATGAATGGTGGTTTGGAAGGACATAGAATGGCAAGTATCTCCCATTTTACAGGATACATCTTCCTGCACGAGCAACAACAAGAGAAAAAAAAAAAAGAAAGGAAATATTTCGATAGTGATGATGGTCTGCTTTTGGTTGTTGTATGGAAGGGAATGTGGATGCGGATTGGGATTCTTTTGCAGAATCCTTTCATCTATATAAAGGACAAGACGACCACGAACAACGACAAGGACGACGTACGATGAGGAAGACGGTGATGATGCAATTGCGATAAGGTGCATCATTTTTTGCATTGCTTAAGCTCAAGGATGCACCAAAAATCACACAAACACACACACATATTCATGGGTAGGTACTCCAAGAAATAAAAATGAGGCAATTTTTTTGTCCTTTTCGTTGTTGCAGTGAGTGGTCGTTCGTGGTGCGGTAGCAGCGATTCTTTTCTATTTATCAAGCTATTGTCTGTTTGCTATTGCACAGGATGTTTACGCCAATTTTGTTCTTTTGTTGCCAGGACACTCCAAGGGTAACTCTTATTCTCTGTTATCTGGAGGTTGTTTTTTTCTGCTTTCTTTTCTGATGGATAAATGGGAGATTTTTATTCCTTTCGGTCATTTTAATCAATAAGTGTGTGCGAATACACGACGAGTGTGTCCTTTGAATTTATTCTCTGGCTATACATGTATGTATGTTTGTATCTCTGGGTTATTTTGTTTGGCTAAAAATGCTCGAAATTTCTTTGCAGTGGCTCATTCATATTATGTGTGAAGGAGTGCAGCAGCAGCAACAGCAACAGCACCTCTTGCACTTCCATAAAATGTGCATTAGACAAACACACCACTCTGGCATTCTTTGAGCAAAAATAATTGTCGCCATGAATTGCATTCCTCATTCTGATGGCAGAGATAGAGAAAGCTTAATGTGAAATGCCTTCTGCTTCCTTACATAATGCTCCGGTTCAACACATAATGTACCTTCCTATATATAACACATTATACCTTCAAAGCTACCCACATGCATGCGATCGAGATGGGTGGTGTGGGAGTTAGGTTGCAGGGGTGGTGCTAAAGTAGATATAGAGTTTATCTAAGAGAATGCACATATGCACATTGCACACACAACAATAAACGCTGAAGAAGCCATCAGCCAGGGTGGTGCAAATGAAAGGACGATTTAGTTGCTTGCAATTGCAATTTCGTCGTTCCTACGTATAGCTACCTAGTCGTCGTCGTCGGTTCAGTCGTCGTCATCGTCACAAGGATTATGCGGCAAGCGAGTGGTGTCGTATATGGAATGGGGTTTATGTATTGTGTGGGTGTATATAATCAGCATGTGTGTAGCAGAAGCAGTAGAAATTTTGTTCTAAAAATGAAAATCCTTTGTTCGAGCACTTTTCGTGGTTTTAGTGTTTTTAATTGTTCGTTTGCTGAGATTGAATAGTTTTCGGCAGCCAGTTTTATATGTTATGTCCTTGGATTGAGGTTGGAATTGCATTTTTTTTCTCTCTCTTTGATTTTTTTTGTTTTAATTCTTTTGATTGCGGAGGAGAAGTCATAGAAGATTTTTGTTCATTTTCTGAATTTAAGTAAATTAGTCAAAAGGAGAGAGAGTACCTACATATGTCTTCTATGGGTGCTGCGGTAGAAATGATTTTATAGTTTCAAGGTTTTCTTATAAATGGTAAAAGAGGAATTTAATATTCAAGGAGGAAATTAAACTTTTTCCATTATTTGAAGAGCTATTTGGAATAAATGAACATCATTTATATTTAAATTTAAAGCTATTATAATTTCACCATCAAGGTCATTTATAGATATGAATTTGTTTTTGTTTCCTTGTCTAAACGAATTCTACTTATGTATTGAGGCGTTTAGATAAGTCGAATCGTTATCTTTGTTTTCTATCCTCTGCAAAGGTTGTTCTCTTGATTTAAAACAATAGCCATGAAAATAAGCTAGTTTGAAACTTTTTACATGAACAGGGCCCGGATTTCTATGCAAATTCATATTTTTTTTGGACAGCCTTAGAAGCAAAAGTTTCAGATAGTTTTTCGAATTAAGAAATTTGCTCTAAAATGGCATTCAATCGTTAGGGCATATTTTTGCATATTTTTAAATAAATGCATATTTTGGATTATTGAGCATATTTTAACAAAAAATGCATATTTTTCCTGCATATTTCAAGAAAATAAACTTTAAACATTTAAAAAATTGATTTAACTGAAATGCAAACAAACCTTAAAAATTCTGTCTTTCACCTGGAGAGAAATACTATTGATAACTTTGCAGCACTAAAAACAATTCCAGCTGTCAAGTATTCCAGCTGAATTTCATTGTCATTTTGTGTTTCCATTTCAAAATATTCAATAATAAATAAATGAGATTGTTTTATTATAAATGCTCCACTAACGTCTGTTGACGTGGAGAGGTCATTTTTTGAGACCAAATCGCCAAGGTTTCAATTTTGAAAACTTCAGAAAAAATTTCATGATTCATGCTAACAAAACCTCCTTACGAAAATAATGAACATATTAATAAAAATACTATTTATTTTTTGTTAAACCTACCTGAATTTTATGTTTTATGTTAATTTTATTTACTTTTTGCTGTGAAAACTTTCTAAAAAAAAGACTGTATTTTGTTTTTCTTTTTATTTCGATGTTTTTTCATTTACTTTTTGAATATTTTTGCAGCATGTTTTAGATTTTGTATGGCATATTTTGGATTTTGTATGGCATATTTTGAATTTTGTATGGCAAATTTAGTAATTTTAAGTGCATATTTTAGGCACATATTTTATGTTTTTTAGAGCATGAGAATCCGGGCCCTGATCATGAAGCATTCTTCTCTCTTTGTGTAAGACTAAGAAAGTTTAAAACAAAATATAAGAGGTGATGAGTACGACTGTATTACACGAAATTAATCCTTTATAATAACGTGGATAAATATTTGAAGATATAAATAAGCACAAGTACTTTAGGGTGGGCAAAATTGAACGCAGTGGCTTTGATTTTGATAATACGATATAAAATTAGTTGATCATGGCGCAAACAAATTTCTGTAAAAAATGGTCTCAAAATTTCAGAGTTTACAGGTCCCTCATTGACATTTTGTTTTTGTATACAAATTATATGGAAAACAATGTGGGAACATTTTGTGGAAGTGATAACTTCCTAACCGTTGAACCTGCAAGAAATTCATTGTCATATTTAAATATGATATTTAGTTTGCTAAAAACAAAGTCTTAAGCTTTTTATTGATAAAAGCTTCTGTTAAGAATATAATAATAGTACTTAAAGAGTGTTTCGGACTAAAATTAAAAATGCGAATTGCTTGAAGCGCCACATAATTACAGAGGAACAACTATAAACTAAATGTATCTTACCAAATACCTATTGCTTCGAGACCACCGCAACCACTCAATAAGCCCACCCCAACAATCAACATTCCCTTGCCCCTACCCCCTGTGATAATTATCAAACCCAACAACTACTCAATTAAAAATTAAATAAAAGAAACAACGCAGGATATTTTTTCTACGCAACCAACAACTTTTAAAATTTCAAAGAAATAAAAGGGCCGTTACTGCCCACGCAGAAAAACAATATAGTTTTCGACAAGGTATACTTGATAGTTTTACATAGATTATGGCAAGGGGCTAGCAAGGGTTAGCACAGGCTAGAACAAGGGCCTAGGTGATTATGAACCCTTTGCCTCGTCAGACATATAAAAAAAAAAAGTTGGCTTATGTGGGACTTGGTCCCGCGATCTTCTGCTTGTCAGTCTATTGTACTACCTACTGGGCTAACTTGCTATACAAAAATTCAATGTCGATAGTGAATAAGTTTCATACTCTTATTTTTCATACATCATACCATAATTCATAACACATATATGTACATATAAAATAAAGATGTCTTACACCCATAGAAAAAGGTGTGTTATGAAAAAGAAGATAAAGTAAAGAGAGAAAAGTGTCTTATGATACCGAAATTACATGTCCAATAATTTTTACAAGGGAGGGCCTCACGAGTGTTTGAAAAGTTTCCCTTGTCTAAGTTTTTGGTACTGAAATCCAACAAGGGCTTGCCAAGTATCTGAAAAGTTTTCCTCGTAGTTTTTTTGATCGTTTTTGACCGTAGGTTTTTTTTTTAATATTTTGATTGCAATATGTTGAGAATAACAACGTATAAATTAATAAACACAACAGAAAATATCGCCTTATAAGAAAAATTGCGTATCAGTAATAAAAGTTTTAATTATAATGAAGAAATTTAAATATTAAAATATTAAAATTACATACTTCTATTTTAAGTGGAGTGAATGCGTATAATTCAATTTAAAATTACAAGTGACCTCAAATCCAGAAATTAATGTGTAATATCTGAGCGAAAACATTAATTTCTGGAGTTGAGGCCACTTGTACTTTTTAATTTAATCAATTTTTTTTATTTTGTTTTGTGTTAAAAAATTGAATTTTTGCTCCATTAGTGTAGCAAAATATCTTTTTATTTTGACAGTAGTAGCTTTGAGAAATAGCAATATTTGCCCTTTTTGTGCTTCAATAGTGCAATAGAGACAGGTTTTTTCTACGTATGGACACCTTCATAATTTCTATAGGACAAATACACGCTTCACAATTCTATTTGAAAATCGCGAAACATCCCCGATTTTAGCTTAAACCAATTTTAAATTGATTAAACAATTAGTTAATAGAGAAAACTTCATTTAAAATCGTTAAGGGAGGGTGAATAAATCGATATTTTATTCACTTAACCCTCTACTGGACGCACTATCATCCAATGAAAATATAAAAACTAAAATGTCATTTTTGTTTTGCATTTTGTACAATATTAAGAGACTAAAAAAAAAAAACAAAAAATTGTTTAAGCTTATTTTTTTAAAAGTTATTAACTTTTGCCATGTATGGCTTCTTGTGCAGTTACACATTTTTCAAACAGCACAAAAAAATAAATATAGAATTTAGTTCAAGGGATAAAAAAAAACAAAAACGATTTCTTTAATATTCATTGCAAAAAAAAATATTCATTTTTAATTCGAGTTATAGTTTCTACGATAAACGCTACATGTTTCTCTTCACTGCCGCGCAAGCACTCCGGGGACTTTTTTGTTAGGTCATCACTAGACATCTCTAAGTAAGTTGGCCAAGTTTCTGAACTATAAATTTTATATTTTTTTTAAATTTGTTTTGAGGTGAAGACCGTTTTTTCTTCGTTGACTGGGCTTAAACGTTATAATACAAGTTCGTAGGTATTTGTAGTATTTTGACTTAAATGCTTAAAAACATTCATTTATAACCTGATAGGTTCATATGAATCCCTTATTGCAAATATAATGAAATGTCAAAAACTTGTTCAAATAACCAGCACTGTTTAAAAAGTGTCATTAACGTTACTCGTTTACTCGTAGTTATGTGAGTTATGAATGTAGGTTGTAGGTACTTAAACAAAAGTGCGTGCAATGCCACACGAAATACCCAAAATACCATGTTCTGCCAAATGGCGGACGAATCATTCAATTACAAATAAATAGGTGCACGTGCATTAACAAATACATCGAACAAAATAACGCGGTAATTATTATTTCTGCTTGTCGCAAATTTTTAATTATTTAACCGCAACCCACTGAAAAATCTATAAATTTATATTATACATACCTACATTATTATCGTACATAAATAAGCAAGGATGGAGATTATTGTTGTAACTATTATGTATTATGTATATTTAATCGTCATATATTATTTTGACTGATTGATTTTGGAACGTTGAAGTTTTGTCATTTGAATGTAAATGAGCATATTGAGTGTGTGTGCCTGTGAATGTGTATTTAAACAATTTTCACATACATAAGTATTTGCAAATACCGCAGTTTTAAAATGCCATTATGCAAGCAACTAAAATGCTGATGCAATTCTGTTTGATGATATTATAAAATATAACAAGGATTACGATTTTGGGTTAATACTGGAAACGGGTGAAAGAAATGTGGTTTATGGTAAGCATAGTATGGGTATGACAATAACTACGAAATAAGAACAGCAGTATTATTATATGCGAGTTATTATACCTAGGCCCTAGGGTATCACAGTGATTTACATTGATCTAAGTGTTTCGGTAACAAAATTAACTTTCCATTAATCTTAGCTAAGAAGGGAGGTAAAACAAGGGCGACAACTTTTATACAAATTTATTAATTTGATATTTTAATTTAAATTAAAATACTTTTGACATACAAATTTTAAAATTTTCTTCGAACAAAAATATCAACATATGTACATTAATACATAAACAACATTACACCATTTCGTAGTTTGAATATACTTTTATAGAATAAAAGTGAAACTGTGAACCATTGTTAAAATATTCAAAATATTTTATTTTTTTAAGAGGGCGCTCAAATTTGAAAATGCGCCCCTGTGGTGAATGAATGAAAAAGAGAATACATGGTCGTCGCCTGGTATTTTTTTTTTAGCCGTGGCAAGTATTTTAAAAATTTTTTTTTGTTTGTTTTGCTGAAATGCTGATTTTATGCATTCATTGAATTTGCAATTACATTCCAATTGTTATGCTAAACAAGTGATAGTATAGTAAATGTTAATTGTTAAATGAAAAATTGATACGTTTTTTTGAGGTTACGTTAAATGTAAATATGTAGGTACCTATGTATCTGTGTGAATGTTTTGTTGTTTATTAGTAGAAGTAGTGGTGAATACAAATTTATTTATTTAATTTTAAATTTATTGTTCAGTAGATTGCTTGTTTTTTTTTAATTTTAATTGTTAGTAGAAAGAAAAAAATTAACTCACAAAAGGGTTCAGTTAATTAGTTTTGGCTAAATAGTTAAATGGTTTAATAATGTTATAAATATAGTTACATGATAAAATACAAGTGGGTATGTTACCTACAAAAAATTTTTTTAATTATATATTTAGAACAAAAACATTTTACTGTGACTTTTATTTTTCTATACGTATAAGGTAGGTACATTTTTTATTTTCCATCTTTCTTCTATGTATAACAATGGACGGCATTTAAGCTATTTTTTTTTATATAATCCACATTTTCATACACTTGGTAAGTTCCCAAAGGACACCGCTTATATAAAAATTAATGTTCGTACATTGATAAAATAAAACAATATTTTTTTTAATTTGAATCTGTCAAAATACATACAAAATTTAACAATTCTTGCATTCTATTTGTTAAATTAATTGATATATATATTTTTTATTTAAAATTAATTTTGCAAGTATACATTTTTTGATAGATTTATCTCTTGTTGTATTTATATTTTATACCAACAAAAGTATAGCGTGTCAGTTTGAAAATGTTTATTTTGGTTGTTTTAATTTATTTCGATTGTGAAAATTTAAATTATATTAAAAATATGAAGGAAATTATTTGTTATTTAAAATGGAAGAAGTTTAAAATTAATTCGTAGATTAATTCATCAAGTTAATTAAATAATAGTTTTTTTTTTCATGAAGTTATGACAGACTTAAAATTACAGAAATACAATTTAAAAAATAGCTAATTAAACTTGAACAAAAAAAAAAAAAAAACATTTTTAGATTGAAATCTAAATTCACCGATGGAAAACACAATTCGTTTTTTTTTTGCTTTACAAAGGGTTTTCCAGTAGGGACGGGTTGATTTTGACAACTCGCGGCCATATTTTTTCTTTTACTTTCTGTCAAAACACAAATACAACAAATCATCATGTTAAGTTACAGCTTCGAGAAACACGTGCAAATTGGGTTTTGGAGCAGATGGAAGTTGATCCCAATTTTGATCGAAAAATCATCTTTAGCGATGAGCCCCATTTTTGGATAAATGGGTACGTGAATAAGCAAAATTGCCGGATTTGGGATGACACCAATCTACGCCAGATTCACGAGGTGCCAATGCATCCAAATAAAGTTACTGTTTGGTCTGGATTTTGGTCTGGAGGCATCATCGGTCCGTACTTCTTCGAAAATGATGCTGGCCAGGCCATCACCGTCAACGGCGATCGCTATAGGTCGATGATCACCAGCTTTTTGTGGCCCGAATTGGGATTATAAGGACACCGTAG
Organism: Melangyna quadrimaculata; assembly: GCA_949320155.1. Taxonomy (NCBI): domain Eukaryota; kingdom Metazoa; phylum Arthropoda; class Insecta; order Diptera; family Syrphidae; genus Melangyna; species Melangyna quadrimaculata. The sequence goes on from OX439484.1 coordinate 52,813,796, forward strand.
ACATATGGTTTCAACAGGATGAAGCTACGTGCTACACAGCTCAAGACACTATCGATGTTCTGCACGAGCGGTTTCATGGCATGGTTATCTCGCGCCGAGACGACGTGAATTGGCCACCAATACCGTGTGATTTGACCCCTTTGGACTTTTTCTTGTTCGGCTTTCTTAAATTGCAGGTCTATGCAAACAAGCCGCAAACCACCGCGGCCCTCAAAGACAACATAATCGATGCCATCAGTCAAATTCAGCCTGAATTATGAGCCAAAGTCATCGAAAACTGGACCTTTTGAATCCGCACCACCCAGCGACGCCATCATATTTTCATTGATAGGGCTCTCAAATAAAGATAAAACCTTATTGATATCTCATATACAACTTGTTTTGTTATATTCGACCCGCCCTTAATGGAAAACGCTTTTTATTCGAAAACTAAACCGATTTTACTGGAATTTTCATAGTTTGATTTGAAATTTGAATATTCTCATTATTTAACGTCTTGAAGATTTTTAATCAAACCAACTTACATATAAAACATAATGCGGCATATTCATAGTCGCAGATAGACCCAGGTTTAACTAAACTACAGTTTAAGACAATTTTGGCTCAACGAATACAGACCGATTTTAATTACAAATTTTTTGTTTTGTATTTTTATAAGATAACTAACTTGGTATACTACACAAATAGCTTCAAATATTTTGAAATGATACACTTAACAAAATAGAATCAACGTTCGAAAATTCAACTAAACCTATGGTTAACTTAAACCCAGCTCTAAAATGACTATGAATACGTCCCAATATGTGTATTTCCGTAGTTTAAGACATGTTCTACAGATGGCTCTGCAAAATGTGGCCGGGATCAGATTGTATATAGGTACAGATATACATATTTTCTTTGGTTTTTGTTATACAGATGATAACTCCATACAAAGAATCCTTTTTAATGCTCAATTAACATAGAGATAGAGTCTAAACGGGTAGACCGATTTGCTTTAAATTTGGTACACAATACACATATGCATTGAATTGTATTAAATTAAACGTATAATTTTGAAGGGTGGAATTTCGCATCGATGCCAACTAATAATAAATGTTCTTGAATTATTTTTGTTGCTTCCTGTAGTCCTATTTTTCTTTGACTTTTGGAAGGGGCTAGAGAAATGAAAATTATGTATTTTGTGTTGTTACTTTCAAGAGAAAACTTTAATTGATACAGAACAGAAAAATTCAAAATGATTTTTTAGTTTAAAAAGATTTTTGGTAGATATTCTGAGTTGTATGCTATTGTTTTTTTAAATATTGATTTTTTATTTTTTATTTCACGTATAATGTTTAACGAAAACTATACCTTCCTGTCTAAATGGGGGAAGTTGGTGTCTAACACACCTCACCATTCTATATGATGTTTCTCCCTCCTCGCTATTCCTATGTTTACTTGCTGCATAGGGCAAGTATTGGTTTCGTGTCAAAACAAATTTCGAGCTTTTAATCAAAACTAACATTACGATAATGGAGAAGTCCAAAAAATTATTGATTTTCGTCAAAATGTCCATCAGTCTGTTTGTCTGTGCGTCCTAATGTACATCGAGCTAGAGCCTAAGTGAATTGACGGATTTTCTTCAAATGTGATGTGAATCATTTGTATAGATTCCCTAGAGAAGAAATCGAAATTTTTGTTTTGTCTCATTTAGAACGTGTAGCTGCCATACAACGATTTCGTTCTTATCAAATGTTCTCGCAAACGTTTCTAACAATTTTGCTTAAACTTCGTATATTTAAACTCTAGACCGGTTTTAATAATACTGCGTACCATGTTCTTACCAAAAAGTTCGAATAATGAAAGTAAGGTTATAGTTTTTTTTTGTTTTGAAAAAATTGACTTTTTATACCTACTTCCTTGGGTATATTCCCGCATATATTGTCATTGGCTATGGCTTGGTTGATTTTATCGTTATTTTAAAATTTGGTTCTTCTGAGTTAGTTTAAAAATATATAGCATTTAAAATTTCTATAAATATTTTTTTCTCAAAGAACAAAATCATTTTTTTTTATTTTTAAATTTTATTTCCAAATTTGTTTGTATTAAATCAAACAATTTAAACAGTGGTATTTTTACATGTTTTTATTATTCTATATTCACACCGTCAATGTCTAGCTATGCAGTGGTGCATATTTTTGAATCTTATACTCCTATTTGTTAACATCTTTTATCCAAAACATCCTATGTATGCTATGAGGTACTGAGAACTGAAAACTCTTTAAATATTTAAAATTTATTTCCTTTGGCAACTTCTGCTCCAGCAGGAAAAATTAAGTTTGAGTTTAAATAATATTTAAAGCTTGGAAAACTGGTGAAAAGCCACTAGGATGCTATAGATATTTAAAACTCCTTTTTTTCATTTTATCTTTAAATTAGATTAAATACAAAAAAAACAAGATAACTCTTGAAAGACAAGACTTATTGATATAATGGCCATTTTATCATTCATCTTTCAATTACAATTTCGAATATAAAAGACATTCTAAGCCAGAACCACCACTCATCTTAAATGGTGATATAATAATCTTTTTTCAGTAATTTTAAAATTTACAAACCATTAAAAATAATCAAAAAAAAAAAACTTAACTAAATTTTCAAAATAAAATAATAAAACAGAAGAAAATTCAAATAAACTTTCAAAACTCCTCCATTTTTTGTCTTTCAAATCCATTTCCAGATCACTTGTTGTAAAAACTCTTCGCTTTAGCTGCCAGTGTCATCTTTATAAAACAACTCTTATGCATATCAAATTACAAAACAAACTTAAACTACTTAACTCTTAAAAAAGGCAAAACTCAATGAAAACGGAATAGTAGTATGACTTACAAAAAAAAAAAAAAAACACACAAAGTTAAGACTTGGTACCTACATATTCATAGTCATTTTCAATTCATATATATGTAGATAGAGATACCAAAAGAGAGGAAACTAGTGATAATGGTTTGATAAGAAAAATAGATGAACAAAAAAAATGTTTAAATGAAGGAAATTTGAAGGAAAACCCCGTCAAAAAAAGACGCTTTTGTACATTGACTATGACGCGAAAGCGAATCGAAGCCGAAGGAGCAAACAAATTTTCAGCGAAAAACTTTTTTAAGTTCTGTACTTTTGTATATTATGTGGTATGTATGTGTATGTGTATAAATGAAGAACATTCTTCGTCATGATATTCCTACCTTTCTCCAGTGTCCCATACCCTCGCTATATTCCTTTCCGCATTCGCCATTCAATTTCTCCCCTTTGCAAGAGAAAACTTTTTCGACTGCTTACCATCTCAAGTGTTCGAATAATAGCATCAGGATAACGTCGAGAAGAAGTCGCCAAAAACTCACTCACTGATGCTATATTCCCTTCAAAATTCTTCCTTTCCTACAGACCATTGCTAAAAAATAAATTTTAAAGGACTTTTTACATCGCAGAAGAATCTGATAGTGCGAGTGAGCTCCACAAGTGTAGGAAACAAAAAAAAAGGCAAAAAAAAAAAATGCAGACAAACTTTCTCTTCCCGGAGACTGAAAACTCGGACGAGTTTGAAAATATTTTTTATTTTATTTTAATTCGATTTTCATCTATTTTCTGTTTTTCTTTTTTTTTTGTAAGCTTTCTTTCTGGCCTCGACTTCGTGTCCCCGAGAAATCAAAATTAGGTACAGCACTTTTGCAAATTTAACTGTGTTATAATTAATATGTCACTTGAAAGCAGCAACACACCAAACGTACCATTACCGGCTCACTATCTTCCTTCCGGTAGTTTGGAAGAAGTGTAACATTGTACAGAGATGCAGTTGTAGGTAGGTACCTATATGTATACTCGTAGCACTCTAAACCTGATGTAACTATGTTCTGCACACAACTAAGGGCCGCCTTGCAGCTGGGCAATAAAGGGTGTTTCAGCTTTATTTCTGCAGATGTTTAATTCAGTAATAACAACAAAGTTGTTGTCATCTATCTATTGAGGGCACATTAAATTGTAGGATCTATAGAAATTAAAGTTGAGAAGCGCTTTACAGTAGAGACCTCTATTAAATGACACCATAAAGAACCAGCATCCTGACCTGCAAACCATACAAATAGAAGCAAAACCTTCGCTTTAAAGTTTGTTAAAATTCCTCCCACAGAGGATATACATTTTCTGCAAACTTTTAAGTTCTGTTTTTAAAGGTGCGTAGGTATATAGCAGTGTGTGTCCAAATCATAAATGAAGCAAAATCCAACAAAAAGACACCCTGTTAACAAAAGCACCGCCTGTACAGATAGTTACGAAGGCCAAGTGGCAAAAATGTCAGAAATGTATGGTGAACTATATACCTCTATACCTATAAACCTATCTTATACATGAAGGTACACACAATACTACACATAGAAGGTGTAGTATAAAACGTAAGGATCTGAAGACATTTATAACACTCAAAGGTGTGCATGTCGTTTAAATAAATTATTTCTTCGGGGAAGTGCAATTAAGAAAATGCTTCATAAATTTCCGTTAACTTTGTCCTTCAGTAATATGCTCGCTTGCCATACAAATAAATTCATGTTTAAGACACGCCAGTGTCTTTCTGAGGCGAAGAGCATCCTGCTCGCTCTCTCCTTTTCTTTATAGCTATATGAACCTATAGGTTTATAGGTTTTTCCGTATATGCAGAAGGGGGTTGCTTTGTTTAATTTAAACCCCAAGTCATTACTCGAAATCACTCTACGGCGGCGCGCGGCGGGCTTGTGATACCCCCTTTTTGCTGATGTGTTAGCCCATCGAACTTTGCTATTAATTTGTCTGCTGGTGCAGTTTCCTGAAAGGGTAGCAGCACCAGCAGGAGCAGCAACACACCCTCTCTCTGTAGAATTAGTGTCTTGTTCTGTTTCTTGCACGTACACACACACACACACACACTCAAATCGCGTAAGAATTCATTCACGCAGCCTAATATATCTGAACTTTTCCAATAACCATCAACATTATTGCTCAATCACGGGCTGGGATTTCTTTGGCTATGACGCAATTAACATGGCAGCTCGTTTATTTCGGTTCGGTGGTATAGAGCGGGGTGGAAATGGAAAAACTTTTGGGGTAGAAGATTGGTAAGGTCGAATAAGAATGTCAGGAAGTGGGGTTAGTTGACTCGACATTGCCGACAGCTACAACATAGGTATACATACCTACGCCGCCGTACCGTCACTCTCGTCGTCGTCGTCGTCACTGCCGCTGGCCATAATTTTATGTTCACTTTAAACCGCGCTACGCGGCAGTTTCTGTGGTGTGTACTGGTGTACATCTATACATACCTATTACCGACAAGCCCACGACGATGTTTTACTTAATTATTTGAGAAACAATTACTTTTCGTCGAATCGAATTTCGACAGGACCTAAATTAATAGAGGGGTTGGGTATTGGGAGAATAAGCCCGGGTCACTGGTTTGGGTAATCGCTGTGGCTGTGTATAGTGTGGCACATTAAATAAACGAAATAAACCAAACAACCACTTTTGATGTGTTCCTTTCAATTTCCTACCTATATTAACAACACTGAAGAAATTAATTAATCGATTGCACTGTTCCAGGTTGTCCTGTCAAATGTATTCGTGGTACCTCGCTTAAGTTTTTTTTTGTTTTCTTTTCAAATTTCTAGATATACGATATGTGAATTGTTGAAAAAGATTCAGTTGTAAGTTAAAACAAAATGTATAGTATTACATAAGAAAGCAAGAACTGAGAAAGAGGGTGATGGTACTAACTTATTTCAAAAAGGTCGAAACATTGATCACAGGAAGATTTATGACGGTTAAATACAAAATATCAGTCATATACAACGGCTCAGTCGATTAGGTCCGAACCGAATTTGTGTGATTTTGCGATTTTTGTTGAAGATATAGGTAATCGCCTTAAATTTTTTGTCTGTGTGGTCGTCAATGTTTCATTTTTTATTGAATTGATTTTAGGTCAATCCCACTTCTCTGTTCTGAGTGGGAACGAAAATTGCCAGATCAGTAATATCATTCTGATTTACCATTTGGCGGAGGACTTTTAACTTTGAACTCGTTAAACTACATAAAATTTCTAAAGGGGTGGAAAATGTTGGTCTAACACGAAACGCATCTGCTACATAAGTGTATCGCTGATTGGAAAATATTTCGCTTAATAGTTGCCCATAGGACATACATAAATTAGCCTTAATAGTTAAACATATAAATAGCATGATAAGTTAAGCACTATAGACGTCTTGGTTGTGGCTAGGGCTGGTCACGAGACGGTCTCGCATGACGAGACGAGATGAGACTGCCTTTTAAGCAACCGAGACAATACCGAGACGAGACAGTATATTTGGACCAAAATTTACAGAGAGTCTAATAAATTAAGAAATCCAATTTCAGTTAAATATTTATTTTCTTCTGCACATAGTCAAACGATAATCGAAAATATTGCGTTCCAATAATCAACAGTTTGTCCGAAAATCGTATTTTTCGGAGACGAGACTTATTTATACGAGCCCTACACGAGACCAAGACGAGACTGAAAATTTTCGATTTTGACGAGACCGAGACGAGACTTATAAAATAAGTCTCGCAGAGTCTTGTCTCGTGGCCAGCCCTAGTTGTGGCAAGTGTCAAATAAAGTTTAATCCCCAAAAACATATCAAAATCAGGTTTGATAAAATATTGCAATGCTGGAATTTGGTATGACACTTAAAAACTCGCTACATCCTAATTGTCTAAATTCAAGATTCGCTGGCAGCTCTGGGTTTTTACTCTAAGGCTATACGCATATTTAGACGCGTGTGACGTGACCTGACAAGTTTCACACGACACGATTATAGAAACATGTCATGTCGTTGTCCGCACATTGAATCGCGTGTCTCGTGCCAAAATAAATTTTAATTGAAATAAAAGTCGTCTGACATATTGATAGGAAATTGAAATATAGGGTAGGTTCAGAGGACTTAGGGGACTTGCAAGTAAGGCAAATTTCTAGATTGTGATTGGTCAAATTGATTCAAATGAGGGCAACTTTCGACAGCTGGTCAATCACAGTTTATAAGTTTGCCTTACTTGCAAGTTTCTTAAGTCATCTGAATGTACCTATACCTTCTTAAAGAAAACAAAAAAAAAAACAAACAACAACAATTAATTTCTAAAAAGGAAAGGATTTTTTATTCTTATTTTCAAAACCAACGACAGTTTATTATTTTATTATCAAAGGCTTAACTACATAGGCCTACTTTTGTACAAAAGTACAAAAGTGAGAAATAAATATCAATTTTGAAGACACCTGCTTGCAAAAAAACAATGGAAAATTGTGCATGGTGGTTTAATTTTTGTATCAAAACAATTTTCGTGTGTTTTTTTACAAGCATGTTTCATTAGCGAGCATTTTAATTTCTCACTTTTGTACTTTTGTACAAAAGTAGGTCTATGTAGTTAAGGCTTAAGGAAAATAAATTTTTTAGGTTATAAAATTTTAAAAATATTTTTAAAAAAGTTCTTGTTACTTCATATTTTGTATATATATATTTCTGTTTGTGTGTATATATTTCTGATAATAAAAATAAAAACCCAAGTTTAAAAATAAATCATGGATTATTTTTTTAAATATAGTGTTTTCCAATAAGAGATGTGATTTTTATATTCAAAGAAAAGTGACATTGTTTGAGATAAATGATCGGATAATTATTTCAATGTAAAGAAGAAAGTATGCCTTTAATAATGGAAAACAAGGTCAGCCAAATGGCCGACACGGCTACGCTTACACAACAATATCCTTTTCATAAAATTTTCCGTCACCAAATCGCAAAGTTGCTGCTGTATGCTCTCAATAGCTTCAAGAATTCCATCTTTGAGGTCTTGAATAGACGCTGGGCTATTTGACGTTATCTTTCACGTGGCACCAAAGGAAGAAGTCGCAAGGTGTTAAATCACAAGACCTCGGTGGCCAATTGTGATCACCTCTTCGAGAGATAACACGGCCCGGAAAAGTTTCCCGTAAACGACCGATGGTTTCGTTGCTTGTGTGGCACGTCTTGTTGAAAGTAAACGTTGTCCAGATCAATACCATCCAATTGAGGCTCCAGCCTCATTGTCGAAAAAGTAAGGCCCAATTACCCCGCTGGACCATAGACCGCACCAAACTTTACTCGTTGAGGATGGAGAGGCTCTTCAACAATAAATCTTGGGTTTTCCGAGCCCAGCTGCTAAAAAATTATGCTTGTTGACGTAGCCACCGAGGCGGAAATGGGTCAAGATGAGTTTTCGATGAAATTCCGGATCATTTTCATGCAATTTTTATAGTGAATTTTAATAATTTCAATGCGTTGTTGAATTTTCCATTTTATAATTTTATTTATTCTAGAAATAAAGGCTTAAACGAAGTTGCTTTCATCGGTAATAACAGCGCAATTGCCGTTAACATGGGTCGGGGTACACCAAAGCAAGACTTCTCTTAAATCCCCGATAAATGATATCAAATTGGAGATAGGCCGTTACTGTGCAACGATTTTTTCTTAAAATATACCCAAGAATCATGCCTTAAAATACTTCTGACGAATTAAGAGACACCCTGTATATAAAACATCCATAAATAACGGAAAGAACCAAGTTTTACATTATTCGATCCATCCTTCCAGTCTGTAGACCTAGGTGTTACAAATTGACAGACAGACAGATAAAACTGCGGGACACACTATTTTTGAATTCTCTATTATCATAATGACATATGTATTTGATCAAAATCTCGACTTCAGTTATTTCAAGAATGAGAAACTTATAGTAACAACGAATTTCAATTCAATAATAAAAAATATAATATAAGAAAAGGTTATTTTCCGGTCCGTCTTGAGCATCTACTTATTTTGCATTCTGATATGCCTTGCGAAAACCCGTTCTCAAAAAAAAAAATTATGAGCAAAATAAAATAAAATCAGTGATTTTTCGATTTTATATTTCGATCACATTGGATAGCAAATCCAATTTCCTACAAAAAGTGTCTTAAGTTAAATTCTCAAATTCGGCTTAGTGTGACCATTCTATCAGAAATGCGTGGTAAATTTAAGGGAATTTTGTGTTTTAAGTAAGCTTAAGTTCCACACAAACATATTCAATAATAAAAACCCGTAACCGAAATTTTTCCTTTCTGCCCTTAAAATTCCGGTCTATTCAATAGCCTAATTGATCGGGTGCACACATATATAAATGAATTAATGACTATTTATATTTATTTGAAAATAGTATCTACTCAATTGGGTAAAATTTTGAAAAAAAAAAAAATCGAATTGAAATAAAAAATTCAAAATTTTGAGTTTGAAAATTTATTTTCTGTTTCAGTTCAATTCAATTTCCACTTTTGGCTAAACTACTTCCAGAATGGAGATTTGGCAACCTTGGTAAACGCGACGTGCTTTAGCACATTGACTTGTATAAATAAAATGGCAAAACCCTTAAAGTATGCGTTCTCGTATTTCGTTGTAGTGTTTTCTAATCGTGCAACAATGTGTTGCATACTTGCAGGCATTGTACATAGGTAGACGGCTTTCCTTAAAATGGCCTTAACGAGTTCTTTTGGAGTTCTTTAAAAGAATAAAATGTCGAATAAATCTTTATTCTTTAAGTCTTCGTACCCAACAAGTAAGACCAATTATTAAATTTAAAATGTTTTGGTTTGCGAATTATTCCTGTTCTCGTGCTTTGAAAAATAAAAGATCAATCACGTATAAACAGTGTCGCGCATATCATTTGCAACAAACTAGAAAAGTTTTTTTTTTTTTTTTAATTAAATCCAATAAAAATTTCAAGTGATGACCATTAACTCTAAGTTGCGTTTCTGTCAGGAGCGATAGTGGGCTCATCAGTTAGAAGCTGTCGTACCCTTCTAAGGCATACATTTTTAGAAAATTTTTACTGACCCTATATAAAATCGCAGCATCAAAGAAAAAGATGCAGTAAATTTTATTATTTCAGGGGAATTGTTTTTAACCCGTACACCTAAAAAATAAATACCTACTCGCGTTCAGCTTTGTTTTTTTTTTTAAGATGAAGAAATATAGAAAATAAAATTATTTCGGTTTTAAAAGATAATAATAATATTAAAAAAAAAAGGAACAGTCGAGTTTCTGTGATTTTCTGTGATTAATAAAATAAATTGACATAACTTGTGACGAAAATGCACAGAAATTCAGAGTAAAGGCACAGACATATTATTTTAACTAAACGCCTGTAAGACCTCAGGTCTTTTTAATGCAATGAACGGCACTATTTAGCAGGAATATAATGAAAGGAAATATTTTTGTTCGCACAGTGGATTGAGAATTAGATGTTAATTATCTCATAAAATGCCACAGGTGCATCCTGTTGAAGCTGGAGAATACAGAAAAAGAATTCTACCTAGACTAATGGGGCTTGAACCGACACGTCCATGTTAGCAGACAAACACTATATTCAGTGTGCCATTGCCAGATTATTAAAAACCAAAAAAAAAAGTACGTATACACCCGGGTGTACCATTTTTTTAAATTAAGTTTGTGCGGTATGGGAGCACTTGTATCTATGAGTTGAAGTGATCATCGGATTCGTATTTTGAAATGCTGACATAATAGATAAAATTCACGGGCTTAAAAAGATATACCGTTTCTAACGATAGCACTTTTTCAGCATGATCACATTCTTTTCCTCAAATTGTAAACAAATATCAAGCAGGTCATGATTACAAAAAAAAATTGGAAGTGTCTATGAGCACAAATCAAAAACATAAAGGTGTGTGATCTCATGATGCTAAGACCAAAGAAAGTTGTGGAAACCTTATCAGATCGATGCAAAAAACAGAGGCTCATCAAAATTAGTGAGGGCAGTCTTGTTAATATTCTCAACACTCTGAACTACTATCAAAAATTAATTCTTTTTTCTTCTCGTCAAATCAGGTGGCATTTAAAAGACCTAAGGTCTTACAAACATATAGTTACTAGGGCTGGCCACGAGACGAGACTCGGTCTCGTTAAAATCGAAAATTTTCAGTCTCGTCTCGGTCTCGTATAATTAAGTCTCGTCTCGGTCTCGTCTCCGAATAGTTCGATTTTCGGACAAACTGTTGATTATTGGAACGAAATATTTTCGATTATCGTTTGAATATGTGCAGAAAAAAATAAATATTTAACTGAAATTGGATTTTTTAATATAGGTATAAGACTCTCTGTAAATTTCGGTCCAAATATACAGTGTCTTCTCGGTCTCGTCTCGATTGCTTTAAAGTTAAAAAGTCTCGTCGCATCTCGTCTCGGTCTCGCATGACGGGACCGAGACTTCTCTCGTCTCGTGACCAGCCCTAATAGTTACTATTTTTATTACTAAGGGTTAGAAATGTTCAGGGAACTTTTCATTTCTTAACAACAACAAAAAAAAAAACATAAAAACACCGCTTCCCTGTCATTGTATTCCTATAATCGCAACATTTAAACTGTAAACATTTATATTTATTGCAGTTCATGGTTTTGTAAAATAAATAAAAAACAATACGCAATTGTTAACGCACCCTAATTGCTCCACAAAACAAACCCTTAGGTTTTACACACTAACTACACTCGTACCTTGTTTTGTGATTTTTAAGAAAAAAAAAAAAACGCACACGAAACAAAGAAAAACGATTCGACTTAAATGCTTGCCGAAGAAATTCCATCATGAATAGGAAAACTTTTTTAACATCTACAATTGGTATTTCCACCAGCAAATCTCACAGAAAGTGGTTTCCAAAAACGGTGGCGTGGGACACTGTTATTTTCAACTTAAGTAATTCAGTTTAATTTACGGTCGACGCGTTGATGCCATTTAGTTTGTATGTATGTATGTATTTAAATGTGTCTGTTTTCTATTGTCTTACAGTAAATCTGTCAAATCCTATACAAAAAAAACATCTCATTCACACTCCCAAAAGGTTTCTCAAAAACTTCCGATTTACATTAATTAAAAAAAAAAAAACTGTAATTCCAAAATGTCTGGCATTGATTTCAATCCGTGTGAACGTTTACTGTTATAATGTGAAGGGTTGTTGGTTGAAGTATGCATATCTCTCTTTTGGACACACTCCGGCGAAGCAACAAATCAGTTTCTAACTTTTGGGCCACCATATATACCACGAACATTTGGACCAGAAACGATTTACCACCAAACAGTATCCATTCCCTCTACTTAATTTCCCCTCTGTCCCCGTCATCCTTCCAAGATTTGTCTTGTTTTTATTTTACATCATGCTAAAGGAAGGGTGCGTTCGAGGCAGAGCAGGACGACAGCCAGGCAAGCAGGCAGACTGAGTAGAGAGCGACCTCTGTGATTTATAACCAAACACTTTTCGCAAATTTTTCGTTTATCCTGTAGGAGGGAGAGGGGGGGGTGTTAGATGTTTGTTGAAAGTTACTAATATTCACATTGAAAAGTTTGTACTTAGGGTGCAAATCGACCATCTGGGTAAAAGATTCAACCAAAGGGAAAGGAGAGAAAATCTCAGCTACTCTTGTTGGCAGTAATGAAGTTGCAAGCGTTGCTAAAATCCGAAGTCAAGTGGTTTTAGTGTTTTCGACTTGAAGCAGTGTGGCAGCGGTTAAGGTTACCATCCAGAACAGGTCCTACAGCTATGAATTTTATATACATATATAAATACAAACAGTAGCTATGTATTCCTTATACTCCACTGATGGAAAAATAATGACTTTTAGCTTTATTGTAAAAAGAGAACAAAGTTTTTGTTATTGTTTTTTAGAGTTCCTCAAATTTTCATGTTTTATGCATCTATAAGCTTCAGGATTCCTTTGGAACCATCTATATCTACATATATAGCGCATGTAGTACATTTACTGCGATGTATTGGTTTAGATTTTCATTTTAAAATAGTAATGCAAAACTTTTAAAAAAAAACTTTTCCTGAAACCAAAATCGACAATGAAACTAATGCCTGCTAACCCTTAAAGGTGAATATGTGTAGATTAATTAAAATTTTCTATGTAAATGCTCTTACCTGCAAAATAGGCCAACATGGCTGTAAGGACGACTGCTAATAATATTAAGGCGATACTCAAACATTTCCAGGAACATCTGTGCTGGCACCGTTTATCTATGTGAAACCTGTAAGAAAAAAAAAAATAAAAATGATTTAATAATTTAAATGAATTCTCAGAATGAATATAATTTTGAGATTGGTTAAAATAAATATGTATAGGTGTTGGAGCGTTTTAGCAAATGTGTCCGAATCAATGCGTAAAACTGATAAAGTTAGTTCGTAATGGTTTTCTGAGCACAGTTGAATCGTTTAATCCTTTTTGAGTCGTTCTTGTGGAATAAATTGAGAAACCATCGAAAAATGGTCGTTTTTAACAAAAACAAAACATACAAATTAACTATCTTGCATGCAAGACATGAATATGTGCCTCAAATTAATGAATAATTTTTGTATAGGTGCAAGATATTTTTTTTTTCTATGGAAGCGGAGGAAGAATGATCTTCTCTAATAGGCTGAAGGGGCAGTTTTTACAAAAAAACTCAAAATAATTAAAACAAATGATTTGAAAAGAACTAATAACGATACATTTCTATACCTGTTTTAAAAGTCAGCAGTCAGTTCTTTAATTTTATTTTTAAATCAAATTTCGTCTGTCAAAAGTTTCGACAAAATTATTTTCAAACTTAAACTTAGGTATACAAATGATATTAATTGTTATTTTTTTATTTATTTTATAAATTATTATTTTTTTAATTATTATTTTTTTCAAAATTTGGAAATAAGGAAGAAAGGCTGAAATATTAAGATTTACTGTCCTCAATTATTTTTAATCAAACGCTGAAAACCTGTATGTCTACTAGTTTTTGAGAAAATTGAAAATCAAGAATACTACTTTCTTATTTTTGTTTTTTTTTTTTTAATGCACTCGGTCTTTATGAGTGGAAATAGACCCCTTTCCCATAATAAAAAGAAACTATTCCCTCTACAAGAATTCGTTATACAATCGAGCTCTTAATACCCGGGTACATGTTATTTCTGGGTGGACAGGCACCAAACACAATACGGTAACTCGGGTAAGTACCCGACATTTTTCAATTATACCTTTTTACTTGGGAACCAATCCGGGTACTTAATACTTTTCAAGTACCGAACTCTTTAAGGCGGGAGGGGTAGTTTTCTAAAAAAAAAAAAAAACGATTTTGAAAAAATATTAAAAAATAATGGTAACACTTACAATTACTTGTTAAATGGTTTTGTGAGGCCAGAATTCTTTTGTTTTAGTTTCTTTTTAAATAAAGTTCTTTTAATGAACAGGTTTTAAAAAATTAATTTTTAAACCGAAAATTGTAAATCCAGCATGACATCACCATAGCCGCCTCAACAATCATTAAGTCACCGTTGGATGCTTTCTGGATGTAGAGAAAGCATTCGATAGCGTATGGATTGAAGCTCTTATCACGCGTATTTCATTTACCTCCGTCACTAACAAAAATTCTTCTTTCTTTTCTTTCTTCCAGAAAGTTCTACGTTCAACTGGACAAGTGTAATCACAAGTGAAGAACATCAAAGCCAGAGTTGCTCAAGGTTCGAAGCAAGGCCCCTTCCTTTACAGCCTGGTGACAGCTGAACAGCCTATACCAACTGGTTGCCAAAATCTCCTGTAAGCTGATGACTCCCTTACATAACGCCACATCGATGTCTCCGCTGGCAGTTGTACGAAAAGTTAAATACCACATTAACATACTCTACGCCTACTACAAGAAATGGGGCATCCGGATAAACACCTCCAAATCGGAGCTTGTGTGTTTCAGGAGACCCAGTAGAGGAAGTCGCATGGCAGCGATCTGCAGAAGCTTATAGTTCTGAATCTTCCGGATAGATCTACGAAGCAGCCAAAAAGAACGTGAAGTACCTCGGCATTCACCACACCTTAGGTGAATTACCCTGAATATTGATTTTCGCTCAACTGGTTTCAATCGTTTGTTAATTAAACCAACACTCCATGGAAGTAACTTTTTAACACTTCTTGGTACCGCTGAGGCATCACGATAAACCTTCCTAATAAATATACATACATAAGCATAAAAAGGGGTGTGATAACTTCTTCACACTAAATATCACGTTGATGAAAATCTTCATCTCCTTAACTAATTTTACACTTCAATATTATCAGTAAAAGATTTGTCTTATCCTCTCCTCCATAGAAGTATCATCACTATCATCTTCATCAGCTCTGTGACCAGCCCACGTAAAAAAAAGCTTACACACAAACACACATACAAATTCAATTCCAAAGAAACACTTAATATGCACCACACGTTCTATAATTTTTTATGTGAAATGAAAAACCATTTTTCTTTTGCATTTATACCTCCTACCATACCTTTGCCACATGCAAATGAAAAGCAACGCGTTTAAAAGGATCCTTTAGGAAAAAAAACTTAAATGAGAAAAGAAAAAATAAATAAAGCCATTAAGGTGTATAAAAATTTGAATAATCTTTCGTTCAATGGGTGGAGCTATCAACCGAACACCCATCATGTTCACAATTAGAGAGGACGACTAAGACTACGAAGACGATGACGATGGAGTTGACGAGGATCCTTCTTTACGACAACGACGACGCGACGGACGAATGATGCCTCATTCCATATGAATAATATAAGCGTTTCAAAGAAAACACTTCGAACGATCTCCAAGCTCGCACCTCATTACCACGTGATATCTACTGCTGGGCTTCTTTTCAGACCAACAACCCTACACAAAATGGATAGAACAGCCAGCATCGAAAAGTAACACATAATAGCCAATTTCCCACGTCACGAAATGTGTCATTAGGGACGACTGCAAAAGCATAGCAAAAATACAAGAAGATTTAAATGTAGAAATATAAGTACCTAAAGGTAGAGATCCCAAATATACATATATGTAGGTACTTACCAATTTTTTTTTTCTTAAATTGGATACACAATACGGAAAAATATCCAAAGATAACCATGGCTGTATTTGCGAAGATAACTATAAATAGTGGCATCTATGCGAAGATTACATTTCATTTTGTTGGGTTTTGGGAGGTTGCCCATGTATAGGGTTTTCCCATAAGAGGTGTTATTTTGATAGCCCGCTATCAAATATATATAGATAGTTGTCACTTTTGAAGCTGTTATTTTATGACATTTGACAAGTAGAAACTACGCCATAAAAATGGAACGATACACGCTTCAACAGCGCACTGAAATTATTTAAATTCACTATACAAATTGCATGAAAATAATCCGGCATTTCATCGAAAAATCATATTGACTGGTGAGGCCCATTTCCATCTCAGTGGCTAGGTCGACAAGCTAAATTATCGCATCTGGGTCTCGGAAAACCCATTGTTGAAAAGTCTCTCCATCCTCAACGAGTAACTGTTTCGTGCGGTAAGTGTTTTGTTACGGCGGGGTCATTGGACCTTACTTTTTCGAAAATGAGGCTGGAGCAACAGCTGCGGGGAATGGATTTCGTTATCGAGAGATGATTAATAATTTTTATGGCCGCAATTGGATTGTATTGATCTGGACAACGTTTACTTTCAACAAGACGGCACTTCGTGCCACACAAGCAACGAAACCACCGATCTTTTACGGGAAAAGACCGTGTTATCTCTCGAAGAGGTGATCACAATTGGCCACCGAGATCTTGTGATTTAACACCTTGCGACTTCTTCCTTTGTGGCCACGTGAAAGATAATGTGAAATAGCCCAGCGTCGATTCAAGACCTCAAAGATGGAATTCGTGAAGCTATTGAGGGAATACAGCAGCCACTTAAGGATTTGGTGACGGAAAATTTCATGAAAAGGATATTGTTGTGTAAGCGTAGTCGTGGCGGCCATTAAGCTGATATTGTTTTCCATTAATAATGGCATTCTTTCCTATTTACATTGAAATAAACATCCGATCATTCAACTTAAAAAAATGCCAAAAAATGCCCTTTAGAAAAATGACTCTGACTCAGCAATTTTATATTTCTTCAAAGTACATATTATCAAAATCAGAAAAATCCATAACACGCTTAAACGAAAAATTGAAAACCCAAAATGCTGAAAATGGAGGTGAAAATGGAAACTAGGGCTGGTCACGAGATATATTTGGACCGAAATTTACAGAGAGTCTAATACATTAAAAAATCCAATTTCAGTTAAATAATTATTTTCTTCTGCACGTATTCAAACGATAATCGAAAATATTTCATTCCAACAATCAACAGTTTGTCCGGAAATCGTATTTTTCGGAGACGAGACCGAGACGAGACTTAATTATACGAGACCGACACGGGACTGAGACGAGACTTTCGATTTTAACGAGACCGAGACGAGACTTACAAAAGTCTCGCAGAGTCTTGTGCTCGTCTCGTGGCCAGCCCTAATGGAGAGCAACTTACACTTGAGTTTTAAGTATTTTACAGGTTTTAATAATGTTTTTTGTTTTTTTTTAATATTGGGTTTTCGAGACAGGAGGTTTTAGTTTGCATTTTTCAATTTCAGAATTTTGGGTTTCTGAGAAGTCGGTATTTGAACAGCGCCTTTCGTCCTTTATATACAGGGTGAGTCTCACATAAGGTGTGACAAAAATTCAGAAGGTGAGGTTGGGTCGCAGTCTAACATATATTTAACTTGCGATAAAGGTAAGTACTATGGCAAGTTTTGGATTCGCAAAAAAAAAATAATAAATTTATTTTCTCTAAAATTACAATGATAGAAAACGACAATAAAATGGTGCTCGCAATTATGTCTGTCTGTCTGCACCTCGACCTGCCTTAACGTGTTTTCTTCAAACTTTGGACTTAAGATTTTAAGGGGACTTTTTAGAGGGGAAATTCATATTTTTTATCTTAGTTCAAAAAGTTGCCTTGCAACCAAAATTCAAAAAACATATTTATCTCAAGAACGGCTCTTACGATTTTGATAAAAATAATGTCAACTACTTTTTAATGTAAGCTAAATATTTTTGTAAAAAAATCAATAACGGTTATTAACGGTAGCTTTCGTAGAACCAGTATTTTGATTTTCAAAATTTTTCGTTAACCGATTCACTGATTTTGACCATTTGTTTAATACAAAATGTAAACAATTTTACATAAACATATGTAATTTTTGAATTTTCGAAAAATTATTAAATGTTTATTTTTGAAAACTCATTATCTTGAAAACGGTTTAATAATTTTTTTTTTTTTAATTTTGTGAAAAATTGTATTTTATTAAATACTAAAATTTGGCGTACCTACAAAATTTTGTTTTTAAAAATTTTATAAGAAATAATTAAAAAAAAACGGCTCTGATTCTTTTTTTCATAAGTACAAATGTATCAAACAAATGAGAATCGTTCTATAGGTGAACGATTTTAAACTTATTCCCCTAGAATAATGAAATTCACAGTCGGTAAGGTGGACCAAAATTTTATTTCTTCTGAATAAAGAGCACACTCTCATATCTTGGTGAAACGCAATTTTGGAGTTGAGGTCACTTGTATGAAAAACAGTGTTTTTTTATTATAAAAAAACAGTGAGTCGATAATTTTTTCAAATTCTTATCAATTATTGTCATTTTGCTTAGATTATAATTAATCCGAAGTCAAAAGCACAAAGTGCATTATTCCCTCAAAATATTTGACACAAATGATGTTTTAAAACTTTTTTTTTTGCATTTCTGTGCAGTAAAAAAAAACATTCATTCAATTTTTGAAATATTATTACCCGAAACATACAATTACAGTCGACTTCGCTTAACTGGAACACCATAATTGCAGACCATTTGTTTCAGTTAAGCGGAGTTTTCAGTTAACCGAAATTAGGATAACTGAAACTTGTTTCAAATCAAATTAAATTTCATTTAGCCTGAAAATCCAAAAAGAACTGCAGGTATGATTTTTTGTATTGTATCCAAATAATTATATTTCCATATGAAACAATTCAAACAACAAAGGTGTTTACATTTTTAATCACAAAACGAATATGAATTTCAAATACATATTTAAAAACAAAAAAAACGGTCGTTTCACTTATGCGGAGTTGAATAAGTGAAAAACGTTCATTTGAAGCAAACAGTTTTGAATCAATTATCCGGAGTTTGAAATTAAGCGGAGTGCAGCTTTGCGAAGCAGTTTGAGTGAAAAATTCTCAAAAAGCGTCAGGAATAAATTTCTTGTTTCAGATAACAAATATTTTCAGTTAAGCTGAGTACAGTTAATCGGAGTTGACTGTCATCTTAAGCCGATACCTTTATTGGTTTTCGATTCACATGGTGAACAAAAGAGGTATTACTTATGCGTACGAAGAAACTTTCACACACATGCATTTCTCCTAAAAACAATCGATGGTTTCAGGTTTTAGGGACCTCGAACCGTTGTGATATATCGAAATTTGAAATTCGAAAATTTGATCAGTTACAATAACTCTCAATGGGAAGTTAAAAAAATAAACCTACTTAAAAATCTCAAAAATGGAAAAATAATGGCCAGTTTCACAGCATACACTTAACGGAATAAGTTCCACTTTATATTTTCAAATTGATACTTTAAGGACATTTTCCTAATCTGATTTAGTGCCACTTATAAGTGCTAAAAGTTAGAGACTTAAGTAGAACTTATTCAGGCAACTTTGCACTACGAAAATGGTGTTTTGTTTCCTGAATAAGTGCCAAACCTGTGACTGTGAAACTGGCTCTAAAACTTATGAATGCTTTCGTTATTTAAAAAATAAAATAAGCCGTGTATGAATGTTCTTCTTTTACAAGAATCATTTATTTTTAGAGCTGCCCGCTAGGCAAGATTCGACAAGACTTTTTTAAGTCTCGTCTCGGTCTCGTTAAAATCGAAAATTTTCAGTCTCATCTCCGAAAAATACGATTTCCGGACAACCTCTTGATTATTGGAACGAAATATTTTTGATTATAGTTTGAATATGTGCAGAAAAAAAAAATAAATATTTAACTGAAATTGGATTTTTTTAATTTATTAGGCTCTATGTAAATTTCGGTCTAAATATACAGTCTCGTCTCGGATGCTAAAAAGGCAGTCTCATCTCAGTCTCGTCATGCGAGACCGAGTCCGAGACTGAGACTTTTCTCGTCTCGTGGCCAGCCATGCTGCCTACGTTATCCAACCTTTTCCTCCCAAAATTATAAATATTTTTTGTTAAAATTTTTTTGCCAAATAATTTTCAATGAAAGGTAAGGTATGACGAAAAGCTAATTTTATTATACTTTTATTTCTAGGTATAGTTACTCGTATCTCATATTTTTTTGATCTTTTTAAAAATGGACCAAACAACACTCCAAAACATACTGGATTGATTTCGGGCCTCTTCATAAATAAATACGTCCTTGATTTAGCTCTTCTATAGCTAAGTCAACAGACGAACACCTTCGATAGCGGTTGCAGGAACAACAACTTGACATAGTGTTTTTGCGCCCACGCGTATCACGATTTCTGCAGACTCCGCGAAGCAATCCAACCAAAGAAACACGCCACTCGGGCGCGCTATTGTAATGTAATGTATAATCCTCATCACTATTCAAGTACTTTACCTGTATATACCAACAGCATCACCCAGCATCGAATTCAAAAAATGGAAATTAGAAGTATTCTGCTAGAGAAGAGTTATCTGAAGGAAAAATAAGTAGAAAATAATGCGCCAAATACCGCCATCAATGGTTTTATGCATCAACATCTCGCCTTTTCTGCAACTACTGGAACTTTTTAAGGCAAAAAGATCTATGGAATTATTTGTTCCTTGTTCGTCTTGTCTGCTGGCTTAAGACTACTTGGTAGATTAGCTATACGTAGACTTCTGATGCTGTATCACTGCCACTGCATGGGTGTTGCCTGCTGTTTGCAGATGCCCTGTTTTTAGTTGTTTTTTTAGGTAAACGTTAAGGGATAGAGGTGTGATTTGTTGCAACTAAGCTGGTAAGATCCTCCAAAAAAATATAAGCAAAAATATGCTATAAGGAAAATTCATGATTTTTAGTTTGCGTGGGTTAGCGTTTTAAGTGGCCACGTATAGCTATTGTTTATTTCTACCACATCTGAAAGATTAATGTTTCTTCTTTACGTACATACTCATACTTATATACATACAGTAAGTACTTTTAAGTAATTTATGAATTATTATAAGCCTTTTGATAGCGATTAATGTGGGACTCTAAGACACTTATATGTACAAATGTACATGGAAAAGGCTACTTTTAGGCTATTTAATGAACTACGGATGACGAACATCAGAAAAATTCGAGGGATCTTCTGTTTTATTTTGAATGATCCATTTGCCTACGCAATTTTTACAAAATAGCTACTCTACGTTACACCAAAGTAGGCAAATGGAAATAAGGATTATTATTTGCCAGCTTTGGATACTGAATAATTTTCCTTTCTCTCCATAAGGAAGGAGTTGCGACAACCAGATTACAATAAATCTTCAAGATTATCCACAGATTAGGTAGAATTATATTTTTGAAATAAATCGTCTAATATTAAGCTGACACTATGCCGTCTTATCCTGCAAACTATAAGTTTCGAAGATGTTATTTTGCATAAGAGAACAATAAAGTAATTAGTTTCATCAAAATCGGCAGAAACTTTAATTTATTGCAAACAAAAACCCAAGGCTATTTTCATTTCGAGAGATGAAATATAACTTATTCCATACTTTCATATATGTCTACACTAGAGAACTTGACTTTAACCGAATCGGGTACCCGCTTTAATTTTCTTGTAGTTACCAACCATGTACCCGAATACTCAAAAATATCGGGACGTCATCAAAAGGGCAACCTTAAAATCTATGGGAAATGGGATAAAAGAGCTATGAGCAATTTTGTAAAACATAACGAGCACTAAATACGACTATTGTTATTATTTTTTTTTTTTGTTTTGTGTGTTTGAAATAGTAGAGCGGGAGGTGGGCGTTCATTAGCTTTTAAATTGCGGGTACTGACAAAAAAGGGTTCAAACTGATACCTACAGTCAAAAGAAAACAAAACCACTAGTAGAGGAAGTTTTTTGCAGATTGCTTTGGTTATAGAAAATGCACTTCTTCGGTTGCATTTTGATACCCCATGGTTTATCGATGTGAAGATTAAATATTTTTGAAGTTCTAATTAAGCCTTCAAAAACCACATTTAAATAATTGTTCTTGTCCACTGTGGGTTTTTTTCTTGGCCATCTCCTTTAATATTTACTTTAAATTCACCAACATTGCACACATTTTTTAAATATTTGTTATATACTTTTATTAAACCACTCAAGGTAAAACGCGTAACAGTATTATTTCTATTCTGATCAAAAATCTTTTATTACATATGCCTACCTTTCATCTAGTAAATTATAGCTTTGCTCACTTTTGATATTTTCATTTGACACAATGAACTGTCGTCTTTGCAAAGGTTTTTCCCGTTATCCGTATTCTAAATCCACACTTGAGGTATAGTTAAATCGATAGAAAAAAAAAAAAAAAAAAACACCATTCAAAATTTGCAAGGATTTTCGGTATCTTGTGCTTTCAAGAATGTTGGCTCTTACGTAGGTCTTTGGTTTTATGGTAGGTATTGGGGGTGTTCTACTAGATTGCGGTCTTTTAGGCTTTTGAATTTCAAGATTCCAAATTTCGTTATAGATTTTTTTCGAATGCAATAATAAAACTCAAGTTAGAAAAATGACAACTTGTTGTTTTACAGCTAACTCAAATAAACACAAATTGGAAAGTCCTATTAGGCGAGATTTTGTGTTGTTTAGTAAAAATATGGGAGTATCAACAAAAATTATGTTCTATATTTTCATCGATTTTCATACCAATTAAAATAAGCAACGAATATAACTTTCTAGTAAAAATTCAATTCAAGTTTTAACCTTCCTCTTGTAGAGGAAGATTAAAACTATAAGGGCGTGATTAAAGATGTACGAACAAAAAATCCAAAAAAATCAACTAAAACAAAAAGCTTACGATGCCAAAAGTGCCCAACTCCAGGTGGTAATGGCATAAATTGGATATAGCGTTCGATTGCTAACCTGGAGGTGTTCGTTCGAGCTTTACTCCAGACACCATTCTTTTCTATAGTCCCCAGTTCAAACTGTATGCTTTACGTAGAATTTTATTTGAGATAACTTAATTTTCACTTTCAAACAAAATATATTTCCGTTCCGTGCATTGTATTGTTGTTTGACATTTTCCCTTCACCTTCAAAAAACTACCGTAAAAAAGTGGTACACTCGGGCGTCGGGCGTATACACTTTTTTCTTATTTAATTTAAATTTAATATCATAAACATAATGAAGAAATTTAAATATTAAAATTACTTCGGTTTTATGTGCAGAATTTAATCAGCCCAATTCTTAATATTCCCCGGGAAAATAACTCCCCGGGAGATTCCCCCAAAATTAAAATGCTCGACATATCAAATATAATTTACATTTTCCATTTTGTGGACAGTTTGAATACCAGGTTTTTTTTCTTACTTACTTTACTTTTGATGGCGCTCACAGCCTAGGATGGGCTTCGGCCTCAACTCACAAGCCCCTCCAGCCAGCTCTGTCCCTAGCTAGCCGCTTCCAGTTGCGCACACCGAGTGCTTTGATGTCGTCATTCACTTGATTGCGCCACCTGTTACGGGTTCTTCCTCTGCTGCGTACCCCATCGGGGTTGGATTCGAAGACTCGTCGGGCAGGTGCGTTGCTGTCCATACGCTCCACGTGCCCCAGCCATCTCAGCCGCTGTATTTTCAGCTTTTTGACCAGGTCAACGTCGCTGTATAGCCCGTATAGCTCGTCGTTGAATCTTCTCCTCCATACTCCTTCGATACACACCGGACCGAAAATCACACGAAGAATCTTCCTCTCAAAGCACCCTAGCAGATTTTTATCCGAATCTTTCAGTGTCCATGCTTCTGACCCATAAAGCAGAACCGGGATGACTAGGGTTTTGTTTTTTTTTTTCTCGTAGTATTATTTATCATATTCGAAGTTTACTTAGAATAAGGAAAAGGGAACGAAATTCCCGGGAATTTATACTTTAGAATAACAGAGTAGGGAAAAGGGAAGCATTTCCCCAGGAATTTTTATTTAGAATTGGGCTGAATATGTTTCGCCCAAGTATAACTCTTAAGTGAGTCTGTTATAGCCTACTAAGACACAAATTTTGGACGCTGTTTACCGACTCTTATAAAAATCACAGCAAGAAGATATTCTGAATAAAACACATTCATTTCTGGAGTTTAGGTCAGTTGTTCTTTTTAAAATTTGCTGCACCTAAATCTTAATTTTGGTTCATCTTGTGTTAAAAACAAAATAACGGAGTGAAACTGTCTACAACAAATTATGATAGCCTTATGTTTTTGATATGTTATTTGGGCTGGTGCAGTGTTGATAAAATTCAAATTTTCCGATTCCACCGACCACCGCGTTGCGTGTGCTACCATCTTGAAAAAAACGAAACATTTTGTGCTGACCATATATATATATTTTTTTTTGCTTTTATTTTAATCCTCTTATAATCCAGGAAAATTAGACATAAATTCCTACAAAGTTCGGAAAAACTATATACAGGGTTTTTGCTTTTTGAATCAGCTTTTTTATGGTGTTATGAATTTTTGAGTAAAAGTCGCCATCGATCCTAGCTCCGCGTCTATTAAAAAGAGGGGGTCAAAGGTCAAGAAGCATGGTATTTCGCTGATTTTGATCAAACGAAAATCGTCGACTAATGAAACATGGCGTAAATATTTCAATTTATAAGTGAAATTAAGAATCAAAAGCGTGCCTACAAATATCTGGGGTGAAAGGGTGTTTTTAAAGTAGAGGGGGGGTTGCAGAACAGTCAGTGCTGAGGATCTGGAAAGAACACTTCTCTAGACTGCTTAATGGCGAAGACAGCCAAGATGCCGCTAATAGGCAGAACGCTCCATTCAACTTGGACGATGATGGCCAAGAGTTCCGTCCACCCGACCTAACCGAAGTTCGGCTGGCGATATCCAAACTTAAGTCGTACAAGGCTGCAGGTGCGGATGGCTTACAAGCCGAACTATTTAAATCAGCGGGAGATGAATTGGCTAGGAGCATACACCAGCTCATCTGCAAAATTTGGTCGGAGGAAAGTATGCCCGATGAATGGAACCTCGGTATAGTGTGCCCCATCCATAAAAAGGGAGATGTTCTGAAATGTACCAACTACAGAGGAATTAGTCTCCTAAACGTCGCTTATAAAATCTTGTCGGCCATCCTGTGTGACCGCCTAAAATCTTTTGTCAACGATCTGATCGGCCCTTATCAGTGCGGTTTTAGGCCAGGCAAGTCAACCGTCGATCAAATGTTCACACTCTGACAGATTTTAGAAAAATCCCGGGAATTCCAGATCGATACACACCACCTTTTTATCGATTTTAAAGTCGCGTATGATAGCGTGAAAAGGGACGAATTATACAGAGCCATGTCGAGTCTAGGCATCCCTGCCAAACTCGTCCGCTTGTGCAGGATGACGATGGAGAAATCTCGCTGCTCCGTCAAAATTGGTAGGAACACCACCGATTCCTTTGATGTTGAGAAAGGATTGAGGCAAGGCGACGCGTTATCATGCAACCTATTCAAGCCATTGAAGCCATTGTACGCAACGCACATGTCAACACCAGCGGTACAATCTATCAAAAGTCCGTTCAATTGCTTGCGTATGCGGATGACATAGACATTGTCGGCAGAACGAAGCGAGCTGTGTCAGGGGCATTTGCGAGCATTGAATCGGAGGCGGCTAGAATGGGATTGGCGGCTAATGAGGACAAGACGAAGTATATGCTGTCATCGAGAGAGGAATCTCAACATCGTCGACTCGGGCAAATTATCACGATGGACAGATATAACTTCGAAGTTGTCAAGGACTTTGTCTACCTGGGCTCCACTATTACATCGCAGAATGACATCAGTGCAGAGATCAAGCGAAGAATTACTCTTGCCAACCGCTGTTTCTTCGGTCTAAGAAGGCATTTAAGTAGTAAGGCCCTCTCGCAGAGAACCAAGGAGACCTTATACAAAACCCTTATCATCCCGGTCCTGCTTTATGGGTCAGAAGCATGGACACTGAAAGATTCGGATAAAAATCTGCTAGGGTGCTTTGAGAGGAAGATTCTTCGTGTGATTTTCGGTCCGGTGTGTATCGAAGGAGTATGGAGGAGAAGATTCAACGACGAACTATACGGGCTATACAGCGACGTTGACCTGGTCAAAAAGCTGAAAATACAGCGGCTGAGATGGCTGAGGCACGTGGAGCGTATGGACAGCAACGCACCTGCCCGACGAGTCTTCGAATCCAACCCCGATGGGGTACGCAGCAGAGGAAGAACCCGTAACAGGTGGCGCAATCAAGTGAATGACGACATCAAAGCACTCGGTGTGCGCAACTGGAAGCGGCTAGCTAGGGACAGAGCTGGCTGGAGGGGCTTGTTAGTTGAGGCCGAAGCCCATCCTGGGCTGTGAGCGCCATCAAAAGTAAGTAAGTAAGGGGGTTGCAGAATGGGGTGTGGATTTATATTGAAAAAAGTTTATAAAACAGTGTCAAAACAGTGAAATTGTGCAAAAATGTTATATTTGTCATGATAACGAAGACATGAAGAGGGTAGACGGGTGGTATTCAAACCACAAAAAATTATTTTGAGGTAAGCTACGCATATGGCACATCGTTTAGAGTATTTATTTATGCTGCATCTAATTAAAGAAAAATCAAGACACTATATCCACTCTTCATAGAGAAACATTCCCTATCAAATGAAAATGACTATGACTATGAGAGCCAAACCAGGCAAATCACTCTTTAAATATAAGATGTTTGCGGCTATATATTCGGGATACAAGAACATATCGCACATCGCGAGCGTTGTGATTTTCAATGTAGATGTGTATGTGGGTACTCTATTTCACATCACCTTAGAGATTGCGTACAAGATGTGTTTTTTTACTTAGTGGGAACCCTAGTAGGCCTTATCACATACCTAATAATATTGACTTATTTTTGTAGTTTTTTATTTTGTATTTTTTTTTTTGGTAATTTTGTATTTTTTTTTTTTTTTCTTTTTAATTTTTTTTTTTTTTTATTAGTTTGATGGTCCTGGGCTGTCATCTTTAACATTGAAATCCGACTCCATTGTTGAATTTAGTATGCACGATAAATCTGCATCGTCTTCCAAATCTGAATCTGCAGCTGCATCAGGCTCTTCTAAAACAAATGATGGGTATATGTCATAGTTCGTCTCCTCTTCATTACAGTTTTTAGGGTCTTAACAACTTAAACCTGCTCTACGGCAACCACATTTAGTACCACACCCTTTACTACAGGGGCCGGTTGGAGGAGAGTTGTTACTGGTTCCAAAACCATATTATTTAGTGTTCATCCCCAGTTTTCAGGAGCTAGTAGGAGATTTCCAAGCCACACTTGAATTACAAAAAAAAATCCCGATAAAAGTGTTGCTGAGCCGCTTCGTCATTCTTTAACTAGATAGATCATTACAAAATATCCTAAAAGGATGTGCCATATGCCTAGGTTATCTCAAAATAATTTTTCGGGTTTGAATACTCCCTGACCCCTCCTCAAAAACCACCCACCTTCCCTCTATATGTCTTCGTTTTCGTTATCATGACAAATGTCACATTTTTGGCACAATTTCAATGACACTTTTTTATATACACCCTATTCTTCATTCTACAACTATTCTTAAATTAACAATAATTCTTTAAAACAAAAGTTTCTTATCTTAAAATTTCAGTTTATTTTTTTAATACTAGTATCTATATTTTGCCTTTTTTTTTTTTTTTTTTTTATTTTTGACAAAAATAATTTTTTTTTAGTGAAATACCTACTTCTTTATTTTCTATAAGTGAACAAATGTCCCTTCAAAAAACCCTGAAAATAAAATTTTACTTAATGTCCTTATTTTGTTGTGTTTTTACCGTTTATTTACTTATTTACATGGGAGACGCCTACATGAACACATATCCTTAAACCTTGATGTTAAATGAAAGCAGAGCAAAGCGAAATAGGAGTATGATAGTATCACATTCGGCGAGTAGGTAGTTGACAAATAAATTGTCACTAACAACAAATAATTAAACAAACCTACACAAACCATCAGCTCCACACACACATGTCGTACATATAAGACATTTTAACATAAAATAAATACACTCAAACAAACATCATATGTAGGTAGGTAGGTTGTAGGTACTGGTACATATATGGGTACACAAAAGTTAAGGATATCCATAACATTTACCTTGACGGAGAATACGGCGAGTAGTGCGGCGTATGCGCTGAATGAGATGTCCTCAATGGGAATCCGGGCATAACAAGAGGTGAAGCTCCGGTCATTTGGCAATGTGACCCTCCGCCTGCTCCTCCGACTCCAACTCCGCTACCACCACCACGATCTACACCACCGCTACTCCCGGCTATAGAATTATTACCCGTTGACATATTTTGTGCCATCTGCTGTTGGTGGCTTACACTTTGCATGGTACCCAATCTGCAAACAAACAGAAAAAAAAAATTAAATAAAAGTTTGGCGTTAAAAGAATGTAAAATGGCTACTATAGTATGTTTATTTTATTTTTTTATTATTTTATTTATCGGTGGGTTGTTAAGTAAGACGGAAATTTTAAATTAAAATACATAAATCAATACAAGAGCGAACAATGTTTTTATCGCTCGGTCCGGTCACCCTGGCACAGGGTGGCATTTTTGTTGTTGTTGTTGTTGTTGTTGGTTATATTGTATGTGGTTATATGAAATTAATGTGTATGTGTATGTATTTTGTTGCCATGGGCCATAGGGTTATTCTGAGATAACAGGACAGGACGCGTGTACTGTACAGTTATATTTTGTAACTTTTTATTATGTATTTTGTTTCACACGAGGAAGGATACGTTTTTTTTACACAAACAAACAAATATGAAAAAAAAGTTCAATAAAGTGTTGCGCCCAGTGATGAGCCATAAGGATATACAACTATTATTTTTATCGCATTGTTTGTCCAGCGGCAAACAATAACAACAACAAAAAAAATCCTTAAAAATTACAAAATATTGTGCTTGACTGGCTTTCAATATTGCGTTACTTACTCATTTGAGGTTTTATATGGCAACAATGAAATGAGAACAACCCAACGCAGGGAAAACAAAAAAGAGCATCATACATCCTTCCTTTCCTTTTTGTGAGAGGACGACCGACGCAATGATAAAATAATTGTGTTAAAATATATTTTATTGTGTAGGTATTATTTTTTTTTTTTATAAATAAATAAATAAATTGGATGGCGAAACAGCTCGTGAAGAACCGGGGCCTGGTCACTAACAGCTCGCAATCATTCCTGTGTGCGCGTGTCAACATGAATGAAAGGGACCTACAATTTTATGTCGAATCCAAACGGCTAGACGAGAAGCACTTATTCATGACAAGTGATACTCTTGGAGGATTTTTCAATTCCTCGCAAAAGGCAGTAGCCCTGAAAAAAACTTTTTAGTTTTTTTTTTTAAGTGTGCCCAGACCTCCAGCGTGACAGTCGAACGCACTAACCATTACGTTACGGGCTACTTTTTTTTTGTTTAAATGCAAAATTTATAAACAGAGTTGCTTTTGTTAATAATTTTTTTTTCTCCAAAGTTAAAAATAGGTTTTTGAAGCTTTTGTTGGTTTATTTTAAATTTAAAAGAAAAATGTAAATATTGTCGTTTGAGAGAATACCTACATGAATATGAATTAAAATTCATGTATATAACTTCTAAAATAGTTCAACACAAAAAAAAAAAGAAGTTTATCTATCGTTTTTTCAGAAAGTTATTGGCGCTTTGTTACCTTTTTAAAAATATCTAGGTTAACATAACATGAATGTCAACTATTAAATACTTGAAAATAGTTGTTTAATTTTAATTTGTTTGAACATGCAATGTTGTTTAGATTATTAACTATAACGAATAACAAGTTTAAGTTTTGGAAAGCAATTAACTTTATACAGGGTGATAAATGGCACTCACTTAAATCATGTCTTAATTGTTGAAAAGCGGTTTTTGCCACATTTTGACATTAACTTCCTCTTGTACTTAACAACTATAATGTAATTAGACATTGACTTATTGAAGATGTATGCTAATGGTTCACATAAGTAATGTTAGAAACAAATAAAAACTAAATATTGAAATGTTAGGAGTAAAATTGTACCATCAAGTTTTAACTGAAAACATAGTTATTTAAAAAATGTTCAAAAACATGAAATAATTTTTTTAATTGCTTAAAATCTCTAGCTTTAGTAGTTTCAGTTAAAAAAAAGATGCTTATTGATTTCTGGAACTAATGCGAGTTTATGGATGGAAAAATTAAAAATCTTTGGAGCGTTTTTTTTAACATTTTTTGATATATACAATTTTAAAAACATTTTTAAGGAAAAAAAATTGGAACGTACACTTAAAATGTTTATTTATTTGCACATACCAAATTTATTTCAAGAAATTGGTCATCGGCATACCAACAAACATTTATTTTAATAGTTTTATCCAATAATGAGGAATTCGAAAATATGAAAAGTGGTTCTAAGTACTTATAATAAGAACACAAGAAAAAATATTTTATAATTAAAAAATAGATTGCACTTATTTAATACCAAGCACATCTGTTTTTCAAAATTCTTGGCGACGTTTTCTAAAAACAAATTTTGATCTAAATGGTTTTTCAACATTTGTATGGAGGAAACCGCTCTTTTTGAACGTAGAAACATGATTTTTCAAGTAGGTATTCTAAAAAAATAATAACTCATAACTTTAAACCAAGTTTTACAAAACTTGACCAACTTGTATTTAAAATATTGATTTGATAATCAATGGTTCATCTTTTTTTTTTTAATTTTCGATTTTTTTCTTTACAAATGTTGTTTTTTAATAATAATTACAATGAATAATGATTAAACTTTTTCGAAGTCTTGCCATAATAAAATTTAAAAAAAATATTAAATGAACCGTTTTCGAGAAAATTAAAAACCAAAAAACTGGCTTCAACAGAGGTACCAAAAATAAACATTTTTTGAACAAAATAAAATACCAAAAAGTAGTCTTTTTACTATTATAACTATGTATTTGAATTTTTTTTAAGAAAATCCTTTTGGCCGTTTTTGAAAAAAAAAAAAAAATAATATTTTCTTTTTGGCTAAAAAAAAAATCTATGACAGGTACCGTTATATTTTGAGGCCTTAAAAAATTAAAAGAATAACATGTGGGCATATTACTCAAAAACCAGTACGTTTGAATAAAATCCATTCAGACGTTTAGGCTGCAGGTGCGCAGACAGATAGACAAGACACACAGACAGAATTCCGAGACCAACATTTTTCACGTCGTCTATCATCGTAACGTTTTACGTGATAATATCGCCATTCTTGCCAATGTCCCGGATGTCAATACAATTACAGATGTATAGATGAGAAGCCTTTGCACACCGTTTTAGTATGCATTTTGCTGTTCCCTCCCAATAAATTGTATATTGTATGCGATATGTAGCCTGACATTTTAGTTTTACTTAAGCGCTTATGCTTAGTTCATGTAGCTGTGTTGACATTAAGTCACGAAAATTTTAAATCTTGCAGTTTAAGTTTATAATCATAACAAAATGCACCTTTTCCTTTAAAGTAAAATTGGTCCCCTAGTAAAACGAATATAACACACATTGGGCAACATTGTAAGAACTGCATTGATTATACATATCCTCAAGCCAAAATAAGATATATTTAAAGGTATAAGCTTTAAAAAGGAGTCAACGTACGTTTGGTTAAATTAAAAATGTATATATACGATTCACCCTGCAGGTATGAAATATTCAGGCATCGACGACGACTACAACGTCGATGACGACGACTACGATGACACCCAGACAAGCTCACCAAAAATTAAAAAAAAAGTGGAATTCAGTAATTCCTCATTTCCGGATCAGACGGATTAATGTTTGCAGATGGATTTTGCTCTTTTGGTCCTTCTGGCATTGCTTCATGATTTGCTTTTCATATACATAGGTATACAGTATAGGTATGAACTTTAAGGATAGTAAATCCTTATTTGACGACGGAAGTAGCGAGGGTGGGGATAATTTTTGTTTTATATTTTTTTTTGTTTCTCATGCGATGTTTAAAATTAAAATCGCGAAAATCACATAATGTCAAATGTGATGACTGGGATACGGACGTGAACTCATACAAAGAGCGATGCAAAAGGATCTTTTGAAAGAATCATAATAAATAATTATTGGGGGTATATGAAATAGTGACAGGCTTAAGAAGGATCAATTTTTTAAGTTGGTGTATCTGTAGATAGGTAAAAAGGTATCTACCTACACTAAAGTATACATCCTTTTATTGGATGTATGCTGATAATTTTTCGGCAACATTGGTAAAAGTCTGAAATGTTTTCTTTTTATAATACATGATTACATTTGGGAAGTAGTCGCAGCCCGTAGCGTTACTTAAATTTGCGTGACGGATTTTATATTTAAAAATCAAAAAAAGTTCTAGCAATGTTAAAGTTGTAAGTTACGAGAGCAATTTTGTGTGTTATCGATGGGGCAGTTTATTAAGAGATGTGTGACAACATACAAAGGGACGAAAAGTAAAATATATTAAATCAGCATTTCAGTATACTGGCCTGATTGCATGATTTTTTCATCATACGCGAGTTGAGGTACCATCAAAAAATAAATTGCAAAATTGGTTCACTACGGCGTAAACGTACTTTTTTATACTATTGAGCTTTTAACATTTTTGTTTTATTGTCGTTTTCAAAAGTTGTTTTCCAATTGCTTCCAATTGATATGCACCTGCTGTACTGTATGTTTGAATTGTAAAAAAAAATAAGTCTTTTGAGACTGAACAAATTATGAAATTTACAGAAGTTTGGCGTCATTTTTCTCTACAAATTTCAAAACAAAAACTAAACTTACAAAAAATTAACTTGACTTTAAAATTAATGTCAAAAATTCACTTTAAGACCACATCATCTCACCGTTGATCCACTGTAAACTAAGAACAATAAAAAAACGCTTCATCACCAATATAAACTTTATAATCCAGTAACAAATCCAACTAATATGTCTGCCTACCTTAAACAAAAAAAAGTCTAAACATATTTGTTGTGCTTTTTAACAATACAGACTCTTGACATCCCCAAAAATACACATTATACGTGGGTATGTGAATAGGTAGAGGTGCATAGATATACATATATCCTGTTTCCTAATGCTATATCATGATCGTAATCCTAACGAATTCTATCCCAGAGGAAACGAAGTGAGAATATAATGTTTTCATATCGGCGCGGTGGGTGTTTTTTTTAGAATATGGGTTAAAGGAAGAAGGCACACCATTTGCGCCATTTCGTCAGACTTTGTTTATCATTAATCATCGTTTGTATTTGTATAATGTACCGAAACTTCTCTTTTCTACCCAAAGGTGCGATAGTCGAGTCGAGTCGAGCCAAACACGTGCTTTTGCAATGAAGCACGTTTTTACACAAAATGAAAATGGTGATGGTTTCAGCTCGATTGTGGATAAAATAATATGTCGCGGGTTTAAGCTGGACCCCTGATTACGGTATTAGGTATAAAAAACAAATAATATTTGTTTGGCATGTGCATGCAATTTGTACGCAAAAATTGCATTGTCTATAGAAATACCCATATGTAGTTATATTTAAATCATTTTATGGTTTAAATCAATATTAATAAGACCACGCGGTAAATAAAATAAGTTTTTAGAAGCATAAATAAAATATTTATGAAAGTTGAAGTTTAAAACAACCTAAAAACCAGCTAAGCTGGAAAACAAACATTTTAACAAATTGACAATATAGGTACCTACATCATTAAAAACAAAAGTGACACTATACAAAAATGTCCTGATACCTCGTCTTTAGTTTCCACACGAGACAAGAGATCGCTAGTGTCACTTTTGACATCAACGTAAACCACTCAATCGGTAATATATAAAATGGCACGTTTTGCATAATTTTTTTTTTTTAATTTTGTGAAAAATTGTATTTTATTGAAAACTAAAAGTTAGCATGCCAAATTTTAATTTAAAAAATGTTTAAGATTTTTTATATATAAAAAAATAATTTTAAAAAAACACTAACGATTTCTTAATTTTTTTGTTCATAAATTCATATTTATTAAGCAAATCAGATGGCATACTTTTTATTGAGCTCTATCTGTTTTAGCTATAAAAATAACTAATTTATAATAATTCATAGTAATCAGTTATATTTTAAATTGTTTTAAATTTTGTTTTTAATAGTATCATAATGTTATGGAACCAATAAATATGTAAATTGTCTATATACATTAAAGTTGCTAGCTACGAGAGCAAGTTTTTTGCGATCCATTAGTGCCCATTTTTTGAAAACAATTTGAACAACAATACAAAAAAAATAAAAGGGGGTACACATTATCGAACCTGTTTGATGTCAAGTACTTAACACTATCAAACAATTTGTGAACAAAGAACGTATTTGTCAAACAGAGAATACACACTATCAAACGTGAACAGATTTGTCAAACTGGTTTGATAATGTGTACCCTGCTCTTCTAAACCAACGCAACATCGGCGCGGTGGAGAAAGATTCGCCGTTGGCTTCTCACTTATCTCCATGTACTTCTCACTTATCTCCATGTACATACAAAAATGTTGAATAGCGAATGTTTCAGCTTAAAGGATCTCCCATACCAATGCGAAACATTCGGCGCGGCACAATAGGCACTGTTGTCGGTGAAACCATCTCCAATGCAACTTTTGCAATTTCCGCGTTCAAGATCGTATCCAAAGCGATTTGGATATAGATTTGTGTTGTAATTCCTTCTGAAAAAAAGCTATTGTAACAACAAATCAAGGTATCTAAACATTTTTGGAT
This sequence comes from Melangyna quadrimaculata, assembly GCA_949320155.1. NCBI lineage: Eukaryota > Metazoa > Arthropoda > Insecta > Diptera > Syrphidae > Melangyna > Melangyna quadrimaculata. The sequence continues at coordinate 52,848,744 of OX439484.1, forward strand.
AGGTTGACACCGTCTCGGGTAGGTTCCTTGGCGCAAGGAATGTCAATGGTAAATGTATGTTTTAAAAAATCGCATTTAATGCAATTGACACAGCAAAACCCTTCAATTTTATTCACCTCTATACAAACGGTTCAAATTAAACTGGGATGAAATTTTGGTTGGACTGGTTGAAAATTTTAACGAAATTGACACACAAGTCTGTTTTGGAATAATTGGCTTAAATAATTAATACAACCATACCGACAGGAGTTAAGAAAAAAAAGTAAGGTGAGCAAGATTCTTAGAATTTTATAAGCTATTGACAAAAAAAAATCAAAACTGTGCTATTAGAAATAGCTAAAATGGGTGTCAAGGGCACCAATGGGAATTTACTAGTGTGGGTCCCATTCAGCCTCTTTTTTTCTTTTAAAATCGCATGAAAAATGTAAAGGTTCACACTGGCCTTTCTTTAATGTATTTAATTTTAAAACAAGAGAATGATATATCAATTGTAATTTGTAAATATGGTTTTATAATTGGAAAACAACTCAGGCATTTTCAAAAAAAAAAAAAAAAAAATGTTTCCAAATATTTGTATCAAATAAATTGATTTGGAAATATTCAGCCCTATCGAGGTATCCGTTGGGAAAAAGTTCCGAAACGATAGTCCCTTCCGATCGGAACTTAGATTTCGTTCGAGGTATCCACTTCAGAACAAAAAAGATAAAGCATACAATCGCATTCATTTGACACATTCGTCCGGATTAGTTCAATAAGTGAAAATCTTTGTGATGTTTAAAAGTTTATAAATTGGTCCACAAAAATGGATAGTGTTGCTTTATCATCTATTTGTTATTTCAACCCAACTCTCTTGCTAAGTCGTCTTCGTTGTTTATTGCACTAACGAAACAAAATTATATTTATTTATATTTGTTTGCTTACTTTTCTTAAAATATTCCTCAACTATTTTCTGTCGGAGAATTTCGGAAGAAATTTAACGCACAACTGTTAACAATACTGGACTGAACGCACTTCATCGCTATACGATGATAGTCGTTACATTTTATCGGAAGATTGTCCGATCTGTCAATCGGAACGGATACCTCGGTAGAAAATTCTCCGATTTCGAATAGATCAGAAAAAAATTTCTCCGAACGGATACCTCGATAGGGCTGATTATAAATTTCCTTAATACCTACACAATTTAGCACAAATAAACAAACAAAAAACAAATAAGCCTCATCCGACTAAAGAAAAAAAAATTATTTTACTTTCTCTATCAAATATCAAATATACCTACACTGCCGGTCATAAGGTTAGAAACAGTCATTTTTGAGAATTGAATTTGATTTGTCTCGTGTTATACGCCAAAGAGATCAAAATGTTGTATGACACAAGATAGACTATTAAATGTGCTATAGCATAGAAAAATCTATGTTTGCACTTCAAGAACAAAAATATACGGCAGCCCAGAGAATAAATGTAAATTCCAAAATTCGATGTTTAAGAGAGTTATACAGTGATTTAAGATGGTCAAGTGAAATTTTAATCAAGGCCAAATTAACGGTGTGAATAAGTCATCGCATTGCTTCGAATTTTCGTATACTGTTCATGTGAGTCATCCCAGTAAATTTTCTTTTATTTTGAAGTCCGGTGAATAGGAAACCAAGGCAGCAATGGATCATTTTTTCTTAAAATAATGATTTAAACACTTGAGCTGTCAAAAGGAGCATTATTTTGTTGCGGTTTGTCCGAAAAGATCATTGGTTCGCGGAAACAATGCTTCTGGCAATGTTTTGTAGTACCAAGATGACTGGAAATCAAGCATCTTAGTACTTTCAACTGCTGACGGCAGCACACACTATAAAGTAAATAAATTTGTGGAAAAAAAATTTTAGAAAAATATAAACCATCGTTTTTCTTCAATTTTGTATGTGCTTCTGACGCGATAAAATTACCCAAAAAAGTGACTCAGCTAACATTTATTCTCTTGGCTGCCATTAATTTTTGTTCTTGTAGTGCAAGCATAGGTTTTGCTTAGCACATTAAATGGTCTCTCTTGTGTCATACAACATTTCGATCTCTTTGGCATACCTATAACACGAGACAAATCAAATTCAATTCTCAAAAATGACTGCTTCTTACCTTATGACGCGCAGTGTACCACGTATTTTATTCTAAGTACAAGTCGCAATATATGAACTCTATCACCAATCAAAAGAAGAAACAACGCAATATAAAAAAAAGATATAAGAAAGTAAACAGTATCATATTGACATCATTAACATTTTATTAAAATTTCTTTTATCTTTGAGTACCTTATACAGATACGCACCTATACTCGCTATAGTCTATACACACATAAACATTTTAATAACCCATCCAACAACTGGGAGTCTCCATTGTCCTACGTTCTCGAAATATCTTCAAAATAAAATGAATTCTCAACAGTGTCGTTGTCCTTAAAAAGGAAAAAAAAGTGTTACAAAAACTGTTACATTTTTCAGTCTTAAATTACCTTTTTATCTCAAGATTCTTTTTTTATTTTTTTTGTCAATAATAAAATCTACTGCATTACTTTCAAAAAAGAAATAAAAAAACATAAGTATATAAATATTTAATAACCATCCCTGGTATTAGATGCAAAGCAAGACTACCGTGTTTAGATATCTACAATCTACATACTTGAATTCCGTGCACCACACTGTAAAATGTTATTTTATTGGGTAGGTAGGTACATACGTACTGTGTATGTTGTGTACTATATTTGCATATACTCCATGTATAAATACGTAAATTCCAATAGGCTCTAGAGTTTTGTGCCTTTGTATCGTGCGAATTCGTTTTCTGCACGCAGAGCATACACACTCTCAAAAAAAAAAAAAAAAATAAAAGAAGACGACATCGCAGAAAAAAAAATAAAACAAACAATAAAATTTGTAAATAAGTAAACAGACAGGGAAAACCCATAAGAAGCTTAAAGGATTCCCGGCGTAAAATTACTCTCAAGTGGAAATAATAAAAAAATGCTATGCGCGCCCGCATACACAAATTCAAAGAAAAAAAAAAGATAACAGAAAATCACTTGAGAAGCAACCCAAGCCAAAGAGGAAATCTAGACTTGGTTGAGGGTGTGAGCAAAGTCCTTAAATTGTATTGTATGCTCTTGGCAAATAATAGCACGCACTGGCACATAAATAGACATAACCTTCAATCTCGTCCTCGACCCCCTTCCTTTCCATTTCAAAGACGTAGTCCTTTTTCTCTTTGCTTGAACAAAAAAAGCAACAAAAAAGGAATACTTATAAGAAGTCTTGAACTTAAGAGAAGATTACAAATTTCAATTGTGAGAGGCCATCACCGCGCGCTGCCGCCCGAGAGAATGATGGGGAAACTTATTACGTTCGCAACACTAAATAGTCCTTATTAAAGTTCATTCACAAGGACTACCGACTCACTGATGCTCACTCACTATGTGTCAGAGTCAGAGTGTTTTCACTATCTTTATACAGGAAATGACATACACAAAATGATGATATTCATGTTTGACTGAACAGTGAATAGCTCTCGTAAAATAATGAAAGAAGGATCAAGTAGTATTTTTGCTGGGCTCCAATTTTATAACTATACCAATATCTATCTACATTTATAAAACTCTCCATCACCAGTTTAGTGTAACAAGGATTCATAAAATAAAATTTGAGATAAACAAATAGCGGAATGAGAACATATCACATAAAAGGTGCTCTTATGTATCTACTATGCCTACCTATGTTAAGTGGTGTATTCATCTGCAAACATTTCCCGTATTGAACCCCACCTTCTTCTGCTAAATTCAACCTCATTTAAGGCCCAAAAACCATCCATCCACTATACACAAAGCTATTATATGCAACAAAAAAAAAAGGAGTCTTATCGCACTTATTTGTACATACATAAATACATATTTGGCGTTATTCTCTCCGGTATGCATCATTTTTAACCATCAAAAACGATTTTGACGCTTTTGGCAATCCGGGTAGTTTAAAGGGATGTTTTGGAAAAATAACGACAGCCAACAAAAAAAAAAATGAAAATCCAAATAAAAGAGGGGCTTCTACATAAATGTAGCCTCGAAAAATATGAACATAATAAAATAATAACAGAAAACTCGCTGCAAATGCCAGAGGCGGACATTTTTCGCCATTCCTTAAATAGAAGGCTGCTCTGAGATATTTGAAATACCTACAGGGTGGTTCATTTCGAGTATCAACTTATTTGGGAGCATTTGATAAAGTTTTTTTCGCAGTAAAAGTTGAACACACAAGAATGATTTGAGAAGTATTTTTAAGATTTCCCTCGATGGATTTCTAGGAAAACACCATCTTCTATCTTAAAAGCTGAGCTTATATTTTTTTTTTAATTAATAAGAAAAGAACGATTTCGTTTTCCAGCAAGGCAGCTGCTATATATGTATAGCTGATGCAACAATCGGAACAGCAGCAATTAGACTCCTTCTAGGAGCATAGAACCTTTTTATCTATCCCTCACAGTGCTCCAAGCTCAATGATTAGGGGCTATAGATTTGTTTTATACAATACAATAGCTCCCATACGGTAGTCTAGAGTAAGAAAAGTACATATATTTCAAAATAAAAGTCAATAATGTAAGGACGTCTTTTGCAAAATTTGGATCTCGTAGTTGGCAGAATTGAAGGGAACCAACATTTTTCTGGCAGATCCGAACGCTGGCTGGCTAAAATGAAAAGCATTTCGTCAAGAGAAGAGATTTTTTTTTTCGAAAAAAGTAGCGAAATCAGACAAAAATCAACACACTAACCATTTCTAAAAGGCTTACCATCCAAAGGAATACAGTTTATTTATATAAATGTTTTGCTTGCACATTATTAATTTTTGTGTCAAACAAAAACTTCGAGATTTTAGTCTTACAAAGTACACGCTGCTGCTGCAAATAAAGTTTACTTATGGTCTCCAAAAAAGGCAACTGTTTACAAAAATTTATAGTCTCCCAAACTGTTAATAAAAAAAAAAAGCCTTGCAAACAAAACAAACACATTATGTCATTCGCCCGAAAAAAAAAACGAGAACAAAATTTTTCCTTTATCATTGTGTCAATTTTTGTATATAAATATTCGTTTCGCTTCAGCTGCATAATTTTGCTTAAGATGGGATTTTTCGTTTTGGAAAACTACACTTTACAATTATTGTACCCACACTTTGACAGAAAATGTATCGTAATGGTTATACATTCGGGATCAGAACGTTATCTAGAATGACAAAAATCTCGAATGCAAAAATCTCGAATGTACAAAAATTTAGAACGTTCAAAAATCATGAAAGACTATATCTAAAAAAAAATCTCGAAAAAAAATGTATTCGAGATATTTTTTTTTACCTTTTTTAATAGTTTAAACGAAAATAAAACGCATAATATGTTCAATATATCAAATAATTTATTTTTCTGGTCAAAAAAGAACAACAATAGAAAATGTTTTTAACAAAAATCAAATATCTTATAGGATATGTATGTATATGTATACTCTTACCACAACATAACAAATGAAAATTGTCAACATATAACAAAATTAAACAAATAACTCTAACTATAATAACTTAATAACTTGTATAAATTGGAGTTATGCATAGGTATGCACTACTCTTAAGGTAGCTTACATAACTTTTTTCTTCTTTTTCGTCCAGTTTTTATAAGATTTTCTTTTCTTTTTTTTAAATACTTTCTTTTTACCTTAGTTCCTTGACCAATCTGAATTTTTTGAACCACACAACTAACCTGAAATATGTTTATCATTATCATAATGCTTGACTGTAGTTGCCCTGGCACTACAAAAATGAAGTTTATTCACACAGGCAGTAAAAATTATTTTTTACAGATTTATTTAAATAATAAATACACCCATCAATTTCAATTTTGACGGAACCTTTGTGTGTAACGATTTTTTAATAAGAAAACTTACTTTCTTATCGTTACGTTGTTACTATTCGCGCTATAGAATTGTTATTCAATATTCAATATTCAATATTCAATATTCAATATTCAATATTCAATATTCAATATTCAATATTCAATATTCAATATTCAATATTCAATATTCAATATTCAATATCAATAATTAATATTTATTCTAGATTTTTGTATTCTAGATTTTTTTTTTTTTTAGATTTTTGCAGTTCGAGATTATGCTTTCTAGATTTTTGTTTTCGAGATTTTTTCAATTCTAGATTTTTTTTTCGAGATTTTTACTTTCGGGATTTTTTCTTTCTGGATAATTGGTTCCTAGATATCGTGGTAAACCCTATAAATTCGACGGTTGAAAGTGTAAATTCTGGCTCCTTGATTGACGATCACCTGCGGCACAATGCAACAAACACTGAACAAACACAGAACATAAATAAACACCAAAACACTCAGAATCTGACTTATCATCAAAAAAATGACATTATTTAACAAGTAAAAAAGCACTTGAACCGCCATTTTCCTTTGATTTTGACAGGTGCGAAACCAAAACAAAATGGAAACGCTAATGATATTATTGCCTTTAATGTTTTCTGTGGGTTTGGGATCATTTCTTCGTAAATTGTTTGTATGTGCGCAAATGTTTTGCTCATAATAATTTTTTCTTTTTTTTTTCAAACGTCAAATTCATCACTTTGGTGAAGTTGACATTTAGCGTCCTGTTGACATTTTTATTCGTGAAAAGTGAAAACAAGCTATTATTTCTGGTAAAATAAATCATTTAAATACATACAATTGTACACCAAAATTGACGCGTAAATAACTGGATTCTGGGTGAGTGTGAAAGAATGAAATTATCTAAATGCCAAAACTTAAAGAAATAAAATGCACGACTGCATCGTACTAACTAACTTCTCTTAAAGGTAACAGCTTGAATGTAGCCAGACATTGTCGGTGTGTAGTAACGGTTCGAGAAAGTATCAATAACAAGTTTAAAAAAACTATTTTGAACTTTTTTTTTTTTGATTTAACATAAAAAAAATGTAAGGAAAAACTTAAAAGTACAGAATATCTGATTTTTTCTTTGAATTTATATTTTGGTAAAAAAAAATATTTCTACAAATTTTAAATCGAATATTTTTTTAAATAACTTGAAGGAACTGAATTTCAAAATTATGACAAAATCAACCAATTCATTGAGCAGAATTTCAGGAGTATCCCAAAATAAGTTTAAAAAAACGGGAAATTTTATTTTTCACAGAAAATAAACAAAAACAAGAAAACTTCATTTAAATTATGCGATTTTTTATCAAAAACCTAGTATGCAGTATTATAAAAACTGTTTAAGAGATTACATACATGTATTTAATCAAAATCGTTAGAGACATTTTTGAGATTAAAAAAAACTAAAATCGTTATATGGTTGCTTTCTGTTCTATATCAGCTAAACTAAAATTTTAAATGTCTCCTCGAGGGAATCACATAAAAATGCTTCACGCCAAATTAGAAGCAAATCCGTCCAACTGTTTAGGCTCTAGTTCGGTGTACATACATCAAGACGCACATCCAAAAAACGTCTTGTTTTTGGACGTCTCCGTCTCCGTCATCGTAGTCAAGTTTTGTTTCTCCATTTTTTTCGTAACGAAACCAATATTTGCCCTTTAGAGCAAGTTAAAATGTCGATTTTCCGTACGGTTTGATTTTAAATGGTAGACAGATAATATTTACTTTGTAATCTATCTGAAAACAAAAATAATATTTTCATGGCCTGGGGTTTTCTACGGAAACCGATTAAGCCGCATAAAAAAGAATAATTCAAAAGAACATGCATTTTCCATATATAAGAATTCTTTTGAAATTCATTTTTTCATTTCCACTTCTTGGTATTAAATTTTCTTTTGAGGTATTTATACAATTGTCGCTGTGCTTTGAAAGGAATTTATGTCCTATCCTAATTGTAAAGGGTTTCTTATGCCAGTTGCAAAGCAAAGTCAATGTGGCCATAAAAATGAAAAGAATTTAGTATTTATAGAAAAATAAATGCTTATAGTAGGTACAAAGATCTTAACAGTTATTTTAAATTTTATTTTCCATAAACTATTTACTCAATATTTATACAATATTTTCTGATGAAATTTCAACCAGCAGCATCTATTTATAAATATAATAACATCGTCATCTTATTTGTTGCAACAAGTTAAACGATTGTAGAATAGTAGCCAAGCGCTTTCAGTTTTATCCCAACAGATAACAAACGGATTACCTTTTACGCCAAGGGGTGTACAGAATTTCTTTGTGTTATTAAGAAAACACAGCGGAAGAAGAGAGTGGAGACTTCTCCGAATAAATTGGTATAATCATCAACTTCGCTCGTTGAATAGCAAATTGCATAACGAAAAGCAGATAAACGTTTTGGATGTGCTTTTCGTTCCGCAATACGATCTTCGGCGAGCGAAGTTGATGATTATAACAGCTTACTTCAAGGAGTCTCCACTTTTTTTTCGCACAAAATTAATTTCCTGGAGCATTAACTGTGTTCGGAAAATGACATTTGGGTTTGTTCGTGTTTTTATTTGCTGTTTCTTCCATCAGATCATCGTTTCTTTGATTTTTATTTGTTTATTTTTTTAATTTATTTTCAACATTAGTGAAACTCTCCATGAATATTTTCTGCCGCAGTGTTTTTGTAAGCATTCCATTGTCCTGTTAGAGAGTACGCTGCTGATGCGATACAAAATTTTCTTGTGGTCTCCCAACAAGACAACAAAACGCTTACGAAAACACAGTGAACAAAATATTTATGGAGAATTTCACAAATTGCAAATAAATTTAATAAAAAATCAAACAAAAGCCATGATATAATGAAAGAAACAACAAATAAAAATACGAACAAACCCAAATGTCATTTTTCAGTACAAAGAGTTAATGGTCCGGGCAATTAATTCAGTGCAAAAAGAGAGTGGAGACTTATCAAAACAATCTGGTATAGTCATCAGTTTCGATGGTCGACAGCTTACCGCAGAACGAAAACCACGACGAAATTTTTCGTTTATGATTTCGTCATGTAATTTTTGTTAAATAGTTTAAAATAATTGATCAATCTGGGAATATTATTTTTTTTAAGTTATAATTTATTTATTTCAGTTAATACTGAAACACCCTTTTAACACTCATATGAAACTACACACGTGCATGTTGTGTTTTGACAGAATGACAATTTCCCATCTAAGCAAGGCCAAGAAGAAAAAAAGATCTTCCACTAGTCTAGATATGAATAAACAAAAATGTCGTCTGTCCATTGAAGGGCCTGATGGGATTTTCCAGCGAAAAAAAAAGAAAACGAATCTATACTACGTACGTACATACTACTTGGTATAGGGCGAAGGAAAAAAAATCGTTTGAGGAGGATAAGGTAATCCCTCAATTTGATTTTTTTTTGTTGTTGTTTAAAACATTTTAGTTCACAACCAGAACAACCACCACCAGTTATATTTTTGTAAGAGCTATACGCTAAGGTTATCCTTGTGTGAACACAAATATTAGTCATCAAATTGCAAAAGGAAAGGACATACAAAAAAAAAATTATCTCGAGGGTATTTGCCCTATACACTCTGGGTTTCTATACCTATTATTATTATTATGGTATGTGTCCTCTTTTATACTTGACGGGATTTGACGACCCCTTCCTCCCCCATCTTCTGATACTTTATAGATTTGTACTCCTTCCATTGTTGCATGATTAATGTCATTTGCAAAATTTTATCATCAAACCGAATCGGCAATTGGTATTGCATAATATATCCAATTGAATGCAGGGGTGGGCTCCTACTCTTATATGATGACTGTTGACTATGACGATATTTAACTTGCAATAGCGGTGGTGACGCCACGGGTGATTGTTGCATTCAGCAGGGACCCAGGGATGCTTTTTTTCGTATGGCATTATTGTAATAGAATTGAATTTTGGAAAAGAAAAGAGAGAGGGTTGGATTGAAATGTTGTTTTTCTGGCTAAATCTTTGGGATTATGCTGGGAGAAAATAAAAAAAAATGTGGGGGCAGCTGCTATCATATCAACAAATAATGAGATATATCTATACCTATAAGTATGCGGAATGCAACGCTTGCAAAACATTTATCGATGATGCACTTTTTTTTTGTTTTGTTTTTGTTAATTCGTTTATGTTGAAAATTGTAAATGGAAATGCAATTAAGAGCGCTGTTTTGTATTTATTTGCAGAAAATATAAGTGTTTTTTTGTTTATATATGTATAGATAAGAGCTTTAAATAAAGTGATTAAAAGTTATCGAGATAGAATAAAAATGTTGTTTGTTCGTTCTGATAGGTGGTTGTGTCAGGCCCGCGGAGTTATTTAAGAGGCAAGTTTTTGATATTACGAGTATTATTATATCATTACAGTTTTTGAAATATATCTAGGACCTTTTATAAAGTGTCTTATAACGTAACATTCAAATTCTGACCTTGACCCTCCTGCCTGAATGGGGGGAATACCGCACTCTAGCTGTTTGTCACACCTTTAGTGAATCGACGCTGTATAATATCTCGCGACCCATATCAAAACCATGACTTGATGATAAACAAATTGTTTTAATATGGCTTCAATTGTCAGTTATAGCAAGTTCTTTTTCGATGGAGTCTTAAAAAACTTTATTGAAAGTGTCCTATGTCACCATCAGCAGCAAGTATAATGAGAACCAGTGGCAACATTATTGCCAGCCAACAAGCCATAATACACGCCGCACCACGCGCCGCCTCTATCTAGAGCCTTCAAAAAAAAAAAAAGATGTAGAGGCCGCCAAATGAGTTCTAAAGGGCCTCTAACAGAAATGTTAAGACCTCCAATAAAGATCTAGGGCCTCCAACAGAACTGCAGAGGCCTCCAACAGAGCTCTCGGGTCCTTGAAGAGATGTTTAGGGGCCTACAAGAGAGCTGTAGAGGCTAACTATGATCGCTTGGAGGCCACAAAAGCTCTATATTTGCTGTGGGAACCCTTAAAAAACTTATTCTATGACGAACTTTCCCCGTAATGAACAAAAAGGCAGAGGCCTTTTTGTACTTTATACTTACCCAAGGGCTCACTTTGCAAAATCCCGGTGGCCCAGTCTACCTCTGCCCAGAACAGTCGAATAGGAATTTCAGAAGCTTGGAAAAACTTTAGGAGAGCCCCAAACCCTTTTTTTCTAATTTCGAACCCATTCCAATGCTGTTTTCAATGCTTATATAAAGTGTTACTTTACATAAAAGTACGATCATATGTTAGTACCATCTTTGTTTTATTTAAGTTTTAAGCCTAGTATGCTGCTGATGTGAAACGAAAAATCCCATACAAAAATGACATGACGAAATCATAAACGAAAAATTTCGTTGTGCTTTTCGTTCAGTGGTACGCTGTTCGACCAACGAAATTGATGATTATACCAGATCGCTTTGACAAGTTCTACTCTATTTTCGACCAGAATTAATTGCCCGGACAATTAATTGTGTGCGGAAAACGACATTTGGGTTTGTTCGTTTTTATATTTGTTGTGACTTTCATTACAGCATGGCTGTTGTTTGATATTGTCGTTAAATTTTGTTTTATTTACTTGCAATTTGTGGTATTCTCCATGAATATTTTTCCGCTGAGTAAGCATTTCGTTGTCTTTTTGAAAACCACATGAAAATTTCGTTTCGCATCAGCAGCGTACTAGGCTTTAAAGTACTTGCTATAGAATAAGCCAGTTGCAATTTTGCGATACCTTTCACACGTTTATATATTTATTATTCAGCTTGTATGATGTATAATTAAGAATAATCTAGAATAAAGTTCTTAAAATGTTCGCAAGAAGGTTGAAATTATTCAAAGACAATATTTAGGTCAACCTTTAAGAAAAAAGGGTGAAAAAAAAAATTAAAAAAAAAAAAAACATTAATATGCTGAAAAATTTATCAAATTAAATAAACTAAGACATACAGAATATTATAAAATTTGTTTCACGTAAATCAGTAAAATACTTTTTGAGATTGCCCTGGATAAACAAAACAATTAATTTAGACCATATTTTATCCCGTCGATGTCAGTTTTTTATGTTTTTTTAGCAAAAAACTGAAATACTGGTTACAGTCACTTTATACAGGCCTAAAGTTTAATCAAAATCTTTTAAGCCAATTCCGAAAAATTAAAAAACAAAGTCGTTGTGTGTATACGGCAGCTTTACTGGTGGTCAGGGTTGCCGTTCTTGTGACATTTCAATTTCTGCCGCGACTTTTGACTGCAAGCATTTGTGAGTTTCGGCACGCAAATTAAATTTTATTTTATGAATTTGTCCAAGTGATTTTAGATTCCTAGCATTTAAATTAATTTGACATTTTCTATTTAAAATAACTGGATACGGATACAGAAATTCACTACAGCACATGCACACCCACATCAAAACATATGTAAAATATAAGTGCGAGTGAGCACAAAAGTCGAATTTAAGCAATTCATCTGTTTCAAATTTATAATAGTCCTTAGTTTTTTTTTTTAATTAATTAAAGGCTTAAATAATACTTGGACCTACTTTTTGAAAAAAAAAAACAAAAAAGTGAGAAATTAAAGTGTTTTCTAAAGAAACATGTTTGCAAAAAAAACATACGAAAATTGTTCTGTCATATAAATTAGGCCAACACTATTTTGTACTGTTTTTTTTTGCAAGCAGGTGTCTTGAGCCTAGTAGTAGCCCGTAGCGTAATGGTAAGTGCGTTCGACTGTCACGCTGGAGGTCTGGGATCGCTTCCCAGCCTCGTCCACCTAAAAACTAAAAAGTTTTTTTCAGGGCTACTGCCTCTTACGAGGAATTGACAAATCCTCCAAGAGTATCACTTGTCACGAATAAGTGCTTCTCGTCTAGCCGTTCGGATTCGGCATAAAATTGTAGGTCCCTTCCATTCCTGTCGAAAGGCGCACACAGGAATGGTTGCGAGTTGTTAGTCACTAGGCCCTGGTTCTTCATGAGCCGTTGTGCCACCCGATTTATTTTTTATTTAAGTCTTGAGCATAGATATTTGTTTCTCACATTTGTACTTTTTGCAAGAAGTAGGCCTTTACTTCTGGCCATTGCAGATCACAAATTAGCTCCGTAATAGGTGTCATAACAGGACACTGCCTTATAGGAAAACACGCCATAAGACTTGGCGTTTTCTCAAATGACTTCTGTAGAAGTTGCATGGACGAAGAGGAGGAGGAAACAATTCCTCACCTCCTCTGCACATGTCCTGCTCTTTCACAGAGGCGCAGACTCCATCTGGGGGACTACTTTTTCAATGATCCAAGCGATCTGGCTAATACAGACATACACTGTCTGTCTCGCTTCATAAAAAGCTCCGAATGGTTTTCGTAATGAGGATAATCTCCTCATTCCTATCATGTGGTATCACAACGGACCTAATTATGGTCTAAGTGTCTCAGCCGTTTTCCTGACAGCCACTTTAACCTAACCTAACCTAGGCCTTTACTTTAAACTTTTGAACAAAAATAAAAAGTTATTCAAAGAAAAACTTTTTTAACATTTATTTACCAAATTTTGTCTAGCGACATCTAGTGACTTTTTGTTCACCAAATTTCAGCCAATCTAGCGACTTTTGGAAGTTGGTCTAGAGACTTCTCATTTCAGCTTGCGGTAACTCTGCTGTTGATAGAAGAGTTAGAACAAAAGTTCGTATGTCTCCTGTGGCTAGGGAATCACATAAAAAAACACTCTATTCCATATTTAAACCAAAGCATTAATCCTGTTAATATGCAGGATTTACAGTCAACGTGACGTAAAGACCCATAGCCGCACAGTCTGAAGGACGTCATGAGAAAAAAAAACACTTTTTTTACTTCTCCGTATCTACTTCTATAAATCGAAGAAGTAAAAACAAATTTAATGTTATATCTGTCAAACATAGCTATATAGAAATTCAAAGTGATTTAAATTATGTAATTAAAATAATTAAAAATATAATGGAAATAGACAAAAAAAAACAATGTTCCTACTTTTAATAGTTTTTATCATTTAGTTTTAAGCCTGGTTATACATTTTTTTTTATTTTCATATTTTTTTCCACTCCAATTCCAGTCGAATTGAATTAAATTGTTCAGCCACCTATACACAATAAAAAAGTTCATCTATTTATGTGAGTATGTCAACGTTCACTCACTCTTATATAATTAAAGGAGTCGTCGTCGTTTTGGTGTCCTAATGGCAATATACTCGCAATTACCATTTTGTATATATGTATATATCCATCAAAGTATTTCAATTCGGCAAACATCACGGACATCCAAATGCAAACTGAACTGCTTCGCGGTGTTTTATCTAAGGTTGTTGTTTTTGTTGTTGTTTTTTTTTTTGCTGTTTTGTTGTTATAAAGAGAAATTTCTCATTCCCCAAATGCAATCCCAGTCCCAGTCTGAACCCAAAAATATCCACACCGCACCACATCACCACTCCAAAAATTGTATTTATTTCGAAACTAATTTATAATTCATCCGGGTATTTCATTAGGTTTAATTTGAAACACTTTTAGACCTTTCGACCGAATCTAACCGAAAATGTGTGTGTATATTTCGTCCTGATGGGTACCAAAAAAGCGAAACTTAGGTATTCTGTTTTTAGCTTCCATCATCAGAGTAGGTGGAGAGGATGTAGGGAGATTTTAGCGAGGGAAGACTGACGATGGCGGTGGCGATGGTGGAGGTCGGGAATAGGATTTTCTGGGATTTCGGCAACCGACTGTTTTTGTTTTGTTATGTGTCCGTTCCGTCCTGCCAATGTAACTTGATGGGTATTATTTTTTTTGCTGCTGTTTATATCCCCATCGTATAACTACCGATTTAGTCCTTTTTTTGAGAGTTTCAACAAAGGTAGATTTAAATGAAATAGATGCGCACATTCTATTTCTATCTACTACCTACCTACATTATACAGACGAAAAATATATTTTACTTTGAATATAAATTTATGAATTATAATTTTAAATTTAATTCTAGAGAAAAGGCGTTTTGTCAATATACATCTTTATACCTACAGCTATAGTTGATGAAATCCTTCAAAGTATGTATATGTAGTTGGTGAGGATAGGCAAACGGATGTATAGGTAGGTATGTGTATGTCCTTATTCATGTTTTAGGTCACATTTTAAAAGACACTGTCTGTTGAAGATGAATGAAGGACAATTAAAGAAGATTGACGGGAAGTTATTTACCAAAGAAACAATCTTTTGTTGTCTGTTCAATTTCCCTTTTGTGGCTTATTTAATTTATATTTGCGGATGGAACGAACGACGATAGCTCAAGTCCTTAAAATGTTCATCTTTTTGCTGTTGTTGTTGTTTACATTTACTTTCTGCCAAAATGTTTTTCTATATCTATCTCCCTTTTTGGTGATTCCCTCTTCTTTGACTAAAATTGATACTTGGTAGGTATGTCAGAAAATGTGTACCTTTTTTTGGTTTAAAAGATGGTGTATAGATTGTATGGATGTGTATCTAAACCTAACCTATACCTATATAGATTATTATATAGAGGAAGAAGCTCTTTTGAGAAGCTTTTAGTGGTAGATAAATATTTATACAGTAATATCGTTTTGTTGGTGCGATATACGACTATATGTCTACATTTATATACCTACCTACTTGCACACAGAGTTTAGATTGATTGGCATTAAAATTTTATTGATAAATGGTTTTCCTTTATTTAATTTATTTTTGTTATACATTTATCTATACCGATGCATATCTATATTTCATGATTTTTTTTAGGGTAGCTACTCAAATTTCATTTAATCTGACAACAGCATGAGAAATTCAAACCTTTATAATAAGATCACGCTTTAAATTTCACATTGAGTTTATCCATTAGTAAAAGGCTTACAACAACAAAAACCAAAATACAAAATAAACATCAGTGCTGTCGTGCTGACAACAGAAACATTTTAAGTGGTTTAAAATGGTAAATTTCAAGTAAAGGCTCTCCCAAATCGAAGACGCTGACGGGAAAAATTCACTGACGACAGTTTTTTGTTATTATTTATCATTGTTTAGGTATCTATCATTTTTTAAATCGTTGCGAATTTCACCGATTCTGATGCAGCCTTAAAAAGCATTTCCAATCGGTAGGTATGCAAATATAGAAGTCGTTTAAAAAAATCAAAAAAGTAATTTGTAAAATTTTCAAGTCCTTATTGGGGTTTCTAATTTGTCAGTTAATTCTACTTTAATTGTGTAATTCAATTCTTTAAATGTAGTTGAGCGTAGTAACAATGCAGTTTGACGTTGCGACAATCATTGTTAAGTTTTGGGTGAAGTTTATAAATGGTGAACATTTTGTTACGACCAAAATTTCTTATATATAACCACATATCAGACCGGAGGTGAACGATAAAGTCGGTTCTGTTATATTTTTTCTAGTCCCTGCCATATAAGTGTCGATAAAGTGTGTACGAAAGACCAGTATTGGGGTCAACCAAAATTTCAGTTTAAATTTCATAAGAAGCAGAAGATGAAAATTCGATATTTCTGTTTTTTTTGATTTTATGGACTTTATTGGATGTATTTTTGCGACCTTAGAGTCAAAATTCCTTTGGACCAGGTTCAACGGTTAGGCTCATCGGTTAGATGCTGTTGTGTCCTTCCATAAGGTTAGGCTATACATTTTATTTATGTTGGTAGCATTCGACTTAAGTCTTGCGCCTTAAAACGTTATTGCGACTGAATTTTTCAAAGTTTAAATTTTGACATTTCCACGTAGGAAAAGATTAACCCATTGTTAGTGTTAAAAATTAAACTTTGATCAAATTTAACGCTATTTGTATCAAGGGTATGACCAGCAGCTAACTGAAGAGCCCAACTATCGTATCGGGGTGAAACGCATTTGATCTAAACGTCAAAAAGGTACATAACAGACTTCCAATTTTATAGGAGGATATTTTAAATTTAGGTATACTGGCCTATTAGTTTTAAAACATGTCCAAAGTTCATGCTTATTTAAACCAGAAAACCTGCCTGCTGCTGTAACTAGAAGTCGTACCCTAACAAAAAATATTTCTATGTGGAAAAGACTCAAGTCGCACCCAGACCTCATCCGGTGAGATAGTTTAATACAGTAAAGACTAACCTTTTAAAAGA
This sequence comes from Melangyna quadrimaculata, assembly GCA_949320155.1. Lineage (NCBI taxonomy): Eukaryota > Metazoa > Arthropoda > Insecta > Diptera > Syrphidae > Melangyna > Melangyna quadrimaculata. The sequence goes on from OX439484.1 coordinate 52,865,848, forward strand.
TAAACATCATAGTCACTTATAATTCTATGGAAACCTAGGAAGAAGATTTCATTATCTAATAAACAAAAACAAAAATCAAACACCATTATTTTATGAACATAAATTTGGAAGAACATCCGAGCATAGCTTAGTTAGTACCAAAATACTATTCTGCTAGCACTTTCGACAGCCCACTGGCACACACCCGATTAAGTACGGAGTTGGTATGCAAAAAGTGAAATTGGGTAAAATGGCACAACAGAAAAAGGATATTAGCAAGACATAGGAGAGGAAAATTACAAAACATATTATGTGTGAGTATTATTTTATGTTTATTTGATTATTTATACCTATTGTACTCTGCGTCGCCCGCTCAAAGCCTGATGGTAAGTAGGTAGGTATGCGGGTGGTTGTATATTGTAATCGGGGTTTTTTTGTTCGTTATCCTGTAGGTACCTACTACCATTTTCCATAGCATGCTGCTGGTAGTTTCATGTTACATCATTCGAGGATGTTGTTTTTTTTTTTGTGTTTGTTTCTTTTCACTCACTTTTGCGCATGCACGAGAATAAAATTTGCATAAACTCAATAAAGCAAAAAACAAGGATTTATACACATATACCTAAAGGATGCTGCATTGCATGATGTTGAAAAGCATCGCACATATTGTATCTCACGTTGAGTTTTATTCCCTTCTGTTGAAATCCGATTTAAGTGAATGTGATAGGACACTAACAGTTTGGCATCATGTTTAAATCCACACATTTTCTGGATTCGTTCTTTTTCAGTTTTTCAGTTATTTTTTTGTTGTTCGTTCTTTTGCAATATATGTATGTATGGAGGTAAAGAGTTAAAATCCATTTTGCACATACACATCCTGTTACGTACGTGACCCTTTGGTGAAATCTTTATAATATTGTAAGGGCATAATGTATAGGTAGGTTGTTTCTATAAGAGAAATATGTCAGTCGGTTTTTGCTACACTTTTATATGGTTAAGGGTATTCTCTTCTCATATAATGCTGTTGGCTGCTACTCCTGCTGAAACCTTAGAAACGTGTTTCTTCCAAAAGACACTAACCACACCACTAGATGAGGGCTTGTTGAAGTGGCCAAATGAATAAGAAAAAAAAAAAAAAAAAAAAAAACCAACGAACAAAAAAATACCAGATTAACCTTTCAAACTACTCATAGATATATAACTACGTCGGAATGAATTGTATGTGTTTAGGGAGTGCGCACAGAGAGCACCTTTCACTACGTGCATTATGTAATTCAATCCTGTTGGAGGTCGGAGTTGTGTTATTAGCTTGGCCTTTTTTTTTTGTATTTTTGCTGAAGGATTCAAAGATAGTTTTACCTGTATAAACCTACCTATCTCGTATAGTATTTACTTTTTTGTTGCCTCTCTGGAAGGTGCTTGTCAATTGTGACGAGTTCTTCTTTAAAAAAAAAATATGGGACTATCTCCGTTGCAAAATTTTAAGCACGTACTTGAACATTTTCTTTTTGGCCTTTTGTTCAATTTAAAGACATAACATAGCAGAGTCCATTCATAAAGAATCCCTACATACCTAGCCCTAGACAAAAAAACTGACAAATTCAGATAAGATGATGCGAACATGTTGCTGTAACAGCAGATGTTAGATGTCTTCGTATATAATTAAGGACAATAGACTCGTTTTTTTTTTCTTTTATTCTAATGGCAATCATCCCAGATGAAATTTTTCTAAAATCTAAAACCTCACACGCTTTGCATTATTTATTATCAAAAGGAAGTTTTCTATCTTTTTAGGTACCTACCTAACCTATCCCTTTTTTTCTTTCCATTGTGAACTGAATTTTTGGAAATTAAACATGTAATGATGATTTAAGTGTGATGATATTTTATTAATTTTATCTTTTTGTATCTTTTTCGGTAGGTTTTGGTATTTTTTTTTTAATATATGGTTTTTAGTGTTAATTGCCCTGAGCAATAGAATATTCTGGGTTTTGATTATAGGGGGACGATAGACGATTTCAATACATGTAAGAATATTTAACATTCATAATTTTATTTAAATAAACTACTGGATTCTGGTATGCATCTCTGGCGGAAGAAGCTTATATTGAGTAAATGTGTAGATATAGGATAGATATACAATTGGATTGGAAGCATTACGGTGTCAAAATATTTTGAAAGATGAGGTCTTATAATTATTTTACAAGAAAACAGCGTTTTTTTTTTTTTTTTAGATTCTTATTTGATTTTGTTTATTAGTTTTAAAAGTTTGAAGAAACCAACCTTGGAATAGGTTAATTACTTACATCTACTATACTTGCTTGAAGTTATATCAAAGGGATTTGAAAGGTATTGTATGAATATGACTGACGATTTATGTTCTGGAAATTTCATGTTTCATATAAAATAGTTGATATTTTCTATAGGAGTATCTAGGCTGAGTATAGATACTTACAACTTACATGCTTTTCTGATAAAAATCTGGCAAGTGGAAGATTTAGAGTTTTTTTAATTATATATTTTTAATAATTTTAGTTGAATTTGCTTGATAGGCATTTCTTTTCAAGTGCCTATCTAACTCTATAACAGGTAGACAATAATTAATGGCGAAACATAAGGTATAGTGAATTAAAAAACATTTCAACGTAACTTTAGTGTTGTACTAGCTGAATCTACAGAGGAATTAGTCTCCTATAAACGTGAGTCGCTTATAAAATCTTGTCGGCGATCCTGTGTAACTAGGGCTGGCCACGAGATGAGAAAAGTCTCGGTCTCGATCTCGGCCTCGCATGCCGAGACCGAGAGGAGACGAGACTGCCTTGTAAGCAACCGAGACGAGACTGTTTATTTGGACCGAAATTTACAAAGAGTATAATAGCACATAGTCAAACTATAATCGAAAATATTTCGCTCCAATAATCATTAGGTTGTCCGGAAATCGTATTTTTCGGAGACGACACCGAGACGAGACTAAATTAAACGAGACCGACAGGAGATCGAGACGAGACTGAAAATTTTCGATTTTAACGAGACCGAGACGAGACTTACAAAAGTCTCGCAGAGTCTCGTCTCGTGGACAGCCTTATGTGTGACCGCTTAAAACCTTTTGTCAACGATCTGACCGGCCCTTATCAGTGTGGTTTTAGGCCAAGCAAGTCAACCATCGATCAAATGTTCACACTCCGACAGATTTTTGAAAAAAAAAAACTGGAATTCCCGATCGATACACACCACATCCTTATTGATTTTAAAGGCGCATGGTAAAGTTTTCAAACTTGTCCGCTAGTGCAGGATGACGATGGAGAAATCTCTCTTCTCCGTCAAAATTGGAAATAAAGATGTTGAGAAAGGTCGGAGGCAAGGAGATATGCTTTATCATGCAACCTATTTAACTATTGTGTCATATCTGCTTATTTGTCCTGCCAACAAAACTCAGTTAAAGAGAAAGCACCAAGAAGAATCGTTTGGCAAAACGAGAAAGCCAACTGGGACGGTCTCAATAATTTTTTCAAAAGCTTTAACTGGTCACTATGCTTCCTCGATAGTGACGTAAACGCCAGTGCAGATATGATTACAAACTTGATTCTTTGTGTAATGATAAATTTTATCCCGGATAGGGTAAAATCTATCAAACCCAAAGAGAATTCATGTTTTAATTCAAGCTGGAAAGAGGTAATTAAGGTCAGAGAAGTAAGTTTCTGTAGTTACAAAGCCAACCCAACTGAGGAAAGCCGGCAGAAGTTTTAACAATCCTTAAGAATCTGTAACGCTCATATTCGTCGAAACAAAATTAAGGCAAACAAAAAACTACAATGTCCCTATAGTGTAGTAAAAACTTTCAGTCATTTGTTCAAAATACTCAAAACACTACTTTGTCCTCGGTTCTAACGATCATCTTGAAAAACACACCTGCTGTCAATCGAAAAATCATCTTTTCTCAAGAAGCGCATTTTCATCTCGGTGGCTACGTTAACAAACAAAATTGCTGCATCAGGGGCGATGTCAATTTGCCGCCTCGGAGCTGCGATTTGACGCCTATGGCCTTTTTTTTTTGTGATGGGGAACCGTGAAGGACCAATGTTATTCCAACAATCCGGAAACGATTCAAGCACTTTAGGCCAATATTATCCTAGCAATCCGTGAGCTACAGCCCGAAACCATCAACAAGGTCTTGGAAAATTGGAGCGACAAAATACGCTACTGCGAAGCCAGTCAAAAGAAGCCACTTGAACTACGTTGGTGTTCCATAATTAATGTGAAGGTTTGCTCTTACTAATAAAGCCATAATACATGGACAAAATTTAATTTTGTTCATTCTACTGGATTTTTAAAAAGAAACTTGTATTTGGCCCACCCTGTCTAACGGACACATATGATTCTCTTGAGCACCGCCGCAATGTTGCTTGTATTTCATTTTTTTAAACAAAATTTTTATAAATAGTGCTCTAGCGAAATAGCCAGATGCATTCCTTACCTTAAACAAATCAACCGTAATACTCGTTTTACTTTGACTGCCCATCAGTTCACCCTTAGCCCAACTTCGGACGTACCGTCAAGTACAGAGCTTCTTTCTTCTCCCGCTCAAGGCATCAGTATCTCCTTTCAAATCATTTCCGCATGCTCGTACTGTGTTCAATCACATTAAAAGTAGTCAAACCCCATTAGTGCGCGCACAAATCCTCTTGAAAAGCGTCGATCGAATATATTTTTTGAGGATATTCGAGCATTCTCGCTTAAGTCAGCTTTTACTATGGATAGTTCTGCAGCGCTATAATCGATCGAAATTGTATTCATTAATGCAGCGGTATACCTGTTGGTATACGATCAAAACAGTTCATTAATTATGAAGATCACTATGAAGTTTTTACTAACAATAATCTATAAAAAAAAAATGTTGGGTCACTATGGCGTATGTGGAACATTGTTTTTTTTTTCTAAAATTATTTTGTAATTTTTCTCGACCTCAGTCTTAGGTGGTCAAATTTTTGCCACTGGGCGATACTTGTGTAGAAAATTATGTTTACTTATTTTGTTAGTTAATTTTAGTGTAGTGTTATTAATTATTTTACTGCAGCCTATCGCAAGTTATCTCGGTGAAATGAAATAAAGTCCAAAATTTGGTTTCGGACTTTATTTTATTGGACTTTATTGCATGGCACCATCTAGAACTCCAATTTTAATTGTAATCCTTTTTTTAAATATACCTTTCATTCTCATAAAAAACATCAATTAGAAGACAAAAAAAAACTAAACATAAAACGAGTAAATTGAAACTGTCACTCCTCTAATGCAAGTACCTACCTACCTACCAACGTGGGAAAATTCCACAATCGAAAAAAAAACACAAATTGTGTCATATTAAGCTCTTTATCTTGATTCCTGGATTTAGTTTCCATATATCTCTGTTTTTTATTTTGTGAATTTTAGAAAATATAAATGCAAGGGGCAAGAGCAAAGTGATGGCTACATGGAGCATCCTTGATAAAAGTTATGACCATAGATATAAATTATCTTCATCACTTCACAATCACAAAAAATTCATAATAACAAAAACGACCAAAGGACGAACATTTCTCTTTATCACGCGCATACACAAAAACACCGCACAGATGCATAATGGTTGCGGAGTTGGATTGCATGGAACACATAAATACATACATACATGCACAATATACAATTGTACAACAGAGCAAATCACAATACACACCCGCACAAATAAATCAAATTTAATTAATTGCAGTTTCAGGAACATCGCTCAGGGATGTGTCCTCATTAGTGGTGAATGGATCTCATCAGCAAACGTGTGTTGTGTGAAACAGCTTGTTGTTGGTTTGGCTAGTTGGTTGATTGCTGAACTACTTCGGGGCACAGAATAAAATTTTTCCCATCACTTCTACAATACTTGTGCTATTAGGATAACAATTTGAATCCATAACCAGACGTGGTTAAATTTATATTATAATGCATACATACAAAAGACCTAAATATATGTAACTACTTATTTAAGTAACAAAATAAACGAATGTAATTTTAAAACTATGCTTTTCTGGGCGAACAATTTCAAAATGTTTAACAAGATGTAGGTAGTATAGGTTTTCGAAAACTGGGTTTCTGGGAAATACCAAAGGATGTTAAAAATAAAAGCAATAAAATGAGAATTGAATAGAGAAATTAATTGAAAGCGCCTTCAGGTACATTTTGAGTGATAAGCTTCAATTGTTATTACAACTATTATAGGTATGTAGGTACTGATTAATAAATTTTAAAAATTTAGTTACAAGTTCTGTCAATTTTATTTTTGTATATGAACTTGTCAGGGCTTTAACCTAAAAAGCACAGAAAATAACAGAATTTCAGAGTAAAAGAACATACCAAATATTTAATTGGTCCTAAGGGGCTACATGAAATTTAGCCCCAATTAAAAATGGATCCAAACGAATAATGGATCCAAATTTGGGGCTTTTTTATAATGAAAAAGTGGCCCATTTTCAAAATTGAAATATGGCCCCAAACTTATGAAAAATGGCCTCAAACACAAAATGAAAAATTGACCCAAAATATAAGAAGCTACAACAAGAGAAAAAATACAATCGTACAAAAAATGTTTTGCGTGCGTCGGCTTGGGAGAGCCTTAAAAGTACCTTGCCTGGGCCGCTTCGCGGGTTCAAGGATTTTAACTCCCTTCTTGGGTCCTCTGTCCCGCTCATGCGACTCCGTTACTCCGCTTAGGGTATGCTCAGTTGTCTGGCAGGCGCCTATGTTGTCAGTCGATCTGTTATCAAAGGTTTTTGTCAATAAATTTTATTGTTGGGGATTTTTTTTGGGGTATTTTGGTTTTCAGGATTTAGAATATAATCATTTTGGGCTTAGATATTTAAATTTTGGAAATTTTTCAAAACATCGAGATTTTCGGATTTGGGGATTTTGCGCTTGGTTATTTTGAGGGTCTCCCCAAAACACTTTGATAACAGACTGACTGACAATATATGGGAATTCTGGTGCTTGGAGATTTTGGTTTTAAGGATTTACTTTTTGTAGATTTTAAATTTGGAGATTTCGGTTTTGGGGATTTTGGTTTGGAGATTATGGTTTTGGAACTCGTGTACCTTAGCCAAACAAAACACTATACCAAATTTCAAAAAAAAAAAAAAAATAAAGTTGTTTTTGAAATACTGAGTATTCAAAAATGAAATTTATTTTTTTGAACATAATTCTTAAGTATTGTAGATTCTAGAATATGTTGAAAATCACTTTATATGAAATTTCGAAAAAAAAATTACCAAAAATCGTTTTCAAAATATTGAATTTTCAAAAAAAATAGGTTTTGAAAACATTTTAATAAGAGTACAGGGTTAGTTTGAGTGAAAATTTTGTTTGTCAAAATCGTTGCAACCGTCTTTGAGCAAAATTAGATTCTATCCTTTTTGACTAAAAAAATTGTACGGCAGGTACGGTGGTGTAGGAAAATAATTCCACAGGATTTTCTCAATTGCTCCACATATCGTGATCTTGTAGAGGATAACCCACACAAGTATTTCTACGTTTTGGAAATTTCTTAAAATGGCACTTCCAGACCCCGCGGCCGTTTTTTTATTTTTTTTTTCAAAGTCAACAAATGATCAAGAAATTCGCGTATCAAACGTGGTTTCACCGACTTAAAAAGATTTCTTTTGACTCTTAAGGGATGCTTATAATAAAATAGCACAAGAAACTGCCTCTTAAAATTTTAAAATATGCCTTTTTTACTCGATAAATGGCTGAATACCCCCCAAAAATCAGTTGATTTTTAAGCTTTTATCGATTACAAAGACCAACACAGGTTCGGGAATGTGCAAGTAAGACTCGTAATGGTAATTTGGTAATTTTGTGTGCTGAACTCAAATCTATTTTTTGCCATCGGCTCTAGTTTTTGAGTTATTCCAGTCTGAAAATGGAATATAACCATTTTTCCCCTATAGGTATTTGAGATTTTGTAAAAATTCGAAATGCTTATTTTCAAAAAAAAAATGCACCGATTCATCAAAGTATTGCACTATGACTCATGTTAATGGATGAAACATTTTATTTTCTTCGTTACGAACTGTTGACTTATCAAACTGTCAAACACCAGATAAGGAGAAGTTTAATTATTATTTCTAACACTTAGTGGCCAATTACTCCACTGTTCGAAGTGAAATTCTTTCTAAGTAAGAAGTGAATTAAATATTCTATCTCGCCTCGGTGGGAATCATTTCCACTTTAAAAAATGAAGCAGATTTCCACTTAAAGCGAAAAAAGGCCCTTTGTGAAGCAGATTCCCGTGGCTTTATTTCCCTGCACCAGCCGTTAGTTTTGGTCCTTAAAACAAAAAAAAGAAGCCTGTGCGAAAATTTGAATGAAATCGAATGTGTACCGTAGTCGAAATTTTGAATCAAAGAATTCATAATCTTCTCTTACATTCAATTATTGTCAATAAGGTCTTTGTTTATTAAATACTAAAAATAGATAGGTAGGTACATCATAAATGGTTCTGAACACAGAGTGCAGGTATCGAATTGGACTGACAAACGTAGATAATAATTATTACTTATGTACTGTTTTTTCATGGGAAGCTGCATTAAAAAATTAACAAATTTAAATATTATCGAACATCCATCTAAGTAAGGTAAGGTACTGGAATGCAAACAAAATTGGGATGTTTGGCGATAATATTTACCTATAGGTAAATGTACCTACCTGTAATGTAAACAGTATACTCCGAATGCTAAATTCAGCACAATTCAATTTTGTATGGATGTGGATCCGGCTTCATGGGTAAAAAGTATAACATTTTAATTTATGTAAATTCACAAAAGCATCAATATCCGTCTTTGTCGATAAAAACATCTTATGCGCATATGAAATTTAAATAAGATTCTCTCTTTTGTTTCCTTCTAATCAATGTAACAGAAAAGTAGGTAACTAAACTTAGACTTCAGTACATCCGTATCGATATAACCGTTTATAAATATTTCCGGCTACGAGGACTTTATAATGGATTTTAAAAGATGTAAACGGAATATTGGTAACACACTTAGGTAAAAGAATGTGAGTATTTTTAATTTTTATATATTGATGTACCTACTATGTGTGAGTGTTAGCGAAACCTCATGCCGATTGCCAAAAGAAATGCTTCCTCCTTCTTCTGTTTCCAAAATTGGTATAGAGAGAGAGAGAAGAATATGTTGGTACATACAAGTATTATGTAAAAAACGAAAAGAACATCCTAAGAACAATGTAAGTTCATCCGAGATTCTTATACCGCACACCTCTTTTCCTTACTCACATACATAGTAAAGTTCATCCCCAACCTCCAATATCCCTGCCTCTTCACTTCTCTGAAAAATTGAATAAATATTCCAGCTAAGAAAAAGAGGGAAAGTTTATGAATTTATTTTGGCTGCGGCTTCAACCACCTCGAGCAAAACTTCCTACAAACGTTGACTTTTTTGGCGTTAGCGACCCATTTTTTGATTTTATTTTATTTTCTTTTTGTTTTGTCTATCTTTTTAATGATTTTACCATGAAAACTTAGAAATTAGCGCTTAGAAAATTTATCGCTTTCAAATTGAACAGACAGAAAATATATAAACGAATATGTATGCATGTAGGTACAGTACGATAGGATGAAATTATATACAAAAAGACAAAAGAAACTCTAACATGAAGAGTAATATCAATTTTAGATCTTAATCTCTTCTCTAGGCCTTGAGCCATATAGTGAGTATTGTAGGCTTTACATATTTGTGTATACCTAATTTGAAACAAAAGCACTGCCTGTGATGTGCACATAGACGCCTTAGTAAGTAAGGATTAAGGATAATGCTCCCCCACAAAGAATGAACGCCCGCCGAAGAACTGGGTTAAATTTGTTACTAAATCTTTTAAGAAAAGTCTTATTCAAACACTCGTATACGTATTTTATATGCATGGGGTAGATGGCAGGATGAGGGGTAGGGTGTTTATGAAAAGGAAGTTACTTTGAATAAATAAACATGTTTCTTTTTTTCTTTGAGTGATTAATCAAAAGCATCAGCATATTGTGAATGTTAAGGGAACGCTAGTTGTTAATTTAAAATTTTCTAAAACATCTGAAATTATTAATGTCAAAAATTTAAATTAGACAACCTTAAATGATTATTGCCAATTTCTAGATGCACCATTTTAAACAAATTCCCCTAGCAAAATAAAATACACTGTATCCTTTTGCGGTTATATTTATAAAAGTCAGTAAACATCGACTACAATTTATGTCTTAGTAGGATATGACAGACTGGCTGAAGAGCCTATCATGTCATATCTGGGCGAAACACACTTATTTCTGGAGTTGAGGTAACTTGTACTTAAAACAGAAGTTATTTTAATATATAAATTTCTTTGTCTTCATTATAGGCAGTTTGAATCTACAACTGGATAAGAGTGTTTCGTAAACACGATGATTCGCATAATATTCGACGAAAAGTTAGGCTAAGCGCGCATATACAACTTTTAGTCACGAAAAAATTTGGTTCCAAAAATGAATCCCTTGCTCTTATATGACAGTGCGCGCACATCCACTATTCAGTCACCGATTGAAGAATCTAAACAGTTTGTGTTGTGGCACAAACTAAACATACAAAAAAAAAAAATTAATCGGGTGGCACAACGGCTCGTGAAGAACCAGGGCCTAGTGACTAACAACTCGCAACCATTCCTGTGTGCGCCTCTCGACAGGAATGGGAGGGACCTACAATTTTATGCCGAATCCGAACGGCTAGACGAGAAGCACTTATTCGTGACAAGTGATACTCTTGGAGGATTTGTCAATTTCTCGCAAGAGGCAGTAGCCCTGAAAAAAACTTTGTAGGTTTTAGGTGGACGAGGCTGGGAAGCGAACCCAGACCTCCAGCGTGACAGTCGAACGCACTAACCATTACGCTACGGGCTACTACGGCACAAACTAAACGATTTAAAAGTTGGTGAAAAAGTTGCCTTTTGTGCGCGGTCATCGATTAACTAGTTATTAAACTATTTAATTTCGCTAAGAGTTGCATGTGCTCGCTCAGCCTTAGAGTCCGTAGATTGGGTCGTCAAATGAACAAAAAAATCATAGGTACAGATGGGTAGGCTCATTTGTCGTTAAGGAATGAAGGGCAAATTTCTGAAAAAAAAACGTGAAACAAGCATTTTGGGCCAGAAATTAATTCTTTTAGTTTTGAGAAATTTTATTTCAAATTCAATTTTTTTATTTAAAAAAACGGAAATTAAAACATGAGTATGATTTTTGTATCACCTTTTACGGACCTTTCACTAACCATAACGAAGCAATAGTAAAAAAAAAACCCATCGATCCGACACGTGAGGACAACTTTTTACTTATAGTGAAATGTCAAAAAAATCAGTTTTTTTAAATTAACTTCTGAACTGTAAACATCATCGAAAAGTAGTCTAGGTACAGTTTGTAGATCACAAAGTTCTCTATAAAAAAGATTGATTCACTTTTTGACTACGAAACAAGACTAAGACAGTATCGCTATTTCAAAAAAAAAAAAAAAAAAAACATAAAATTACTAAAATATTGTTTTTTTAAGTACCTTCCTATAGCTTCTGTCGTAGGAAAAAAAGTGTGTTAATCTTTTTTATAGAACATTTTGTGCTATACAAAGTGTACCTGTACAGTACATATCCTTTTTTCTATTGCACTGACAATGACGGTTTAACAGTTATACTAAAAACAAAACAATATTTTCGGCATTTTATGTCATTTTTTAAATAGCTTTACTTTCTTAATTATTGGTCGTAGGAAAAAAGTGTATGAATCTTTTTTGTAGAGAATTTTGTGATATACAAACTGCACCTAGACTAATTTTCGATAGCATTAACCATTCAAAGGAAATTTCAGAAAAAAAAAAAAAACAGATTTTTTCGACACTTGATAACAAATAAATAAATTAGTTAGGTGGTGCAACGGCTCCTGACTAAAAGCTCGCAATTATTCCTAAGTGCGCGTGTCGACAGGAGTGGAAGAGACCTACAATTTCATGCCGAATCCGAGCGGCTGGACGAGAAGAAATTATTGATGACAAGTGATACTCTTGGAGGATTTGTCAATTCCTCACAAGATGCAGTAGCCCTGAAAAAAAACTTTTAAGTTTTTTCGACACTTGATCTTGCGTAAAAAGATGTGCTCATATCGCATCGACAGTGACTTTTTACCAATGCATCACTATAGTCAGTGGAAGGTCCGCACCAAATTTAAGCGTTATCGCAATTTTGTTTAGGGAAATGTATATTTTGACTGGGGTGATTTAGAAGTAGGGAACAAATTTTTTTAAGAACCAGTCTAATTTACATAAAGTATACCTTACTATCTAGAAAAAAAAAATACCTTCTATATAAAACAATTAGAAATTCAATTCTCTTTAGCACTACTTTTTACCTATTTAAATCTAATCTAAGCAAGTGACAATCCAGTGATATTCTTTTTCAATGGGCCTGTTTAGGGAGTCATGCTATGCATTTCCTCTTTGATCTTATCTGCATAGAAAAAACAGGACACCCATAGGACCCAAGCTTATTATATACATAGGTAAAGGTATATACTACTTTTTTGAGTTTTGAACTTTTAATTTGCATTTTTATCCTGCTAAAAACCAATTTTTTGTCTGGTTGCATTTTTTTTTAAGTTTTTTTTTTTGTGTGTGTTTTTGTTCAACTATCTCATTTCGGTTGAATAGAAGTGCGAATGCAAGCACTGTTCTTCCACTTTCGTATAGCTATACAGCCAGAGCCATGAATGGTGGAAGTGTAGGTGGGAATCAGGGATGTAGTGTCTGTCAGGACAGGACACAAAAGGCAAAGTCAGGGCTAAGGCTACAGTTTTATGGCATTGTTAGGAAGTGGCTTTTGCTTTGTTCCCCGCACTCAATTTCGTCTTCAGGATTTTGTGAGCATTTTTCTATTTTTCTTTTTTTTTTGTTTTGCTTTGTTTTGTTTTGTTTTCATATTCGTTGTTTGTCCTCTTGTTCCATTGTTGCCTTGTGGCTCATGGGAAATTGCTTTAACATTTATTTGCATTTTTTTTTTTTTTTCATTTTTTCATTTATTTTATTTTAATTTTAATATTTTATATATTCGTAAAATATTTTTTGTATCCTTTAAGCTGGGTCTAGGTTTCGTTAAGAATTCTGCTGTCCCTTTTTTTCGGCATAACTATATACTCTTTCGCTTGTTTTAGTTTATTTTCTTATTTTTAGATTTTAATTTCATTATTTTTTTTATCTATATAGAAGTAGGTATATAATACTCTTCCAGCCTAGTGACTTAATTCAATTAAGACCTTTAACGTGCTTGTTTGTTGGAAGGTTAAGCAACTGCCATTCGGGATCTTATTATGGTTCTCTTTTTCCGGCCATTTGGGTATTATTATTTATTTATTTTTTTCTCAACTTTGAATATAAGTTTTTTTTCTTAGTTGGGTTTGGAAATTTGTATATCCTAAAGGAGCAAGAGCTTCATATTGCAATGATGATTTTTAGACACAGTTTATGCCAGACAATAGGATTTTAATTTAATTAATTTGCTGGTATAGCTACCTTACCTAGGTACCTTCCGTAAATATATGGTAAATATGATGGCTTGTCTAGCCTTTTAAAATCTTCACACTTGGGAATTGTTTGTTAAACATTGTTTTTTTTTTTTTTTGTAGGAAAATAAAAGCAAGTTGCAAGTATGATGACAGTTAGGTGAGTCCATGGTTTCGAGGTAAAATTGAAGTCGGGGATATCTGTTATAAAAAAAGTCACTTTTTGCCTTGTGTTTAAAAAATGTTATCGAATTCAGGTTGTCTCTTCAATCAGCTCACTGTGGCGCTTTTTTGCAAAAGTGCTTGCAAAATTAAATTTTCGTGTGTGCTTAAATTGCAAAAACTAATTTATTTACTGAATTAGAAAATATTGGAAGCTTCAAAAGGTCGAAGGATTCGGATGATGCAGGTGTCAAAGTTTCCTTATTTTTAAAATCAAAGAAAAAATATATGTTTTAGGAAAAGTTTCAGAGCGTCGGCGTTAAAATCTAAAAAGATAGTTTAAAAATTATATTTTGTTGTGCTTGTAAAAAACCATTTGTATTTGTACATATTACAATTATGATCCAATTTTTTCCGGTGATCACTTAATGTCAAATCAGCTTATTTTAAAAGTTTCTCAGCGACAAAGTTAAATTAGATATCTAAATAATAATTGCTATTTTACAAGTTTATGATTATGAAATTTTCACCTCAACCTTATAAACACTCAAACTGCTTTTCGGGAGAAAAATGTTTAAGTATTTTTGGGAAGCAATATAATTTGCTAAGATAATTTATTAATGTTTTTAATCGACTTGAAGAAAATATTGATTAGTTTTCTAAAATTTTTTATCGAAACCATTCACATGCCATACCTACGTAGAAATATCGAATTTATGATAAGGGCTTTTTCTTTAAATGGCCACAACTATTTAGTTTCTCAAAAAATTTTAATTGGTTTCCAGAACTAAAATTAATATTTATGGGTTGTTATTTAAGCATGTAGATAATAGCCGTGTAAAAGTTTTACACGGAAAATACAAACAAAATTCTCTATAATCATTTGTTTTGTTATTGTTTTACGTGTAAACATTTTACGGAGTTGCTAGTCACTCTCTCAAAAAACATAGCTATTGTTATACGTACCTACCTATCTAATTTTCTTCATTATCAATATCAAGCCAACCTATATCACATCAATACTTAGATATATTCCCCTATAATAGTCTGGAAAGCTATTTGAACCATAAAATTCATGTTCATCATAAAAATTTCACCACACAAAAATTTTATTTTGATCCTCAGAGGAATGCAGTTTTTAAACCAAATACTTTATTTGCTAACAATTATTATATTCCGCTGGTATTATTTTTTTTAGGATAAGGACACACGTACAACACGTACAGAGCTAAAATTTTCTATGTCTATACCTAACCTTGCCTTAGAAGATAAACAAAAAAAAAAAAATACAAAGATAACATCGCAGACAAGAAAAAAACATCGTTTTTTCTGTGTTGCTTGTGTTGTTTTCCCGAGAGCTTGCAGCCATAAAATTGATTACCATCGCAATACAAGTACAGAAAAATCCATTAGCAACATTACACAGTTTGGCGCAGTGAATCCATCCTCAGCGCCAAATTGCAAGTGAGAGATTGTGTGCCCACACCGTGACTTTGACAACGACATAAAACAAAGGATCTATGTGTGTACAGTATAGTGCCACAGTAAGTATATTCCGCTACATATGTAAGTACATATACATACCTTGAAAAAGTGGATATGTGGACATGTTAGATGCGATTCTGGGAATAAAAACAAGCTAACCTTCAGATAACTTAGAGTTTCACCAGCATCAGGATGATGAGCAAAAATGAAATCGAGGAATGTTATTCTGCAAGGAGCGTAGATATAATGAATTTCTTTATTCTTTTATAAACTTAAACATTTTTTTGACTTTATAAAGCTTACCTTAAATAAATAAATTTAGTGGTGCGACGAATGTAGATAGGTATGCGCTGCTATTCGATCCGTTAATGAAGGGGACCTAGAATTGTCTACCAATCCAAACGGCTTAAATGAGACTTATTTAACCTTGCATAGCAAAATGTATATGTACCTATGGTAGGTAGCAACTAGGGTAGGTAGCTGCTACTCTTGACACTGCAAATTATGACAAAAATCAACCAAGCCAATGACCTGATATTCAGAAATATCCCCAAAAAATATATGAAAATATTCCTCAAAAACCCCAAAACTTTATTTCCGTTATTCGACAAATACCTGGTGTGCAGTATTATTATAACGGTTCTAGAGATAACATGAACGAACTCTTATCAAAATCTTTAGAGCCGTTTTTGAGAAAACTTGATATAAGTAAGTGAAATGAAATGAATTTCTAATCTAGAGAATCACCTAAAAATGCTTCGCACCAAATTTGAAGAACCTTCGGCGTTAAGGCTAACTCTTTTCAGACTTTTCCGTTCTCCATTATCGTAATGTTAGTTCTGATTAATAAATCGATATTTTTTTTCGACAAAAATCCAATACCTACTAGCCCTATAGCTAAGTAAAATAAAAATGTAAAGAAAAATCGGATTGTTCTTTTGTCGCAGCACCTATCGCAAGTATACGAGTTTTGTCTAACACCACACCCTCCCCCCCCCCCACAAATACTTTTCTGACTACGGCCTTGAAATTTTAAAAGAGAAGATATTAAGAGGGCTAGGCTTGAAAATCGACTCATCATGCTTATTTATCATCGAACCGGATTATTCTCTAGCACAAAATGGTGTTTTTCAATTTAGTACAATTGCGTCTGACTTTGACTGTCTGTCTGGCTGTTTGTCTGTCCTGTCTATCTCCCAAGCATAGATTCTCTTTTCAAACCAGATATATCCCTACCACCCTGAGCTCATGACGGGTGGGTTAGGACTTAGGAAGGGAAACTACATACCTACCTATATGACATCGCTAGTTAAATTTGTTCTTTGTATGGATTTTGTGGGAAAAATCTAGTGAAGTTTCAATGTTTATTTTCTATACAAATATAGGTACATAAGTATACCAATGTATGATGGTGATGTGGAAAAGCGCTTCCTAATCTATCTGAAACCGAAACATACATCCCTGGTATGATGATAATGATGATACGAGTCCTCACTTGTACCTACTCGCTGGCTAATGCCTGTATGTAGTGCAGTGTTTTGTTTTCGTTTGTCATTGTTTTTTTCGATTGTTGTGTTTTGTTTTGTTTCTATTTCTCTTGTGTTGTTTTTGTTGTGTCATGTCTGTATGCTTCTGCAGCAGATTCAGTGATGAGCATAAGAGGATCAATGGGAAATATATGTATATATATACCACCATAAACAATAGTGGAAAGAAATTTAGTCGATTGTCCTTAGAAAAACGTTGCAAAAAAAACAATATAAGTAAGTGGTGTCTATAGCAACGTGGAGACAACTTAGTATGAGCTGAACCCTGAAGACTGAACACCTAACGAATAACTTAATTTAAGACACAAAAATTCCATTCCAATTGGTATCTCTCTCTTAAATCTTGAGAAGTGAACAAATTTCAATGATTAAATTTCTCATGTTAAGATAAGCATCAGATAAAAGGATATCAGCATCGATCCCAATTAATAATTCTACTCCAATTTTCATTTCATTTGTTGACTAAGAGCATTTAATATTGAAAACAAAAATTATATATTTTCCAAAATTTGGGTTCGAAAATTAATTTTAAAAAAACTGTTAAATAAACAGGTTTATTTAAAAAGAAAATAGCATAATGAATTTCTGGCCTTAAAAAAGGTATAACATTGCTTTTTGAGTACTGTTGTTTTTTTAAATATCCAGGTATTCTTTTTTTAACTAGGGGGAATAGACCTCGCTCCCACGCGATTATTTTACTGTCTCAACGTTCGATTTTTACTTGCGATACCTATGCGTAGTAGGTATAGGGCAAGTTTAGGGTTCGTGCAATAAAAAACTCGAGATAATAGTTTTCCCTAACATTACGATGATAGAGAACGCGAATAAAGTGGGTCTTGCAATTCTGTCTGTCCGTCTGTCTGTCTGAACCGTGACCTGCAGCCTAAACGGCTGAAGCGATTTTCTTCAAACTTTGGACTTAAGGTTCTTATGGTTCTTATTCCCTAGAAGAGAAAATGAAATTTTTTTAGCTCAAAAAATAACGGTACCTTCCATACAACCAATATACACAAATTGATTTGTTTCAAAAACGTCTCTAACGATTTTGAAAAAAAATTACGAGCTACTATAATTACTACTGGGCGACCTGCATCGTGCCTGATCGGGAAACTATTGATTGCTCAGAACTTGGTCTGGGCCAGTAGCGCAACAATCAGTCACGATGAAGTGCTTGTTTTACCTCCTCGTGGTGGTCCCCGGGCAACTATTTATGTATCCCAATATACATAAATAGGCCAAAATTACAAGTGCGAAAAGGCCTAGCTTTCTAGGATAGGTTACGGAGGTTAGCATTCTCCGTAACTGAAATCAACCCGCTACCGAAACCAACACTACGCCTCGGATAATTAATGATAACTCGTTGACGACTTTTGGCTATTGTACCCGGACAAAGATTGGTTTCTGGAATGTGAAGACGCTTCTTGACAATGGAAAAGAAGGTCCTCAGAATGCCAGATTCCTGCAACTAGAGAAGGAATTCATGCGGTATAGGATGGACATCTTAGGGATAAGTGAAGTTAGATGGCTGGGTTCGGGGAAGTTCAAGTCACCAACCCGTAACACTGTACTATTCTATTCCGGAAAAACACCTGGAAGCGCTCGGGAATCTGGCGTTGGATTGCTGCTTTCCAAAACAGCTCTCAAAAGCCTAATTTCCTGGGAGCCTTTAGGTGACAGGATCCTGAAAGCCAGGTTCCGGACTAGAGTACGTCGCGTCACCATCATACAGTGTTACGCCCCAACTTTGCTCTCTTCTGACGAGGAGAAGGAGGCCTTTTATAACCGGCTGAGTGCTGCTTATGATAGCGTTCCACGAGGTGATATAGTTATGGTGATGGGAGACTTAAATGCCAAGGTTGGCAATGACAACACTGGGCTAAGGCATGTCATGGGAAAACATGGTGTTGGTAACCGAAACGACAATGGCGAACGATTTGTCGATTTCTGCAACGCCAACGGCCTTGTTATTGGAGGGACCATGTTCGAGCATAAGACGTGCCACAAAGTCAGTTGGGTGTCGACTGACAGACAAGCAACTTCAAACCAAATTGACCACTTCGCGATCAGCCGGCGTTTTAGAAGCAGTCTCCAGGACGTCCGTAACAGAAGAGGTGCTGACATGGGAATGGCCCGGGACCACCATCTGATGGTTGCTACCGTAAGATTGCGTACAGCTGCAGTTCGGAGATCCCAAGGAAACACTCGAATGCCCAAGTTTAATACAGATAGACTAAAGGATCCTGCAGTGCGCCAACAACTAGGGGACCACCTTTCACAAGGATTGAACGCAATCAGCAGCACGGAAACCACATCCATCGAAAATCATTGGTGTGCTGTGAAAAATGTGTTCATATCCGGTGCTGAAAGTATAGTCGGCCGGGCGCAAGGAAGAAATAGTGCTTGGCTTTCCGACGAAACTTGGGCAAGGATCGAAGAAAGGAAACACCTTAAAGCTCGCATCGCAGCTACCCCAGCAGCAGGGAGAAACGAGCTTGAGTCTACGTACCGCATGAAGATGAGGGAAGTTCACCGTAGTGTGCGACGTGATAAGCGTAACTACATCAACGCACTGGCCACAGAAGCAGAAGAAGCCGCTAGTAGGTGTGACAGTAGGACCGTCTACAGAATTACCAAAGAGCTCACTGGTGTCCAGAGCTCTAAACAACACCTGGTTAAAGACACAAACGGATCCCTGCTAATTTCGGATGAGGACCAGCTCATAAGGTGGAGGGAACACTTTTCTGCGGTTTTAAACCGCGTTTTCGCAAGTGAAGTGAACCCTATTCCTACTGAGCTACCCGAAGTAACAATTTCCCGAATACGCACCGTACCCCCCAGTAAAGAAGAAATTATCACCGCCATCAAAGCACTGAAGAACAACAAAGCGGTTGGACTTGACGGTATTCATGCAGAGCTCTTAGGAGCAGCCCCAACGACATCGAGCGAGCTTTCCTGAAGAGTGGAAAAAAGGAATGATTGTCAAGCTCCCAAAGAAAGGAGATCTCACACAGTGCGAAAACTGGAGAGGAATATGCGTTCTGCCTGCAGTAGCCAAGATAATAGCAAGGATAGTATTGGACCGAATTAAAGACCACCTCGAAGACACACTCGACGCCGAACAAGCAGGTTTCCGCACTGGATCTTCCTGTGTGGATCACATCAACACTTTGCGGATCATCATCGAACAGTGCGTTGAATATCGATCACCACTTCACCTGCTGTTCATCGATTTTGAAAAGGCGTTCGACAGTGTCAATAGAGAATTTATTTGGCTTGCTTTGCGCAGGAGGGGCATCCCAGATAAATTGATTGCTATTATCAAGGCTACATATGATGGATCCAAGTGTCACATTTTGCACAAAGGTAGGCTGTCAGAGGAGTTTGAAATCCAAAGTGGAGTTAGGCAAGGCTGTATACTGTCACCAATACTGTTCCTGTTGGTGATAAGTGACGTACTGCACGCAGCTTTGTCAAATGGAAATGGAGGAATTCAGTGGACTCTGCAATCTCACCTCAAACATCTGGACTACGCGGACGACGTATGCTTACTCTCTCATAGGATCATGGATCTCCATCAAATGACAACAAGGGTGGAGAGAGAAGCAGAAATCGTAGGGCTTAAGATCAACTCGGCAAAAACTAAAAGGATCAGCCTTGGAACTTCCTCATCAATCCAAGTAAAT
The DNA here is from genome assembly GCA_949320155.1 of Melangyna quadrimaculata. Taxonomy (NCBI): domain Eukaryota; kingdom Metazoa; phylum Arthropoda; class Insecta; order Diptera; family Syrphidae; genus Melangyna; species Melangyna quadrimaculata. The sequence goes on from OX439484.1 coordinate 52,886,286, forward strand.
ATTTCTGGACAACCGGTAGAGATGGTAGAGGATTTCCAATATCTTGGGAGTATTGTCTCTACGGGTGGCGGAACTGAACTGGACGTAAACAGCCGAATCAGAAAAGCAAAGGCTGCGTTCGGAATGCTGTCCAAAATATGGAGAAACAACTCTTTTAGCTTAAAGACCAAGCTACGACTGTTCCGCTCCAATGTTGAATCCGTTCTGCTTTACGGCTGCAGCACTTGGAAAGTCACTGAAATTGTCACTAGAAAGCTGCAAACCTTCGTTAATAGATGTCTACGAAACATCTTGAGGATTTTCTGGCCCAACCGTATCTCCAATGCCGAACTTCATGCGAGAACGGGTCAGGAGCCCATAGACTCCATTACACGAAGAAGAAAGTGGCAGTGGATTGGCCATACGCTTCGAAAAGGCGATCGGTGCATTGCATCTCAAGCAATGCAGTGGAACCCGTTCACACAGGAGGGAAGACAAGTGGGCCGGCCTAGAAGTACATGGCGAAGAACGGTCGAACAGGAATCGGCACGACTGGGGAAAAGTTGGAGAGAGCTGAAATATATTTCAAGAAATCGTACACGATGGCGCGTAGGTGTAGTGGAGGCCCTATGTCCCGTAAGGGAAACATCACGGACGTAATAGGTCCGAGGACCTAAGTAAGTAAGTAAGTATAATTACTACAATTCATAATTTGTTAGAAATATTTTTTTTTAACGGTTATTAACGCTACCTGTCATAGAACCGATTTATTTCTTTGCGAATTTCTCGTTAACCGCTACATATATTTCAAGCAAATTTTATATGTAAGAGGTCCCTATTAATTTTAACAATTTTGCATATAAAATTTTTCGAAAAAATTATTTTTTTTTTTAAATTCAATATCTTGAAAACGGGTCAATGAATATTTTTTAATTTTGTGAAAAATTGTAGTTTATTAAATTATAATATATTATTTTTAAATTATTTATATTATCTATATATTATAAATTATGTTACTTTTAAAATATCCAAGAATTTTTATAAGTATATACAAAATTAATTTTTAAGAAAACTGCTCTAACGATTTTTTGAGTTTTTTTTTATTAATTCATATTTATCAAACAAATCAGATAGCATACTTATTTTCTAGGGTTATCTGTTTTATATATTTAAATAACAAATTTATAGCAATTTGTATGTAAGAGGTCCTTTGTTTTTAAAAAGTTTTTTTATGATATTATAATGTTATGGAATCAATACATATGCACATTGTCAACTTTAAGCTACGTCAAAGTTGTTAGCTACAAGCGCAAGTTTGTGCGATCCAGTCGTGCCCTTTTTTATTTAAAATTAAGAATCAAGGAACATAACTGAAATAAAGAAGCGGTTGTAAATACATATTTACATTTTTAAGTGCATTGGGTAGGTATATCAAGCGCATATTTTGAGTAGATACATATAAATCCAAGCCTTATATTAATAAGTAGGTCTTATGATAGTCATGCACTTGAAAAATCGAAAATATGGACTCAAAAATGGAAAATATTCAATTCAAAACTAAATTAATTAAAAAAAGGATTTTAGCTCAGTTTTTGCATTATCTATCAAACTAGTGTCTCGGCCCAGTTTTACGTCAGAAATTTCTACTCGACTGTGGTTCCCTGGCTCATTCAAATCGATGTCCCTTTAGAAAGTACCGAAACCAGCTCTAATACCTCATGTAAACGTAGTATTTTACATGGTGAAGCTAGCGTTTTAAATTTTGTTCTAAGATAAACACAGTTTATTGAAAGAAATGCACAACAAATATGAAAATATGCAACTGAAATATGCATTTATTATGAAAACAAACATTTTTTAAAAATACTTATGCAAAATATGCACTTAAGATAAAATGTCATTTCATAAAGGAAATTTCGTGATTCGTAAGTATAATTTTTTCGTAGGCTTGTTATGTGAGAAAAAAAACATAATTTGCATGGAAATCCGAGCTCTACTAATAAAGAACAAATTTGAAAATAAGATAAAATATACTCCTGTACTTAAGGGCTTAAATGTGGCTAAGAACTGTGTAATAAGCAAAAACACGCTAAAACTCTATTCCCTGGTTAGTGATTTTTTTTTTCTTCAGAAATCTAATTTTCAGATTGACAACGATCAAAGGGCACCGTAATGCCCAGCCAAGTTATGGCACTACACCCTTTTTACAGGATCAAACTCAGGCTATTTTCGACTCCCCTCTAACTTCAGTACCATAATAAAGTCAGATATCTCGCATATGCTTACTGAGTTAAATTGAGATGGTTTATTTGGCAAGTTTTCTTTTATTATGTAGGGTCGTGTGTCAATTGCGTTAACATTTTGGTTCAATATGATCCCAGTTAAATTTGATCCGTTTGTATAGGGGTGACAAAACTTGAACGGTTTTGCTGTTTAAATTGCATTAAAAAGCATTTTTAAAACATACATTTCCCATCGACGTTCCTTGCGTTAAGGAAACTATCCGAGACGGTGATTACCTTGATTTGTTGTTGAAATAGCTTTTTTCAGAAGGAATTACAATACAAATCTCTCCAAATCGCTTTGGATACGATCTTGAACGCGGAAATTGCATTTGGATAGTAGCAGTGATGCACTTAGTTTACGTGGACTGCTAATCGATCGTCATTCTCATTTGTTAAGCATGACACACAAGACGTCATTTTCAACTTTTGGTTTGCATTAGAATAATTTTGCATTTGAGTGTGAATATGTTGCTTTATTCATTTAAGATATTCAAAATACTCGCGATAAACCATTATTGTCGATTTTTATTTATTTATTCCGAATAATTGGAATGGATTTTTTATTCCATCTGAAGCGCGGAGTCAAAAGAATACCAAGACAAAAAACTCAATGCTCATGCGGTCCCCCATCAAAGTACTAACCGCGCCCAAAGATGCGTGATCGATCGAGAACCTGTTTTTGTTTTTTTAAATCGATATTTTCCGTAATGTCTTTCGTCAAAAGGCAATAAATCCTTTATTAAATAAAAAAAAAACATATTTGTTTTCCATTATTTTCAAGGTATTTTTTAATAGTTTACCAGTTTTACTGAAAAACAGTCATCTCTGGATAAAATGGACCATAACTTTTTTTCAGGATAATTGTATCGCCTTAATTTTGATGTCATTAGATTCAGAATTGAAAAATACCCTAAAATCATGTATCATATGTCCAAATTGTATCAGCATATTTTTTTAATTTCGATAAATGCATACCTCTCCATTTCTCCCTCCAAAAAACACCCGTGGGATACAGATATTTTTAGGGACTCTTTTGATTCTATATTCTTATGTTTAATTCGACATTCTCACCAAGTTTCAAGAATGTAAGAATTTTTTTCCGCATGTTTGGCCTATTTTAACTGGTTGCTGTATGATAATTTAGCCGGATTTGTCTTAATTTTATGAAAAAGCTGGTTCTTTTACTTTGTAATATCTTAAAAAGTAAAAGTCCTAGAACCATCCGGTTTCCAGTTTTTTACTACAAATTGATAAGGGCATTGAATTTTGGAAACAAAAATAGTACTTAATTACGTGAAAATTTCCTAAAAAAATATTTTTTACAATTTTTTTAATGTTTTCAACATTTTCAGTTCAAACATTAATATTTCAAAAATTATTCATTGAAAGAACTTTATTTAAAAAGGAAATGAAAGAAGGGACTTCTGGCATTTCACGAAAATATAACAGGGCATTGTACATGTTACTGTTGTTTTTTAATAATTTTGTTTTCTGTTTTAAGTCAATTTTTTGGAATTTGGAAAATTGCCCCTCCCACCTAACAGCCGCCACCAGAGACTGCATGACTTGCATTTCTTTTATCAGCCTTAATACACCTTTGGACTCATATAATTTTTTTTGGTTCATTTTCGTACGCCAAATCTGCTGTGAGCTATTGGTCTATAAATCTGCTGTGGGCTCTTGGTCTATTAACACACTTTTAACGCAATTGACACACGGCCTTACTACGCAATTTTGAAATGATAACCTGACTATAGTAAACCAACTTAATTTAAGTCAGTAATCATTAAATAACAGATTTCTCTGAAAATGTTGAGGGTCTTCCATATTACATTACTTAAAATATTTGATATTTAACATTAATAAGCTTAGAACTTGGCGTACGTCTAGATCTCACAACTTTTCACGGCTGACTTGGTATGCAAAGCATACATAAACATAACCTACATTTCTAACCTATTTGTTAAAGAAAAAAAATCTTTTTTTGTGTTGGTACCTTTAAGAACAAGATAAAAGGCTTAAAAATAAAAAAAAAATAAAAAAAATTATACAATTAATACACAAACAAAGATACATTTTCAATTTAAAATAAAAGCTTACGTAAACGTCTGTTGGTGAATGCAAATCAAATCTCCTGAATTTGCATCAGCTAAGCTTATATTTCTATAAAATAGGTGATGGATCTTTTTTGAATAAAACATAGATGTTAGCCTAAAATTACTAAATTAACACTCCATCCTATCCTTCTCAATTATAATTATATATATAAAAATAAAAGAAAAACTTAATTTAAAATCATCATCATCACAATATGTAGATAAGTATGGTATGTACATACGAGTACTCGTACATAAAAGAAAACTTATCCCTTTTAATTAAAACAACAAAATAAACAAACTAAATGTTTGCTAACACCCTATGCCACCATGACATTAATTGAAATAAAACGTCCTTTAAAATTCTACCTACCTTCATACAGACAACTTTTAACAAAATTTATCTGTGTTCTAATCTCAGCCATAAACCACATTCAATACGCATTTGGTGCAAATATTTTGCATTAAAATGCAATACCTTTGCGGGGTTTGGGTTCTCTATCTTTTTATAGTTTCGCCATACCTATGTTTTGTATAGGTACTGCTACAAAGTAGGTAGGTTACCAGAAAGTTGCAAGCATAAAACCGCAGAAGCTCTACCATCAGTATGTGCCAGCCAGCCAGACTTTAAACCCCTCTATCTCTTTCAAGTGGGTAATCCAATTTTCTGTTCATTCGAATTCATTGCCATTTCAGATACCTTTCTAAACCACTGGCCTGAATAAGTAAACTTGTGTCCTTCTTCTATCACCAGGTATGTATTACGTAAGGCGAGCATTGCTTCGTTTAGAGACCACTGCAAAGGCCTTACCGCATTATACTCGTATGTTCTATAAACCAACACATCATTGTACCTAGGTCTTGCTAGGTATATAGAAATAAGTAAATGGAGTCCTTTCGTGTAATGCACATTAAAGTTTACCAATTCCTATTTTATGTTTTGAGGGAGTATAGAAGGCTTAACTAGTTAGAGCAACTTTTAATCTCCTCCATATAATCCCGAAGGTGTTGTCTCAACAAATGGTCTCGCGTACAGGTAGGTATACCAGCTATCTGAATATTATAACTGTACCTACTAAGTATATAATAATGTAGTCTCCTGCACCATAATGTTACACAAAAGTTCTTCGGCTTACCGGTCGATGATGTGCTGTTTTTGATTTTGTTTAACTATTTAAACTCTTGGGAAATTTAATGAACTATACTGATGGTCGCTTCACATCCTGCTACTGCTACACAACTAATATTGCAACCAAAGCACCGGAAGAAGCATACTAGAATACAGATCACAAATTAAGAGCCCTTATTCCGAATACAAAATTCCACCAATCGATTTTATAATGTATTGGATGTATACCGATTGAGATCTACCATGCACCTATAGCCTACGGCTAAGACAAAAATCAACCAACAGAACAATTTGCTGACTCGTGATTTTCTTGGAAAAGCCCAGTCGAATAAGAAATACCAAGAGATTCCTCATTGTCATTATTATCCTCTTCAGTATCAGTGTTGCAATCTGATTTTTTTTCCTTTTTATGTTTTATTTTCCTTCTATAGGTATGTATGTGTAAGATACTCCTTTGAGACAGAGTGCAACAACTTTAAATTTTTCAAATTCAAAAATTATTGTTGAAGCCGGAGAAATGATAGGGCACTTTTGGGTGCTCCTTACCCAGCCGTAGGTAAATTAAGGAAACTGGTGTCAAAATAAAGGTTAAAAGTTGCGTGAAATTCGTATGTTGGGAATTGTAGGATTTATTGTCTTTCAAAGTCTTCAGATATTATGAAACTGAAACTCTTGGAACCATAATATATTATTAGGTGAGTAAAAACATAAAGTTATCATTAAAAACCATAGTTTTTCGTTGAAAAACTTTTGGTACGACAATGAAGCTACTTAAGAAGTCAAAAAAGTGTTACTTCGACTGCACTTAAAGCCAAGTAGCTACAATGCTGATGCGAAACAAATCTTTCTTGTTATCTCCAACAAGACAACAAAATGCTTACGAAAACACAGCGGAAAAATATTCATGGAGAGTTTCACAAATTGCAAATAAATCAAACAAAATTGAACGAAAAAAAAAATAATGCAATGCTGTTAATTAAGAAATAAGAACACTAACAAACCCAAATGTCATTTTTCCGCACACAGTTAATGGTACATCTATTAATTCTGTGAAAAAAGAGAGTGGAGACTTCTCGAAACGATCCGGTATAATCATCAATTTCGCCGCTGTTCGAACAGCGTACCGCAGATCGAAAAAAACAACGAAATTCTTCGGTCATATTTCTATGGGATTTTCGATTTTGCCCCAAAAGCATACTTTAGAGGCTTGATGCTAAAAGAACAATTCCATGCAAAAATGACAAGACAAAATCATAAACGAATATTTTTGTTGTATTTTTCGTTCTGCAATACGTTGTTCGACCAGCGAAATTGAAAATGATAATAATATAATATTTTTTTTTGAGAAGTCTCCACTATTTTTTTTTGCCAAGAACTATAAACTTACTCGTTGTGTGATTTCAGAAAAATGACATGTGGGTTTTTTCGTGTTTTTATTTATTGTTACTTTAATATTTTTTTCTTTATTTTTTTAAAAATTAATTTGCAATTGTTGAAACTCTCCACAAATTTGTTCTGCTATGTTTTCGGATTTTGTTGTTCTGTTGGAGACCAGCGAAAAAATTATTTTCTCATCAGTATCGTATTGTGCTTTAAGATATAAATTAATTGTTTTACCTCTGTGGAGCGCCTGGAAAGCAGAGTTGGGAAAGAATGCAATCATTTTAGTATTGCAATAAATTGAATAAAAAGACTTATTTTAAAGTATTTTAACTTCACCCTAGTATTTAAACTTCACAATGTAATTCACAGTCAATTTTTAAGTCTTTTATATTGCAATCATTTTAGGCAGTTTAAGACTTTAAGTTAAAAGAATGCAATACTAAGGACTTATTGAATTCTTTGAAGACTTTTATAAGCATTGATTGCATTCTTGAAGTCTTTTGATTGCAATCAAAGTATTGCAGTCTTATGACTACTTTAAAGTCTTTAGTATTGCATTCTTTTAAATTAAAGTCTTTTAAGTGCTTACAATCATGGCAATATAAAAGACTTCAAAATTGATTGCAAATTAATCTTTGGAGTAAAAATACTTAGAAAAATTATTTAACTGCATTCGCAGAGATAAGTCAAATGACTAGGATTTCAAAGAATGAAATACCAAAGTATTGCATTCTTTCCCTACTCTGCTGGAAAGTCAACCACGTAATGAGCAGATCTCTCCAATTATTGGTTTCTGATAGATTTGGAGAGTTCTGCTTCAGGTGCTTACTGAATAACAACTCTCAAAAGTTCAAAAATATATCATCTGACATAATCAATAGGCATTTCTACATAATATCAATATACTATCTCTCTCTCTACCTCTCTTTTATTTGCACACATTTTAAAATGTTCACTTAAGTGAAACTGAATTTTTTTGTTTTTATATTTTTAATTTTTTATATTTTTTTTGTTGATTATTGTAATACATTAAAAACCAAATTTCGGCATAAGCATTTTCAAATAATATCAATACATATTTCCAACTACTTCTCTTTTATTTATTAGAACGTTAAAATTCTCACTTAAGTGAAACTGGCATTTGTTTTTCTATTATTCTGTTTTTTTTTTATTGTTTATTGTTAATGTTGAGCAAATTGAGCAAAGTAGGTACTCTTGCTTTTCCATATAAAATTTCCCATCTGTCAATTTCCAAAAAGTAATAGCTGTCACTTTTTCGCATCACACTTGAGACTTAACTGACTGCTTCGACTTTTTTTTTTTTGATTTTACAAAAGAAAACGTCACCAAAAATCCAAAAATTAAAAAAAAAAAAAAAATAGAAATTTTCGTGGATTTTGTGAAAGTGAACACCGTCAAAAAATTCCTAAGGTAGGTAGGCACTTAAGTGTTCGCAAGTGTTTGTGTTCAAATTTCTTCACATCTAATCGATAATTTTATTATGAGTTTTCTGGCTATGCACGCAGGTGCATCTCCTAGCGCAACCAAATAGTTGAATCACTAGTTGACCGATGAGCATCAAGCAAGTTTTTCATTAAATTTTTGAATTCACAATGCCATGAATTGAATATTTTCTGAAAAATTCTTTAAAAATCCTTTCGGAACAAATAAAGTGGGAACACTTAACACTTACAAAGCGAGACAAAAAATAAAAAAAGAATTCTACAATGCACACCAATCTATAAGTACAATCATAATCCCCATGGATCAATTTCGATTAAGACCTGTTTCTGATTCGATATCACGTTCGGATTATAGATTCTCTTGTGATGCACTCCTTTTTTTCTTTTTTTTATTTTTGTATTCTTGAAACTTGAAAACCCTTCATAAACGGGGACAATCATCATGCATCGTTTAAAATGGGCGGTTCTTTGAAAATGATGTTTGTGTGGGGTTTGCAAGAAAGTGATGGAAAGTGCCCAAGAAGAAAAAATGGTGAAGTGCGGTTCTTCTTAAGCTCAAAAAATATTATCGGATGGAAATTAAGTTGAAGAGATGCGGTTTTTCACTGTGCGCACCATTATTCAATGAAGGGGGCATTATTTTGGCCCAAATGCAGAGTAGGTATATTTCAATAAAATACAAAAAAAAAACCAATAAAAAAGAAAGTACCTACTTCTATCTTTATCCCATCGATGGAGAAAAAGAACGATATTGAATATTAAGGTATAATAAACCTATACCTACCTATACCAACCAATCTACATCTACAATTTTATATCAAAGAATCGATTGTATTGCGATTAAATTGGAAAAGTTTTCTTAAGTGTGCTTTTTTTTATATCTTCTTCTCAACACTTTTTTCAGTTATTTGTTTTTTTTTTAGGTAAAGTTCAAAGTGTTTGGTTGCCGTACCCATAAAAAGTCTCAAGTGGTTTATTTTTTTATTTTGAAGCTTTTGAAATTTCTTCAACATATGCTTGACCGTTGAAATTGTGAACATTTTTTTAAAATGGCCAATAACGCTTTTGACACGAATTTCAAAAACACACAAATCGACAGATGAGTTCCAGTGAGCGTAGGATCTGCACCCAATTGGCTTGGTACATTGATATCTAATTTCGTGGAGCTGTTTTTTGTAGTTTTCTTTTAAGAATCCTTGCTGGAAATGAAAGCTTCTATTGTGAGATCATAACATAAAACGTGAAATTAAATATCAAAAAATGTCCTCAAATTATTGGTAGTCTAGGAGAATTATATATACAGGGTGTCCCGTAAGTAATGGATAACCCTGAAATGCCGCATAGTAGACTTTATGACCGTCCTGAAAACTAAAAAAAAGTTCTATCCCAACCACAAGAAAAGTTATATGCATTTTTTTGTTCAGTGCATTATTTTTTTTCTTACTTTACATTTTTGAATACCACGACTACAAGTGAATGAGTTCCATCATTTAACATTACTTGTGCCAACACATAAGTAGAAGAAAATTATTATAACTGTTGGACTTCTTAGAGAAAAAAATTATTTAACATTGAATTTCAATGCAAAATGTGAAAACAAATAATTTTTGAAAAAGTTAAATCATAGCTGGTATAAAAAAAATGCATGAATACCTGAGTGGCCAACTATTTTAAAAATATGCGCGTTAAATGCAGATTTCAAAATGGTATTACTTATTATTATATCTAGAGTCAATAGCAAGTTATTGATAAAAATCTGCAATACTAGAGTAAATTTAGCAAAAACAAAAGTTTTAAAAATTAGCACAGTAAACGTGAAAATAATACCAAGCGTTGAATATAGCAGACTTTTGATTTATTGGCTCTTTCTACGATGTTGTCCTAATGATAAATCCAAGCTTTCAACTTCTAGGGCCGAATGCATTATTGATACAAATGTCAAAAAAGTGCAAAAAACGGTTACATTTTCGAGCTTGCTTTGAATTTTACCTGTTCTATTGGGCTTTAACAAACCCATCAAATATTTTGTTGGTTGCTATTAGTTTATCTGTTATTTTCTCTAAACAAAAAGTTTTTGAGCCAGCTTTTAATCACATGATCACTTAGTTAGAAAACAAAAATAGATAATTTTTTAATTTTTTTTTTTATTTAAAGCAAATGCTCAAACTGTTTTCCACCCACTTTTATACAGGTTCTGCACCTCCGAATAAATGAACGTCTTAGTGAACGTGCAAGGTTTTGCTCAGAAATTTGTAATGCAGCTGCCTCCACACGATTTCTTAGCTCCTCTAAAGACCTGATCGGCTTGCTGTATACGATTTCCTTAATGCATCCCCAATAAAAAAAATCAAGTGGATTTAGGTCTGGTGAACGGGGTGGCCATAAAATTGGTCCCAGACGTCCTATCCATCTGCCTGTATATCTGGCATTTAAATATGCCCGCACAGGCACAGCATAGTGTGCTGGACAACCATCATTTTGAAGCCAATGGGATTCCTTTAGTTCTTGAGGCACTTCTTCCAGCAAGGTTGGGAGATCATTTTGGAGGAACTCCAAATAACGTTGGCCAGTTAAAATCCCCGGCAACTCAAAGGGACCAATTATTTTCCCATTGAGAATCCTAGTCCAATAGTTTATTTTGAATTGGTACTGGGACCTGTCTTCCCTCATGATGTTTGGGTTTTGTAGTGCCCAGAAGTGGAGATTAGTGTAGCCATCTCTTTTAAATGTCGACTCATCGCTCCAAAGAATTTTTTCAAAAAACTGGGGATCTTCTTCAATTTTTCATTCTCATTTGTCGACAAAAACTCATTCTCGTTTCAAAATCTTGCGGCTGGAGAGTTTGCACCCGTGTTAGGTGAAAGGGATGATATTTATATTTACTTAGCACATTATGCGCAGTCGTCTTTCCGATCCCAGTGCGTCGTGCTATTGCTCGGATTGATACTGTAGGATCTCGGTCAAGTTCCGCAAGCACTACGTCTTCGGTATCTCCTCGAGGGTGTCGTCCCACGCCAGCACCACCAACACCACTACCAGGCAGCCTTCCTTCCGAGAAACAGCTATGGACTCCAATAAACACTCGATAATCCGGGTGACGTGCGTTAGGGCACCTTTCCCTATACAGAGTCGCAGCTTCGTTTGCGTTGCCTCTGCACTCTCCATAAATGAAATGCATGTTTGCATATTCTTGTGCAGAATACAGAATACGTGGCATCGAAAAAGTTCAATCAAACGTCTTAATTATCAAAAAGCAGGTTCAGAATACAGCTATTTAGACCGTTAATTTTTCTGAAGAATGAACAATAAAAACGATATAAATAAGTGTTCGTCGTGGTCATAATCTTATGAATTAAGATCAAATTATAAAAACTTTAATTCAAAATTTAAAAAAACTTACGATTTTATGCGTTCTCACTTTCTCAGGATCTTACAATTTACTATTCAAAAAAGACAATTAAAATTGAATCAGAAGACTTTTTGTTTGGAGAAAATAACAAATAAAAAATAGCAACCAACAAAATATTTGATGGGTTTGTTAAAGCCCAATATTACAGGTAAAATTCAAAACAAGCTCGAAAATGTAACCGTTTTTTGCACTTTTTTGACATTTTTATCAATAATGCATTCGGCCCTAGAAGTTGAAAGCTTGGATTTATCATTGGGACAACATCGTAGAAACAGCCAATAAATCAAAAATCTGCTATGTTCAACGCTTGGTATTATTTTCACGTTTAGTTTGCTAATTCTGAAAACTTTTGTTTTTGCTAAATTTACTCTAGTATTGCAGATTTTTACCAATAACTTGCTATTGACTCTAGATATAATAATAAGTAATACCATTTTGAAATCTGCATTTAACGCGCATTTTTTTTATACCAGCTATGATTTAACTTTTTCAAAAATTATTTGTTTTCACATTTTGCATTGAAATTCAATGTTAAATAATTTTTTTTTCTAAGAAGTCCAACAGTTATAATAATTTTCTTCTACTTATGTGTTGGCACAAGTAATGTAAGATATTACTGCAAAAAAAAAAATGATGGAACTCATTCACTTGTAGTCGTGGTATTCAAAAATGTAAAGTAAGAAAAAAAATAATGCACTGAACAAAAAAATGCATATAACTTTTCTTGTGGTTGGGATAGAACTTTTTTTATCAGTTTTCAGGACGGTTATAAGGTATACTATGCGGCATTTAAGGGTTATCCATTACTTACGGGACACCCTGTATAAAAAATGTCCTAAAGGTACTTCGAAAAAATTCCGACAAAGCCGAATTTTGACGGAAAACTTCATTTGTACGTCCTCAAAACTTCCTAAAAAGTAGCCAAAATTCGGATCGGATCAAACAAATATAGAGGGAGGGGGAAAATTAATTTTGTTTTTCAAATTTAAAGAAAACTATAGGTAGGTATGTTCTTTTGAAAAGTTGTAATTTACAAATTGAGCCATGTGTACACTGTACATACATTATTATTTTTTTTTTTTTTGTTTAAATCTTTAGTTTTCGAGTAATTTTGAAAAAAAAAAAAACTGAATTGTACTCCCTTCCCCCACCGCCTAAAATTTGTTAGTCCACTCCAAATTAGGGTACTTTTTTAGGAAATGTTTAGGACGCAAGGACGTAAGATTGAATCTCCATACCGAAATTCAGCTTTGTCGGATTTTTTTTTCGAAGTGAATATCTTAATTTTCCTAGACTAAAGCCCGACCGATAATTGCTCTCCGTGCTTCATATTATGCACTTCTTTTCTCTAAGAATTAAAGGTTGCTAGAGGCGAAATATCCTAATGTAATTTTTATGTTTTATTTACTCAAACTATTTAATTTGTAGATCCTCTTGAATCAACACATTAGCAGGGTTGCCAGGTCTTAAAGCACAAAATCCCAAAATCACAGTAAAAACTAATATTTAGAAGTAAGTGTTAAAGGTGTGTGATACGTATGGATTTGAAAATCCAAATCCAAAAGCAGAGCTTGGTCGTTTTTTGTTATTGTAATAGTTACACATGTATATATTAGTATGCAAATATAAAACTTTTACAGATTCATAAAGCTGTCAAATCCAGATTGGATTTGGGGGAACATAAAATGCAGTTATTATATGTAGGAATTGAACAACCATGACAGATTTTCTCCAAACATTATAATCGATTAATATAGGTAGATACATATCTAGAATTATTTATTAGCATATTTTGTTTCTCTTTATTAATTGATGATCACAATCACACCATTTGAGCTTTGAGCATCTGCTTAACATTTTAAATAAATAAAAAGCGTTAGAAAATTAAGCTATTAACGAAGTTCTTGCGGAGATTATAATATTCAGCGCAAAACCTCTTTAATTTTGGTTTTTAAAATTCATCGACCCGTGAGAGTAGAAAAGAAGAAAATGCCACCCGTGGTGAATCATTTGTCTTTTCATATTAAATGCATAATCTATGGGCTATTGTCATGTGTGTGTATTAAAAAAAATAACAACAACATTCTTAAAGGTATCACATATAGCAAACTAATGAATAATTTTCCGATAACCATATGAGCGGGGCGCCAAGATGTCCAGTCATCCATTAGTTCAGGTATTAAGAGGTAAAGCCTACAAGCTCGTACATACACATGTATCTACCTATACGCCTGCACTACTCAACTCACTAATATATACAATACAAAACAATATTTAGGAATGCACTCTAAATTGATAAATAGTACCTAACCTATGTCTTGCTCCACAATTCGATGACTAACGTCTGAAATTTTTTGATTGACTGATTTAAATGATTCACTTTAGTTTTTGAATTAATTTAAAATATCAATGAGTTTACAATGAAATTAATTGTTATCATTTATAAAGTTTGAACTTAGTAGTAATTTGATTTATGTTTTGGAATTCGAATAATGTGCATGTTTGAAAACTGATGCCAGTATACCTAGGTGTGAAGACCATGATGCTTTTAAGGTTTTGTTCTTTCGCAGCCATTCTGCATCGAAAAAATATGTTCTCCAGTAATTTATTTAACTCTGGTTTAACTCACCACTGAAAAGCTGCGTTAACGAATTGTATTATTTTAACTTGTTAACCTCCAGTTTCACAATGCAAGTTTAAACTCCACTTTTGGTTTAAAACTTCAGCTCAACAATTTATTCGGTTTCACTGTTTCATTTAAACCTTGAACTGAGTTAAATTTTTAGTTTAAGTTAACCGAGATCATGCTGCCGTTTAAAGCTAAGTTTAACGTTTGGGACCACTTTATATAATACATTATAAAATTTATTTACTTATTTTTCATAACCAATTCCATGTCTGCTGTTAAAGTTGTAATTTTTCTTTTTTTTGCACAATTATTGGTTTATTTTCCAACTTTTTTTTTTTTTTTAATTATATTCATGTCACTTGAAAAAAAATGTCGTCAAATTATCAACAACCTAAAATAATTGTTGCTGTTTCGCGTGTTCTTTGCTTCAGAAAGAGAAAGAATAGGCAAGGAAAGCTACGAACTGTTTGCAATACGTCACTTCGCGAAGCAAAAACGTTCAATGCTGCCAACTCTTTTTCATACAATTAAGTTAAAGTTCAACTGATTTGAAGAATAGATTTTACTGTGAAACCGGACTAGTTAAACCAAAAATTTAAACACAGTTTAAGGTGAAGATGATCTTAAATTTAAACACCCACTTTGAAACTGGGGGTCAGGTAAGTACCTACCTAGGTATTGTTTTTACTTGCGATATACGGAGTAAAGGTCAAGTTTAGGATGCGTGCAAAAAAAAAAATTCGAAATTATAATTTTCCCTAACATTACGATGATAGAGAACGCGAAAAAAGTGGGTCTCGCAATTCTGTCTGTCTGTCCGTCTGTCTGTATGTACCTCGACCTGCAGCCTAAACGGCTGAAGCGATTTTCTTGAAACTTTGGAGTTAAGGTTCTTATAAGATTCTCTAGAGGTGAAATTGAATTTTTTTTTAGCTCGAAAAATAACGGTACCTTTCAAAATTTATTTCAAAAACGGCTTTAACGATTTTCAAAAAAAAAATTACGAGGTACTAAAATTACAAAAATAAATATTTTAGTAGAAAAAAAAATTTTATAACGGTTATTAACGGTACCTGTCATACAACCGATTTTTTGGTTTTCAAATTTCTCGTTAACTACTAGACCGATTTCAACAAATTTTTTAACACAAAAGGTCGCTCACAATTTTAACAATTTTGCATCTAAAAATGTTCGAAAAAATAATGTTTGGATTTTTTAAAAAATATTGAAATTTTTTTTTGAAAATTCAATATCTTGAAAACGGGCTAATGATTTTTTTTTTAAAAATTGTATTTTATTAAATACCAAAAGTTGGCATACCAAATTTTATTTTAAAAAAACTTCAAGAATTTTTATATATAAAAAATTCATTAAAAAAAAAACCTGCTCTTACGATTTTTGAATTTTTTTTTCATAAATTTATATTTATTAGACAAATCAGATGGCATATTTTTTTTTTTAGCTCTATCTGTTTTAGCTATTAAAATAACTAATTTATAATAATTCATAGTAATCATTTATATTTTAAATAGTTTTTAAATCTTTTTTTTAATGATATGTTATGGAACCAATAAATGTGTACATTATCTATTTCAAGCTACGTTAAAGTTGTTAGCTACGATACCAAGTTTTGTGCGATCCAGTCGTGTCCATTTTTTGTTGTTTTGTATTCTACTAACAAAGGCATAAAGTTTCTAAAAATAGCTTACACTCATTACACCAATATATTGTATGCAATTCGCTGCGGTGAACTTCGTACTTGCTTATGCCATAAAACCTCAGTCCAAGCATAACGCTAAAATTTGGTACGGACCTACGACATATCATAACTTTGGACATTTTTTTAAGTGCTTTTAGTTAAAATTCACGGTATAATAGTCATATACATACCCG
Organism: Melangyna quadrimaculata; assembly: GCA_949320155.1. Taxonomy (NCBI): domain Eukaryota; kingdom Metazoa; phylum Arthropoda; class Insecta; order Diptera; family Syrphidae; genus Melangyna; species Melangyna quadrimaculata. Next base: position 52,902,552 of record OX439484.1, read on the forward strand.
AAAAAAAACAATATTTTTGAAATTTTATTATATTTTTTTAAAAATACATTTTCTAAATTATTTGATGTATGAAAAAAAAGTATATTAACTTTTTTTATAGAAATTTGTTTGGTCTAAAAAGTTTACCGAGACTTTTTTTTTGTCACGGTTTAACAGTTATTCTACTTTCATTATCATTGGTCATAGAAAAAAAAACGTTAAGGCCTTTTTTGTAGATAGATTTTGTGATCTACATTCTGTTCAAAGACTACTTTTCGGTATTTTTTTTTTTTTTTTTTTTTTATAATCGACGCGCACTCAAGGGGTTGTTACTACCCTTAATATGTAAACACAGTGCGAGCGTTAGGAAAATGATGTCGATGCACATTGGTTTTGAATTTCTGAATATCATAATGGGAGGGAAAAATAGAGTAAGGTATAACCTTCCACATTCGTGTTGTGCGGCTAAAAAAAGAATCCCTGTACTTGACAGTACGTCCGAAATTGGGCTCAAGGGTAAACTGATGGGCATTCCTAGAAGCGCGAGTATTGCGGTTAAATTGTTTAAGGGGAGGAATGCAACTAGCTATTTCACTGGAGCACTGTTTGTAAAAGTAGCGATAAAATAAGACAAGACATGAAACATTACGTCGGTGCACTAGAGATGTAAATGTTTCCGTTATGGTTTTATCACCTATCATTTTTAAAGCTTTTTTTTGAATACTATCCAAAAGACGCAAGTAAGTTGGAGGAGCACCTGCCCAGATATGCGAATTATACTCAAGCTTTGGACGGATGTACGCCTTATAGATCGTAGCCATATCAGAAGGGGAGAAAAATTTCATGCATCTTCTTAGGAATCCTATAGCATTTAACGGTAAAAAGTTATTTGCAAAAAATGATTTTTTCGACACTTGCGTAAAAAGTTTGGAGTGACGTCCGTGTGTACCTTTATAACTCGAGAACGGGACGTTCGATTTTCACAATTTTTGACTTGATGAATTTGTAATAGCCCAAGGACGGACGCTATGGAGGAATATCTTGGAAAATTTCCAGAAAAATTTGGTATCCGGAATGATTTGTTTTTAGTACATTTCATACGTTGAAAGATTTACGAAATAATGAGAAGAATCCCGAAGTCAAATGACATTCAAACGACGATTCTCCTTTTTGTCGTGTTTTTGTTTTAAGCTTTTCGTGAATATAAAAACAATTCAGTAACTGAAGAAAAAAATAGTAATATTTGGTAAGGTTTTTTTTTTTTTGTATTTTGTGTTTGGATGTACATAATTTTTATAAAAAAAAAATAGAAGCACTAAGCACACCAATTGATTTGAAAATAAGATGAAAAAAACTAAGTTATAGCTTTCGAAAAAGTGTTGTTTTAAGTGTTGTTGTTGTTAAAAATATATCTTAAACAAAATTCCCCTCCCCTTTAAGGGAGAAAAGCCCTCACCTATAGTACAAAATGTTCCTCTAAAAACACACGTTCAGCAGTACGAATCGAACTTTTTCCAATTAAATCTAATCTCATTTCGTAAAATGTTACTTTTTCGTATTCAAATTTCGAATATATCATTATGGCATTACTATGAAATGATGTAGATTATTTGCCATTATTAATATTTCCAAGTAAAAGGATAGGAATATATTAATAAGGCAATGCAATATCGAGATTTTAGAATTGTTGACTTGTAAAATCCCAAATATCTCCCCAATTATAGCTTCAACAAAATTATGAACAAAATTGTTTTTGTAGAAAATTTAATTTGTATTTTATGTTTTTATAGTAAAGTCTACCGTTATTCACTTAGTTATTGCAGACCACTTCACTTAGTTATTGCGGACCGAGGCTGGGGACGTTGGGTATGTTATACAAAAGGATCTAAAAGGAATAATTTTTGCATTTATATTTTCGTCGTTGATTGATGGACTTCAAATCGTTTGGTGGAAAAAAATTTGTTTTAAATTTTGTTATCATTTTTAAGGTCTAATATTTTTCAATTAATACCTGATTACTGAAATGGATCAGGTCTTTTGTTACGGGTTAATAACTTTACTCACCAAAGTATACAAACCTTTTAAATACCAAACAGTTATAAACCGTTTAAAAGTATTCAATTCTTGATATGTAAGTATATAAGTCAAGTTCTTTTCTTTTGGACACTTACCTGAAAGTAAAAAAAGAGAATATAATGTTAATTTTTTTCAAAAAATGATTCTTACATAAATATAAATAATAAAACAACACTTGGCTTTTTTTGTATGAGCCAAGTTTCTGTTTGCTTATGTTTCTTTGTTTGCAAGAAGAATTGAGGTGAACTGCTTCGAATATAGGCATTAATTTGCTCATTCGTAATGAAACATTTATGTAAATTGTGGAGAGGGAAACTGAAAAATGTACACATATTTTTAACATTTTGCATATAGTCTTTTCAAAAAATTAAGTTCAACTGTATGCAAATTAAATAAATCCCTTGGAAATGAAAATTGCGTTCAACATTTTGCAAATAGAATTCCACCTTTTGCTTATCAGATTGATGCACCTTAATATTAGGTGAATTCGATTTGCAAAAAGGTGCATTTGATTTGAAAAAAGAACGAATAATTTATTTAGAGGGTTTTACAAACGAAATTCACCCTTTTACAAATTTAATTCATTCTGTTATAAATGAAATTCATTCGTTTGCAAATGAAATTCGGCTTTTTCAAGCAGAGTCGCTGATGTGCGTATAAGGTGAATTTGATATGCAAAAGGGTGAATTTGATTTGCAAAAAAAAAATCTGCTATCTAAATTCATATGCCATAAGGTGAACTAAATTAACAAAAATATTAATTTAATTAGCAAAAGTGTGACTTTAATGTAAAAAGACTATAACAGCTCTATTGCTATTGTCAATCAATGATTGATAGTTGATAAATATTGCAATTAGGTGTTCAACAAAACCAAACCACTGAAGGTATTGGTTTTTGAGAATGTTTGGGATCGTGAGCAAAAGAGTCAAACTATGGTGCCCGACAGAAAAAAGACAAGCCAACAGTCCTTTTTGTAAAAAGCCTAAAAAAGTGCCTGAAAGCCAGGAGTAAGCCCCACTATACACCCCTTTCCTAGTGTCTATGAAGTCTTTTTGCGTGTGATTATCAGTTATTCAGTTTCTCAAGAAGTTTAAATCTGCCCCGAAACAACATACAAATAATATAATAACATAATGTAGTCTCCCTATTAAGTGCAACCCCATCAATTCAACAGCAAATAATTTTTAACAACCAAAATCTATTATGAAGCTCCTTAAAATTCCATGTACGAAACACAGATTTATTAATTTGAACATAATAAAGCAATCAAACTTACTTTCTTCTCTTAACAATCTTAACTGGGTTCATCAATTTTCTTCATTATATTTGACCACTCACTTAAGATTGTTAATTGAACTCGTTCGTCCTTGACAAAGCATGTAAGCAAACAAACAATGAAATTGCGATAAGAAACAAAAATATCAACATTTGTCTTTTGACAGTTTATATTATACATAGGTACCACACCTCCAGATCAATATAATATACTTAAGTAGCCAGTAGCAGTATAAAGATAGTGCTAGCTTTCAGCGAATTAAAAAACAAAAAAAAAAAAAAAAACAAGAAGTCAAAATGGACACTAAAGATGACACAAATTGTTACATTTAATATTATAATTTATGTAGGACGACACACGAATCAGTTATACAAGATTCTCAAGAGCTGACTTTAACTTGGGTGTAATTTTAAGTGGCCTCACGTGATACAAGAAAATAATATATAATGCAAAAGTATATATACCTACCTACCTAACCTATTATGATGATGGCGTGAATGTGAGGTCGTCGTCGTTGTCGTTGTCGTAGCAAGGACTTTTAATGAATTCCTTTTACTTACGGTGTCCTTTGAAGAAATAATTACCACTTGTGAGTGAGATATATATAAGTTTGTATAGCTATGTATTGTTTGTATTGGTAGGTATACTGTTTTTTTTATCGTGTGGGTTATTTTGTTGTTTTGTTTAATTAATATGTTTAACAAGAAATTGTAAGGATAAAGTAGGAAGGACTTTTAATTTGTATTTCTGTTTTAATTTGTCGATAAAGAAAATATAAACGGCATTCGGCATGCTGCATGCATATGATGTGAGCCCCATGATTCATCAAAGTGGTTGTAAATATTTTAAAATTTTTTGTATTGATAAAATATTAATTAAGTTCTTTAGAAAATGAGAGCTTGCAATTATTGCATATACCCCGATCAAAATAGACATTTCCTTGAACAAAATTCCGATAAATCTTAAACTTGGTGGGGACCTTCCACTGACCATTACGAAGCAATGTCGAAAAGTCCCTGTCGATCCGACAGGAGCACAACTTTGTACACATGGTCAAGTGTCGAAAAAATCAGTTTTTTTTTTCAAATTTCAAACAAATTTCTTTCTACTATTTTTGTTTTCAAAATTCAATAATCTTAACAATTTTCAGTCAAACACTAAAGGATGATTATAAAGATGTCGTCACCCACTGAAAGGAAAATGCTTTCAGCAATCGTTTCGAAACCCCCGTTTTTAAATGTTGCGGAAATAGCTTTCAATGAGCAGTCACACTATGAAAGGAAAGTCCTTTTTAAAGCGACTTTTTTCTGAAAGCACTTTTCGGGTCGTCACACAATGAAAGGTTAAGCCATTTCTAAAATTGCTTTGCGAATTCGACAACCTTTTTTGCAATTCATACCAGTTTTTAATACAATAAACGCAAGACTACGCGATGTTTCCAAGTGAAATAAACAACACGCAGAATAATGTAAATGCGTTGACGGTGGCGGCGTTGACAGACATTCCTGTCGCGAAGAAGCCGCATGGGTTGACCTTCATCGAAATCAAAAACGTCGTTATTTTTTTTTTTTTTTGGGAATTCTTGACCGCTTGGGTCCCATAATTTTTGGTTGATGAGCATCAACAAGAACGAACAAAAATTCATCAAATTTTAAGTACCTAATTGAAGTAAACGAAGTTTAGCTGCCATTCGCATCGATTTTGAAAAAAAATAGTTTTTTTATATCGTGCGATAGAAAGAGGCATGACACTCCATAGATAACGAATAGATAAGCCTTTTTTAGTCGCAAGGACGCGTAGTTTAGCTAACTAACGCGTTTAAAGAAAAAAAAGGTAAACCTTGGAGGGTCGAGGAAGTTTAGTTTTTCCGCAAATCGAGTTTAGACATTAAAGTTCCTCATCGTGCAATACATCGATTGAAAGGTCATAAAAATAAATAAATCGGGTGGCACAACGGCTCATGAAGAACCAGGGCCTAGTGACTAACAACTCGCAACCATTCCAGTGTGCGCCTGTCGATAGGAATGGAAGGGACCTACAATTTCATGCCGAATCCGAACGGCTAGACGAGAAGCACTTATTCGTGACAAGTGATACTCTTGGAGGATTTGTCAATTCCTCGCAAGAGGCAGTAGCCCTGAAAAAAAACTTTTTAGTTTTTAGGTGGACGAGGCTGGAAAGCGATCCCAGACCTCCAGCGTGACAGTCGAACGCACTAACCATTACGCTACGGGCAACTACTCAAAGGTCAGGAATATGCAATTTTGAATTCTCTAAGATGCTTAGTTTAGCCGGAAATAGCGTATCGCGAAAATAAATAGAGGTTTCAACTTTGGTCTGTCTAGAAAGTATTGTTTGTCCGCAAATCGAGTTTAAAAATAAAAGTTCTTTTTCCGTATCGGACGATAAATCGATTGAAATGTGGCACTTTCTAGATCATCACAAGTGTGCTATTTTAAAGTCGTTTTCTGAAAGTGATTTGCTTACTTGAAAACGCTTTCAGGAACTAGGCTCCTAGTGAAAGTGTTTTATTTCTGAAAGCGTTTTCAAGGAAGCAAATCACTTTCTGATAACGCTTTCAAGAAAGTTCTTTTCGGGTCACTATGAAAGTTTTGCTTTCAGAAAGCTTTTTGCTTTTATGAGGTATTAATGTTGATATTCAAAGACATTTTTTGAGATAAATGATCGGATGTTCATTTTAATGTAAAGAAGAAAGTATGCCATTAATGATGGAAAACAATATCAGCTAAATGGCCGACGCTACGCTTACACATCAATATCCTTTTCATAAAATTTTCGCTCACCAAATCGCAAAGTGGCTGATGTATGTCCTCAATAGCTTCACGAATTCCATCTTTACGGTCTTGAATCGACGCTGAGCTGTCGGTGTAGACCTTATCTTTTACTTGGCCCCAAAAGAAGAAGTCGCAAGGTGTTAAATCACAAGATATCGGTGACCAATTGTGATCACCTCTTTGAGAGATAACACGGTCTGGAAACTTCTCCCGTAAAAGATCGATGGTTTCGTTGCTCATATGGCAAGTAGCGCCGTCTTGTTGAAAGTAAACGTTGTCCAGATCAAAACCATCCAATTCCGCCCATAAAAAAAATATTAGTCATCGCTTGAAAGCGCAAAAAAAGTAAGGTCCAACGACCCTGTCGGACCATAAACTGCACTTAACAGTTACTCGTTGAGGATGGAGAGGTTTTTCAACAATAAATCTTGGCTTATACGAGCCCCAGATGCGACAATTTTGCTTGTTGACGTAGCCACCGAGTAGGAAATGGGCCTCATCAGTCAAGATGATTTTTCGATGAAAATCCGGATTATTTTCATGCATTTTTTACAGTGAATTTTAATAATTGCAATGTATTGTTGAAGCGTGAATGGTTCCATTTTTATTAATGGCGTAGTTTCTACTTGTCAAATGACAAAAAATTACATTTTCAAAAGTGACAACTACCGAAATAGCGGGCTATTCAAAACAACACCTCTTATTGGAAAACCCTTTAAAAGTGTTAAAAAATCCGGTTTTCAGTCTGTTTGACAAAGAGTTGATAAAAGCATTGAACCATAGATACAATGTCTTAACTTTTTGATGTCTGCAAATTAACTTGGGTTCAACAACGTTTCAAGTTGGGAATTATTTACTATGACATCTTACGTAGGTAATTGGATTCTGAACCTTTGTTGAATCTCAGTTAATCCGCAAAATTTGTGAGTTAAATGCTTTCGATCCTCCTTTATTTGTAAAACATGGCTCTTAGTCGGGTTAACAATGGGATTAACAGAAAAAAGAAGTTTTTGACAGGAGGCGTTAATTCTACATGTCAAAAAATCTTTTGAAATCGAAGTATCCACTATACGGACAATTTGGATAAAGAACTATATTAAGTCAACTTTTAAAATATCGACTCTATCAGTTGTCGATTTCCAAAAATGTCGCCACTCGACTATAACTGATATTGAAAAAAAAAAAACTGATGTCAACAGTTTAGATTTTGATAGCCAACAGTTTGATAGACGACATTTTAATAGTTGACATTTTAACAATCTCTCACCGGCTAGTTTCACATCGTCTACAATCACGATCAAATTACCTGTTATGAGATTGTTTTAAGCAGTCTAATTTTTTTTGTCGGGACTATGAATCTATAGGCGTGTTCAGGAAATGGATATTTTAGAAGGCCTCAGCAATCTCAGTTCCCCGAACATGATTCTTCAGCGAAAAATCTCACTTTTCTGTCAAAATACTGAGGGACAAACATTTTGGATTTGCTGGCTCAGCTTTTGATGGAGAAAAATCTCCGATATCTTGTTTTTCTGAACATGCCATATGAGTCGATATTATTGAGTCGATATTTTAAAAGTTGACATATCGTACCTAGTTCTAAATTTGTTTGGGAAAAATATCGACAAATCTATACCTATTTTGCTGGATTTCTCTTAAGGCAGCCGACATTTTGTTAAGACGAGATCTTATGATGTCCACATCAAAAAATTTAGGTACGGGATCTTAAATTCCAAAAAAAGTCGTAATTTTACCAAGCTGAAGTGTAATGGCGTTCGATTTCTAAACTAAAGATATACTTCCATATAGAAACCCAATGCATGTCAACTTTACGTTTCTGATGATCATTACTAACACCATTTTGATTTTTAATTTCGTTTTGAGTTTTTGTTGTAATTTAAAATTTGAAGCGATTCAAAAGAGACCCCATCGCTATCCTATACTCATACAAAATATTCTCTTCCCACCACGACCAGATTACCTAGTTATGAACGTCCATTAGTGAGTGGTGTTTATCTCTGTATTCTTCTGCCGGAAGTGTCAAATTGTGTAGATGATTGCACTGGAACTAGAGGCAGCTTTAATCCTACCTATACGCTTACGCTAGCACGCAGTCTTCTCGTGTCGTCTTTAATAACCCTCAAACTTCAGAGTCCACTATATGACAGGCCGACATATACTTACGAGGTACAAGTTCGAAATGGTCAATCATTAGCGTGGCTTAGTTTGGTATTGTATGATACCAAGTATTTTAGATAATAGCTGTATCATGTTTCTTCGCCTTTTCCATTCCAGCAAAACTCACGACACCATCGCACGTCAAACAAAAAGGTGCACTTCTACGCGTGGCAAGCTAAAAACCAAAAAAAAAAGCTCTATAGGTTCTTGAATCTTCAGTTCCTTCCACATAATTACCTCACTATAAATAAACATTCTCTTACAAAAACAAAAAAAAACATCAGTTTCACAGTTCACAGAAAATCCCGAGCGCCCCGAATTAAAATGGGAGAAATGCCATCCATCCATTAATGGTGGATTGTGATTGAAACAAATTATGATGACTGTTTTATGTTTCATGCTTTATGTGCGTCTAGGCGAGATTGAGTACCGTGAGTTCTGAGCTGGATGGCGGAGATGTTGTAGGTATAATATTCGTTCTATGTTCCGGATCCGCGGAGTGGGTGAGTGAGTGATGAGAAATGTGGTAATATTGTGGTGGCATTGTGTATATGATGGTTGGGATGTTTTTTTTTTTTTGTTCCAAGACTTTTTTTGTATAAATATTCAATTTTATGGGAACAGTACAGATGTTTCAATGATTCGGTTGAGTAGTTAAGTATTATTTTCTTTTTGTTGTTGTTGGTTTTGGTTGTCTGCTCTTGGTTTTCTTAGTACGCATTGGTTTGTGTATAATTAAGTCAAAGTTTTTTTTTGTTAATTTTATTTGTGCCCTCACATAGTATGGAGAGGTATCAAAAGAAAGTGAATGATTGGGCTTGTTGTCATAATTATTATGAAAGCTGATTTCGCGCTGGATGGGGAGATTGGTGGGAGCGCAGAGGCTTATTATGAAGAATTTGTCATATGGAAACATTAATTATACGAATCCTTACATACAGGTTGGTTTTATCATTCCAACATTATACCTCTACCTAACCACGCAAGTCAAACTTAATAAAAGAGACGTTCAAAAACACAATTCGTATACAATAAAGAATTTTAGTCACGCAAAATTTCATAAAAATATTTGTCTCTGTTATTTTTTAAATTGGTAGCGTCCACATGACAATGGCCCTTATTGTGAGTGACGTTTGCTCGTCGTTTGCTTATCGATGAACGACGACTTTTATCGAAAGAGGATCGTCCGAATTGGTAAATGGTCTACCAACTCAACAGTGATGTGTGATACGTCAGTGAAAAGGTTTTTGGGTGTACTTAATTTCTGTTAACAACCGATATAGTGCAGGTAGTAGGGTTCGAGAGGTATTATTTGGAAAAAATGCATAAAAAAGGAATAATGCAATTCCGCATTGGAAGCTGCTGCACTTACTCAAATGAGACGTATAGTATAACTTTATTTTTTGAAAGCAGTTAAGAAGTAGACCATGGGGTTCGAGAGGTATTTGGGCCAAAAAATCGGCAAATAGAATAACAGTGCAATTCTTCATTGCAAATGATTTACCTCGACTCAACAGTAATGCGTCATTCATCTTCTCCTTCATTTTACCAGTGATTGTCATGATCTCGAGGGGGACCATAACTCTCCCACTCAACTGCTTCACCTAAGGTTCCACTTATGGGGTTCGCCGGGTTGAGCTCAGAAAACGTCGACATGCCTCCCGGTTTTGGATTGTTCATGTCTGAGGCCTAAATGCAGGTGTCGTTGCATTTGTTTCATCCATGAGTTATTGCACCTGCCTTTCTTCCGCGATTATGTTGGAACGTCTGGTGCTATTTCCTTTGGAACTGGGTTCTCATGGCATCTTCTTCGTACATGACAGTACCAGCTATGTTGGTTACGCTGTATTTTTTCCAAGATGGTATTTTTGACGTGTAGGCTACCTCGGATTCTCTTGCTTCTTATTCGATCACGCTTTATCACTCCTGCTCATTTCAGCTGCCGTCAAATTACCTGAGAGGCACTGTTCCATTCAAAATTCAAATAGATGTCCGGAATAGGCCTGTGTGGATCAGAAAATGGACAGCATAGGTATTCGGTCTTTTTCGCGCTACATCAAGTGCTCGTTGCAAGGACACACGATCTTCACTTTTGATGGCTCCATCGTCAGCAAAGAATAACTGATTTACTTTGGGGCCGTCACCTAATCCTCAAGCAGGAAGTCAAGGACAGAAATAAAGAGCAGATGACTCAAGGCGCTTCCCTGGTGCACACCCACTCTAATTGGGAACTCTTGGGTAATTCCTGCGGGGCATCTTACCTTTGTTTTAACTTGAGAAGGTAGACCATTTTTCGCATTCTCCTTTGGACATGAAATTTCTTGAAATACAAAATAAACTGCAAACTTGGAGCCTTACTTCAAGTTTCTTACATGCTTAGTTCTCGAGATACTTTCTGAATAATATTTGACCACGCACCTGTAGTTACGTAAGGATTTGTTTGTTTTCGTACTGACGCACAGAGTAACTGACGTCATGACTTTCTCATATAAGGTTAGATGTGATTATGAGCTCGAATTTAATTTTTGATAAGAAACTAATTCCTATACTTGCTCTACATATAATAGAGTAACTAAATACAACATTAAGTATCGGTATCTAATTTAAGAATTTTTTTACCATGACATTGATATTGGATATTGCAAGCAAATTTCGTTTAGCTGCCTTCTAATTATAACAACTTTATCAAACCAGGAAAATTGTATATCATAAATATTAGGGTGGTCCTGTAAATGTTTTAAAAATGTTTAATATTTTTTTTTTTTTTTAACATAACAAAAGTTATTACATGTGTGCAAAAATTCAATTTTCTTCATCAATCTTTACTAGAGTTATGAATTTTTAAAGTTGGATTAACAACAACACATTGGATTTCCCATATAAAACTTCAGACATCTTGGGGGTCGGTAAACGTTAATAAAATGAGCTAAGATTTCACAGGATTTTTTTTTCATTTATGTAGAGCAAATAAGGGGGTGCGTCATATAAAACGAGACAATGACCTTTATAAGAACCACCCTAATAAATATACATAGGTCCCTAACCTTCTTAATATATCTATATATGTATATAATGCATGAACATTTTTACTTGTCATATTGTTACTGATTTATGGATGTGTATTTTTGATTTCAAAATTAACTACGAGTACTTCGTGAATTTCATCACGATTTATTACCTTACTCTCATTATTTCGATCAAATTAATTAGTTTTATTGAACTTAAGAATGTCACTACGCAACATAATAAATTTTATTAATTAGTCAACTAATTTATTGCTGACAAGTAATTTAACGAAATGAGTTACATAATTTTTATATAAATAAAACGCCACTACTAAAATAAACCAATAAATGTTTGTTTTCGAGAATTTCAAATAATGGTAGGTACTGTGTCACAGAATATGACATGTTGTGATTTCCTCTTACTTCACAAAACAAAATAAAACCAAAAAAAAAAATTGTGTATCAATATTATTATGAACGGATTTTGAATTGTCAAAAATATTGATGATGATGATGATGGGTTGATATGAGAAAATATGAGAAACTAAAATCAATTTGCACAATTATAATAAATTATTCTGCCATAAACATGTCGACATTGTCATTGCCAGGCCGCATGCGACATAACATGACAGGGCGTTCTACTGACATTAAATTGTTAAGGCCCCCCTCTCATCGCAGACTTAACTTGAAAACTGCACAGGACAAACACGTACATATACACCGACCCATATTGCATTGAAGATTCAAAATTCAAAATTGTACTGCAGCAGCAATTTTCAAGGATGTCGCTTTACTTTAGTAAGCAAAGCTGTTTTCAATATATGAAGGTACACTCAGAAACTCATAATATTCATTGAAATCCTTTGCACAACTTCTATGTAGGTATACCTACAAGTTCAATAGCAAAATTATAAAGTGAACGCTGAATACAGATCAAGTCCCAAATGAGTTTCATGCAGCATGAGAAAACCATCAGGACACTATACATATGTGCTGCATGCTAATGCTGTTGCACATATATACATTGAACGACACACACACTCAAACAAGTACCAACAACAAAAATATTTATTGATATACAAGGATAAAACAATGAACCTCTATAAGCTTCAATTTTATTGAATTTATGGATATAGCAATAGGTTGGGGAAATGAACAATCTGCGTTGCAGAAATACAAGCAACACAGAGCATATCAGACGCATATCTTTCGACAAATTTGCTGTTTTTGCATTGTGTAGCATGACATGGCATGCAAAGATATAAAAGCCACAGTTTGTCGATACAAAAAAGAAAAAATATATAAATAAATAATAAATATAACCTGAATGGCAACATGGAAGGATGTATTGTATAGGTTAGGTGTACACTTGTACAGGAAACTTACAATCGTCGTCATCGTTGTCGGCAGCAGCCAGCGGCGGCGGTGGCGGTGGCGGCAGTGGCGTTTGTTGTGGAGTCATCAGGCGTTTTGTTTTTGGGAACGGAGAAGTTCACCAATTAAGTTAATATAAAAAAAACTATTGTCAGAGGGAAAGAGACAAAGAACAGTTAATTTTATTTATAAGTTCAATAATTGTAAAATACAAATTCAGAATAACATTAAATTCACTGCTATCACCGCTTCTGTTGCGATGATATAAGAAAACAAAATCCGGCTTGTTATAAGCTTGGTAAAGAATTCTTTTATAAAAACTGTAAAACTATTACGAAGAGCCTTTCCTAAAAGCTGAAAAAGAATTTGGCATAAAAACAACCATAAGTGGCGCCCAATTTGAAACACATAAAGATTTTAGAACTTGCTATATGCTCAACTCTAAGGCAGGGAGACTGAACAGTTGTACCATAAACCAACAAAAATATGCAGATGTAACTAATACTTTATTCCTCATTAAACGGTTTTTCAGGATTTAAACGTTCGCAGTTTTAAGCGTCAAAATAAATCAAAGCCACGTGAGCACGGTTCGTCAGTAGTCACCGAATTGAAAGATGACTTAATCATAATACAGTCAATTTCCCTAGCGGGAAAATTCTAGAGTAGTTTTAATTTATTTCATCTCTATGTTTTTTGCAATGGTAAATGCGAATTCATGAGGTTTTCCATCAAAATTTTATGACAGAACATGGAAAAAAAATTGTTGTGGTTTTTTGCGTATTACTCAAAAGAGTTAATTTTTTTTTAAATAAACAATACGTAAAAAATTAAAATCAACGATTTTTCGACGGTTTTTAGGTCGGTTTTTATAATTTTTTCTGACTTAATTTATTTATTAGATTTTTTCAACCATCAATTAGAAAATCTTATATCAAAAAGTTTTTCAAGAAATATTCTCAAATTTGGCTTAGTTTTCGAGTTAAACCAAAAATATTAATAAATAGCGAGTGTGACAATTCTTTCAGAAATTCATGGATGTATTTGTCCGAATTTGGTGTGATTAAGTAAGCTCTATGTTCCAGAAAAACATATTCAATAATAAAAACCCGTTAACGCAATTGTTCCTTACCAAAAGCTATATTCAATAGCCTAAAAAGGAAATAAATAAACATCAAACCGAATTCGAACAAGGGAAACAAAAACAACAATCCGAAATTGAATACAAGAAATAGGATCCTTGAATTTGAAGAAGTTTTACAAATCGGCCGTTTCGTCCTTGAGATCCTGTTGCCTTGCTGATTCTTCTTTTTTTCCTTCCGTAGTTTACATGGTTTTTAGCATAGCTATGGCTGTGTACAACATAAGAGTGTAAGCTAGAACTTTTCCTATTTCTTCCTTGGTAGATGATTTTTTGTCTACCTAAAATTGCGGATTATATAAAGTAATTTCTTGAAGTGAAGTCCCTTATATACTGTAAATGAACTTTTATTTTATTCCGAATATCTTAGCAGGTAGAGTTTCATTTCTTTTTGTAATCAAGAGAGGCAAAATAAAGTTATATTTTATGGCCTCACTGCGGAAAAAGCTTCATAAAGCATGAAATTATCAATAATAATCTAATCATTATATCATGTACATAAATGCTTTTTTCAGATTAACTTTCAAGAAAAAGGTTACTTCTAGAAATGTGGCAACCCTAAAAATCTTACCCAATTAAGGCCTATTTAAGACCTACCTTCTGACATATTGCCTGTATTTTTTTGATTTTCGTTTAGGTGCAGCAGCCTCTTTTTTACGATTTTAATTTATTATCATAGCAGCGTTAGTCAGTTAGTCAGAGATGACTGTAAATGTGTAAATATACATTTATGTGTAATTTATAATAAACAATATAAAACATAATTGAATAATTTCTCATTATGTTCATAATTTCTCAATGTTTTAAGCAAGTAAGAAAGAAATTTATTTATTTTTTTGCATAATAGTTTTTTTTTGTAAACGTCTTTTTGTAAGAATGTTAGTTTTAAAAAAAAAGTTATTTTTGTTTGTAAATTGATTTTTTCTTTTTTTTTTTGTAAAGCTATTTTTTAAAAAGTTTAACATTTTTTTTTAAAGTTAATTATTTGTTGGTAGAAAAAGTCAATTTGTAATAAAGCTAATTTTTAAAACGCATTGCAGCGTTATACAGTAATTCAGTCAGTGAGTCAGGGATGAGCGTAAATATATTTATTGTTAATGTAAAATTAAAACAACAAATTTTGTTTCCTAATCAAGTGAGCCGGATTGTACCTATTATTGATTTTGATAGAAGATAGTTTTTTGATAAAAGAAACAGTTTCCACGATAAATATGAAAACCCAACAAAAACTATATGTTTATCTTAACTGCCACTTGAGTTATTTTCTAAACTATAATAAATGGGAAAAATATACTTCATGCATTCTTTTTTTAGGAAATTTAATAAGCTTTATTTTTGTGGAAGATTTTTTTTTTACTCCAGTAACAGTTTTCAATATAAACGTGAAAAAAAGAAAAAAATACATGTTTCTAGTCAACGCCGCAAGCAGACCGGTCGAATTCCTAAGGATTTGTTTTTTTTTCAATAAATATTGATTTGACATATGAATGTATGTGATTCAAATCCCCCCTAGGACTTTTCCATTTAGAATAAAAGTTATAAGACCGCAAAAATATTTTTAGAGGAAGATTTCAGCAATAATTATGTAAAATTGTTGTTTTTTAATTATTCAATATTTCGATATTTCATCAAATTTTGAATACACAACATACAAAATCTAACTGATGGGTGTGTGAGTTTTGCCTCTCTAAAAATAATCCCAGTGTGGGGTTAAAGACTTAACTCACTAAGTCCTAGTTTATTCTTTATTCACTCTCTATTAAATTTAAATTCGCTATTAAAAATAGGAAATTAATTAAATTTGTATGAAAATTTCAAAAAATATCTTTTTTAATGATGAGTTTAAATTTAAAGGGGATTGAATAAAATAGAACTCTTGGGTTATTTAACTCTGGATTACCTAAACAAATGCTTTTGTTATTTTATCTTCTTTGTTTTTTAACCCTCGACTAAAAAACTGGTTCCTGATGTAACTTTCAACAAACCTTTTTGCAGAGTTTAGTAACTCTGGCTTAAATCACCAATGAAAAACTGAGCTTTAGAGATCTAAATCTTAAAAATTCGAACAATCGAAGTTATGATTTTTTGCTAAAAAAAATAAATCGACTTAAAATTAATATTTTAAACATGCTTACGGGGCTTTTTAACTGATGGACGATGGTTGACAATCACTAGACCAGACAAACGTTAAGTTAGTGGTTGCAATTTTTTACCAAAACAATAAAACAATATTTTTAAAAATGTTGACAAAGAAACCTGAAGAATTTGAATATTTTTAACCTCTTACAGTGTCTATAGGGAGTGAAAATAAAAATCTGAAAATATTAATCCCCTTTCACACAAGGAAACTGAGTTGCCAGAACCTGTAAGTTTGTAGGCGAGAAGGGCAAAGAGAAAGTGGAATGAAAAAATCTCCCCGGTCAACGTTTGAAAAGATTTGTATCACATTACTTCTCACACTGTCCATAATGTGCGTTCGGCCAATCGAGTTTAAATGGAAACAAACAAAAATCTCTGGCAATTGTGTTTCGTTGTCAAAAAACGTCAAAAAATGTAAAAAAAAAATCTCCAGCAACTGGTTTCCTTGCTAGTGAAAGGAGTAATGTGTGAAAGGGGACTTAAAGAATTATTTTTTCATCACTAAAGCCTAGTACGCTGCTGATGCGAAACGAAAAATCCCATACAAAAATGACATGACGAAATCATAAACGAAAAATTTCGTTGTCCTTTTCGTTCTGTGGTACGCTGTTCGACCAGCGAAATTGATGATTATACCAGATTGTTTTGACAAGTCTCCTCTCTCTTTTCGCAATGAATTAATTGCCCGGACCACTAATTGTGTGCGGAAAATGACATGTGGGTTTGTTCGTGTTTTTATTTGTTGTTTCTTTCATTACATCACTGTATTTTTTTGATTTTTTCGTTAAGTTTTTACTTATTTATTTGCAATTTATTTAAACTCTCCATGAATATTTTTCCGCTGTGTTTTCGTAAGCATTCCGTTGTCTTTTTGGAGACCGCAGGAAAATTTCGTTTCGCATCAGCAGCGTACAAGACTTAAGCCTCATACGCTGCTGATACGAAACGTGATTTTCCTGTGGTCTCCAAGAAGACAACGAAATGCTAACGAAAACACAGCGGAAAAAATATTTATGGAGAGTTTCACAAATTGCAAATAAATAAAACAAAATTTAACGAGAAAATCAAACAACAACCATGCTGTAATGAAAGTTACAACAAATAAAAACGCGGACAAACCCAAATGTCATTTGTCCGTACATAATTAATGGTCCGGGCAATTAATTCTGTGCCAAAACAGAGTGGAGACTTGTCAAAGCAATCTGGTATAATCATCGATTTCGTTGGAACAGCGTAACACAGAACGATTTTACGATTTTGTCATGTCATTTTTGTATGGGATTTTTCGTTTCACATAAGCAACGTACAATGCTTTAAGAGCTGATTTTGTGTCCATTGAAAATGAACGACCACCACCTTAGTTTACTTATTATGTTCTTAAAAAGACAGTGGAGAAAAAGTCTTAATAATTTAAAACCTACTTACTTTAGATTAGGCATACCTATGTACATTTATGTAGAAATTCCCCTTGTTGCATTGTCCTGATAACAGGAAAATAGAATGGTCTTTCTCGCTTCCTATGTATATGTATAGTTCGGAGTTCCAACCAAGTAGATACTTTTATTTCCTCTATATCTTTGAACATAACACGCAGCCATGAGCAATACAAAACAAGAAAATTTGCATTTTCCAAGTAAGCCCGGATACAAATGTATAAGGATACACTCTGCTGACGAAGTAGTTTTTTCCTATTCACATTTTGTTTAGTTTTTTTTCTTCCTTTAGCATTGGATGTCTAAGGATGGATGAAAATAGTTCTATATTTGCTGGAGTGAGTGGAGGGTAATAAGAGGCGAAAAAAAGTTGTATTGTAATATCTAGATAGTTGAAGGTAGGTGTTGGGTATGAAAGGAAAAGAGAGATTCTGAAATGGTATATCTCCTACAAATACATATGTATATGGCAACATTCGCCCCCTAGCTAACATGTAAAGTAATTTTCAGCAATTTGCCGGTCAATCCCTTGGGTGGAGTACTGCGGATCAGACCGTATCGCAGGGTATTGTATTTTTGGTATCAAAATATATACCTATTTAGATATATGTAGAGCACTCACAGATGTGTGGAAGTATGATCCAGTTCCCTAGGTTAAGGGGTCATATTCTTAGCCGAAAAATTAATTTGTTAGTAAAAAAAAAAAAAAAAATGGGAGAAAAATAATAAAGTTAAATTCTTCTTTGCTGAGTGGTTTCAGCTTCAAGTATTATTTTCCTATATATAGAAAATAAGGTCATATAACTAAAAACTGCTCAAGGATATTTTAAACTTTAGGGTTTAAGTATCTATCTACCTAGGTACCTACTTTTGGTTTGGTTTTTTAAGCCATTCTGCCTTTTTTTTGTAGTTGAAAGTAACCGATGCTCAAAAATTAAAGAATTATTTCTTCTTCTTGACAATGCACCCTCAAAAAGTTACAGTTTGGTGTGGATTTTGGACTGGCAGCATCATTCGTCCGTACTTTTTCCAAAACGACGTTAGTGAGTCGGTCACCGTCAATGTCGATCGTAAGAGAACGATGATAACCAATTTCTTATGGCCCTAGACATGTTGTTCCAGCAGAACAGCGCTACGTACCACACAGCAATCGCCATACGATTGACATTCTGCATGAACAATTTAACGGTAAGTCGTATTAGATGTACCAATACTTTTTGTATTTTGTATAGAAGCCTTATCTTTGAACTATACCTTCACATTGTTATCTACTAAACTCCATAATCCCATGATATAATAGAGCAAAAATATCGCGATAGTTTTACTTAAATACAACCTTCCCAACCTTTTATTCTATGAATTGGTATTTAAAAAAAAAACCGTAGTATTCTTAAGATGCTTTTAAACAAATATCTCGATAACGACCCATCGCACTTTAAGGTAATACAAATCTTTTTTATAGGAAGTTGAATTATCAATCTTTATCGCTTACAATGTATTTTCGTAAAGTTTATACTTTTCAAGTTCTACAAAGCCGAATAAAAAAATGTTGACAATTTTGCTTATTTTGCACAACTTTGAGATTCGGTAGAAGGCTAACAAAAGTGGTGTTTATTTTTTTTTTATTTTTTACGTAAAGTTAACGTAACTTAACAACTTTTTAAAACTATATTCGAAATCGAAAAACACAACAAAGGTTTGACGCTCCACCCTAATGCCCATCAGTGCCATAACATGTCAAGTGGTAACCTTTTTTATAAGTTCAACCGATACAAAAAAAAGAGATCACTGTTCATTCTTGAGGAAGTGGTCGTAATTCATAGAACATATCATATCAAATTACTTTGAACCAGTCACAACGAACTTTGCGACTTTTATAAGATGTCATTACTTCTTATGGCTGACTTAATCCAATCAAAAACAGTATAGAAGTTGTAAGGAAGAGTCTGTATTTTTCTATATTTTAATCCGAATTATCTGAATAGCTTTGAAGTAAAGATTAAAATCTTAAAGTATTACATATTTTGCAATGTTATTTTCGTTTTTTTTTCTTCGTTCCTCCATTAATCTTATAAAGGAAAAAACACATTCAATATAATTTTCTTGCGAGTCCAATGCACTCACATCGAAAGTTCAAAGTTAATGCCATTATATTATAATAAACCCTTTATACCTACCAACATCTATGACTTTGGATCGTTTTTCACTTGAACAAGTTCACGTTAAAGAAATTCCCATCATCTCATCTCTCTATCTAACTATAGGTACTTCTATTCAATCGGAATTACACCTGTTTGGCCACTAGTTCAATGGGGTTCTTATGTCCACTCAATGTACGCTTACAACCAAAGGCAACGTCTTCTTCATGGCAATAGTCGTCGTCATGGTCGTAGTCGTTAGATTTTTGTCTAAGAAATTGCAGCCATACCTAATGGCGAGTACGTAATCCCATAATGGACTGAGTGAATAGAAAATTCATATACCTACGTCTTAAGTTCTTTACGGCACCACATCACATAAAGACCTCTCAACACACCATAATTTATTTTGACTTTACTTTTGCCATTCTGGCTGTGACCGGAAAACTTTTAAATTAAAAAAAAAAAAAAAATGAAAATAAAAATAAAATTAAATTAAATTTTCACTTCACTCAGACAGAGGCGACTCTGACAGGCAGACACCATCAGAATTGAATAGGTACCTTCTTCGCAAAAGAGACCTCAGCTCAGAAATGAAGAAGAAGTGTTATCCCTTAAGACGCAACCTTTCAATTTCACCGATTTCTTTTGACCGTTTTGCTCTCAACCTGTTTGACTTCCATTACAAGAGTAAGCAATATGATGGTTGGTAGGTAAGACGCCATTTGCCACATTTAAAAATAAAACCGTAAAAAACTCAGTAAGAACTTAAACAACAACAACAAAATTGCTTTATATTAGCTGACAGATAATGTACCTATGTACAAAGGTGTAGGTACCATTATTATAGCGAAACACCTCGCCGCACAGTGGGGCACATTGTATGAGAGGGTGGAAAAACACTATAAATGACTAAACTATACTGAACCGATGATGAAATTATAAATAACAGTTTGGTTAACCAAAATAATCAATTTCCGCCCACTGCCACACCTATTTTTTCAGTACCTACTAAAAATTTCAACAAAAAACTCGATAACATACAACTTCGTTCTTTGTTCTACGATTTCTCTTCTGTACAGGAATTTCTTCAGTAGGTATCTTAAAAATTTTTAAAATAATTTTAAAAAAATATATTTTTTTTTTTTTTTAAATTCAATACCCATCTTGAAAGTGGGTCAATAAATTTTCTTAAAATTTTGTTTAAAATTGTATTTTAATAAATACAAAAAATTGGCATACCAAACAAAAAAAATAAATTTTAAGCCCACTTTAAATTGCATTGGAAGTCGAATTCGGACGTTTTTGGAAATCGTTGCTTACACACTACATTATCCGCCAAAAGAATCAGATCCGGAGCGCCTAGTTAAAAAAGAATCCTTAAAAGAAGTTCAGATCTAAGTTTGAGCTGATCGCTTAAAAACTATACCCATATTTTTATAAATTTCTCCTAATTTTAATTTTGGCGATAAAATCCAGTTTAACATATATTTTATTTGGCGAACACTTATCATTTCTTTGATTTAACAACTAATTAACTATAATAGAAACGAAAATTTGAATATAAAAATTGACACTTTCGAAGAATTTAATTTTTTTCCACGTCTGCCCCACTGTGTGCCGCATCGTCGTTCGTCGCGTCTTGTAATTCTGTTCGTTAATGGAGCGCGGCAAGTGACATTGCGCAAAGTATTATTAGGAGGAATGCGTCTAAACGGTGTGGTTGGAAGGAAATGGTGGTAAAATGACATAGCGGCTGCTGCTACTGCTACACTATTTTATGATGAAAATGACTTCCCCCTCATTCAGTTTCATTGTCATCGCAGTGTGCAGAACCCATCAGAGTAATGAGCTATACATAGTCAAAAACATACACGATGGGATAACGATGAAGAAGAACTTGTAGCTTGTATAGGTTGTAGGTAGTACAAACAACCCGCAAAAGCCGGTTTTCTGATTTGGTATACCTATATGTATCTAGATGTTATTGTTTTATGAATATTATAAGATGGTTCTTTCCATATATGGATTGTGAAATGGGTTCCTGTTCTGAGAAAATAAATACAAAATTACTTTTAAGTATGGGTAAGCTTTTGCAAAGGCAAAAATGTAATGTTAGATAAAGGACCAAGCAAGAGTAAAAGGAGTGTTGTGAGAGGTAAGGATTATATTAATGTATGTAGGTATCTATAACTTCAAATTGTCTTAAAGTTTAAATATTTGCAAGCTATAGTTAGCTACTCGTACCTATTACTATTTGAAATAAAAAAATCAATTTCTCTGAGAATATCATTTTTGTTGCTTGAAAAAATTAGGTGGAAATATGTCTGTTTGTAAAATCCTAAAATTGTTAAATTCTAAATATAACCAGTAAAACTTTAAATTATTCAGCATCATTGGTAAAACTTTGAAATGTTTTGCTTTCATAATAATTAAAATAAATTGGCGGGACCGTCAGCCCAAAGAGACGTCCAGTATCTTAGACGTCTGAACTTTCCGAGGGGCCAAGATTGACTGGGATCACTACCTGGTGGTAGCTAGACTAAGTATGCGGATATCTATGACGCCACAAAGCAGAGTAGATGCTGTGAATAAGTTTGATGTCGATAAGCTAAAATCCCAAGAGACCGCCAGAACTTTTGCGGACCACGGTAGCGGACTCAGGTAGTCCGCCACCAGCATCAAATACAGAGGACCAGTGGAAACACTGTCAACAAGCCATCAGAAGTCCCACCTCTCATGTGCTGAGTTTCACTAGGACGAGGCTTAGCGGGCAATGCTGCAGACTGGAACAAGAGCTGCGGAGAGAGTAGTCTGGGAGCTCTACGGGCTGGGTCGTCTTCTCAGGAGGAAAAAGGTAGAGAGCACGAGAAGAAGGTGGTCGAGACTATTGAGGGTTGTAGCGGCAGAGGTAATGTTCGAAAATGTTATCAAAGGGTAAAACGATCTACCCAAGGATACAAAGCTATAACGGAAGCCTGCCAAGATGAGGGTGGGATATGGTAGTAGATGAACAGTGAGTGCTGCGGATCTGGAAAGAACACTTCTTTAGACTGCTTAACGGCGAAGAGAGCCAAGATACCGCTAGTAAGTAGAACACTCTATTCAACTTGGACGATGATGGTCAACAGTTCCGTCCCTCCGACCTAGCCGAAGTGCGGCTGGCGATATCCAAACTTAAGTCGTACAAGGCTGCTGGTGTGGATGGCCTACCAGCCGAACTATTCAAATCAGCGGGAGATGAATTGGTTAGGAGCATACACCAACTCATTTAATAAATTTGGTCGAAGGAAAGTTTGCCCGATGAGAGAACTATACAAGACCCTTATCATCCCAGTCCTGCTCTATGGGACAGAAGCATGTACATTGAAAAAATCGGATAAAAGTCTGCTAGGGTGCTTTGAGAGGAAGATACTTCGTGTGATTTTCGGTCCGGTGTGTATCAAAGAAGTGTGGATGAGAAGATAAAATGACGAGCTATACGGGCTATACAGCGACATTGACGTGGTCAAAAAGCTGAAAATACAGCGGCTGAGATGGCTAGAGCACGTGGAGCGCATGGACAGTAACGCACCTGCCCGACCAGTCTTCGAACCCAACCCCAATGGTGTACGCAGCAGAGGAAGAACCCGTAACAGGTGGCACGCACAAGTGGAGAACGACCTCAACAAACTTGGTGTGCACAACTGGAAGCGGCTAGCTAGGGACAGAGCTGGCTGGATGGGATTGTTGGTTGAGGCCGTAGTCCATCCTGGGCTGTGAGTGCTATCTAAAGTAAAAAGTAAAGTAAGTTTCATAATAATTCAATCAGGACTGTATTAACCAATTCATTTGGTAATTGTGCTAGCTCGCTACTTAAGGAACTTTTTTTTTCCAGAAAACTGTTATGGCACTTGAACATATTCTTAGTGATGCAATGAAAAAGTGACAGCGGACAAAAGATACATAAAGGGTTCCTTGGAATCCAATTCAAATTGCATTAATCTTTTTTACAAAAAATATTTTTCGAAAGATATGCAAACATCAACAAAATCAAAGTCTATTATTTTTTATTTTAATACATCTAGATATAACAAACACACTAATTATTTTTAAAAGTTTGCGAAGCAACGCGGGTATGGGTCAGCTAGTACACTGTGAAAATATCACATTCAAGACTTTTCCTAATTATCTACAAAGTTTCCCGGTAAGTTCTAGATTTTATTGAACATACTTCATAGCTAAAAGCATCGAAGTTGAAGTGGAACTGGTTTCTAGACGCTAAACTAGAACTAATAAGTTACGTACTTAAATATTATGATTTGTTTAAGTATATGAGATAACCTAAATTTTATCTTTTAAGCTTCATTTATAGTGCATTCGGGCTTATAATATTGTTAAACATTTTTAATCTATCCCGGGCGCCATTTTCTTCTTAGGCCAGCCATGAAGTCTAATCTTCTCTAACACCCAAAGATACCCTAATCGTGAATTTACTGGTCATCTTCTCAGAATCATTTAAGTCAACAAAAGGAACTAAAGAGTTTTATCCATTTTCAATTTGTGATGCTAGCTGGCTGAACTGAAGATGCATCTTTATCGGTTATCGTAACTCATATATTACCACAGATTATATTATATGGTATACAAAAGGCACAGGTTAATCTTTTGTGTATAACCTTTTTTTCGAGATTATAAACTATCCAAAGGGGTTTCTTTGAATGTGTATCCTTCATTTGGTTTATCGTCCGCAACGGTATAACGGTTACAACTCCATACCATCCCAGCCCACAACATCTCTTCATTCTTAGAGAAGATGACAAAAATTAAAAATGTAAATTAATCTAGACCAAAGATACAAAGATACAAAGCTACCTAAACCTAACCTATGTAGCTATAAAAATGTAGGTATATCGTTATAATGGAGAAAGGACAATATAATTGTCACTGTTTGAACAATTAAGTTGTTGCACAGGTTCCAGTTGATTTATTCATTCATTTTTCTTCTTATTACTTATCTTCTTCTGAATCGGGTTTGGTTAGTTGGGATACAGGTATATAATATTTGTAAGTATTATTTTCTAGTGTAGGTATAACTGTCAATTTGTGAAATATTACCCAAAGCTGAATGTTGTATCTGAGCGTGTGAAAATCATTTGATATCTTATTCTTTACCCACACACCTATGTATACCATTGTCAAGGAACTTTGAAACCGCAAATGAAATCAGAGGTGTCTTGTGGTATGACATTGTTAAGTGTTTGACTTAGGTAATTGCCTTGTCGGTTACACTTCGCTTGCGTTTTGTTCAAAAAGTAACCGAATGCCGTCATAATAATTATGTATGCATGTAATAATAATTATGTATGCATACATTCGGGTAGTGTGGCTAAGAAAATAATATCTATACTTGACACTAAATCCGAAATTGGGTACTTCCTATAAAAGTACGATTATTACCGTTGAATTGTTTTAGGGGATGACTACAAATGGCTATTTCACTAAAATATTGTTAACGTTAACTTAAAGAGAGACAAGAAACATTGCGGCAGTGTTAAAGGGATGCAAATGCTTTCGTAATATTTCTATCGCCTATCATTTTCATAGTTCTTCTTTATGGGTTATTGGGACATCTCCCATAATTTGAGAATTGTACTTGAGTTTTGGACGAATTAATAAGGCTTTATAGATTACAGCCAAGGGGATACAAATTTCTTTCATCCCCGAAGAAAACCTTAACACTTTAGCACTATTTTTCGCGACATCGAATAAGTGATCGTTCCACAGATTTCAGTATATTATGCAAGTGCCGCTCATGGATAGCGGCATGGGGGGTGGGCTTCATTTTAGTGACACTTAGAGAGCATTGAGTTTTTGAAGTATTAAATTCTATGCGCCTATGGACAATGCTGTCGAGATCAAAATTTTATGAGCTTATCATACTTTGCCGTCGAAGTTTAACATCCGAAGGAGATGGATGTGAATCTAGAAACAAATATGAAAAGCTGACATTACTATTGTCAGCCAAATAGTTTAATGGATCAGTAGTTTCAGACAAAAGATAATTAATGAATATGAGGAAGAGGTAAGAGGGTTGGAGACAAAACAGAGCCCTAATAGGATAAGCCAGCATTAATTTTCTGCATTTTGGACTTGATACCTTCCAATACGACTTGTACTGAACGGTTTGAAGGATAATTTTTAATCCAATGAGAAAGGGACTCATCGATACCAAATGCGGTCGTTTTCTTGATTGATGGCAAAATCTATCAATCGCTTTTGAAATATCAAGCGCAATAATCTTACTTTCTCCGAAAGATTTATTCCACTATTCGATGTGATGTGAAAGCCGTATTTCCGGTGAATCAGAAGCGTTCGTTCTTCGAGAAAACCGTACTGCCGGTCATTATGTAGCTTTCGTTCTTCGAGATATTGCTTAAGCTGATGATTAATCAGAGTCTCAAAGACCTTCAAAAGAAGGGGCGTAAGCGCAATAGTTTGAGGACTGCGGTCGGTTTTTGTAGGGACTGACTGGAAATGCTGTTTTCCATCCACTTCACTTGAAAACAGACCATTAGAATACGACAAGTGAAAAAGCTAATGCAGTGGTATTTTCAGCGTTGAAGAAAACCTTGTTTCAATACAATTTGCGAATTGTGATTGACATTTTGGTGCACGTTTTAAAGAAACAATTCCAAAATGCACATTTCCGTTAAGACACTGACTGTAAAAACGATTACTTTGGAGGTAACACAATCGAAAATGTGAAAGCCAATATTCAGGAAAAGGAAGGAATTCCCCCAGACCAACAATGTTTGATTTTCGCCTGAAAACAACTGGAAGATAGTCGCACTTTGTCCAGCTACAATAACCAGAAGGAGTTCACCCTTCGCTTTATGCTTCGTCTGCGTGTTGGTATCATTGAAATACCTCTCTGTATTCTGGCGCAAAAGTACAACTGTGACAAAACACAAAAAAAAGACGTGTATACTGGAAAATCTCCTTCCGTTAGGAGTTGCAGAAAAAATGTTTGTAAAATAAATTGTGTCACTTATGTCACTTATGAGTCAACTCATACAAAAAATATATAAAACAAATTGGGAGGGATCTTTCACAGCTCTAGCAACTCAACTGCACGAGTGCGAAAGAAGATTAGTCCCATAAAATCGCTTACGCTCCCAAGTGCAGGCGGAGTCCTCAGTCTTTTTGGCAACTGGCATCGTCTTCAATCATTCAATCACCCGTTATGCTATTTTCTTGGGCTGAAGACTGAACATTTGTGTGGACATTTTTTGTCGAGATTATGAAAGTCGATTATATAAAATTCGCTATTTCAAAAGTCGGCATTTCGTACAATTTTGATGAACAAAAATATCGACTAGGCGATATTTTGCTCGACTTTTTTTAACGCAGTCGACATTTTGTCAAGTCGGGATTTCATAATATCGACATTTTTTTTAGTCGACTAAAAAAATTGACGGCATTTTTAATTTTAAAACAAGTCGATAAAAGTCGACATTTTGACTATTCGACCTTTTTTTGTCGATCATTCTTACATAACCCGTCGAATTAGCTCAGCAGAAAACTGTGCTGCAAGCAAAGTTGCCTTATCTTGTGAGATAATAGCAGCAGGTATGTTATTGAAAACGAGCGTTGGAATCTCAGACGAAGTTGTATTTCGAATATTTGCTTACAAATTTCAAGAGTTTTGTTAATATTTGCATATTATTCTCTTAAGTAATAGTTTAAGACAAAATGTACCATAAAACAATATTGACACTTATAGTATATATTTGATATTAAAAAAATAACCTTTTGGCCCCCCCACTTTGCGACGCAATAAAGAACGCTTCATAATTATAGCTGCAATGGATAATAGGTATAAAGTTTCTATTTTTTTGTTCTACTCTTACATTTATTGCTGCAGAAATTTTCAATTATATACATAGGTACTTTCAACTTCTGCTGACCCTCATCGGTTAAAATTATAGTTATAGAAGCCGTATACAATTTATTTCTCACGTTGCCTTTTAAACATTATAAAAAAGAAATGACACCAAGATTAACATCGCTCAAATTTTAATTTGTATCCATTTGACACCTTATTTCAAGTTCAATCATAACAAAGAAAAACAGAACAAAAGAGATATAAAAAAAACTCAAATTTAAATAACCCTATACAGGGTGTCCCGTAAAGGATGGTCCAAACTGAATATGGTGATAGACCAGGTAATGACCTTTCAGAATTTGGTAATTTGTTCATACCGAATCATAACGGTTTTCGAGTAACGGCTATGTTTCGAAATTTTAAAACAACTTTACTTTGAACCAGTTTTTTGCTCACCCTGTCATAATTGACTTTTGTTTTTTACAATTTTTGCACTAAAACTTTGGCTTATAGTTGGACTTAATCTACTGAATAAAAAAATGTTCATTTACATCACCATTTGCCTACAAACTAAAAGATGAACTTGAACTTTGACCAAACTTAATTTTTGACCTCAATCTTCTTAAGAGCTCTATGAATACAATTCGTATGACACAATACAGGTTTTATCTTCCAAAAATATCCCGTTTTCTGTAGTTTTTAAAAAGGTATAAAACTTGCTTAAGCGGTGCTCTGATAGAAAGTTCTAACCGTTTCAATCCAATAAAACAGGTTAAAAATAAAACAAAAGTAAAACATTTTTGTTCAAGTATATCGATAAAATTAAAATATCTTTTCAAATATAACTCCGACAAAGCTGAATTTTGATGTCTTACGTATTTTTTAAATAAAAACCTTAAATTTGGGCAAGGACTTTCGATTTTGTATGGTGAAAGGGGAAAAGTCCAGTATTTTTGAAAATTTCTCGAAAAGCATCAGGTTTTTTAAGAACTGTCTTTAAAAAAACGGTAGCTTTTAAAATTCCGCACAAAAAAGATCAACCACTTTTTTCGCCGGAGCAAGAGATTTTGAAAAAAACAGGGAGACAATGTGGCCTTACCTTAATGTGATATTTTCCACACCATTGCTTTTGCACTCATTCGTCTCAAATTCCATTAGTTTAACAAAAAAATTTTAGTTATCTATTCTTTGTAGAATATAATAAGCTACAATTTTTCCAAAGATATTTCTTAAAAAAAGCTGATGGTTTTCGAGAAATCTTTAAAATACTGGACTTTTCCCCTTTCAACCTACAAAATCGAAACTAAAAAATGCGTAAGACATCAAAATGAAGCTCTCCACCTAAATTCAGCTTTGTCGGAGTTATATTTGAAAAGATATTTTAATTTTATCGAAATATATCGATTAATGAAAAAAAAATGTTTTATTTTTAACCTGTTTTATTGGATTCGAACGGTTATAACTTTCTATCTGAGCACCGCTTTAGCAAATTTTATACCTTTTTAAAAACTACAGAAATTTTAAACTACGGAATATTTATGGAAGATAAAACCTGTATTGTGTCATACGAATTTTATTCATGGAGCTCTTAAGAAATTGAGTTCAAAAATTAAGTTTGGTCAAAGTTCAAGTTTATCTTTTAATTTGTAGTCAAATGGTGATGTAAATGAACATTTTTTTATTCAGTAGAATAAGTCAAACTATTAGTCAAAGTTTTAGTGGAAAAAATTGTAAAAAACAAAAGTCAATTATGGACAGGGTGAGCAAAAAACTGGTTCAAAGTAAAGTTTTTTTTAAATTTCAAAAAATAGCCGTTACTCGAAAACCGTTATGATTCGGTATGAACAAAATACCAAATTCTGATAGGTCATGACCTGGCCTTTCACCAGTTTCAGTTTGGACCATCCTTAACGGGACACCCTGTATAAGTAGGTATGAAAATAAAACATAAATACCAGTACCTATCTTAGAAGAAAACTTGTTGTGTTTCTATTTTTATAATCAGCAAAGCAAAAAAAGCAAATAATTTCCCAAAGGACGATAATACTTTGGTATCTGAAGTCAAAAAAAATCTCAAAGACCACATTAGCCATAAAAGAAAGCCAAAACTTCCTATGTATACTTCCTTTATATTACAGGGTGTTCAAATTTATGATGAAAATATTTGCGTCAGTTTGTAGGTTGAGAAAGAACATAATTTAGGCCATGATTTTTTAAAGAGTTTAGGTATAGCCATTTACAATTTCTTACTTGCAAAATATAACAACAAATGTTGCTGAGTTACTATACACTTTCTTATTAATAATGAAGGTAGTATGAAATATTTTAAAATAAGAAGATCAAGAAATTTAAATTTTAAAATATTAAAATTACTTCTGTTTTAAGTGCAGTAAATGAATACAATACAATTTAAAAGTACAAGTGACCCTAACTCCTGAAATAATTGTGTTTCGCCCAGGTATAACAGTGGGCTCTTCAGTCAGTGTGTACTTAGTAGGGTATAGCAGACTGACTGAAGAGCCCACTGTTATACCTGGGCTAAGCACAATTATTTCTGGATTTGAGGTCACTTGTACTATTTAATTGTAATATTTTATTTATTTAAAATTATTAATATTTTATTCTCATGATAAATATTAATTTTTTTTTTCTTCATAAAACTAATTTCACTTTAAAAAAATATAATAAACCTCCCTGTACACATTCAGTTTGAAAGTCTTATTTTTACTATAATAAAAACAGTCTGTGGATTTCAAGAAAAGGGTTATTTTTCACAAAAATTATATTCTTCTCCCCCATCAAATAAATTAACGAAAGGACGTAGAATATTTTTTTTTATTTTTGTCTCTTTTATACTTTTTGTATCTGATTTTATTTTTTGTGAGACATTTGTCACCCCAGTTAGTGATTTTTTTTTTTTTTTGTTTTTATTTTTAAAGAAAAATGAAATGAGCAAGCAACAGCTTTTTCATATCTTAAAATTTTGTGCTTCGTCATCTTAACGGAGACGGTCAAAATAAAATAAAAAAACTTACAAAATAAAAGTTAACGACAAAAAAAGTAATAACGGAAAAAAAAGAAGAAAATGAATTTTTGGCTTGTTTTCCATGACATCGTTATACCAACTACTATTACTGATGTCATGGAAAACAAGCCAAGCTATGTATAACAGTAATTTCTTACTATGTTTGTATTGTACCTACTCTGATAGTTACTTTTAACGATATTATTGCAATATTCAGACAGGAAAAATTGTATAATGGTAATGTTCTCTTTAATATTTAAATTGGTGGATGGTGTTTCCTTACAACACTTAAAAAGACATTCTAGAAGTTATCATTATTAAAATTATTATATTATATGATAAAAGAAGTATCCATGTCGATTTGTATTTTATTAGGTATACTGCTAATGTATCGGTTTTAGTTTAGACAAGCAACATTAATGTCAGAATCGTGCTTAAACTTTTACTGTTAAGTATAGGTATTGGTAATAAAGTTAATAAAGTTAAACCCAAGTTTAATTTAAACAGAGAATTCAAATTTCTAAGAAAATTATACCTATTTCTATATGTCTGTAGGTATGTCTAAAAATACCCTTCAAAGTTGAAAAAAGTCTTAAAAGATAGGTACCTTTTGGAAAGAAAAGCCAAATCCTTCTGAAGAAACTTTTAAGCTAATGAGGATATTAAATATAATATAGGTAGATAAGTATAGATACCTTTTCATGGAATAAGTACAGAACTGTGACCTAAAAGACAACCCAGTTCCTTTACTTAATTTCTCAGTCAACAGGAGTCGGTATTTCATATTTAATATGAAATAGCTGAAGAAAACTTAATACAGGGTGGGTTTGCAACAATAAATCTTTCAAAACTTTTTTTTGTCCTCGTTAACAAACTTTTTGAATCAACCCTACCTGCCTGTGTACCTGTTTTTTTCCGCTAAAAATGGTCTGAATAAAAGTTGTTATTTTTTAACTATAACAACAAAAAAAAAGCTAAAGAAACGAATAAAACAAAAGACACAAGCAATAATAAAGGAGAGCGGCAAAATTCAAGAAAAATATGTTTTCAACTGTGTAGGTATAGAGTAAGGGTTGCCATGCGTCCTCTTTTTGGTGACATGTCCTCTTTTTAACCCTGGCGCGGAACGTCCTCCAACGTTTTAAGAAATATTCCTCTTTTTTACCCTAACAAGTAATTACGAAAATTAAACAAGTCATCGAACTGTGAATTTAAAAGAAAAACGGAGCCAGTACAAATTTGATAGAAAACATAAAAAAAAACGGATCTTATTTTGATTCCCGTGCATAAACCCTCTAAATTTAGTTGTTCGCCTTCATTGTAATATGTTTTGTTTTTCCCCCTTTCACCAAGAAAATAAATAAATATTTTATCTGTCGTTCGGAAACGGTTTAACTACATAGACCTTCTTCTTGCAAAAAGTACAAAAGTGCGAAATAAATGTGCATATCAAACTTTATTTTATTTGGTGGTTCAAATTATTTTCTTTATTATTTTTTACAAGATGATTTCAAAACCATGACAAAAAGAAAGTGCTTATTTGATGATGATCCTTCATTTAGAAAAGGAAGAAATGATTCCGAAGCAGATTGCACATTTTGTAACTCATAAGATTTCGATTGCAAGCAAAGGAAAATACGCGATCGAGGACCCCATAACATATCAAATACACTTAAATAACAAAAGAAGTTCATCGGGTACATCAAGAGTTTTGGAAACTTTCATTTTAAACAAGTCAACACAAAAACATATCCAGGCTACCGAGGCAACAATTCCGTTTCACACTGTATGTCATCAGCAATTGTTTAATTCCCTTAATTGACCACTAAGAAACAAAAAAAAAGGTTTTTTCGAATCCGATTTGTGTAAAAGTATCACATGCGCTAGGACATAGCCCTTTGCATCGCTCCCCTGTCTATCTCTAAATCAGTGGCGGATCCAGAGGGAGGGTCATAGGGGTCAAACTCCAGAGAGAAAGATTAAAACATTTAAATTCAAAGAAAACAAATTCTTTTAAACTAGCTAGACGTACTTAAAGGAACAAAACTGTAGAAGTAGATTTTCTATGCAAATAGTGGATGTCCAAATGGATTCTCATTCAAAATGCAAATTGCTTATTCCCAAAAAAAATCGAATTGTGTGTTTAACTTAAAAAAATGTTCTGGCCAACCAGAACCTCACGAAATTTATATTTACACATTAGAAATTTAAATTTTGAAAAATTAAATTTGAATTGTGGAGGTAAAGCAATTGTTAAAAATAACCGGAATTAAATTATTCAAATTTCACTTTTCAAATAATCTTACCTATAGTTTATCTGAAAATTTTCTCATTAATAAACTAACAAAAAATTCAATCTGAAGATAAATATAAAAAATTATAAAATGTTCTGTTTAAATATAAGTTATTAATTTTTTGTATTTTAATTTATGTTATTTTAAAAACGAAATACATTTTCGTTTAAGTTCATGTTCCTAGTTTTTGTTTTCATTTTGTCCTCTTTTTGTCCACTTTTTTAAGGTAGATGATGTCCTCCAAAGTCCGGGATTTTAAAACTTTTTGTCCTAGGTTAGCTTAGACAGCCATGGCAACCCTATATAGAGTGTAACGCCCAAGCCAAAATGCCAATGACTTCGAAATTCGAAGGGTGATGGGTATACCTACTCGTACTGTGATAGTTCGTAAAATACATTTTTATAGTAGATATAGCGGTGAATCGTGGATGGCAGTAGCGCAGTCCTCCGCAATGAATATCCTGATTGTTCAACCATTTATTTTCTTCGTTTTTTTTTTTTCATTTTTTTATTTTTTAAAAGAAAGAAAATAAACTAAAAAGAAAGAAATCATCGAAAACCATGAAAACACAAAACAGAACGACCCAATACATAACCAGAGGCAATGTTTTGTAATGGTGGACAGGACTGGCTATCGAAAAACATATTTTACAATTTTTTTATTTTTTCTGAAACATACGTTTGCCTTCTTCGATTGTTTCGGCTGCTATCTTTTCTATATAAGGTTTGTTTAAATGTCGTCCTTGTATCTCATACCAGTTGTGTTGTCTCGATTTTGTTTTTGTGTTGCCAAATTCTGATAAACCGAATAAAAATAAAAAAAACAACAAAATATTGAAGTAAAAAATAATGTAGGTAGGTACAAGTGAGTGCGTTTTTATACTAAAAAAGGGTTTAAGTCTGGAAAGATATTGCCATATGGAAAAAACAAAACAAAAACTTCCAAAAAAGGGTTCTTTGGGAACGACACAACATGTGTGCCAATAATTTACAAATCCAATTGCATGGCATTATAAGGGGGCGGTGACAGGCTGAAAAGGATGTAGGTAGGCACATAACATGGTTTTTTAAGTGGGTGAATTGTCTGGCGATGAATTTCGATTTAGTGTTCTTATATTTATACCTATGTATATATATTTTTGTTTCTTATGGTTCTTTCTTATTCGTACAAGTTTTCTATCCATGTTGCTGCACATATTTATAGTTTCAGTTTTGTATCTTATGAATTGCCTACTAGGGAGAAATGTTATAATAGCTGATATGGGACCATTACGTTTTATTGATGTAACAATACTTTTAGATGACCCTTTGTTTTTTATTTATTATACTGAACATTTTTAAGTAGGGGCATAGGGGGTATATATTTAAGTAGGTATCTATGTATGTATCTACTCCTATTTATAGATGTGAACACGAAAATAGCAGTAGTTTTATAAAAATTAAGTAATGTTTTAATACTCTTAACTCTGAACTCACCCATTAAAAATAAAAGCACTCAGCATAAGAGAAAATATTAGGCATGATAAAAAAAGAGAAAACAAAAGGAAACAAGTCATGATCATAGAAAAACAGTTACTTCAGCTATTGTAGATCTTATTTCGTGAGCACATTAAAAAAGCAGTGGTCTGTAATAATTTAACATTATTTTAGATTAATTGCAAAATTGTCTAAAAAAATAAGAATAAAATAAGTGAGTTTCTTTTAAATAATATTTTTAACCAGTAATGGGCTTTTACAATAACGGTTTTGTTTTTGTATCAACAAAATTGGGTCGTGGTAAGCATTGCACCGGCGAGCAACGAAGTTTTATACTGTCACTACGCAGAGAACGGAAATCTTATACCGAAATCCAGCGTATTTGTTCATGCTCCGCCAAAATGATAGCCAATGCTATAAAATTCATTAAAAAATCTGAAAACAGAGGTGGAATAAGAAAAACAGCATGCCAGGATCATAAAAGGATTGTGAGATCAGCCAAACTAGATCCAAAAAAGTCGGCTATACAAATCAGAAAACAGCTAAATTTGGAAGTATGACCGTTCGAAGAAGACCATTGGAAGCAAAATTACCAGCACGTAGCCCAAGAAAAACGCCTTCACTTATAAAAAACATACGGAAAAACATTCGCTACAAAATTCGCCTTCCTTTTCTGTTGAAAAATGGCGAAATATTTTATGGACGGATGAGTCCAAAACTGTTCTGTGTGGTGACTGGTTCCCGGCAGTTTGTTAGACGTCCTCCGAACAGTTTTTTCAATATTTCTTTTATTTTCTACCTACTGCTATTTTCGTGTTCACCACTGTATGTCTTCGATATTTTATAAGGACTTGTTCAAATATGTAGTTTTTGGTTTGATAAAGGTTTATTCCATTTATTTAATTTTTATGAACGTACATACATACTACATGTTATGGATTTTAAAACTGCGCCACTAATTGAGATCAAAATTTCCGCCAATTTTTGTTATTTGCCTGAGTGTTTTTTTTTCTGTTTAATTTGGTCAAAATCGGTTTAACAGATTACCTACTATAGGCACAGAAACACCAGCCCTACACTACACACGCAAAGATGCTTTGTTTGCTTGTTTAACTGCTTTTGACTAATCTCAAAAACCATAGATTCAATATTGAACATATGTATTTAAAAGGTAAGATAGGTATACATACTTGGTATTGAGAGAATGTTTTTTTTTTTTTTTAACTAAGAAGACATAAAAGCATTTGTTTTTTCAATTCGAACAAAAATAAATAGGTGCATCGATTAAAAAAAACTCAAGGCAATACATAAGTTCATACAATTATGAAAAAAAAAGTTTCAAATATTTTGTCTCCATTTTTTTTTTTTTTTTAATGTGAGCTGAAAAACATTTGAAAAAGAAGATCTTTGAAATAATTTGATTTTAAATTTCAATAAGAGATTACAGCTTTGGCTTTATAAAAAGCTATACCAGAATATTGTATGTGTAGGCCGTTATTTTAAATTATTTATTTTCAATGTAAAGGTATTTTTTTTTTAGAAAATTGAAATAATGGGGAGGAAAAAGACCGCTTCTTTTTTTGAACAAACCTAATGCCTTATCTTTTATATGCATATGAAAAGCATCATCCTACATTTTTAACAAAACATTGGCATATTTCTTTAACCCAACTCTGTATAATTTATACTTAAGTACTGATTACATTCTAAACGGTATTTTTTATCAATAAAAAACTAAAGACCTTTCTTTAAGAAAACTAAATTTCCTATTAAAATGTATAGATAAAATTCTTCCAGCTCCAATGGTTAGGAAGATATGATTTCCCAAAGTTTCTTACATATGTAGGTACAATTTGTACTGCGATTTTTTTACAGAATTTTACAGATGTTATACACAAGCAATCAATTTTTGGTGGAATCATCAAATTTATATCAACTTCGTTCAAGGTGACCCACCTTAATCTATATAAGAAAGTAAATAAAATCTACAAATGATAAACACAATTCTATTGAAAATGAGTAACTCATGCAGTCCAAATCTTTATCAAAAACAACTTGATTGTTCATTCTTAATTATAAAACTCAAGTACTTTTATTTTGTATAGATCCGATGTATTTATTTATAAAAAAAAGTAGACGTTCCTATTTCTATGAGAGCCGTCAATTAAGTAGACCAATAAACAAGCCAGTATATCTCTACCCATAAGACCAAATTTAATTTCGTTTTACCTAGAAATAATTATTAAGTCAATTAGCTTTACTTTGGCATCAAAATAATCATTTATTTTTTCTTCCAAACCTCTCAAAATTGACAATTAATATTTTCAATGATGGTTTTCAATGAAAGCTATAACTGGCCCCTAAGGCTCTATTATGTAATATGTTGTAACGGTTGAATGAAATCGTTCTTTAGATTCATCTCCCTTTCTATTGCCACAGAGAAATTATAGGGCCAGCTTTTGCCAAAACAATAACTCCCCTTGATTTGCCACTATTAAAATACCTCAGAAAAGACGCATTTTCGTATTGTGACTCAGTAAATTATGACACAGTAAAGTGCAGGTAGTGTTCTATAAAATTAAAAAGCGAAAGATTGATAGGAAATGTTCATGGTTCTCAAGCACCTCGATAGCAAAGAACTTTTCTATCTTCAAAATTTTAAAAATCAAGTCTTGTATACTTAGCTACATGTAGGTGATAATATTGTGGTTTGTGGGGAATACCTGTTCAATAATTCGAAAACGAATTTCAGTGTGTACGTTTATTTAAAGTTTATCTATTGAATCTCCTAAATTTTATTAAACTTGAAGATATGAACAAAATTATAATTGCTTCTTACCAAAGATTATATTAGTCATTAATTATTTCAGTATATGTCCTATAAAAATAAGATATTGATAAAGAAATTGATTTTCTTTTTAATGAGTTGTCGTTTTTTGTCAAATGTTATGATTTATTGTGGACAACTATAAAAGCAAGCTACATTTTGAAATCCAATTATAGTCATTTTTTTGTTAAGAATAAACACTTCACACAATGAAGTCGTTAATTTTGTTTGTTGGAATAATTGCGTACGTTAATTATTATTTTTTTTTGTCTATAATTCACTAGCATAAATTAATTATTTTCTTCTTCATTTTTTGTAATAAAGTTTTCCCAGCATTTTGGCAAAATTAGATGGCTGTTATCTACGTGCCAAGGGAAGTATACATTTCCCAGCTAATTTTAGTTTTGGCGTTGCAACTTCAGCTCATCAAATTGAGGGCGCTTGGAATGAAGATGGAAAAGGTGTATCAGACTGGGATGATTTTGAGCACAATAATCCTAATGTAATAGCTGATGGATCCAATGCAGAATTAGCTACAGACTCTTATCATCGGTTTGATGATGATTTGAAAGTACTAACAGATCTTAAGGTAAGTAATTATCAAATTAAAAATATCATTATAACTTTTTTTAACTTTGTAAGATCTGCTGAAAAAATGTGTTTCTTGCCTTTAAGTCATTAAATTTTTGAGAATATAATATAATATAATGGTTTCTGACGTAGGCTAAAGGTGTCACGCGAATCCGTCGCTCCGATTAGGATATGCTCAGTCGTCTGGCAGGCGTTGTCAGTTGGTTTGCTTTAAGTTTACGTGTAGTGAAGAGTATACAAATTAATTCTTAACAAATTTAATAAATAATTCTTAATTGTTCAACTTTTTTCAATACTATAATATAAAATTATTGTGGACTTATGACCCACTTTCTTTCTAAAATTAGTGAATATTGACCCATTTTTTTGTGGACTTTTTTCCACAAAACAATTTTGGACTTCTGACCCACCCTAGTGGGACAAAAGTCCATTATGGACTTTTGGCCTGTGGACTTTTAACCCTACGCCAACTTTTTAATGGAAAATGCTATCGAAAAGAAGTTCGATTACAGTTTGTAGATCATAAAATTGTTTATAAAAGAATGCCCACTTTTTTTCCTACGACCAATTATTAAGAAGGTATAGCTATTTAAAAACAATATAAAATGACGAAAATAATGTTTTTTCTTTAATATAACTGTTAAACCGTCAATGCTTTCGAAAAAAAAGTCAAGGAACCTTTGAAGACAGGAAAATGTTCTATAAAAAAGATTAACATACTTTTTTCATGCGACCTATAATTTAGAAAATATGTCAGCGCTATCATAAAAAAATCTAGGAACACTTTGTAGATTTTGTAGATCATGAAAATTACTTAAATTAAA
Source organism: Melangyna quadrimaculata (assembly GCA_949320155.1). Lineage (NCBI taxonomy): Eukaryota > Metazoa > Arthropoda > Insecta > Diptera > Syrphidae > Melangyna > Melangyna quadrimaculata. The sequence goes on from OX439484.1 coordinate 52,940,988, forward strand.
GTTGATTTTTTTGAGGAAGTTTTAGAAAAAAACGGAAATCTTATTATTATAATTTTGGGAGCAACAGCGCAAGAAGTAAAAAGTGTTCCACTGTTGATAAATTAACCTTACCTTTAAAATAATTATATAAAAACTAAGTATTAACCGTCTCCATGAAAAACAAAACTAAACATTAAAAAATATTTTATTTGTGAAGTAATATTTTAAAAGGTTTTTTAGTTATCATATTTAAATAATAATTTTTTTATTTATCAAAAATTAATATAAAAAAAATATCGACTAATTTTATAAATATTAAGACTTACGAGGAAAATCGTAAAATTTGAATCAGTAAATCTTTTGTGAAATCAAGTTTGGCATACTGCGAAATTTTTGAATAAACTTAAAATAAACTTTATGTTTATATTGTATGAATTTTTAGACGCAATAATTTGTAAACAGCCGTGTAGTCTGGGCGCCATATTTTTATACGATTCTGTCTTCGTTTTCTTGCCATGGTCAAAAAAATCGACAAAACTCTAATAAATTGTTCTCTATTTTTAGGTTGGTCACTATCGCTTCTCAATGTCGTGGTCAAGACTTTTTCCCAACGGTGAGGTGACTTACAAAAATCAAGCTGGAGTTGATTATTACAACGATGTTATTGATAAACTTATTGCCAACGGAATAGAACCAATGGTTACAATTCACCACTCCGATATGCCCTTGTCGATGCAGAAAAGAGGAGGCTTTGCCAGTTCATTAATCATTCAATATTATGTAGATTTTGCAACAGAGTTGTTCGAAATGTTCGGTGACAGGGTGAGTTTTTACGCAAGCAAATTGCTTCGCGTTAAAACCAAACAAAAATATTATTTTTTATTATTATATTTATCTATTATTTAAGGTCAAAAACTGGATAACTTTTAACGAGCCAATAACTTTTTGCTATTTTGGTTTTGCCGCCGGCTTTAGTCCGCCACAACTCAATGATACTGGAGTTGCAGACTATCTTTGTATAGATAATATTTTGAAAGCACATGGTGCCACATACCGTGTTTACAAGGCAAAGTTTTTCGAAAAACAACGTGGTAAAGTGGGAATTGCAATTGACACAAATTATCACTCTATACAAAATTCTTCGGATATGGATATTTTTGAACGTGCAATGCAATTCAATGTAAATTTTTGAAAAAAAAGCATTTGATTGCAAAATATGTAAAAATAAAATATTATGACTCCCTTTTTTAGATTGGCTTCCTGGCTCATCCAATTTTCAGTGAAGCCGGTGGATATCCTGAGATAATGGTTAAAGATATTGCAAGAAACAGTGCCGCAGAAGGCAGATTTATGTCACGATTGCCCGATCTCGATAAGGAATGGAAAAAAATTATCAGAGGTTCGGCTGATTTTCTTGGTTTAAATTACTATAGGTCGAGTACTATAAGGCGCGCCTCCGAGCCACAAGGTACTAGTCCTTCATTTCTACGGGATCTAAACGTTGGAAGTGATTTGGACTTCTCTGGAGGATGTTATCCGGACGGCCTAGAGGGTGTTTTACAGTAAGTTGAATGTTTGTATAGATTTGCTAAGGTTTTTAACCAATACATTTTTTTTCTATTTATAACCAAAGTTGGCTTCGCAAAGAGTACAATAATCCCCCAATGATAGTCACAGAAAATGGTTGGAGAGATGATGAATTATTAATTGAAGATGATGATCGGATCGATTTCTTGCAGGTTAATAATAATAGAACTAGAAATATGACATCAGTAGATACAAATACAAATATATCACTTTTTTTTTTAATAATTTCAGAGTCACTTACAAGCTATATTAAACGCCATAAATGATGGATGCAATGTTTATGGTTATACTTATTGGAGTATGCTTGACAATTTTGAAGTTAGCAGGTCACATAGTTTATCTCGAGAGCCAAGCATGCTAAAGATTTGAAGTAAGGCTCCAAATTTGCAGTATATTTTGCATTTCAAGAAATTTTGGGTCAAAATTTTGTAATCCTTTATTAAAAAAAAAATCATACTGCCCTGCTAACTTCACAGATAAGTTGGCAGGGCAGTATGACATTTTTTTCGAATAAAGGACTGCAAAATTTGGAACTAGAATTTCTTGTAATGCTAAATAAACTGCAAATTTAGAGCCTTACTGCAAATTCCTAGCATGCCTAGTTCTCAAGATACACTACATGATTTTTTTTTTTTTTTTTCAAATTGAGCACTTCAAAATTTTTAACTATAATTTCTTGACATGCCAATAATAAACTGCAAATTTGGAGCCTTACTTCAAGTCTCCAGCATGCTTGTTTCTAGATACACTATGTGACCTGCTAACTTCACTGCGGAGTAAGCAGGTCAATCGATTACACCCACTATTTGGTGAACTGCAAGGTCGGGAATAGAAATGCAAAAAAACTGCAAATAACTGCATTGGTCCCGTTACTCTAGGTGAAAGTTGCCTTGCTAACTACACAGACGTGGTTTCATGACATGGCCAAAGGGCAAGAAAAATTTGTCTGTACCATACCATCGCATCAGTTCGCTGCTTCGTCTATCCGATGAAAACGCCAACTTTTTGCATTATGAGTGAAGGCGATACAACGTTCGCCGGGCACCGCTAGTCTATATATAAATAGCCTTAAAAAAATGTCTTGTAGGTACCATTTGCTCAAAAAGTATTTATCCAACCGATTTCGAGTAATTTTATATGGTGCGGAGATGTGCAGAATATACCTGACTCACGCATTTACGCACTGTGGGTCATTTTTGTTTTTGCACTGCCGACAACTGTGCATATTAAAAAAAAAAATTTAAACTGAAAAAAATTGTTTGTGATTGAATTTTCAAACAAACTGTTTACTCTAAGAGTCTTTGAATGTGAGTAGTTGTTGGTGGTCGAATTTCGGCCAATGGGCGATACTATTAAGTTATTATTAATAGCAAAATACACAATTTTTTTTTATTGTGTCAGCCCATCCTACACACTCGCTCTAGCGAATTACCATATGTATAAATTTTTTTTTAATGTGTATAACATACATACATAATATCCAAAATTGTAATAATGACCGAAGTTATTTAATAGTAAATAGCACGGACTTTCATACGCTTAACTTTAAACATTGAAGTTAATTTTTAGTCATGTCTAATTTCTTAACGAATAAATATAAATTATAAAAATCTTTCCACATATTTTTGTAAAGAAAATAACAAAATAAATAAATAACTCGGTGAGGTACCATGTGAACAGTTATTTAAAAATCACTTAAGACATAGTTTACAAGAGTTTAATAATGCATTCAAAAAAAATAAACGAAAAATTCAATCAATATTCACAACGGGACGACTAAATCGGCGGCATCCATACAGGTACCAGGTACCTATCTATCTTTAACCTCAAATAAAATTTTCATATAACAACCCACACTTTTCATTAACTAAGCAAATCAAATTAATTAGTTATAGATTTAAGACAAGAACAACAAAAAAAAAGAGAAAACTATAAATATATGACCAATAAACTATGTTCAGCAATATCCCTCCAATTTTCTATTCATTCATTCATTCATGTTCAGTTTAAAGTTTTTTTTTTTTTTTTAATTTTTCTAATGAACGAAACAAGAAAAAGGATTTCACGGAACATAAAAGACTTGAAAAGAATTATGTATGTTAATCATGTTGTATAATCGAATATACCTGATAATGTGGTGTATCTTCACGGTGCATATATTGCATTTTTCTCTTCTCATTATTGAATGTCTGTCCCGCTGCTGGCCAAAGCTCAACAGTTTTAAATTAAAATTTATTGTTTTATTGTTAAATTGCTTTTAATTGATTTTATTGTTTATGTGAAAAAAGAAGGTACAATTTGATATTTATTATTTTGCTGTTAAGATTTTTTATTTTATTATTAATTAGCATTTAATGACTTTTTATTTGTACATATAAAGGCTTATGATCGCCATGTAAGGTTTTTTTAATATCTAACACAAAATTATATAAAATTAACATACACTTTCATCAAAAGTTTACCTCAAATTTTATTCATTTTTTTTTTTAAAGAAACGAGGCCAAAACGTTAATTTAAATGTTTATCTTGCATTTTATTTTTGTTTTCCTTTCTTGGCGGGAATTAGGTAAATTTTATCTCAAGAAATGTTTAAGCATATTGTCCATGCCCACCCACTTTTATGAAATTCCTAATTCCACATTTTATTCAAATCAATTTGTTATTATGATTTTTTAATCTTTTTATGCATTAAAAATCGCTTCTTATTGATGGGCCGTAAACAAACTAGACGACCCGTTGATGCACATATGCATTGCACACTAAACGCCCTGGGGTTTCAATAATATTCCTAAAAAAAATAATTCCTATAATATAAAACTTTCTTCTTTTGGCATTTTTCATTTCGATTTCTTTGGAAGAATATGCATAATGTAGGTTAGATATATGTCATCACTTGTAATTGATGCATTTCAGCATTAATTTGTCCAAGTAAACATTATTCTTACTCTTTAGCAATTTATTTCTATTAATTCTGAGTTCAATTGATAAGTAAATAAATAATCTGAAAGATATATGGAGCAAATCAATTAAAGAAGTATCCCTGTACTGACCAGAATTGCCAACTGTGTTTCTTAAAATATGCAAACAAAACAATGAGGAGATGTTAACGCATCATTGCCAGGCCCGTTAGAGTATGTGGCTCCATGCAAGGCCTGGCGCGGATGAGTTTGATATATAGCGGTTGGTGTATGCGTCTGTTGTGTTTTGTCAGACTATAGCTGAAAAAACCGAAGGGGATGTCCCTTTATTTTTTTTTTTTTTTTAACATGCCGCGCACTAAACGGGTTTTTACTACCCTTAATTTGACAAGCACAGTGCAAGTGTTAGGAAAATAAGGAAGGATTTAAAAGGAGATGCCGATGATGGTTTTGAAGTCCTGAATATCAAAATGGGGTGAGGAAAATAGGGCCAGGTAAAGCATTCCACATTCTTGTTGTGCGACTAAGGAAAGAATCTCTATACTCAAGAGGATTTAAGCAATCTTTGGGAGAGGTGGACCATCAACTCACTGTTGCTGGTGTTCACCAGTCACCACACGACCGGCAATAGCTGGTGTATGAGCGAGGTGCTTATCCTCTGTTTGTTTGCCGCTCCTTCAAGTACCACGTATGGCTTGTGACTGCGAGGTCTTAGAGGCTATTTCCAACCTGTTTTGTCGGCTAGTTGATAGGGTTTTGGAATTTTCAAGGCAATCAAGTAAACTTTGTATAAGCCTTGTTTGAATATTGATATTTTCAAAGTATTTTATATATTTCAAAATTAAATAATAATTGAAATATATTAATATAATATTTGAAGTTTAATGTTATTGAAAATCTGAACTATTATAAGTAATGAATTTTTTAAGATACTTAAAGATTTAAGAAATTAAAGAATATTTAAGCTAAAAAATGCTAAAATAATAATAAGTATTATTATATTTTATGTTATATATTGCTCATACCTAGCAATCATTTTAGCAGGTCTGAAGATGGGCGGCGTAAACACGTCCGAAATGTTGCAAGTGAAAAAAAAAATTAAACAAAAATAAAGACCTTGCCCAATTAGGGGATGAAAAATGTCTTGCATCGATGACCGTTCTACAGAAGGTGACACATATAACGAGGACTGAAAAATTTTTGGTTTCTCCGATGGAATGAATTCATTCTATTTCCAATATGGCTATTAGGTCAGATTTCGTAATGGGTAAGTCTAAGTAGTAAGTAAGATCCCAAACATGAGATCGAAATCTTAGCAGACACTGCAAAAGAGTCGGACCAACATTTTTGTGTTTAGTAGGATATGGCAGACTAACTGAAGACCCACTTTCCTTTTTCTTGGCGAAACACAATAATTTTTGGAGTTGAGGTCACTTGTACTTTTGAATTGAACTATTTTCCTTCATATTCATTCGCTCATCAAAACAACAATACGATAACTAAATAGAACTAATAGAATAAGTATCTCATTTGGTGTTGTAGTCATGCGTTCACCATTATAGGCATAGATACACGATTTTTTTATGCAAATGAACCCCTGGCAGAAACACTTTGGATTAACCCAAAATTTCAAACCTCAGCCACCAAACGAACGAACAAACGCGACTTAACATTGTCAGAATTATACTTTCCTTAACCAACCAAATTAATTGAAATCTTAAATGATTTAACAAAATCAAGAACAAAAATATTGCAATACAAAAGTCCTCTTTATTAGTCCAATCAAATTAACAAAAATATCTACAAAAATTCGGGAAGAGAATTTTATTGTTTTATTTTAAAGAGTACTTCTGGGGGATTCTAAAACCAAATTTTTCCTCTGCGTCGTCCGCCATTTTGAAAAAGGTGTTTAAAAGTGTTTACCCTATTTTCTCAACCGCTATTAGTCGTAGAGTTGTCAGTTTTGTTTTCTTTTGTAGGTTAACATATTCTCTACAATTTTTAAATTTTAAATTTTCAAGAAACAAATTATACAAACTTATAGGTACAGTAGATGAAGGATATAAGAAAGTCTCATATAAGAACAACACGCTTATAAGACGGGTATTCCAAAACACCATGCACATTCCCATAAAGATACGTGTTAAATAAACCTCATAAATAAAAACGTTTATAAGAAAACCACTGATATAAGAAACTTATTCTGATACAAATTTTCATTCTCTACATAGAAAACTAAACTTTTATAAGAAATTTTCCCGAGCAAACTTTCAAATGATGGACCGCGCCGTTTCATTTTCACAAAATTTCTGAACCCATCATTATTGAATGGCCAAAGACAGATGACAGATTGAAGATCAGCGAGAGAGAAGAAAACCCATACATTGACAGTGGATATACATTTTAATTCTTATGGATTTTTATTTATACAAGAAATTTTCTTTCTTACATACATTTTATTTTTATAAGAAATTTTCTTTCTTATATACAATTTTTTATATAAGAAAACACTGATATAAGAAAGGAATTCTTGGGATTTTTTGAGTTTCTTATATCCGTCATCCACTATATACAGGGTGTCCCGTAAGTAATAGATAACCCTGAAATGCCACATAGTAGACTTTATGACCGTCCTGAAAACTGATACAAAAAAGTTCTATCCCAACCACAAGAAAAGTTATATGCATTTTTTTGTTCAGTGCATTATTTTTTTTTCTTACTTTACATTTTTGAATACCACGGCTACAAGTGAATGAGTTCCATCATTTTTTTTTTGCAGGAATATTTTACATTACTTGTGCCAACACATAAGTAGAAGAAAATTATTATAACTGTTGGACTTCTTAGAGAAAAAAATTATTTAACATTGAATTTCAATGCAAAATGTGAAAACAAATAATTTTTGAAAAAGTTAAATCATAGCTGGTATAAAAAAAATGCATGAATACCTGAGTGGCCAACTATTTTAAAAATATGCGCGTTAAATGCAGATTTCAAAATGGTATTACTTATTATTATATCTAGAGTCAATAGCAAGTTATTGGTAAAAATCTGTAATACTAGAGTAAATTTAGCAAAAACAAAAGTTTTCAAAATTAGCACAGTAAACGTGAAAATAATACCAAGCGTTGAACATAGCAGATGTTTGATTTATTGGCTGTTTCTACGATGTTGTCCTAATGATAAATCCAAGCTTTCAACTTCTAGGGCCAAATGCATTATTGATAAAAATGTCAAAAAAGTGCAAAAAACGGTTACATTTTCGAGCTTGTTTTGAAATTTACCTGTTCTATTGGGCTTTAACAAACCCATCAATTATTTGGTTGGTTGCTATTAGTTTATTTGTTTTTTTCTCTAAACAAAAAGTTTTTTAACCAGCTTTTAATCACATGATCACTTAGTTAGAAAACAAAAATAGATAACTTTTTAATTTTTTTTTTATTTAAAGCAAATGCTCAAACTGTTTTCCACCCACTCTTATACAGGTTCTGCACCTCCGAATAAATGAACGTCTTAGTGAACGTGCAAGGTTTTGCTCAGAAATTTGTAATGCAGGTGCCTCCACACGATTTCTTAGATCCTCTAAAGACCTGATCGGCTTGCTGTATACGATTTCCTTAATGCATCCCCAATAAAAAAATGTAACCGTTTTTTGCACTTTTTTGACATTTTTATCAATAATGCATTCGGCCCTAGAAGTTGAAAGCTTGGATTTATCATTAGGACAACATCGTAGAAACAGACAATAAATCAAAAATCTGCTATGTTCAACGCTTGGTATTATTTTCACGTTTACTGTGCTAATTTTTGAAAACTTTTGTTTTTGCTAAATTACTCTAGTATTGCAGATTTTTACCAATAACTCTCTATTGACTCTAGATATAATAATAAGTAATACCATTTTGAAATCTGCATTTAACGCGCATAGTTTTAAAATAGTTGGCCACTCAGGTATTCATGCATTTTTTTTATACCAGCTATGATTTAACTTTTTCAAAATTTTTTTGTTTTCACATTTTGCATTGAAATTCAATGTTAAATAATTTTTTTCTCTAAGAAGTCCAACAGTTATAATAATTTTCTTCTACTTATGTGTTGGCACAAGTAATGTAAAATATTCCTGCAAAAAAAAAATGATGGAACTCATTCACTTGTAGTCGTGGTATTCAAAAATGTAAAGTAAGAAAAAAAATAATGCACTGAACAAAAAAATGCATATAACTTTTCTTGTGGTTGGGATAGAACTTTTTTTATCAGTTTTCAGGACGGTCATAAAGTCTACTATGCGGCATTTCAGGGTTATCCATTACTTACGGGACACCCTGTATATATAACCTTTCTCTACAAATATATCTGTGCTCAAAAGGTAAAAGCTCTTAGGTCGACTTAAGTGGTTTTAGCTATTTATCGCTTTCTTTCATATTTTGTCCACAACCTGTATTTCTCTCTTATCCCTGTTGATAAATCTTTAAAAACAAGAAAGTTATGGCCGTTTGTAAAATATCTTAAGTTTACTTCTTAGGTTCTTGCAAAAGGTGAAATAACTTAAGTAGATGATGATGGATCTTATGCGTATCAATTTATTTATTTTTTCAGAAAATAGGAAGAAATTATTTTGGTAAAACATCTTAAGTTGGGTTTATGTTCGATATTGATCAACAAAATAAGATCGCTTATGTCGACTCAAGATGTTTTACCACACAAAATTCTCTGCATTTAAATTTCTTAAATGGTGTTTTACCGTATTTGGTAAATAGAAAATTTATATCTTAGGTGACATAATAAAATAAAAACTGCAATATTTGTTTTGGTAAAAGCACTTAAGTCAAAAAAACATAAATAAATGCATTAAGTACTTCACTTGACCAACTTTTAGCCACATTTTCAAATAATTGTATATATAAAGATAAAGTTCTGAAAATTGTATCTTTATAATAATGATGGGTTCAGTTTTTTTTTTAAACACAGTTTCAAAGTTAAAAATTCTATGAAAATAGAATTAAGAGCTTTTACCTTTTGAGCACAGATATTAGTAATTTTATATTTGTTAATCAAACGGGAAACAAGTAGGGCCAATTTAATATAATCAATCTACACTTTATAATATAATATTAAAAACATTGTCGTGCTACATCTTGAAATCTAAACAAACAGAAATGTAGGAAATTTAATGTTCTATGAAAAGTATCAAAAGTAATTTTTGGTTCCGATGGACATTGGGTGAGATAAACTTGAAAAACCATTTTTAAAATCGAGAATTTTCTGGTTTTTTCAACAATAACTTTTTATAGGAGGGAGCTATCAAAAAAAAAAAATTTAAGACAAAAATTGTAGAGAATATGTTAACCTACAAAAGAAAATAAAAATGTCTACTCTAGGACTAATAGCGGTTGAGAAAATAGAGTAAACACTTTTAAACACCTTTTTCAAAATGGCGGACGACGCAGAGGGTCTTTTTATTGGAAAAATGTGGTTTTAGAATCCCCAAGAAGTACTCTTTAAAATAAAACAATAAAATTCTCCTCCCGAATTTTTGTAGATATTTTGATTTTGATAGATTGGCCTTTATTGCGTTTTGAATACATTATTCCATCATGCAAACCCAAAACGAAAAGACAGACGAACAGACTTTAAACACATAATCGCATCAGAGAAAGAAAGAAGGTCTGCGGTGCACTTTTGTTTACACACTCGCATCGATTTTCATCATTCATGAAAAAATGTATCAACATTATAATTCAATATAAGAGACAAAAAAAGAAATACATAATTAGTTTTAATATCTTTCAACCGTTTGTCGCCACTGCCTTCATTCTGACAGTCAGATCCATACAGACGGGATTGGCTTTTTTATGATTGTCTGGCTCTCTGTCATAATTCGTCTCGGAAAAAACCACAACGATTACAAACAAAATAAAACATACATATATTTTTAAACGCGATGTCTATTCCACGCCGTTATATTCTTCCGACACACATCTGGGGGATGTGTTCGTTTTTTCTGGATTTCATCGTATAGATCATATCCCCCTTTTTTTGTTAGATACATTACATGGATTGTTCATAATTTCAATTGCCTTGCCTGATGCTCGTACAGATTTAGAATAATTTCAAACGGTTTTATTTTTTACTGTCAGAATTTGAATATGTACGTGCGCCAAAAAATACCCATATGACTGCGATGGTTTATATGACGTTATATTGTGCGCCTCTTCAATTGTAATGAATGTTCGTTGTTTATTTATATTTACGATGAGTATTCTTACGAGTATGTATATAATAATATCCAATGGTCCAATTGGGCAAAATAAAAAAAAAAAAAACAAATTTAATTCGATTTAAATCAATTTAATATAAGAATTCCTTACAATTTAGAATGAATGAGTGAATGGATGTTGGATGGTGTGAGCTCTGATGGGATCCCTTTGTGTTATGATTATATTCTCGTTATTATACATAATTCAGATATACATTAGTCTGTATTAAAAATGTTACAAAAATATAGAATAGGTGAAATGTATTAAAGCCTGTGTTTCCTTAAGACCTAACCTAAACCGTTTGGACTGTAAGGGTTACCAGCCAGTTACCAGTTGATACATTTTCAGCTTTTATATTTCGCTGGTTCTTTTGCCTACCAAATGAAATAGCATTTTTGTCAAATTAAAAGCTCAGTAAAATTAGACTTCGAGTTAAAAAGAGTTTGAAAAAGTTTGACGTCAAGCTCTATAATGGAAAATGCGTGCATTTGGTATCGATGAATCTCTTTTTCGGTGGATAAAAAATTAGCATTTTGACCGCTCAATACAAGAGGAGTCTGAAGTCTGAAATTCACAAAATAAATGCTGGCATGCCCCAGGGCTCCGTTTTGTCTCCGACACTCTTTTTCTCAGATACATTAACAATCTCCCTTTTGAAATTATAACCCATGTTTCTACTTACGTCACATTACCCTCAGTTGTTCATGTTCTTAACAAGATTCACAACCAAGTCCACTCTTCTATCTACGAACTGGTCCCCGTTCGGAAAGAAATCGGAAAGGCTTAAAAAACTTACGATCAGTTTGTAGACCCCGGTATCGCTGCCAAACCGATGGATTGTAGTTACTATAGGTACAAGGAACTAGTGCCGAAAATTTGGAGTGGTATGAAGCTCTTTTGGGTGGAGTCAATTTTTTACTTGCTGCATTTTGAAAGTGCATTTTGAAGGTGTTGGGGCCGCAACATCGCTGCCAGACCGATGGAATGTATGTATGTGTATATGTATAAAACACTTTGAGTAAATGTTCACCAGCTCTCGGACTCCATTCGTTAATTTATTAATACTTCTAACAACAAAAAAAAATTTGATCTTAAAATTAATTTTGAAAGGGTCCGCATAATAGTCATACTCTTAGTTACCCTAGCCAAACGATAATAATATCCAATCAAATAAAAAATATTTTTTTTGAAAATGATGTCAGCATACAGCGGAATTGTTCTGGGAAAGACTTAAGGCTAAGTAGACTTTTTTTCTTGCGATACAGAGGTACATAAAGTATAGATAAAAGAAATTTATGGACAAAGAACTTCAAATATTTATAATTTAGAAAAAGTGTTATTAAAAAATGCTATATATTCGAAGTTGACCATTTTTTAAGTCGCAATATATTATACAACTGATCTCTTTGACGCAAAAAGGTGTCATATTTTTTTATAGAGAATATTTAAATCCGAAAAAAAAGTTCAAAATATTTTCCGTAAAATTCGTCATTTAAGAGAAAAATTAAAAAAAAAAACGGTATTTCTTGAAATAATGATATCATAAGAACTATGGCTTGAAAAAAAAAAAAATGTTAATGCGATTTAATGTTTAAATTTGGAAATTTGGTATTATAATTTTTCGGTAAAGCTTGCCGTTTAAAGATGTAAGTATTCAAAAAATCACATTTTCCACATTTGACGCTATAGAAGTGGCAATATCTTGTGACTTTTCTTGTAGAGAATATTATGGTTTTTTAAGAGAACGTCGCCATTTTAGAGTAAAACGCACCAGAAATGTAGATTTTTTGTCAAATTTTTTTTGACACTTTGCGTTTTTTGAAATGTCGAGATATTTTTTTAACGGTGACTCGTAGCATCAAAATTATCATTTTTTCTTTTGCGAAAAACCGATATTTTCGAAATTCAACCTTGAATAACTATTGACGACGACGCGGTCTGGTAAGGGACTTTTGTGACAGTATTGCTAATACCAAAAGTAAATATAATTGCGTTTAAAGGTATTCACTTGGATTTTTTGGGAGAAAAAATATAATTTGTATTTGCCTGTGCTAATAGCTCAGTCGGAGGATGAAATTCTTTTACTATAATAGGTATAGGTACGTACCTACCCATTGGTGCCAACAGAATTCTATAGTAGGTTCTTCTTACTTTTTGAAACTTAGCGAGTGTAAGCAGTTCATTTTTTATAAATAAGATATTTTAAGTTCGTGAATTAAGTATTATTTAAGTGCCCAGTTGACCTGTGAGTTGTTAGGTTGGGTTAGTTTGTTATTTTGCATTGGCTTAACCTTTTTTTATACTTTGGAGGTACGTATATATATACCTACCTAACAAACTTATATAAATTCTACGATAAAAACCAACGAAAAACGGTATCAATTTTCTTATCCGACATCAGCAATCTGAACACAATCACATTAGGGTTAACAAAATGGTAAAAATGCGTATTATGAATGTTTATGGTTTTGGGTATGTATCTATAAATGTACCTATATGTACTGTACATACCTATTACTTTTTTTAAGCACGAGATGTTTTTTCACAGATGTTTCACACCTGGCTGATGCATGTATTCAAATCAACCCTTATACAGCACGCGATACCCACTATAGTACTACAAGGATCATATCAACAAAAAACAAAAACCGAAACTACTACAAGAGAGCTCTCCTTTAAATTTGTATTAAAACTTTTTTTTGTTCCTTTAATTTTTTTTGTTTCAAACTTCCCCCCACATTAAAGAATTTTGCATAAGGATTTTGGAGAATATAAAACTGTTAAATAATAAAGGCAGGTTAGTGTTCCTTTCCTTAAGAGCATGCAACATTGATGTTCCCGTTCTTGTTTTTTTTTATTGATTTCACAAAAAATTATACAAGGTACTTTTTTACATAGGTACCTACAAAGTGATATAACTTGTATTCAGCTGTAAAATGTTAAGAATATTGTAATGTATATACATAGGTACTTAGGTTGTTGTCATTCTAAATTCAGTTTTGTTGAAATGAAACTGTCTCAAGAGCTACTGAAACTGATGTTGTAAACCTTCTTACTTCCATTTTGAAGCCTTTATCTACTCTTTTGAAATGCATTTATGAAGGTACTATGTGAAATGAGAATGAGCTTGGCTAAAAATGTATTATGCAATCGAAATGATGAAAAACTTGAAATACGAACAGAAACCTCCTTTGTAGATGGAGTTACATTTTGTTTGAAAAGAGAAGTAAATTCAATTAGTATATGGTAGGAATATACTTTTGGACATTTCACGAAGGAGCCTTCCTTCATCATATACATATGTAGGTACTCATATAAACAGGATGCTTTGATCTTAACCTTTATGATTTGAACGATGATTTTTTCACATATTAAATCAAGGTATAGACGCAGGAGTTCTGGTGAATTCAAAACAAAACAGGGTGACATAAAATAAGTGTTTGCTAGAGAGTAAAATAATTACTTCTTTGATCTATTTGAATAAGAGCCAATTTGTCAATATTCAGTTAAACCTCAGATAGTACCTATTCTTCGAATATAAACAACATTTTTTGTGTTGCTATATTTATTTCACGCATAGTTTAACTGATGATTGACAATCACACAAAAAGAAAGATACATGTTCTACATACAAAAGAATCTAACATCAGTGTGTCCACGCATAACTCGAGAACGGATCATTCGATTTTCATGATTTTGCGCTTGATCTATTCATATTGGTTCAAGTTAGAACACTAGGAAGAATATCTCGAAAATTGTCCAGAAAAATTGGAAATCCAAGAAGATCCGGTGTACATTTGGTGTACAAGCAGTTCGAACAAATGTGCCAATGTTGAATCCAGAACAAAGGCAAGTGTACTATGAATTAATGCAAGCTGTCAATAACATTCCCAATTTCATTGATTTTGACTACGAGATCTTGGATTTCTTTTGGTACTCTCCTCTTATGTGATTGTGGCTTCTTTGTTAGAAGGCGGTCGAACTATATTCTTAACTGAAATTGCCATTGAATATGCAAGTGGATGAAGAATTTACATGCACTATTTCAAAGAACTCTGGGGATGGCGAAAGCATTCGATCAATGTAAGATTATCATCTGAGACGCGTGCAAAGTAGCTCACAAACGCGCATTGGATGACCTGAATCGCACGTTGAAAGATTTACGAAATGATGAATGGCATTTCGGTGGCGCAATCATGTTTCTGCGAGTGCGAGTTGCCTGACGAAATGACCAGTCCGTTGCAATTATTCTCAAGGCGATTGTTGGTAATGAACACTGGCGTGATTCCACTCGACTAAGTCACCGGCCTGATCGAATTTCCAACGACATTTTGCGAATTTACAACCAAGTCGGAAGAGCTTATAACGAATGATTTGCCGCAAATATCGCTCAGAATTATATGGACTATATAATTGGCTGAGTTCACAAGCGATTTGGTTCATCGATTTTGGATGTCGATCATTTGAATTTCATCCTTCAAAACAAAATCGCCAATGAGTTACATTCATACAAATCCGTCGACTTCTTGATGGATGTAAACGAAGCTACCAACTATCCCACATTTTTTAATTCTTTGGATGTTCCGGGCTTGCTGAAACAAAATTTGTAACTGATGCGACGAAACGATAGTGATTGCGAAGAATCTCAAATAAAATGTCATTCATAGGGCTGGCCAGGGCAACGAGATGAGAAAAGTCTCGGTCTCGCATGACATGATCGAGACGAGATGGTAAAAAGGCGAAGATGTTTTCATTCCGCTTGTTTCGAGCGACTTGCCAGTCAGATTTAAGCGTCTTTAGTTTCCCGTGAGTATCGCTTTTTCTATGGGAATTAATAAGTCGCAAGAACAATCGCTGGATGTTTGTCACATCAGTCTTGAATTCCCATAAATGTTTCTCACATGATCAGTTTTATGTGTCGTACTCGTCTATCCGCCAAGGAATAGAAGGATAAATATTGGCTACCATAAAGTACTTCAGTAAAAAAGCTCAAAGTTGTTCGGCACGTGAATCATTGCGATTTGATTGAAACGCAACGACATTGTTATTGTTTCCAATAAGAGGTGTACTTTTGATAGTCACAGGAAAATGGCATTTTAAATTAATGATCGGATTTTTATTTCAATGTAAACAAGAAAGTATACCATTAGTAATCGAAAACATCAGCCAAATGGCCGCCACAGCTACGCTTATACAACAATATCCTTTTCATGAAATTTTCCATCACCAAATCGCAAAGTGCCTGCTGTATGCCCTAAATAGCTTTACGAATTCAATCTTTGAGGTCTTGAATCGACGCTGGGCTGTTGGCGTAGACCTTATCTTTCACGTGGACCCAAAGGAAGAAGTCGCAAGGTGTTAAATCGCAAGAAATCGGTTATCCTCTTCGATAGATAACACGGTCCGGAAACTTTTCTCGTAAAAGATTGATGGTTTCGTTGCTTGTGTGGCACGTAGCGCCGTCTTGTTGGAAGTAAACGTTGTCCAGATCAATACCATCCAACTCCGGCCATAAAACAATATTAATCATCTCTCGATAGCGCAATCCATTCACCATACCGAATTGAATGAAGCATATCCATGTGAGGCCATGGAATTATTATTTTTATTAGATTAACGAATTTTGGCGGAACGAAGCTCGTTCGGTCAGCTAGTACCTTATAAAATAGTGCTTACCAAAAAATAAGGAATATAACTGAAATTAAATCTATCCAGACAATTACAATACATAGAAAAAAGCCCTTAAAATACCCAGGCTAGCAATTATAGTTTGGGTTTGTTATGGCATTTTGTATTTTAATTTTTCATTCAATTCTAGAATATTCTGATAAGAGCGAAGCCTTTAAGAAATGATTTAAAAATAAACCTAGGTTCCTACCTACATCATTTGATCTTCATATTATTTAAGAAACATTTAAAAACACCCTGTAGGTAATATATGTATAGTATAGTTGTTAAGCTAAAACAGGTCTTTCATTTACAAAATTTCAAAATAGTTTTCTTTGATATATGATTTCAATTTTGAAAGATTTATTTATTACAAAGAAAATGTAAATTCGATTTAGTAATATCGATTCAATTTGTATGCTTTGTAAGTTAATAGGAAATTAAGAACCTATATTTATGCTAAATCAATAACATTTATAATATTCACCTATGTTTGAATGTTATTACATTGTATACACATGTACTGGTATTAAGAACTCCAATCATCAACGTCAATATTAAATTTTTAAATTTATTATTCAACTAGGTAGGAATAATACTTGGTCATATTTTACTGTAGATTTTGTATTCAAAAATATATATTTTTTTTTTTTTAATATTATATACATACCTACCTATTACAATAAAAATATGGGACTCATTTTCGGGATAAAAAAAACATTTTAATTAACTTTAACGGATATTGGGTAGACAGACATCACGAAGTGGTAGAAATGTTATAATAAATGTGTATTAGTGTGTGTACGTAAGGACAATTAGACTATTATTCAAAGGCAACATAATTACAGAGGCTTGTATATTCGATTTCTTGTCTTTAAATTTATTGTTTACATTAATATAAACATTTATTTAATAATATGCTTTTCCTTGCAATAAAATGAAGAATGAGAGATGCGGCGTATCAATCTCAGAGATCTTCCTTGTTTGTTTTATTGTTTTGTTTCCAAAATCTCTCGTAGTATGATTATAATTAGCACGACACGATATTATATCAGAAATGAACTCGATTTGCCATTAGTGAAAGCTTTTAAATTCTGATTTTATTTTGTTTTAAATATTCAAAATATGCATTCACATGTTCAAACAAAAACCAATAAAAAAAGCAACTTCAGTAGGTACATATTTGCATATCATGCACTTAATCCCAATATCATACAATTTTTTGCTCAATTTTTATTTCTAAAGCTTTTTAATATCAGACAGACAAATAATTTTCCGCATTATATCTACTTAACCCTGATGGGAAATGCCACAATTTGTTTCATATTGTATAAATAAAAATATTAATTACCTACCATCATACCGAATACCAAAAAAAAAAAAAAAAGAATTGCAATTTTCTGTACCAGTACATAGTGGATGAAAAATGTAAGCGTACAAAAACGAATAAAATGTGAACAAAATGTTATTTTAAAATATAATTTATTTAAATTTAGTAAAATGTAAATTTAGTTTAGTTTAGTGCATTTACTATATATGTTTATTTACCTATATAGATATGGTTGTATTTATCCGATCAGAAGTAAAATATTTAAGCATTTTTTAAATGTACACTTTAGCCTCTAGATAAGCAAAAAAATATTTTAATTTATCCGCTAATTGGTATAAACTGGTCTTACACTATTGAATGAAAGAAATAACACTCTTAGAATATCAAACATTTTTAGTGTTATTTGCGATATCGTTTATTGATCAGTTTATATCAATTATTGCATTTCCATCTATCTCTATCTATTGGTATAATAAAAAAAAACTTACTAAGCAGTTGTAAGTAGGTACATAGTCTTGGTTAGTTTCACGTGTTAAGTTGCATTTTTTAATAAACGGTATGATTACAAAAATATTATTATTTGTCATAAACTTATTGGTATAAACCACTAAAACGATCTCAGCTAAAACACCATTTCTATTTACATATGTAAATATCGCTTTTTATTATTTACCTGTTATTATTTTACTAGCTAAAGAACTAGAAGCAGATTATACCAATTAGTGTATTTTCAAAAGGGCTTTAATTTTATCTACTGGTATAACTTAAAAAGAACTTGCTACACTGTTTATAAAATTCTTTGTACTATATATTAATTATTATAATATAATAATGAGTTTCAGGTGTTATATTTCGTTAATTAGTAAATAGCAGACGGTTACGGTATCATTAATCATATTATTAGTATTTATTTTCTAATTGGTATAAACAAATATTTCCAGAGCAATATTTGGAATATTCGCTTCTTGTTCAACAAGATTATACCACACATTTTATGTAATAAAACAATTGAATATTTCATGTTATCGTCAACTTTGTTCGCTGTTTCTCTTGAATGGTATAAACAAATAAAAAAAAAATTCTAAATAGAATTCGTATATATGTATGTTATTGAAATGTTATTTATTTTGTTTAATTGTATTCATTCTACATGTAATGTTTAAGATTTAACGACTAGTAAAGGACAACATAACGAACATTTTTGTTTATTATTTATATTTTAATTGGTATAATCCAATAGAACACTCTCAGAAAAACAAATGTTTTGCCTGGAACTTATGGAATGTTCGATTTTCTCGGTGGATGAGTCCGCCTACACTTATCAGTGTTTAAACAAATAAATATTAAAAAACACTTTTCCGTATATTTTGTGTGAACGGTATACATTTTTGAATATATTAAGCTTTTTACACAGGTTATTATTATTCTTACTTGTCAAATGTCGCTTTATTCATATAATATTAAAGACAATAACATAACCAATATTTTTCTTAATAGTTTATACTTTGACTGTTATAACCACATCGAGCTTTCAATATTTTGAAGAAAAAAAAACTTAAAAATTAATTTTTACATCGAAACAGTCTGTATTTATAAGCGTTTGTATGATAAATAATAACAAACCTTTGTGTATGTTTTGGTCAAAACTGTTAAATTGGTTTCACCTGACTGGTAATGAATTTTTGAGATTTTTTCTACGTGTCAAGTTGTGATATTTTGTACCATATTTGGACGATAACATAACAAAAAAAAATAATTATTTATTCTCTGATTGATTTAAAACAGTCTTGAAGTAGATCCGAATTACCTTGTGTGGTGTATTGATGGTGAAATTTTTCAAAAAATAACTATCGATAAGGTTTTGATTTTAACATTGTGGTATGACATACATTTTAAGATCATTTGTTTCTTTTATACCAGTCAGAACAAAAATATCTAAGCATTTTTGAAGTGTTAACCTAGGTAAACAGTTAAATTTAAAATAAAAGTATAAATGTTTTCATCGAAATATACATAGGTTTGTGCTAGATTAAAAAAAAAATCTACGTAAATTTGAGTATGAAGACTTTTTTGCTCCGCTGTAAGAAATATACAAAAAAACAAAAACTACTTAAAAGTAAAAAAAAATAACAATATTACCTGCTTGAATGACTGGGTTCATGTGCAAAGGGTTCTGCGTAAATATTCCGAACGGGTGGCACCCTCCTGGGTAGCGGTGGTGGCACCGGATTATATCCATCCATAATTGTATCACAATCTGTGTATTTCATTGATTTCATAGTCATGTTTATATATTTTGTTTGTGCTGTTTTATTTATTTGTATATACCAAATGCGTATATATTTTTAAATATTTTTTATTTTTCAAAAAAATACGCATACAATATAAGCATATATACCTTGTGATACAATGTTTATTCGTAACTTGTGTGTTAGCTTACGGTTTTGTTCGTACGAAGCGTGTTTAATTTTTAATTCGCAGGAACATGAAAATTTATTTTATTTGTTATTTTGTTTTTATTCGCGATTATTATTATTTATTAAAACCGTCCAACGACGCAATGACAACGCAAAAGAAGTAGATATAACATTTTTCATAGGTCGAAATTTAAATACCTAATAATACACTTGACTGAACACGAGCAGTCCTTCGTTGGAAAATTAAAACAATCGAATTGATATAAATGGAAGGTAGGTATATGTGAAATTTAAAAAAGTGATAAATATACAGCTTGTAAATGGGAAAAAAAAGAGCAAATAATTTAAACTTCGGTAGAATTTTTTTTTTATTAATTTTCCCTTTTTAAGAATAATAAAATTCTCATTTACAGTTTATGTTCACCTTTAACGCGCGTATTTCGGTAATGACGTGTTAATATTTCTTGCGGCAAGATTTTCAATTTGTTTAACATTATCATGGTTGCAGGAATGAATTTTCACCGGATCCTGCATTGTTGTTTTCACAATTCAGCAGTTGTTGGTACTTAATTGTTAAAAAAAAATTGTTTTGTTAATAAATATGAGCATAAGTTGCGTGTAAATATGTAGGTATTTATACTGTATGGCACACGGTGATGTGGTGTTACTACACCACCCCTTTGGTGGCACGGTGGTGGCGACGACGACGACGTGGCGTCATGTGACGTGTACACACAAAAGAAGGGGTTGCTGAATTGTTAAACACTTTTGTGGTTTAACCAATTGTTTTTTTCTTATATATTATTCGTCGAATGGGATAATTTTTTGTTTGTTCGTTTTAATTTTTAAACTTATAGCACAAATTTATTTACTTTTTTTTTCGTTTTCTTTATTTTCGCTTGGTGGTTGATTTTGTGTTCAATTCTAAAAGAGAAATATAAATAAAAAAAAAAAATATAAAAATATGTGTATTTCGAATCAAATTGATTTTTTATTCGTTTGCATCATGCATCGGTGCACTGAATTGGGTGTACATAGTCGACGACAATCAGTTTTTAAGCCTTTGAATATTTTTTCAATGATATAAAAATAATAAAAAAATAAAAAAAACAATTAAATATCGTGAATTGCTTTGTTGATTTTTTGTTTAAAAAAGCTCGATTATTTTATCATTTTTTATTATACCCCAGTTCAATGTGTTTTTGGATAGACTTATCTATACTTTATTTGGAATATGCTCTATTTATATTGGAAATAAAAAATAACAAAAATAAAGTACCTAAATATTTTTAAGAGTGAATACGGATTTCATAATAAAAATGCAAAATGATATCAAATTCAAAAAAAACAACCTAAAAATGGCAAATACTTGGCTGGAAAATGCCAAATTTCTGTATAGTTTGGGCAAGGCCCTAATTAGTTTTCAGTAGGAAAAATCTAGACAAAGAAAACTTGTCAGATACTTAGCAAGCCCTTGCTGGATTTAAGTACCAATAATTTAGACGAGGGAAACTTTTCAAACACTAATGAGGCCCTTCCTAGTAAAAACTTGTTGAAAATGTTTTCGCGGGATCAAGTCTCACGTGAGCCAACTTTTTTTGTTGTTGCCTGATGAGGTAAAAGGGTTCATAATCTCCAAGGCCCTTGTTCTAGACTTTGCTAACCCTTGCTAGGCCCTTACGAGATCCGATGTAAAACTCTCTAATGCTTTGTCGAAAACTAGATTGTTTTTCTGCGCGGGTAAATTTGTTGGATAATAAAAACCTTAAAACTTAATTAATCAACAAATTTCAGATCAAAAAAAGTTGAAATAAAAAATACAATTTTTTTTTTCAAAATTATAAAAATATTTTTTTTTTTTTTGTAGAAACAACAATTTTTTCGATTTTTTTTTTGATTCGTATAGCACTTAAATAGTTCGTAAATATAGAAGCTACCCCAATTTTCTACCTTAACGTTTAAAGAATCGGGCTGCTAACTTGAAATCAAGTTAGCAGAACATTCACTATTTCCAAAAGTATTTTTGTAATACTTTTTGGGTACTTATTTAGCACTTAATAAGCACCTTATAAGACCATCAATTTTTTTTTGTTCTGCTGACCCTGCTTGGCTAAGACTAGTGACATCACCCTAGGTACCTAGTGTTGTTCAAACAAAACATTTCAGACTTTTACCAATGTCGCTGAAAAACTCTAAGCTTCCCTGTTTTATTCTAGAATTAACATATTTTGAAGTTTTACAGTAGGTACATACTCTGGTAGGTTAAAGAAATGGTTAGTTAGTAAACGAACATTGAATTTGGGGAAAATTTTGTCCACAGAATTCAAAAAACGGACCACTGTGCGCCGAGCTGCCCTTTATATAATAATGTAAAATGTCAATTATAAAACTGTTTACTTTGATTGCACTTTTAGCCATATCGCTCTACCAAATTTCATCATTTTAGGACAATTTGAAATGGTGCTCCATAAAATTGATAACAATTCTGAGAAAATGGGCGGATGGCACGCCCCTGAATGTAAAATCTCAAATTAAAAGTTGGGCTTGCAATTTAAGTTCTCCTACTCTACCAAGTTTCATTATTTTGCAACTATCAATTTCTTTTCTGATTTCTTTCTTTGAATGCACGCGCGGTCGTCGGTTGTACGAAATTGCGATGCTCTACGGCATAGGGAATGCTGCATAATTGATGATCTGTCAGGCAGTTAGTCAGTTACGGTTTTTGATATTTTTTCATGTTAAATCTCAGGAACCACAAATTCCAAGGAATAAAAGGTGAGTTGCCTGAACCTGGTGAGCTTAGCAATTTCTGAATTGAAAGTTTCCGGCTTTATTGGTAGGTATACTGAAGTTCGAGGGGGGGTTGGGCGGTCAAAAATCGCATGAGTTTGATCCTGTAAAAAAGGTGTAGTGACTACTGTGGGTACTACTGGGTACTACTGTGCTCTTTGACATCATCTTCGTGCTTACATCAATAGCCCAAATCAAGTTGAATCAAAATCAAAAACTGTACACATTGTTTGTGGATTTTAGAGCGGCGTATGATACGATAAACCGCAATGCGATGTTCTATAAGCTACATAATTTAGGATTATCCTCAACGTTTATCAGAGCTCAAGAAAAACATTATCAACAATCAACGGCATATATTGTTAAAGGAAAGGAACGTTCAGAAAAATTTTAAGTAAACCGTGGAGTTAAGCAAGGCTGTAATCTTAGCCCTCTACTGTTCGCACTCTATTTAGATGATCTTGTGGATTCACTAAGGTGCCAGTTATAGCTATCATTGGAAACCATCATTGAAAAATTTAGCTGTTGATTTTGAGACCCTTCGGAAGTTTAATGATTGAATATTTTAATGCAGAAATATAGCTTACGACTTCAAAATTATTTCTCCTCCAAAAAAAATTCATTTTGACCCATATCTTCCCCATAACTTAACTTTTAATTTATTCAATGATCATTGAAAAATTAAAAGTCATTTTATAAGAAAAATTGTGCCAAATTGAATTTTGTTTTGCCTAGGAACAATTAGTAAGTCAATAAGCTTTACTTTGGCATCAAAATAATCATTTATTTTTTCTTCAAAATCTCTCAAAATTGACAATTATTATTTTCAATGATGGATTTCAATGATAGCTATAACTGGCCCCTAATATGTGGAGTAGAAATTGGCAGCACAAAAATAAAAGTCATCATGTACGCAGACGACATAGTTATACTCGCAGAATCAGCTAGCTCACTGCAGTTACTGATCAACAAACTGTACGGGTATTGCACAATGTGGGGCTTAGAAGTCAACGTTAATAAGTCGAAAGTTATGGTTTTCCAAAAAGGTTCAGGAAGGATAGCAGCAAGTGAAAAATGGAAATATGGTGGGCATAACCTGGAGGTAGGAATGGAGCTAACTTGCAACCTTAACATGGAATCGCACCTGAAAACCAAAGTAGACAAGGCTAAAATAGCAATTTACGTAAATTGGAAAAGAATTTTTAGCAATAAACTTATTGCAGCTAGCTCGAAATAGGGTGTGTTTAATGCAACAGCGCAATCGATTCTTCTGTATGGTGCACAAGTTTGGAGTGGTCAGCGATTTGAGGTGACGGAATATTTGCTACGTTTTATCCTTATGAACATTTTTTATTTGCCAATCAACACCCCCAAATACATGTATTATCTTGAGTCGGGCTTACCATCACTGTTTATCTCATCGCTAAAGCTACATGCTGATTATTTATCAAGAGTGGTTAAAATGGATGAAATTCGGCTACCAAAGCAGATATTGCGGTATGCAGTGGAAAGCAATATACTTTTTGCAAAAAATTGGAATAAACTGGCTGCAGATTGTGGTAGGTATAGTGCTAAATTTATCGAAAGTTACAATAGACCAATGGAAACAGACGTTTCGTGAAGCTATCCAGATAACTGATGAAAATGAGAGATACTCTTTTATCGAACAAGCCCGTTAGTCAACAGAGAGACTTTATTGCTCGAAAGTTAACTACAATTTAAACGAAGCCAATTACTTCAACAGCAGTTTTTCATGCATTATGATCGGAGCAGTTTCCAAATTAAAAGGAGAATTAATAAGCCTTAATTATTCACCGCATAAAACTGAAGGAACTGGCAACTGTGATTTGTGTAACCTGCAGGATAGAGAAAATACCTTTCATTTCATTGGAGTATGCCCCGTGTTGAAGGAGATAAAACTACATTACTTTGGAAAAATACTCTTGAATTTGATGAAGTTAAAAAGTATCTAAACGGGTTGGACTGGAAGCTTCTGTTCAGCTACTATCAAAAGGCCAGCGCTTATAGAAAGAGACTCATCACCGAAAGTTATTAAAATTGTTAACTAAAAGTCTTGCTTTAAAAGGAAAAAAAAAATAAAAATGTTGGTTTTTGCTAAACTAAAAGCTCTTATAAAATATTTAAATAATTATATTTTATTTTTTGTTAAATTTATCTCAAAATTGAATTTATTGGAAAATGTATCAAATGTGCCCCTCAGGCAAACGACAGATGTTGTCATGCCTTAATTATTCAATTGTTCTTTATTTCTCAATGATAAGAAAATGTACAACTTTCATTAGGGCTGGCCACGAGACGAGACTCTGAGAGACTTTTGTAAGTCTCGGTCCCGTTAAAATCGAAAATTTTCAGTCTCATCTCGGTCTCGTTTAATTAATTCTCGTCTCGGTCTCGTCTCCAAAAAATACGATTTCCGGACAAACTGTTGATTATTGGAAAGAAATATTTTCGATTATCGTTTGAATATGTGCAGAAGAAAAAAAATATTTACCTGAAATTTGATTTTTTAATTTATTAGACTCTCTTTAAATTTCGGTCCAAATATACAGTCTCGTCTCGGTCTCGTCTCGGTCGCTTAAAAGACAGTCTCATATCGTTTCGTCTAGGTCTCGTCATACGAGACCGAGATCAAGACCGAGACTTTTCTCGTCTCGTGACCAGCCCTAACTGTTATATTAAATTAAAATCTAATCTAATCTAAATCTGTGCTCTTTGAAAGCAAACATTTTATTTGAAGAAAAATGTTTAATTAGGTTGTTTCAAACCGTATGTTGTCTTTTAAATAGCAATAAATAAATCACTCCATTCGCATTTTTAACTAATTGATAACAAAGATTGAACAAAAAACATCAAATAGGCAGGTATACAAAAAATTAAAAGAATTCGACTCAAAAGCCGTTAACTTATTCAATCATGGATAGCAATCTTTGATTTTTGTCATCCAAATGATCCTACCACGACGTTCTATACAAAAGCTAAAATTTTAAAATCCATACACATCACTGAAGTTTCTTAAAAAAAAACATTTATTTATCTTTATAAGCTCATAAAAGTAACCGAAATTAATAGTCCCTAGATATTTTAAAAATAATATAAAATTTTATTCTCTCCAGTTTTTTTTTTCATGAAGATTGAAAGGGCAAATCCATTCAAATAGTTTTTTTTTTTTTGTTTGAAGACAATTAAAATCAAAAAAATAAGCCATAGAACACATCAAGTGGGAGCAATTAACATCAATCGGTGAAAACATCTAAATCAACATTTTGCCTTTCTATGCATACATACGTATATTTTGGTGTAGGTACCTATTTGTGACTCTTAATTCCTGGTCCCTGCGGTAATGTCCTACAAAACATAAAAAATAATATAAAATGATGATGTTTGGTTGGCCTGTGTTCATATGAGTGTCACGAGAAGACCTCGAAGAAATAAAATCCAACGAACTTGAACTGAACGAATATAAGTTTCTTTTTTGTGGATATAAATTATTTGGATCCGATGCGACGCTACACGACAACGACGACGACGGACAGAACGGTCGAAAGATGCTTATTTATCTTTTTTTATACACACCTATTTTTTTTATTATTATTTTAGGTACTTCTTTTGTTGGAGAGGACGGGACTGACTGGAAAAAGGTGTGAACAGATCGAGCATATAAATTCCATCGTCATTTTCAATACAATGCATTTTTATATTTTTTGTTGTTGTTGTTGTTTATTTTTTCTCTGCATACGTCTATATATCTTCATTGGTATCTTTGAGAAATTAATTAAAATCATGTTGATTCGATTTCAACTCGATTTCTGCGATAGCTTACAAAGTGGAAACTTATGTACGAGTATGTTGTGCATATCTATCGATGTTTCTTTTCCATTCAAAGAAAGAGAAAACAAATTAGACTACATCATGTACCTATATTGCCTCAAAATCCGGCCGCACGGCACCACACACACTCCAATTCAAATTCGAATTAAATCCAAGCCCGCACCAGGAGATGATAATTTTCGAATAAAAATCAAATGTTATCGTTGAAGAATCATAATATCGGAATCGATTTAAGGCATTTTCACTACAGATCTAGTGGATTCTTAGATTTTCCGATTACATATTCCCATGTTGATGCTGTTGGTATCTATATCTACTATTATTATGTTACTTATATGCACCGCACCGAAACGATCATGCAACTTCAATGTAAGTACACAAGGAACTATAAAACCAACCCATCGCATGATGATGCTGAAATAGATTTGGAGATTTGGAGATTTGATGTGATGTGGATGGGCCCTGCTGCGTGCAGCCCCAAATTGCTTTTCTCTGGATGCTTACAAATTCCGATACCACAGTCTGAGATTTCTTTTTTTTTTTTCTTTTTTTTTTTTTTGGTCTTATCTGTATTTGTATGTATCAGATACGAGAACGAGATTGCAGAAGGGGTAAGGCGGTTTTAGGTTATGGATGTAGAGGGCAAATCGCTTATGGAGATTGATATATAGGCTGATATTATTTTTGAATCCTATAATCAATGCAACACAGAAATTCAATTAAATATTCCGCAATATGAAAGCTCTGGAAAATTGTTTATTTTGATTTTAGAATTTGAAATTGAATTTGTATATCTACGTCCTACATTCTTCACAAAATGTACACTTTTGATAGGCTGCAATAATAAATAGTACTAACAGAACACTGGTCTGATTGACCGTTTTGCGGTTGACCATTATCATTGAGTAGATATAGTAATACGATCGATAGATTGCTTTAAGTGTAAATCTAGTATAGTCAATTTGGACTCAAAGATGCCGCAAGCTTTTATTTTATTTAACTATGTAATGTAGGTACATTTTTTCCTGTTTTGAATTATGAAATTATCCACATAGAGGTACATTATTTTCTTTTTTCATGACCTCTTTGATAACTAAATAAATAATCATCCAATAAGCTGTAAGTATTTTCCATTAGTATTTTTTGGTATTTAAGAAACAATTTTTATAATTTTTTCCTTTAGGATTGAAGAACGTCGTAAACACGACTGAAACGTCGCTTGAATATTTAAATAAACAACCATAAACTGACCTAAAGTCGACTAGAGGGAACTTTTATAATGAAGGTAGTTTCTTCGCAAAAAATGAAATTCCAGAAATTTTTGAACTAGCACTTGATCTGAAACTTTTCTTCGGAGAAAAAAGCTTTTGAAGAATAATTTTAAGAAAACGTTATGTTATTTTATCTTATAGCGTAGAATAAGGTCTTTCTGAGCTATTAGCAACAAACTGCAAATTAATAATAGATTTTTTTTAATGAGTGAAGTTAGCACCCCTTTTTGTTGAATTTGTAATTTTAGGATGTTATTCCAGGCTAACTATTCCCAGTTTATTCCAGATTATTCAAAATTTTGTATGAAACAAACCTATTCAAAACTGGGGGCTTCGAGTACATTTTATTGAAATTTTAAAAGTTTTTCCAATTTTTTTTTTTAATTATACTAAAATTTTTTGTTCAAGTTTTTGGACCTCTATATTCCAAATTTCAAAAGAAATAGAAAAATTCGAAAAAAAAAAATTCTAGCCCCTTTTTTTCTCGAAATTCCAACTTTTAGTATTTATTTTTTAAGTTTCAAAATGTGTTCTTACAAACTTTTTCAAAAAATTAAATTCTAAGACGCAAATTTTGGTCGATTTTTACCGACTCTTATAATAATCACTATAAAAAGATAGTGTTAATTTTATTAATCTAGGGGAATTTGTGCAAATAATTCATTCTCCCTTAAACAGAAGTAATTTTAATTTTTTTTTATTATTTTCGTTATTAGGAAAATTATGTATAGTTTATGGTAATTTAACATTTTCTTTGAAATTTCTTTCAGAAAATTATGTGCATGCATCTTTTTATAAGTTATTTTTGTTTTTCAAGTGTGATAAGGTACATTAATCGAAATCTAAAGTCACAAAAAAACCTGAATCAAAAAACAAATTAGTCCGGGTCATTTTGTACTTTTTCAACTTTAGTGAATTATTTGGGAGTTTTACAAATCCCGAAAACTAAAAATAAAAAATTAACGATTTCTCGAAAACTAGTAAACACATTTTAAAGATTTAAATTGAGTTTAAAAAAAAAAAATAATAGTATCTATACTTTTAAAGTAACAATTTTTTAAGATACAAATTTATGCATGATAACATAGCCTTTGGCAACTTTGAAGACGAAAATATTTCTTATGTTAGCCAATCCAGAAAATTTAATATCACCACTGAAATCAGCATAGGTACCTGAATGAACTCTCGTGGATATGAAATCGGATATGTAGGAAAAAATTGTTTTTTTTCGAACGATTTTTTTGGAGTATAGTGTAATTAAATTGGTTACAGTAAATTGCATTGTGCACAAGATCTGGAAAGACACACCCTTTTCCATGATTTATATGAAATTTATTTGTCTATTTATGATTTTAATATCTAAACCACGTTGATCTTGATACCTCCCTGCCTATACTCTATTTTTGATTTGGTCATTATCTCTCAAGTATCAATTTCCTACTCAAGGTAGGTATATAGGTATACCTTACTTCTAAATACATAACTATACTTCGAGATTCTCTTCTTACCTATTCACCGTCGCGATGGCCCTTCAGTTAAAAACAGCTTGCCAGTACATATGTATATATATATATTTATACTTAAAATAACTCCAATTTCGCGGCCACAATAAAAGTGTTGATCCCTAAATGACCCTTTAGTGAACTTATAAAGTTTAAGCTGTAGTTTTTTAATGTAAACCTATTTACCCCTCATTCCATTGAAATATCATTTTGCTTTTGATCTTGAATTATTCCAGTATCATTAAATAAATACATACATATACATATAACACAAAGTCTTAAACTTTAAATTAAACGAACTTTTTACAAGTCTATAAAATAATAGTAAGTAGGTATCGGTCACCTAGTACATATTTGTGTTGTACCTTAATTATTACATTTGTCTGATCATAAAGTCATTAAAAATTTTAATGGAGCTTTCGACTGTCAAACAGGTTTTTTTTTGATACTCATGTATTGTATCTATTACAAAGGTACTGAAAATAAAACAGAAAACTATGTCCATTATTTTGGCGGACACTTTGTGAAGAAATAAAAAAAATTGATATATGAATTTTAAATTTGTATATTCTTATTTTCATTCGCACTACATGATTATAGAATGCTTTACCCAGCAATATTTTGCCCTACTATTTTGATATTCAGAGGTTCAAAACCGATCGGTATCGGCATCGGTATCTCCTCTTATATCCTTCCTATACTTAATAGTCTAAGAAAGCTAGGATCGGACCAGGGACAAATTAATTCATGAAATTTTATTTCTGGCATCGACGCAGAATTTTATCCTCAACAACATATCCAAAGTCCCCCAAAATCCCCGCATTGGATTTTTGTATAGGCGCATTTTAAGAGGTGGTGAGGGGAGGGAGGCGGGAGTTTGTCAAGCTGAAAAATTTGTTGTAATACAATCTAATCATATACACATGTTATTATTTTAGGTACTTCTTTTGTTGGAGAGGACGGGACTGACTGGAAAAAGGTGTGAACAGATCGAGCATATAAATTCCATCGTCATTTTCAATACAATGCATTTTTATATTTTTTGTTGTTGTTGTTGTTTATTTTTTCTCTGCATACGTCTATATATCTTCATTGGTATCTTTGAGAAATTAATTAAAATCATGTTGATTCGATTTCAACTCGATTTCTGCGATAGCTTACAAAGTGGAAACTTATGTACGAGTATGTTGTGCATATCTATCGATGTTTCTTTTCCATTCAAAGAAAGAGAAAACAAATTAGACTACATCATGTACCTATATTGCCTCAAAATCCGGCCGCACGGCACCACACACACTCCAATTCAAATTCGAATTAAATCCAAGCCCGCACCAGGAGATGATAATTTTCGAATAAAAATCAAATGTTATCGTTGAAGAATCATAATATCGGAATCGATTTAAGGCATTTTCACTACAGATCTAGTGGATTCTTAGATTTTCCGATTACATATTCCCATGTTGATGCTGTTGGTATCTATATCTACTATTATTATGTTACTTATATGCACCGCACCGAAACGATCATGCAACTTCAATGTAAGTACACAAGGAACTATAAAACCAACCCATCGCATGATGATGCTGAAATAGATTTGGAGATTTGGAGATTTGGAGATTTGATGTGATGTGGATGGGCCCTGCTGCGTGCAGCCCCAAATTGCTTTTCTCTGGATGCTTACAAATTCCGATACCACAGTCTGAGATTTCTTTTTTTTTTTTCTTTTTTTTTTTTTTGGTCTTATCTGTATTTGTATGTATCAGATACGAGAACGAGATTGCAGAAGGGGTAAGGCGGTTTTAGGTTATGGATGTAGAGGGCAAATCGCTTATGGAGATTGATATATAGGCTGATATTATTTTTGAATCCTATAATCAATGCAACACAGAAATTCAATTAAATATTCCGCAATATGAAAGCTCTGGAAAATTGTTTATTTTGATTTTAGAATTTGAAATTGAATTTGTATATCTACGTCCTACATTCTTCACAAAATGTACACTTTTGATAGGCTGCAATAATAAATAGTACTAACAGAACACTGGTCTGATTGACCGTTTTGCGGTTGACCATTATCATTGAGTAGATATAGTAATACGATCGATAGATTGCTTTAAGTGTAAATCTAGTATAGTCAATTTGGACTCAAAGATGCCGCAAGCTTTTATTTTATTTAACTATGTAATGTAGGTACATTTTTTCCTGTTTTGAATTATGAAATTATCCACATAGAGGTACATTATTTTCTTTTTTCATGACCTCTTTGATAACTAAATAAATAATCATCCAATAAGCTGTAAGTATTTTCCATTAGTATTTTTTGGTATTTAAGAAACAATTTTTATAATTTTTTCCTTTAGGATTGAAGAACGTCGTAAACACGACTGAAACGTCGCTTGAATATTTAAATAAACAACCATAAACTGACCTAAAGTCGACTAGAGGGAACTTTTATAATGAAGGTAGTTTCTTCGCAAAAAATGAAATTCCAGAAATTTTTGAACTAGCACTTGATCTGAAACTTTTCTTCGGAGAAAAAAGCTTTTGAAGAATAATTTTAAGAAAACGTTATGTTATTTTATCTTATAGCGTAGAATAAGGTCTTTCTGAGCTATTAGCAACAAACTGCAAATTAATAATAGATTTTTTTTAATGAGTGAAGTTAGCACCCCTTTTTGTTGAATTTGTAATTTTAGGATGTTATTCCAGGCTAACTATTCCCAGTTTATTCCAGATTATTCAAAATTTTGTATGAAACAAACCTATTCAAAACTGGGGGCTTCGAGTACATTTTATTGAAATTTTAAAAGTTTTTCCAATTTTTTTTTTTAATTATACTAAAATTTTTTGTTCAAGTTTTTGGACCTCTATATTCCAAATTTCAAAAGAAATAGAAAAATTCGAAAAAAAAAAATTCTAGCCCCTTTTTTTCTCGAAATTCCAACTTTTAGTATTTATTTTTTAAGTTTCAAAATGTGTTCTTACAAACTTTTTCAAAAAATTAAATTCTAAGACGCAAATTTTGGTCGATTTTTACCGACTCTTATAATAATCACTATAAAAAGATAGTGTTAATTTTATTAATCTAGGGGAATTTGTGCAAATAATTCATTCTCCCTTAAACAGAAGTAATTTTAATTTTTTTTTATTATTTTCGTTATTAGGAAAATTATGTATAGTTTATGGTAATTTAACATTTTCTTTGAAATTTCTTTCAGAAAATTATGTGCATGCATCTTTTTATAAGTTATTTTTGTTTTTCAAGTGTGATAAGGTACATTAATCGAAATCTAAAGTCACAAAAAAACCTGAATCAAAAAACAAATTAGTCCGGGTCATTTTGTACTTTTTCAACTTTAGTGAATTATTTGGGAGTTTTACAAATCCCGAAAACTAAAAATAAAAAATTAACGATTTCTCGAAAACTAGTAAACACATTTTAAAGATTTAAATTGAGTTTAAAAAAAAAAAATAATAGTATCTATACTTTTAAAGTAACAATTTTTTAAGATACAAATTTATGCATGATAACATAGCCTTTGGCAACTTTGAAGACGAAAATATTTCTTATGTTAGCCAATCCAGAAAATTTAATATCACCACTGAAATCAGCATAGGTACCTGAATGAACTCTCGTGGATATGAAATCGGATATGTAGGAAAAAATTGTTTTTTTTCGAACGATTTTTTTGGAGTATAGTGTAATTAAATTGGTTACAGTAAATTGCATTGTGCACAAGATCTGGAAAGACACACCCTTTTCCATGATTTATATGAAATTTATTTGTCTATTTATGATTTTAATATCTAAACCACGTTGATCTTGATACCTCCCTGCCTATACTCTATTTTTGATTTGGTCATTATCTCTCAAGTATCAATTTCCTACTCAAGGTAGGTATATAGGTATACCTTACTTCTAAATACATAACTATACTTCGAGATTCTCTTCTTACCTATTCACCGTCGCGATGGCCCTTCAGTTAAAAACAGCTTGCCAGTACATATGTATATATATATATTTATACTTAAAATAACTCCAATTTCGCGGCCACAATAAAAGTGTTGATCCCTAAATGACCCTTTAGTGAACTTATAAAGTTTAAGCTGTAGTTTTTTAATGTAAACCTATTTACCCCTCATTCCATTGAAATATCATTTTGCTTTTGATCTTGAATTATTCCAGTATCATTAAATAAATACATACATATACATATAACACAAAGTCTTAAACTTTAAATTAAACGAACTTTTTACAAGTCTATAAAATAATAGTAAGTAGGTATCGGTCACCTAGTACATATTTGTGTTGTACCTTAATTATTACATTTGTCTGATCATAAAGTCATTAAAAATTTTAATGGAACTTTCGACTGTCAAACAGGTTTTTTTTTGATACTCATGTATTGTATCTATTACAAAGGTACTGAAAATAAAACAGAAAACTATGTCCATTATTTTGGCGGACACTTTGTGAAGAAATAAAAAAAATTGATATATGAATTTTAAATTTGTATATTCTTATTTTCATTCGCACTACATGATTATAGAATGCTTTACCCAGCAATATTTTGCCCTACTATTTTGATATTCAGAGGTTCAAAACCGATCGGTATCGGCATCGGTATCTCCTCTTATATCCTTCCTATACTTAATAGTCTAAGAAAGCTAGGATCGGACCAGGGACAAATTAATTCATGAAATTTTATTTCTGGCATCGACGCAGAATTTTATCCTCAACAACATATCCAAAGTCCCCCAAAATCCCCGCATTGGATTT
Organism: Melangyna quadrimaculata; assembly: GCA_949320155.1. Classification (NCBI taxonomy): domain Eukaryota; kingdom Metazoa; phylum Arthropoda; class Insecta; order Diptera; family Syrphidae; genus Melangyna; species Melangyna quadrimaculata. The sequence goes on from OX439484.1 coordinate 52,975,335, forward strand.
TTGTATAGGCGCATTTTAAGAGGTGGTGAGGGGAGGGAGGCGGGAGTTTGTCAAGCTGAAAAATTTGTTGTAATACAATCTAATCATATACACATGTTTTTAGGGTGCTTTTCAACGTTGATTCTAAAGTGGAAAGTTAATGTCATTTTTATGGAATGATCACTTTTCTTAAAGTACAACAAGTAATATATTACCCAAAACCATTTTAAAATAATGAGATTTTAATGAAATTTGGTATAAATGTTTCATTTGGCATGTTTACTAAGAATCAAAAGAGTCCCCAAAAATATCTGTGGTGCAAATGTGTTTTTATGAGGGCGAGATGTTAGTGCGTCATTATTACCATAACATCTGTGAGTAAGTTTTGACACTGATGAAATTTGCTAAAAATATTAAATATTTCATGGTTTCTAAGTATCAAAAGAGTCCATTAAAATTACTTGATCCAAAGAGTTTTTTTAGAGAATTTATGTTTGACCTGTCCTATACGGAGCAAAATGTTAGCTCTTACGAAAAATTAATTTTTCGTGCAATCGAAATAGTACATATGACATATGATATATGAATTAAAGGTATTTTTTAACGTCGAATCTAATAAAAGAAAAATCAATATGATACAAGCACCCTAAAATAAATTAGATTAATTTTGACACAGAAATTACTGTTTTTTCCGTTAAGCAGGTCAAACATTACACCCCCAAAAAACACACTTGGACCTTAGATGTTTGTACGGACTCTTTTGATCCTTGGGTGCCAATAAAAATTTAATATTTTTAGCAAAGTTCATAAGTGTCAGAATTTGTTCATGGATCTTATGGTAATTATTACTCACTTGCATCTCTCCGCCAAAAAAAACACCCTTTAACCAAAGATATTTTTGGGGACTCTTTTGATTCTTGGTTAGCATGCCATATCAAACATTTGTACTATAAATTTCATTAATATCCCATTATTTTAAAATGGTTTTGGGTAATATATTATATTGTTGTACTTTAAAATCATTCCATAAAAATGACATTAACTTTCCACAGGATACATGCATCTTTTTAGTTTTGGTCTCTTTAGAATCAGCGTTGAAAAGCACTCTAAAAACATGTGTCATATGATTAGATTGTATTACAACAAATTTTTCAGCTTGACAAACTCCCGCCTCCCTCCCCTCTGCACCTCTTAAAATGCGTCTACACAAAAAGTCAGTTCAGGGATTTTGGAGGACTTTGGATATGTTTTTTAGGATAAAATTCTGCTCAATACCAGCAATAAAATTTAATGAATTAATTTGTCCCCGGTTGCAGGGCTGCCGAAGTGAGTATTAAGGGAGTATTCGTACTCCCCAACCATTCACTGTACTCTCGTACTCCCCTCACTGTGATTGTACACCCCTTGAAAATTCCCAAAATGTTTGCAAAAAGTTGTTATAATTGTGCTAATTCAAGCGCATTGAAAACATTTATTGGTTAATTGTTTTTTAACTTTACAGAAGTGTCAATTTTGAAAAAAAAAAAAAAAAAAAAAAAAAAAAAACTAAAAAACAAATCTACATTTCGAATGGCTATAGAACAAAACAAACATTTCCTTAGTTCTTCATGGTCGTCTTCAAGGCGGAGAAAAATAAAACCTGCCAAGTTCCATTTTAAGAGTAATATCACATGTTTGAAAAAATGTGTTAGATCCGAAAGTCTGAATTAAAAAAAAAAAGTACATTTTACATAAATTACATACATAAACTATTAAAATTGGTTTAATAAAGTTATATTTCTAGCTCGTTTGTGAATTTAAAATTGTGTTAAATGTTATCCGATGATAATTTTGGCACTAACGAGGTGAGCATTTGTTCGTAATTTAAATCAAATTTGCGCAAGGCCATAATATAAAAAAGCTATGTTTTTTCTTAGGTACTCCCCACAAGCCTTAAATACTCCCATCCAATCCTCTAGAATACTCCCCTCCGAAATTTTATATCGACAGCCCTGCCCGGTTGCCCATATTAAATTTCCTATCCTTCCTAGACTATAAAGGTAGGGTTGCTATACGTCCTCTTTTTGCAGGACATGTCCTCTTTTTAACCCCAGCGCGGAACGTCCTCCAACTTTTAAAGAAATTGCCCTCTTTTTTCCCCTAACAAGAAATTACGAAAATTAAAAATCTTATCGAACTATGAATTTAAAAGAAAAACATAGCCAATACAAATCTGATGGAAAACATAAAATGAAACAGATCTTATTTTGACTCCCATGTGTCAACCCTCTAAATTTAGTTGAACGCGCCCATTTGTTCGGTTTCTATTATTTGTTTTGTTTTTTCCCCTTACACCAAGCAAATAGCTACATAGACCTACTTTTTGCAAAAAGTACAAAAGTGTAAAATAAACATGTTTTCGTAGTTAAGCCTTAAGTTGCAAAATATCAAACTTTATTTTATTTGGTGGTTCAATTTATTTAGGTACTCTAATAATTTTTACAAGATCATTTTAAAACCATGCCAAAAAGAAAGTGCTTATTATGATGATCCTTCATTTAGAAAAGGAAGATATGATTCCGAAGCAGATTGCACAGTTTGTAGCTCTAAAATTTCCAAAGGAAAATACGCGATCAAGGACCCCATAACATCTCAAATGCACATCAAGAGTTTTGGAAGCTTTCATTTTAAACAAGACACAAAAACATATCCAGGCTACCGAGGCAATAATTTTGTTTCACACTGGTTTGCCATCAGCAATCGTTTAATTCTCTCAATTTGACCACTGAGTTAAACAAAAAATGTTTTTCGAATCGGATTTGGGTAAGGGAATCTCATGCGTCAGGACATAGGCCACTGCCATAGTCACCAGTGTAATCGCTCCGCTGATGTCTATCTCTATCAGTGGCGGATCCAGAGGGAGTCATAGGGGTCAAACGCCAGAGAGAAAAATAAAAAAATTTATACTTCAAGGAAACAAATTCTTTTAAAGTAGGTAGACATACTTAAAAGAAAAAGAACTGTAGAAGCAGATTTTTCTATTCAAATAGTTGATGTCCAAATGCATTCTTATTACCAAAATGCAAAGTGTTCATTCCGAAAAAACGAATTGTGTGTTCAACTTAAAAAAAAATGTTCCGGCCGACCAGAACCTCACGAATTTTGTGTTTATTTATTTTAAGTTATTAATTTTTTGCATTTTAATTTATGTTCGTTGACCTAGTTTTTGTTTTCTTTTTGTTAAGGAATATGATGTCCTCCAAAGTCTGGGGTTTTAAAACTTTTTGCTTAGACAGCCATGGCAACCCTACTCAAAGGGTAGTAAATGCCCCTTTAGTGCGCGCTTAATAGGTGTAGAAAAATCGTAACCTTTCGGCGCTTAAGCTCTGATTTTATAAATTCTTTGAAAAAATGGGAATAATAACTAGAAAATGAGACAGAAAAAGTCAGCAATAGAATAAACTGGATTTGTTTGTTTGTTAAAAAATAATTTAAACGAATTTTAAATGTAATATTTTTTGATTGAACTTGGAAAATTTTTTGGGAACATTTTGTCAACATTTAAATAACCTTATTTCCGTTATCAGAGTTTTTTTTTTTGCAAAAGCATGGTTTGCACTTTTGCAGTAGAAGTATTATTAAAATCGGTCTAGAGTTTACATGTACGAAGTTTAATCAAAATTGTTGAAGTCGTGTTTTGAGAAGACTTGGTCAGACTTGATAAGTACGAAATCGTTGTATGGCAGCTCCCTTTTCTAGATGAGCTAAGACAACAATTTGAATTACTCTTCTAAAAAATCGTATAAAAATGCTTTACACCAAATTTTTGTCAAGCAAATCAGTTAATTTATTTAGGCTCTGGCTCGATGTACATTCATCAGGATGCATACAGACAAACTGACTGAGACGGACTTTCTGCCGAAAATAACTTTTTTGGACTTCTCCATCAAATTTTTGTTTGCCTTAAATTAAAGATTTTGAAATGCTAACTAATTGTTGCGCAAGCCCCAAATTTTAAATACTTAAATTTAAGTTTGAAGAATTTTATTTATAGGTATCTTTAACTTATATACATATACATACCTTATGTATATACAATACATATTTATAAAAGAATTATTTAAAAAATCTCTTATACGGATGAGTCATTTTATAGTTACTCGCGTAATTTAATTAAAGGACACTCGAGCTTTCTTGTATTTCTTTGATGGTTAGCAAATGTGTGAGTGTGTGTTGTTTTAATCTGAGATCTAATTATTATCCCTTCGTTTTGAGGATGAATGATGAATTTTGTTGGATATAGAAGAATGGCATGGCATGATAATTGGAAAGAGAAAGCTATACAAATTTCGATTATTTGATGTTCACATAAAAAAAAGTAAATAAGATTCTCATTCTTATGTTCCTTCGTCAGTGTAATTTTCGTTATAGCTAGACATGCAATCGAATACCTACAACTGTATGTTCATTAGGGTGGGTCAATTTACCATGACTAATTCGTTTCTTTGTGGCTCAAACAAAATTTAAAAATCTAAGAAATAAAAGCATCTATTTTTTTTTCATGTGAACATAAAGTAGGATAAGAGCATCGCAAAGAAAAGCAAATTCTTAGTTACATACACTTTAAAAAAAAAAACAATTTCCCAAAAGATTTTGATTTAAAATTGGAATAAAAGATTATGATTTTGGAGTAAAAAAAATATAACACAATATTGTGTTATTGGTGTTGCTGTTGGTCTTTAATATACATACATAATTTATGTTCAATTTAAGGTATTTTATTTTTTATTAAGAAAATAGAAAACTGCTGTTTCCGCCTAAACGGGGGGAAATTTGCGCAACAAGCAACACATTTTTAATGGTTCCATGAAATTTGAAGCAACATCGTACAATTTGACCCACCCTTATGTACATACAAACATTATGTTTATTTACCTAAATAGGGATGTACAAATAGATACATATAATGGCTATACAGCTATACACTTATACAGGTAGGTAGGTATTTGTATTTTGTTAAGATATATGTACAGTACATATGTATAAATGTACCTTCAAGTTCAATAATACCATCTTATCATTTATCTATCCATCCATTCAAATTCAACCCAATCCTTGCTAGCAGAGCCTCAAGGTAAACGCATCGTATAGGTACATCGTATATAAATATTAGTTTACCTCCGTATTGGATCTGACCGCACAAACCTTTAATTGCTTCGAAAAACTTTACTTTACCAAACAACATGATAAAAACACAAAGAAAACAAAAATTATATAACCGAAGGGAGAGGAATGCCAAGGTAAAGGAGAAAATACATTTAATAATAACTAGATTTGTTGAGTGTGGGTTGAGCTAGTTTTAGGAATTCTGTCGTTTTTGAGTCGTTACGAAATTAAAAACAAAGAAAAACAACAAAATTAATTGCATGGAGCATGGAATATTCGAAAAACGATATGTATGAATCTCTCTATATCTACCTACGTTATTTTGTTCATTGTATTTTTCTTTCTTATACTCGTATTCAGATTCAGTTAAAGGAAAATATATGAAATCAAACAACAAAAAACTTGCCTTAAAGCTACTTAAGTTATACCTACTATGTATACATAACGTAGAGTTATTAAGCTGCCAAGCAGTTAAGACAACAACTACCTGCTTCAGTAGATTTCGCCAATAAATAAAAACCATCTTCAATCAGTGCATGTGGGCTGAGAACATCGACAGGAAAATAAAATAATTTATACTTCAACGAATCCTCGTGTTTTCTTGCATGCAAGTTTGATATACAGGGTGATTCAAATAAGGTGTGACAAAATACTTGAGCGCGTTAGTTTAGTCGAAACAAGAAAAAAATTGGATCGAAGGACGGGGTATATTCTCCCTCCCCGAGTTTAGGGAAACCAGTTAAATTTCTAAAAAAAAAAATATTAAAAAACAACGATAATTTTTTTATAAGTCTAGAAGTGCCTTCTTGTATTTTTTTTAAATAAAGTTGCTTAGTAGCCCAGTCAAATTCGACAATAAATTCGCAGAGCACGATGTAGTTCTGCATTTTTGATATGTTGTTGAGGCATGTTAGAGTAGCCTGTAGCTAAGTTTGCAACTTCGAAAAACCTGTGCTCGCTGCAGGAAAAATGCAACAGTGAAAAAAACGCTAAGATCACCCCATTTTTTCTGACATTTTTCTTTATAACTTTGGAAATATGCAATATAGGAAAAAACCGTTCACAACAAACTTGTTTGTTATTTGATAGACTATTTGATTCAAAATTTTTAGCAGAATTGGACAATGTTTGATCTATTTTTTGAGTGCTTAAAAATTACTTAGTTTTTCAGATTTTGTTTTTTAATTCATGGTTAGATAGCAACATAAATATGACATGCATGAATTTAAAACTGGTATGGTCTTGTAGAAAATTTTATAACAAACAAGTTAATAGTGAACGGTTTTTTCCTATGTTCCATATTTCCAAAGTTATAAAGGAAAATGTCAGAAAAATGGGGTGATTTTAGCGTTTTTTTCACTGTTGCATTTTTCCTGCAGCGAACACAGGTTTTTCGAAGTTGCAAACTTAGCTACAGACTACTCTAACAACATATACAAAATGCAGAACTATACCGCGCTTTGCGAATTTATCACTTTTTTTTGTAATTATTGACTGGGCTATAGGTTCAAATTGTTTTATTAATTAATTACAAAACTCTAACAGCCATATTATTGACTTGTTTCAAACCTTCTTTTAAGACCAAACTAGTTCAATGAATGTTTCAAGTATCAAGTTTTGGTACGCTTAACTCAAAGTATTGAAACTGGGATATGAACACTTTCATAAAAAATACCGATTTGTACAAAACTTGCAACTTGAAACCTCTAAAGAACTAGTTTAGCTGTAAAACTAGTTTTGAAAAAAATCAAAAATATGGCTGCAAACAAAATAATTTGTTTCAAAATTGCACATAATTAAGTACTATTTTTATTTTTAAAATGTAATGCTCTTATCAATTTCTAGACAAATTTATCAAAAATTGTTCATTAAAAAAAACTTTATTTAAAAATAAAATAAAAGAAGGATTATCTGGCTTTACAAAAAAATATAACGCGGCATTGTGCTACCGTTCTTGTTTAGTAATGTTTTTTTGCTTTAAATAATCTTTTTAGAAAATTGTCCCTCTCACCTAAATGCAAGTGGGGGGGGGATAAAATAGACCCCCCATACGATTGCCTGGAACCAATTTAAGCACGCTTGCTTTGTGTCTTACCTTATGCGAATCACCGTGTATAGTATAGGTAGCTATTATACAGTGATATAATAGGATAAGCTTGAAGGAAGCGCTGTTGTAGTAAATATCCCTTTTAGCATTCTGAAGCCTTCAGCTTTACCATAAAAATTGTTTATCACCATAAAATAAAAAGAAAACAAAAAACATTCTAATACTCAGAAAAAAATAATAGATATTAAATTAAACAGAAATCAATCAGTTATCCAGGTTGTTATTTTTCTCCACAATTGATTTATAAGTAAAAGATTTGAAATAAATTTTTCTTAAAGTTTGTTTTGCCTTGTTTTTTGAACATTTCTCCACAACTCAAATATGGAATTGTACAAAAAAAATATGCTTTTTGGTCTATTTGAAAGCATAGGACCATAGTATATCACCATACCTAGATCAGCAATCATGCATCCTGATGGGCGCAAAGTAGACGTGGCAGTAGGGAAGGGTGTTTCTTAGTCCAAAAAAAAATTGTAAAAATATATTTTAACACACACTCTACACAAGCATCTCCGAAGTCTGCTGAAATGGAGTCGAATTTTTGTTTCCTTCTTTCAAAGAGGGGGCGAGCTCTTTCAAAGGCGGACGTGCGTCGGCCGGCGTCATGGAAGTTTATAAAACTGAACTATGTATATTGATCTATGTATACTGTAAGCAGATGATCTTACGGTAGATCTGAATGCCAAATATTTTAAAATCAAAATAAACACAATGGGGCATATTCATAGTCGCAGATAGACCCAGGATTAACTAAACTACAGTTTAAGACAAATTTGGCTCAATGAATACAGACCGATTTTAATTATAAATTTTTGGTTTTATATTTTTATAAGATAATTAACTTCGTATACTACACAAATAGCTTCAAGTATTTCGAAATAATAAACATAAAAAAATAGAATCAACGTCCGAAAATTCCACTTAACCTTTGTTAACCTTAGACCCAGCTCTAAAAGGACTATGAATACGCCCCAATACATCTATAACTTTAAAAAAAGAAATAGTCTTTTTTAGAAAATAATGACTGAATTTTCAGTGTATCAACTAGTATTATATTAACAAAAAACATTATAAAACATTTATTTAGTGAATAAACCCCACTGCAGTTTCGAATTTCAAAAAAAAAAATACGTATCTTTAGCTGGGTTAGAAAATTGAATTAGTTAAATGAATGCAATACTTATCTATATACTTCCTGAATTCTCTGAAGTTTCTAAAAGCCTAGCTTCTACATTCATTATATTCTTGAAGTCTTTTGATTGCAATTATCAAAGGACTGCGTTGAAGTTTTTTTACTTCTTATGCAGCGTCCACATTATGGTGATCAACATTGTTGATTTACAATGTCGCTTAACATGCTAATGTGTACGTAATGAAGTGTTTATTGTTACTGCCATGTGTCAATGAAAACACTCATTAACGTATACTCAATTTTCCACGCCCATTTCATTTTAAATAAAAATTTAAAAAAATACCACAAAAGAAAACCAAACAGTACCTATCTAATTAAATTACACAAACAGCGCGAGCGCATATGACCAATACAAATGACATCTGTGTTGATAAACATTGTTGATTTCTGTCCATTCGAATCGGGTTAGGTTCGGTTCAACAAAAGTTGATCGATCGACTCTATTGATCTACACGTCCATATCAACTCAATATTGTTGATCAGCCTGTTGATGTACATAAATCAAAATAATATGGACGCGCGCTGCTTTTCTTCGACTTCAAAGTCACTATACTTCTTGGAATCTTTTGGTTTCTTGGAATTTTGTTTGCTGCTTTAATTTTAAAGTTAAAAAATATGATAAAACATTTAGTAAATTAAAATTTGTTTTTCGACAATGAGCGCTAAGATCATTTTTTTTTTTTGAAATTCCATTTTGGATGTGAAAATATTTTTTTTTTACGTTGCATGAATTTTTTTCAGAAATATTACGGACATAGTTTTTGAAAAATTCTAATAAAATACTGTTTTCAAGATCAGAAATGATGGTTGGAAAAGTTTGAACTGAAAAATGTATGTATATTTCCCTTTTTTCGTGACCTTTCTTCAATAATATAATGAAAATCCTAAAATGTATGTTTCATATAAATAAGTTGTTTGAAATCAGGGGAGCATTCGATAGAAGAAAATTGTTAAGGTACTATTAACAGGTGCTGTTTTTGGTAGGTATGGATGGGAATTTTTGTAAAAGAATAATTTTTGTTTGAGTGACTTTTTGTAACTCCTTGATTTTTATATTTTTAAAAAGTAATTCGAAAAAAATCTGAAATCTTAGGACTTTATGAGAGGTATAATCGATTCTGATAAGTGGCAAAAATTTTGTATTTTGTATGTACATATACCGTTCAAAGGGAGAAAGAAAAAAAAAGTATTTAAATCAATTTGTCTCGGTTTTTGAATATATATCAATAGGTATCTTTTTCTAAGTCATAGAAGTCTGAAATTTTGTGTAGGTTATTTTCAAAATTGAGGTCTTTAAAAAAGGCCAAAAAATTCAGCTAAATTCGTCTACAAATAATATGCAAGGGGTAAGAATTTTTATATTTAAAAGTGTGCAAATGTCCCGTCAATTTAATTTTTGTTATTGAAAATTGAAAAGTTGATGCAAAATTTAACAATTATTGTGGAAAATAAACTTAAAGCTACTTCTTTCTGAGCATCTTCTGCTTAGTTTGACATATTTTAAGTGTCTGACTCACGTTAGGGCCCACTGTAGATGTCTAGCATCTAGCATCAGATCAGTGGAAGCTCCAGTGCCAGCCAACGAACTGCCTAGTGGGCTAACTGTGGATGGTGCGGGTGCGGGTGCTGATCTGGTTGAGTGAAAAGCTTCAACAAAATCCTATTCTAAACTAAATAAAAAGGGACGATATCCTGAGGATATGCCCATATTTTCTCTCTTCAATTCCATCCACAGGTTCAAACGAGTTATGTATAGTATCAAAACGGCGCACTTCAGCGCTAATTGGGCTATGGGATAGACTGCCCGTGGCCGCCATTTCTACCTACCAACCTAGATGTCTAGCAAGTGTCCAATAAAGTTAATGACACCATCCCCTAAGACATAACATAATTTAGCTTTGATAAAATAACGCAATGTTGCAACATTTGTATGCAACTTTAACACTCGCAACCTCTTAATTGCACCCGGATTGAAGATTCTTAGTATCCATTTGTTTTTAGCTACTATAGTACCTGTTCGCAGAAAAAATCTTAGCTTTGATAAAATACGTATGTCTGGCGGAAATGGGTTCTTACTCTATTACGTGGGTCGGTATTTTGTGTATTTAAAACTCATAAATTATTCAATTGTACTTAATCTTTTCGATGAAACGGTTTTATTTATTGAAATTAAAACAAAACCTGTACCTACGAGTATTTAACCTACTTATTTGGAAAACATTTTACCTGAAAAACAATATTATAGTCTTAGGTTTTTGAATAAATAGGTACCTACAAAATTTATTTTCTTTGTGCAGATAAAGTTCGGTAGACGCATCATAATGTATTGTTGTTTTTTAAAAATTCATTCAATCAATTGCATTCTTATAACTATCTATAGATATACATATGTAGGCACCGATTAAAGTCTTCAATTAAAATCAATTAAGCTAATCGCTTGCTATCATCTTGAAAGAAGGCATACATTTTCTGTGTGCGTTTATTATTTTAGCGCATGCATTCCCGGTACCTAAACTACCTACCATTCCCTGTGCGCACGCACCCACAATTCTATGTTATAAGTTTGCCAGGAGGACTGGAATTGGAAGATACAATAAAACAACAACATTTTGCTTTCTTTTCATTTTAACTTTAACAAATATACCTATAATTTCCTTTGATGTTTCTCAGAAATGTTTGTATTCAATAAATACAAGTTTTTCTTAAAAAAAGTGTTGCCATAAGACGTTTTTTAAATATGAGAATTTGTATCGGATAACATTAAGGTCCAGTTTGTTCACAGCTGATTATCTTCAATCCATGATTAGTGGAGCTGGGAAATCCTCAAATGTTTTTGTTGATCAAATTTTGTTTATAAAATTCAAAGTATGAGTTGCTAATCATGGATTTCACTAATCAGCCAATTTTGGTTGATTAGCGTTAGTTAATTAAAGCCTATGAAAGTTACATACTAAATTTAACCCATTGTGAAAAAAACTGACCCTAAGAGTGGTACAACCATATAATACACGATGTTAATTGGGAGTCACACCCTAACGTCAAGCTTTGTTGCCAAAATTAATTTGACAAATTCAACCGTGAAGAGGTACACCATTGGGCAGTACGTTAAGATTGTTGAAGCCTTTTACGGAAATGTGCATTCAAATTAACATGCATTTCGTGCACTTCGTGATTTTTTTGGTCAACATAATCGACCAAATGTGACCACAATCGTTAGAATTGTGTGCAAATTTCAGCAAACCAGGTCTGTAGGAAATGTGAAAACACCTGTGCAAGCTCGCCGAGTTCGTTTTGCGGAAAACATTGCTGTTGTTCGCGATAGTGTGGCAAAAGAGCCGTCAATCTCGACTCGTCGTTGTGCCCAACAATTGAACATCTCACCAACATCACTGATGCGAATTTTGAATAAAGATTTGAATTTACACGCTTTCAAGGTTCAATTGACTCAAAAGCTGAAACCTACTGACCATTTCAAGCGTCGTCAATACGCCGAATGGTTGGTTGAACAGACAGAAGTGAATGGTGACTTTACAAAGAAAATCATCTTCAGCGACGAGGCACACTTTCACCTCAGTGGATTCGTTAACAAGGCGCGAACGCAGGAAAAAATTTGGGGGGGGGGGTTTCAAAATTTCGGGGAGGGTTTTAAACTGAAAACTCAAAAATTAAGAGTGAAATTGTATGGCGAGGATGATAAATTCATACATTTCGGGGGGGGGGGGGGGGGTTAGAACCACCAAAACCCCCCTGCGTTCGCGCCTTACAAGCAGAATTGCCGGATTTGGGCAAATGAGAGTCCCCGAGTGATTGTTGAAAAGCCGATGCACCCACAAAGAGTGACTGTTTGGTGCGGTTTATGGGCTTGCGGCCGGCGTCATCGGGCCATACTTCTTCGAAAATGAGGTTGGGTCAAGCAGTTACCCTGAATGCTATTCGCTATCGCAAGATGATAACGGACTTCTTGTGGCCAGAAGTTGAGGATATGGACCTGGACGTTATGTGCTCCAGCAGGATGGTGCTACTTGCACACACAGCCAACGAATCATGGGCTCTTTTGCGCGAGAAATTCGATGGCCGTATTATCTCACGTCGACGTCGTGGCATGTTAATTGGTAGCCATGATCATGTGATTTGACACCGTTGGACTTCCTTATTTGGGAATATTTAAAAGAAAAAGTGTACGTCAATAAGCCAAGAACAATTCAGGAGATAAAGGATGAGATAATTCGGCACATTAACGATATTGAACCTCTATTATGTTTTCGAGTCATTGAAAATATGGACCATCGGATAGAGGTATGCCACCGAAGTCGTGGCGGGCATTTGGCCGATATTTTGATTCACATATAATTGTCATAGATCCTTCTGTCATAATAAAATAATAAATAAATATGTAAAAAGATAATTCTCTTAAAACTTTTTGTTTTATTTACAATTAACATCGTGCGTTTTCGTTGGACCACCCTTTATATTTGACAGCTAAAAGGTCAGAGCCAACATAGTTACAGGAAGTTGTACTATTCTGGTTGATATTTTGTATTATGTAAGTGTATTTGTTTTTTTAAATTTTTCAGACATCTGTTATGTTCTGTTCTGGATTAGATATTTTTCATTAAACACACATAAAAAGAATAGTTAAAATAAATAAAACTACCGTCGTAACGTTTCATGTCTCTCCCTTTTTACCGCTACTTTTTTAATGGAAATAGCTTTTTGTGTTGCTCCCCTGAAACGATTCAACTATGTAAAACTCGTGCCTACAGGAATGCCCATGAGTTTACCCTAGATCCCAATTTCGGACCTTCCGTCAAGCACATAGATTCCTTTTTTTAGCCGCACTACTCGAATGTGTAGTACTTTACCAAGTCGTTCAAGAGTTATTTGCTAAAAACTGATGTTTTCTACACTTGACCATGCGTAAAAAGTTGTGCTCCTGTCGGATCGACGGGGATTTTCTGTCATTGCTTCGTTATGGTCAGTGGAAGGTTCGTATCAAGTTTAAGCGATTTCGTAATTTTGTTTAGGGAACTGTCTATTTTGACGGGGGTAATAGTAGGTATAGGTAGGTGCACCTGTGAATACAAAAAGCGAGTTTTCAAGTGTTTCCAAACTTCTGCAGGCTTGTGTATCTGAATATTATATAAAGTAGGTATTTATTATTTGCCTTTTCTAAGAAGTGTCAACATAATTGAATCACATCGAAAAAGTTTTCATTTTATGTATAGCTACACGAAGTATCTTAACCTTTTTGTTGGGCTTAATACCTACACTATACAGAAATCTACATAAAGTTTATATACATGATTGCCATAAAGATGGTAGGAAGGTACCTAACCTACCTTCCATAAGACTTGAAAATAAAGTTTAAGAAAAGACTCTTAGAATTAAATCCCCTAACAAAAAAAAAAAATTTCAAATCATAAACTAAGGTAAGGCATCTGAAGAGACTCACCAAACAGAATCTTTTTTTAATAGATTCCCCATATCTCTCTATTGCCAACCACATAACAAACTTCTTGAAAACATTTATTTTCATATAATAAACTAGATAGTAGTAGTTATATAGGTACACAAATGGCATCTCTGGTTTTTACTTTATGCTGTGGTTTCCTTTAACTTCTTGGACCAATGTATCGTTCCTTATTATATTCAACCACTTTTATGCTTGACGAGTAGTGTATTTTCTGAACCCCCTTATATTATTCTCTGTTCAATTAGGTCCTCTGGCTTCAGCCCCTCTAGCTCCAAGCCGTATTGTTTGTGCAGTTCCACTATCTATCTAACTATCTATATACTTTTTGATTCTGCGAAATTGGTTGATGGCACAAAAGCCATAGCAGCAGCATTATAGCAACAACAACAAAAATACAGATACAAATAATAAAAAAAAGGAAACAAGTATAATCTTTGAGATTGTTTCTTAAGGAGCACGGTGAAATGCAAAAACATAAAACAAAAAAAAAAGTAAAAGTAAAAAAAAACATGAAGAGAAGAGGCATCTTCAAACGGAAGAAGTATACCAGAGGAGAACAAAAATAATAATAAAATGCAATTCCTCTCAATTAGAATTGATGAAGTGGAAAGGAAATACTTTTGACTTTAGTGTGCTGCACTCTTATTATTACTCAATCGTCCATAGGGAGTTTCTCTCGCTATGATGCGGCTGTATGGCTTTTGGTTTTGGTTCTATGGATGTGGAAAGCGATGGCGGCGCGGCGGTGGTGGCGGCATATGGTCTTTTGATTGGAGTTCATTTAATGGAAATAAAGTTTGCTGTTCGAAAATAGACTGGGATAAGAGGTGCAGTACAAGGAGAACTCCATGGCTCTCTAGTGTCTCCACTCTTGTTTTTTGTTTTATTCTGTTCAATAGAGGAATCGATTCTGAGAAAATCTAATTGCAATAAAAACTACCTACATAGTACATATACGAAGTACGAAGGAATACGTTTTTGTTTGATAACTTTTGCTGGTTCCACGAATATCAGTGGAAATAAGGGTTATATGGTAACATAACACATGTTAGCATATTGCTTTCACTTGTGGGTAGGTATTAATCTATTTTTTTTAAACTAAAAAAAAACATGCACGACTGGATCGCACTAACTTGCTCTCTAACTAAAATTTAGCTAGAATTTGTGCCCCAATCAAAATAGAGATTTTATTTAATACAAAATTCGTTTAACGCTTAAATTTTGTACAGACCTTCCACTGACCATAAAGAAGCAGTGATAAAAAGAGCAAGTCGATACGACCGACGACGCGAAGCGACGTGAGCACAAAGTTAAAACTGATCTAGAGATTACATGTACTTACCTACGAAGTTAAATCTACATCGACACTACCCGCACAAAAAAAAACAATCTAGTTTTCGACAAGGCAATAGAGAGTTTCACATAAATTCTGGCAAGAGAGTAGCAAGGGTTAGCAAGGGCCTCGACGATTATGAACCTTTTTGCCTCGTCAGGCAAAAAAATGGGAACAAGTTTCATAGCCTAATATTTCATACCATATTACATAAAAAATACATACAGAATAGAAGAGAATTTTATGTAGGTACTTGCTTTTTAGGTAGAAAAACTAAGAACAGGTTTTTACAGATGTCTCACATCCATAGTAAAAAGTGTGATATGAAAAAGAAGACAAAGAAAAGAGTGATAGAAGTGAAATAGCATGGTGCTTATAAAATGTTTGTTTTTGGTGTACAAGAGACATTTTTGATGGGAAACCAAAACATTTTCAACAAGTTTTTTCTAGGGAGGGCCTCACGTATTTTTGAAAAGTTTCCCTAGCTTAAATTTTTGGTACTGTAATCCAGGTTGACAAGTTTTCCACGTTAAGATTTTACTCTTCTGAAAACTTACACTAGAAAGAAACTTTGCAAACTTTGTCAAACAAATTAAAGGAACAATTTTTTTAGTGTTTTTTTTTTTTTTGAAGAGATGTGTATGTTACTTTGGGAAAAATGGCATTCTTTAGATTTATGTTTCTTGTATTACAGAGCAATCGCAAAAACATTTCCAAAAAAAAATAAAACTCAAGGGCTTCCATTTTCTTCTATTCTTTTTTAATTAATAAATTGTATTCGCCATTTAGATTGTTTCTTAAACTGCAATTTCTTTATGTTGCACAATTTTTGATAATAAATGAAACAACACCGTTTTGTCTTTGATCACCAATAACTTGTAGAATAATGATAACACACACATAAAATTTATAAGTAGCTAAGCAGTTCCGAAAACTAAAGTTAAATTCCTGCAAGATTTTTTAAAATTGTGTGAAGAACATATATTTTGACATTTCGCCGTAATTTAAAAAAGTACATAAAAAAAGAAGATGTTTTTAGTATTTTGGTAAATCTTTTTCAGATTTGAAAATATGGATCACAATCCTAATTTTAGTACCTTCTACCACTAGGTTTTTTTCAGAAAAATAGACCAACTTTTTTTTTAATTGATTCTTTGAACAATTCTTTTGTAGTGAACGATTAAAGTTTAAAAAAACAATTAAATGAACAAATTTCATTGATTTTAAATATTTTTGTATCATCATAAAAAGAAAATGAGAATTACAATGTCTGCAAACTTTTTTCACAGTTTTACATAAGTTACTTACGTATGTATAAGAAAAAAATGGAATTTTCCAAAAAAAAATCAATAAACAATGAAAACATTATTTACAGTTTTCTACGAAATTCAAAAAAAAAACATAAATATATTGTACCTATTAAGGGTCTAAAATGTTATTGGGTTTAAAGAAAAAGGAGTTCGAAAGCGTTTATTGGATAGTTTCTTGGAAGAATAATCACTCAAAAAAAAATTAATGTGCCAATGACACAAACTGATTACATTGCGTTCTTGTAATTTTGTTATAAAGATGGTAATCAATAAAGATCAATTTTTTTTTGCATGTGAAATAACACACAAAATTCAAATATTTATATCGGGAAATCTTTATTTTTAATCTAAAGAACCATTTTTGGCATTCACTTTTTAAAGATACTCCCTTTCAAATGTTGAACGCAACTGCGCCGTAGCTCGACTATGCAGGCGTTCCAATAATTTTCGATGACGAGTTCGAGCATATTCGTCGGTATCTTGCGAATAACACGGGCAATGTTGCCCTGCAATGCCTCAATCGTAGCTGGCTTATCCGCAAACACCTTAGACTTTACGTAGCACCAAAGGAAAAAGTCCAACGGCGTGATATCGCATGATCTTTGCTGGCCAATTCACTTGTCCGAAGAGTGAAATTAATTGTTTACCGAAGCGGTCTCTCAATATGTCCATTGTTTCACGGGTAAGTGTGGCAAGTAGCGCTGTCTTGTTGCAACCAAATGTTTTTTTTTTTTGTCAAAAACGTTGGATCTTCAGCAAGTCTCTCGAGAGCCCATTCACTGTTCAGGTGGAAGTCTACCCATGATGAAATGTCAATGAGTACTGAATAAGAATACATGGCAACTCGACACGACTCACGCGCCATCTGTCAAAAAATCTCTTTTGAAAAAAAAATACCTCTTGATCACCCTTAACAATAAGAAAATCGCCAGTTCAATATCTTCGAAAGCTTAATATTAAGTAGTTTCAATATACACTCATGTAAAAAAAGAAATAACGAAAAATAGATGAACGAAAACATACAAATAAAATGTACACCAACGCACACAGAGACATCTCCTTCAAAACGATGGACTCGGGTTCTTTGAGGACCTTAAAACGTGTGGAAACTTCAGATTCTAAAGTTCAAAACAATTACAATTAGGTATAGGTATACTACGTTACGTATACTGAAAACCTTCCTACATACACAGTGTAAAGTTTATGTTAGCCAAATATTTCGACATAAAGACGAAAGTCTCCTAAATCATTTTTATTTCTTTTACCAAAAAAAAAAAAAAAAAAAAACAGACAGAAACCATAAATTAATCATTGATTTGGCTAATATTCAACTTTCCATTTTTTTTTTCAATGACAACAAAACAGTACAATTATTTAGCTGATTTGTCCACGACTTTTATTTTCTTTCTTTCTTGTTTTTTGTTGTTTTTGTATGAATGCACTTTAAAATAAAATTCGGCCAGTCGCCAATAAATGGCAATGGCATTATTCCAAATTCGAGGACAATGGGTGGGAATTTTGGATAAACTGATTGTTGGACTATATTATGTTCCTATATAAAAATTGGCAAAATACAACAACAACGAGAAATAAAAATCCTAGACTTTGCTTTGGAAGAGCTTAAAACCAGGTCAATGGTTGCTTATAGTGTTACTAGTATTTATATCTAGGTAATAGTTATATAAATTTATAAAGATACATAGTATATGTATGAGTATAATGTTTATCCCAGATACAGTCGAAAATGATTATGTTGATGATGAAAATGACAACGACAAGGGCGAAGAGAAAACGGATGTTAGTTATGTAATGTATGTAGTTGTTCGTATAAGGTTCTGTATGTACTTGTATATAGATAGCTTATACTTGTATATATGTAGACAGGAAACTGATGCAATGTACATTATAGACTTCACCCACATAATGTGTCCTTTCTTGTTCGTCCGTCCATTTTAAGCTCAATAATGGATGAAATAAACTCAAAAATTTTCAGAACATAACGACCACTGCCAAAAACGAACTCCTTCTCATTCTGTCTTTCTTATATAACAAAAATGTGATGATATCCCAGTTATGCAATATCTTCTGTTATAACATTGAGTATACTACGAGTAACCAGTAGGTATAGGTATATGTAGGATGTTGTTTTTTTTTTTTGTTTAACAGTTTGTTTATCTATCTGATGTCCCACTGAACATATTAGGTACCTAGTTGAAAAAAGTTTTGTGTCCATTTTATTATTTCCATTGCACTGGTCCTCTTGTGACATAATGGTCGCAATAACAAGTGGATATGTTTTAGGAAAAATAAAAACATGTATGTTTTAGTTTTTTTTTAGTGCAACTTGAAGTGCATCTTCCAAATTAAATGACCATTCTCGAGTTTTGAAAAAAATCGAATTGCGCCGTTAATGTGCCCAAAACTTTTTTTTTAAATCGCAAACCATTTTTTTTTTTTTTTTCGAAAAAGAATTTAGATAAATTAGTGATGCGTTGTGCTCAACGTGTGATACCAACTGTAAGGATATGAAAAAAACGCATATTCGCAACGCAACGTGTGCTACCAAGTGTAAAGATATGAAATAAACGCATATTCGCAGCTTTTAAATTGAAAAATTTATTTTGCAAAGCATATATTCGAAAAAAATAAGTCGTTTTAGGGTTTTGTGTTCTTCTTTTGATAGCACAAGTATACATTTTTTTTCAAAATTCGAGAATGGCTGTGCTAAGGAAAATGTTCTCGTTATGCGAAAAAAAACTTGTTCTCATTTTTTTAAGTAAGGCACGAGCAGAAGCATGGCAGAAGCATGGACTCTGAAATAATCGGATGAAAATCTGCTAGGGTGCTTTGAGAGGAAGATTCTTCGTGTGATTTTCGGTCCGGTGAGTATCGAAGGAGTGTGGAGGACAAGATTCAACGACAAGCTATACAACGACGTTGACCTGGTGAAGAAGCTGAAAATATAGAAGCTGCGATGGCTGGGGCACATGAAGCGTATGGACAGCTATGCACCTGCCCGACGAGTCTTCGAATCCATTCCCGATGGTGTACGCAGCAGAGGAAGATAACAGTTGGTGCGCACAAGTGGAGAACCAATTCGGTGTGCACAACTGGAAGCGGCTAGCTAGGGACAGAGCTGGTTGGAGGGGCTTGTTAGTTAAGCTCGAAGCTGGGCTGTGAGCGCCATCTAAAGTAAAGTAAGTAAGTACGGGACAACATCAGGCACATCACATCACAACACAATACTTGTATTTTCGAAATTAGAAAATGGCGATCTTAATATCACTCACACATGAAGCGTATGGACAGCTATGCACCTGCCCGACGAGTCTTCGAATCCATTCCCGATGGTGTACGCAGCAGAGGAAGATAACAGTTGGTGCGCACAAGTGGAGAACCAATTCGGTGTGCACAACTGGAAGCGGCTAGCTAGGGACAGAGCTGGTTGGAGGGGCTTGTTAGTTAAGCTCGAAGCTGGGCTGTGAGCGCCATCTAAAGTAAAGTAAGTAAGTACGGGACAACATCAGGCACATCACATCACAACACAATACTTGTATTTTCGAAATTAGAAAATGGCGATCTTAATATCACTCACTCACAACACAATTCAGTCATCAGTTGTTAATTAGTGTTTATCCAATTTTGATTCTAAAAAGTTAAAATGATAGTGCGAAATTTTGCAAAAATTTATCGAAAATGTGTACATGTACATGAATCTGGCGCATAAAGCAGGCTGACGCTGAATTTGACAGATGGCGTAGATAATGTTGGCTTTGAGGTCGTTGTGGTTTGTGACTTATTTAAATGGGCCTGTGACTTCAGAAAATTCCACAAGACAAAGTCTAACGGAGAAAAATCGCAAGATATCTGTGGCGAGTTCACATAACCGCCACATGCCTTGAAACGCTCGTGCAGAATTTCCAATGTGGTGTTAGCTATGTGGCACATAGCGCCGTGCGCTTGAAACCACGTGTAGTTTGAGTCCATATAATCCAATTCAGGCCAAGAGAAGTTAGTAGTCATCGACCAATATCTAGCACTCGCCGGTGATATATGATGGACCGATGATACCACCCGCCCGCCCGCCAGCCTAAAATCCACACCAAACAGTGACTTTGGACGGTCTTGGATCTCATGTGGATTGGTAAATTTGACCATTTTGTTTGTTGACGTACCCGCATTCATCCAGAAATGAGCCTTATCGCTGAAGATGATATTTCGGTGAAAATAAGGGATAGTTTCCAAATGCTCCAGTCCAATGCCAACACGCGTCGCTGTTTCAGCGAACACGCGTCGTTGTCTATATGATAGTTCACCATAGCTCCTAGGTCACATTAATTTTGTACGACGGACGCAAAATTTGCCAAATTGTTGACTGCGAAAGGCCGTGAAATCGACAGCCTAGGATTCTCCTGCATACTCACGGACAGCGGTTACGTTTTCGGGTGATCTTGTGTTTCGTCTACGTACGGATGTTGGTTGATTTACCCTATTGGAAGACCCTTTAGATGCAAACATAGGAAAAACCTGAATTTTTAAGTACTTCGAATTTTTTCCATATCAAATTCAATAATATTCATATAGACTACCAACTTAATACGGGGTGTTATGCGAAGTCCTAACTTACTAAACCAAAAAGTCCAAGCGATCCTATTGTGCATTAAATTTATATTGATTATAGGTATATAGAATGAACAAAAAACCGAACCAAAAACCGTACCTATTCCATTTTTCTGAATAATATCAGAAAGTGTAGGTAATTTATACAATTCAAAAAGTCATTTTATCATTTAACTTAATGTAACTTAGTAAAATGCTTTTGAAAAGTGAACAAGTCCGATTTATTTATGGTAAATTCTAAAGAAAAGCTATATTGGTTTTTATTAAGTAGATACACGAGTACCTATAAGTAAGTTTGTCGTCCTTAATCCAAACATAACAAAAAACCATGATAAGTGCTTAATATAAATTGTTAATGCAAAACAGCAGGACTAAAACATGGACATAAATAATAGATATCTGAATATAAAATTGACCCCAAACAATCGCGCGCGTCGCCTCTGCCATCAAACTTACACGTCCGGAAGTAATTTCCTTTTTTTTTTTTTCTTTCTTTCTTTCATTTCTTAAGGAAATTAGAAAGTGGGAGGTGGTAATAAAGTTGTATTTTAAAAACAAAACAAAAAATACAATATTTATGTATTTTACATGAGGTTATTCTATATTTTGTGTTTTTTCCCATTTTTTATCGTTTGTTCGTTTGTAACATCCACTTAATCATTCGCTTAAAGTGTTTTTGTTGTTGTTGTTGTCTTTATGGCTTTTTTTCATGAGGGAGAAAGTAGGTATGTAAAGTTGCGAGCAAAACGTTCAGAGCGCGCCGGGCAGGTCGAGCGCATCAAGATGTGGGGCGAGTTGTTTAATTTTCAAGGAAAAGAAATGAAATCGTCAACAAATTAAAAGGACTCAATTTTCCCAAGAGAACAATTATAATTTTATTATGCATCAGTAAGTGTGAATTCATTTTTTTTTTTCTTCTGTTTAAATTTATTTATTTATTTTTTTGATAATTTCGACCAAGTTGCGTGACGAATAATTTTTTGTTTTGTTTTTTTTTTTTTTATTCTTCTTCACTTTTATAAGAGTATCTCTGCAGTTTTCTTTATGGGTCTTATGGAAATATATTTATTCCCTTGGGATAAGACCCATTTTTTTTTTTTTTGTTGTTGTTTTCTTTTTAAACCTAATTGTTTTGCAAGTTACACAAAGAAATAAAAAAAATATATAGGTACTTCTTTTTAACGACATTCTTATTTTATAATTTTTGTTGTGCTCTTTTGATTCAAGAGTCTTAATGTCCTATGAAGCTATGAATTTAGGATTATGAATTTCTGGCGCGACAAATTTTGATTAACTAAATTTTAAATGGACCCAAGTGTTTTCATGTACATAAATATACGAGTATAACGGTCTATAAATATGAGTTTGATAGGTCAAAGATTAAAAGGCCCAGGGGATTGTTTTTATGTTTATAAAATTTTCAAACATAAAATATAGATAGGTAAGGAATATAAAAAATGTATCCAGGCACATGTTGCGGAAATTAAAAGAAGTTTTAATTAAGTTATTTACCATTTTTTAATTATTTGTTTTTTAATTTCATTTTAGAACTTATTCTCTATGACCATCCATACTAGAACAAGGTTTTTTAAATATAATTGTGTCGTTAATGGAGGTAAATAATGCTAGTTCTGATTGAAAAATACACACAAAAAAAGAGCTTCTATCATCTACACTGAATTACAAATAAAATATTGGCGCAATCATACTTTTTGATGTGTTGTTAAAATGTTGATGATATTATTGATGTTTTGCAGATCATTTTTTTATTTTTAAGTTTAACGGTATATTTGTGGACGCTTTATTTGTGGAAACGAATAGGTGAGAAATATTCTTTGGTTTCCGGTGGACAAATTTTTGGGGAGGTTCCGTGAGGATGTGGGCAAGAATTTCCAAGTGTAGGGAAGGATCGCTGAACTCCAGTTATTATTTCAACAGCATTCTGGAGGAATATGTGGTTCCATTTGAACCATTTAGGTATTGGAAAAATAAAAACTTCTTGTGGACGCAAGACAATGTTAGACCATACTTTGTTAGGTGAGTTGCGTTTCTGTAAATCGACAAAATGACTTGGCTCGGACATGACATGAATCCCATCGAACACGTTTGGGACCTGCTGGGAAAAATTATAAGGAAGCGATCACCTTTGCAGAGATACTCAGGCCAGTATTTCAGTGCGGGGTTAAAGTTAAACCAGAGTTAACTCATTAAATTTGGTGAGTTAACTTTGGATAAACTAAAAAATGTTTTTGATATTTTATCTTCCGTCTTTTTTAAGGCATTCTGAATTCATCATAAATTAAAAAAAAAAACAGCTTTCTGACTAACTGTAGGCATATCCATTTCCAGATTCAACTAACTCGGGCTTAACCCAACACTAAAAAACTGGGCCTCAGTGTGCTGGGATCTGCTCTAATCGAGGAATTGGATAATATGGATGACAGTATCATCGTAACAAACCTTATCCGAGCTATGCTCAGGCGAATCAAAAAAGATTATTAATTATCTCTCGATAGCGGAATCCATTCACCGTAGCTCTTGCTCCAGCCTCATTTTCGTAAGGCCCAATGACCACGCTGAACCATAAACCGCACCAAACAGTTACTCGTTGAGGATGAATAGGCTTTTAAACAACAAATCTTGGGTTTTCCAAGCCCCACCAGATGCGACAATTTTGCTTGTTGACGCAGCCACCGAGGTGGAGATGGGCCTCATCAGTCAAGTTTATTTTTCGATGAAATTCCGGATTATTTTTATGAATTTTTAATAGTAAATTTAAATAATTTCAATGCGTTGCTGAAGCGTGTATCGTTCAATACTTATTAATGGCCTAGTTTCTACTTATCAACTGTCAAAAAACTACAGCTTCAAAAGTGACCACTACTTAAATAGCGGACTATTCAAAATAACACCTCTTATTGGACTTTTATGGACACCCAAGTGGGACATTAGTCAATGAAAATAATAAGTGGAATTATAATGTCTCACCTGACTTGTCTTCTTATCACTTTGAAAGATTAATTTTCAGATAAAGAAAGATGTTTGCTATATTTTTTTACAACTTTGCTTTATGAAAAAAAATTGTAAAAACTATATGAACTTATGTCTCACCTTTAAAAAAATAATTATGGACTTTTCCCATCATTTGGGTTGACATACTCCTATCAAGATGGTACAAAAGTCCATTCATTCCAGTTTAAAATGTATAGGAGCAATGGAAGGACGTCGTTTTTTTTTTTAACTTTAAAACTAAAAGTGAACCCATTTTGCGTTTTTGGAGTGAATTCAGTTAAATTGAGGAATATTCAATAAGCAGTATTAGAAAATTTTTATAGGCGAATCGTATTTCTATAAGACTTCTTCAAGAGTAGAGGTACTTAGTAGTTCATAACTTTTTGGCTTTTGCTAATTATATTAGCCTGTATGTTATTTATACAAGTATTAAAGAATCTACAGTTGAACAGATGCAAAACCTAGAATCGTTTGAGTATTCTGCATAGAGAAATAGGAACTTTTGGAGCAAATAGGTTTTATTTATCTAAGTCACATAAGTACATTGTATACATGTACTGTTTCTCATATTAATATTCTTGTTTGACTTTCGGTATTTTTTTTACATACGAGACCAAAAATTATAAGAACTGTTATAAGTCGAAAAGCGAGAACGAGAAAATTTTTCTACTTAAAATGACCTTAGGAACCCGTGGTTTTTGTCTGGGCCCGTGACTGTGTGAGTTCCTGTATTATATGTAAAAATATTGATTTCGAACATCTATAGATAAACCTTTATTTGCTGGGATATAAGCATAATAACCTTCTTACCTTCTTACACACTATTTTCCTCTTAAACTGTAAGTATACATCCCTTCAGACCAACATCGATTTATTACCAATTTTAAATAACGGACAATTAAATTAGGTAAATTAATCTTTTTTTTTGAAATAAATACCACTTAATTGAAAATGAAAATAATTTGCTATATTCAATTGTGTTTGCAGATGATTTAATTTGTTTTCCAAAAGAGTTAATATCTACAATTGTTATTATTACACTACTTACTTATCTACCAACATTAATTTTCATTCTGTCATTTTTCAAAAGGTTTCACGATAAAATGAAATATTTAATAACGAATTAAAAATGTATCTCCAAAACAAATAATTTTTCCGGTAAATCTTGCTGTAATGGCAGCTAATGAGAAAATAGTCTAAATAAATACAAAATTAAATTAAAGATATTCATCCAAAAATTAAATAACACCTATATTAGTTAAAAAAATCTATTCATCTTAATAAAATCGTTACTCACTTTAGGTGCTTAGTCTGAGCGCTCACAGACAGAACCGCCAGAAAGCGCAATAAATCAAAAAAAAAAAAAAAATAATCTTAAATCAAAGCATATCCTCATTTATTTATTTATGGAAGACATTTTGTGTATAGAAAAATGATTGTAATAATATTTAAAATCATTACAATAAAAAATAATGACTTAGGTATTTCGGAATAGGTATTTGTCAACAAAACAAAATTATTACTATTTCCAAAGAAAGCAATTCATTATCCCACAATACCAAATTACTAATTAGAGGGGACGACATGCCACATTGACTTTGTGATAAATCTCATCGAATAGCGCGACAAGAACTGTCTATATTATGTTCTTATTCTCCCCTCTAGCCAATAGTGTGGTGTTAGGACCTAGAAAACAAACAAAATTCTTTTAGAACAACTAAATACCTATGCACCTATTCACCCTCACTCACTCAGTAAAACGAAAAATAATCTATTTTATTTTCCTTTAAAATGTGTGTCATTATAAATTAAAGTAAAGTCACGATGTTTCTTTTATCGATGAAAATTCACACAAAGCACGGACTATGATTTTTGTTCTCCAAAAACAAAAACATATTGAGCAACAGAATTTCTTTGGGATTTAGAAAAAAGGGTTGATGTTAATTTTAAAATTAGTGACAGAAAGAATGATTACTTTTTTTTGATTTAATTTTAAACTTGAATACATCATTCCTGGAGTTACTCCTAACCTCAATTAACTTTTGTTTGGAATAGTTAAAAATAACATTAGACTGATTTTGATAAAATACAACAACAAAAAAAACATTGATGCAGTTTGCGGTGCTAAAAATATTTAATAAAAACTTCGTCTTAACAAGGCCCTCACTGTCAACTGAAGAGTCCAAGTGAGAATGCCGGCCGGCACGAAACGCCAATTTTTAAGGACTAAAGGCCGTTAAAAACTATTTTGAATCAATAAATCAACAAGTCCAATTAAATAATGCTAAGTTTTCTATTTGGCTGATGTATTTCAGTAGTATGTATATAGAATTTGTATAAAAAAAAAAAAAAAACATTAATATGTAAAAATATTTACATTTCACTTTTCGCTTATTGAGATTCACTCGAAAAATATTTAATGTTCCATAATTACCCCATAATTATTTGGACGAAATGAAAGGAAAATTTTAGTTAAAACAAAAATTCAATATCTTATGTAGCCTTAAATAAATTTTTTCGTGTCATTTCCTCAAAAAGTATATGTAACCGATTTCTATAATTGTTATATGGTTGGAAAGCCATAGGTCCGGTAGGTGCGCAGATGTGCAGAATATACATGAGATGCGCATTTAAAAACTGGTGGTCATTTTTGTTTTTGCACTACCAATCACTGTGCATATTGAAAAATATTTAAACAAAACAAACATTTTGTGATTTAATTTTCATACAACTTAATATTGACTTTTGAGTCTGTGAACTTGGTGGTCGAATTTCGGCCAGTGAGCGATACTAGTTATTCGAAATACTCAACTTGATAAATCTGTCAATTTAGAATTACCACTTGCAAATTATAAGGATCGAAATAAATTAAAATGAGAATAACTTTTTCAGAGACTTTTGTTACAGAATTAATTTTAGACACATCAATTGATAAGTTTAATAGTTACAAATCGAAAAATCAATATGTGACTTCAATGTAAAGTACGGTTTCTTGTGAGCATTTTTCTTATAATTTTGAGGATTTTTTTTTAATAATTTGTCATGGCCAAAGTCACCCCATCACCAATTTTCAAATATCTTTTTCTGTTTTATTGGACCTATATTGATATTTAAAGAAGGAAATTTGATTTAAATAATATTTGCATTTAGCTAAGTAAAAATTATTTTGCAGTACATAGTATTTCTCCAACATAAAAATAAAAATTAAAATTTATTTTAATATTTTCCATTTTTTTTTATTAAAACTCGTATCGATTATTTTTTAATTTATTGAATTATAAATATACCCGCGCAGAAAAACATTCTAGTTTTCGACATGCTCTAGAGAGTTTTAAATAGATTCTGGCAAGGCCCTAGCATAGCTGAGTAATGGCCAAAACTAGGGCCTTGTTGATTATGAACCCTTTTGCCTCGTCAGAAAAACCACCCTAGGCCCCAGACCAGCAAAAACTAGATTTGATCATAATTTTGCTAGAAACATTAAAAAAGGGTATTTTAGTATCGGTTTTGATCCGAGAGTAAAATAACTCAGATCAAAAATAAAAACCTGAACAATAAAAATAATAGAGCAGATTTTTATGAATTTAATACGATAAGCAATTTTAGTATGATACTGGACATTTTTGTAAAATACTCTTATTATCATATTATTTGATATATTATCGTGTACAAAAATGCGCTTAATCTTAACTACTTCCCACCACAAAAACAACCGATATGAACCACTTGAGATGAACCATCTGGAATTAAGTAAATTTAGTTTAAGACAGTAAATTATAATTTTTGATTAATTTTAATGAAAAGTTCAAAAAGCCTTTGGCGGGGGTGTGGAAATAGAGATTCCCGAAAGTAAATACCTATGATTTTCTTGGCAGGATTTGCAAGAAACTCATCATTTTAATAAAAGTTAAAATTTGCATTTTTCGTTTCATCGATTTAATTTATTTAGTTAAAATTTTGCATATGTATCAATAACGATAGTGCTTCGTCTGACAGAATGCCGAAAACGTCCAACAAGTTCTTACTAGCGAGAACCTCACGAGAGTATGAAACATTTTCCTCGTCTTAATTTTACTTACTGTAAACTTGCAAGGGCTTGACGAATATTTGACAAGTATTCCTCGTCTAGATTTTCCTTAAAGAAAACTGACACTTTTGATATTGCTTATGTTTGCGAAATGACGACTTCTTAAACAATAAAATATTAAACAAGAAACATTAAGCTTTAGAATGCTTTTTGTTTTATCTCAATATGATTTTTTTTTTTTTTTTTTTACAAAAAAACAGCCTTCCAAATAACACTTTTTTTACTCAAGATCAAAATTCTATTAAAATAAGATTTTAACTTTTGTAAGAAGTTAACAAGGTACCAACGTAATTAAATATTTTTACGACAGCAACAAAAATACGAAACAGTTTCGTACATAATACTTTTTCTTAAAAAAAAAAATAAAATAAAATGACGGTTATTTGAAATGTATACTTAATATTAAGTGTCATGAATGAATCCTAATGAAACCAAAAGGCAACAGGCGAAGATTTCATTATCTTCATCTCATACTTATAATATTCGTACTTGAAACATACTAAGATATTCCATTTTTGTTTTTCCTTAGCTGATGGTGTTGGTTTTTCTTGTTTTTTTTTTTTTGTTGTTTTACTTTCAATTTGCACAATGAAATTGTTCCAGGACATACTTTTGGCATTATATCCTTCTTTCCCTGTGTCTTTTTTCCAAGCAGGTCATAAATCACCTTCACAGAAAATAAACGAGGTATGTTAAGGTGTAAATCTGTCAAGTTGCTGTCCTTTTTCAGAGTGCTGTACTAATTTGGGATTTTTCCTTTCATATCGTACACATTCATATATACACGATACATAGGTACCTAGTATACCTCTACCTACTTTGAAAGACTTTGTGTATGTTTTGCTTAAGTTGGGTTGCAGTTCTAGATAACTACCTAATACCTATATATAGGTATTGTTTATATATGTTAGGATAGTGTAGTGGGATAATTCAGGTGAAAAATGAGAAGAAAAAAAATGGTTTTCGAAGGTATAAAAGAAAAGATGGATGGAATCGATCTACAAAAAGAGAGGTGTCAAAAAAAAAAAACAAAGGTGCCTCTTGTCTTTTGGAAGAGTAGAGGGTTTTCGGTTTAATTTTTCCAAGCACGTGACACAACAAGTTTGTTTCAGATTAATTATATTGAACCACAGTTATATAGGTACCGTTCCTAACTACCTACCTACCTACATAATATTAACTAAGGGGTAGTTGTCTGTTATTGATTTTTTTAGCTACAGGGAGGAAGAAACTACAACTTTGTTTTGTTTTTTCCTTTGGCATTTTATTTTTCAATATGAATAGAAACCTACAACATACTATCTACATAGATAATTAGCTTAAGAGTTCCATAAAGATTCTTACGAGCATCAGCTGCTTGATCTACTTGTCCAACCAATTACCTACACCACACGAAATCAAGTCCTGTTCAAGTGGCTCATTGACTATGTTATTACAATGATTACAATAGATCTTTAAAATGAGTAAAGAGAATGAAAAGTATCTTGAAGTGTTTGAATATCTAATAGGTATAGTACCTTCCTAACTATTGTCATAAAGTGGTTTCAGTTTAAATTATTTGATGGCAATTGACCGATATAAAAAGATTTAAAATTTTCTTTGAGAACTAGGTATATCTAAATATTTATTAGTAGGTGCTGTTTATTCATAAGCAGGCACTCGTATGCTACCACAGAATATAGCATGTCGGTGTAAGTATTTTCAGTTTTTTTAGGTAGTTGTCACTTTTGAAGCTGTAATTTTTTGTACATTTGACAAGTTAAAAATCGAACGATACACTCTTCAACAACGCATTGAAATTATTAAAATTCACTGTAAAAAATGCATGAAAATGATCCGGAATTTCATCGAAAAATCATCTTGACTGATGAGGCCCATTTCCCCCTCGGTGGCTACGTCAACGAGCAAAATTGACGTATCTGCGGCTCAGGGGCTTGTTGAAAAGCCTCTTTATTCTCAACGAGAAACTGTTTGGTGCGGTTTGTGGTCCGGCGGGGTCATTGGTCCTTACTTTTTCGAAAATGAGGCTGGAGCAACAGCTATGGTGTATGGATTGCGCTATCGAGAGATGATTAATAATTTTGTATGGCCGGAATTGGATGGTATTGATCTGGACAACGTCTGCTTTCAACAAGACGGCACTACTTGCCACACAAGCAAAGAAACCATCGATATTTTACGGGAAAAGTTTTCGGTCCGTGTTGTCTCTCGAAGAGGTGACCTCAATTAGCCACCGAGATCTTGTGATTTAACACCTTGCAAATTCTTCCTTTGGGGCCATGTGAAAGATAAGGTCTACGTCAACAGCCCAGCGTCGATTCAAGACCTCAAAGATGGAATTCGTGAATCTATTGAGCTGATGGAAAATTTCATGGAAAGGATATTGTTTTGTAAGCGTAGCCGGGGCGGCCATTTGGCTGATGTTTGTTTACATTATTAATGTCATACTTTCTTCTTTACATTGAAATAAACATCCGATCATTTATCTCTTATTGGAAACCCCTTTATTTTATATTTAACGTGCGGGGTTAAAGTCAATCAACTCTGGATTAACTCCATAATTGCTTTTGATATGTTATCTTCTGTGTCTTTTTAAAGTTCTTCTGACATAACTGACGGCAACTCTCTTTATTACTTAAGTTAACTAATTTCGGTTTAACTCACAAGCATAACAGACAATTTAAGCCTAAGACAGTAAAAACCTGCGCCCTAACTGGTTTTATTTGAAACAAAATTTATTAATTTTCACGAAAATATTCCAATATAAAATTGTTAGTAAATAAAAAAATAATTAAAAATTTTCAAATGACCTTAGCTAAAATTTTGAATGTATGTACATATGTAGTAGCCCAGTCAATAATTACAAAAAAAAAAGTGCTTAATTCACTCAGCGCGATGTAGTTTTGCATTTTTGATATGTTGTTCCAAGTACGTATACAAAAATCAGTGCCAACTTAAGTGTCCTACTTTGACTACAGCAATGTTGCAAACACTGCTTGTTGCACTTAGTTAACATCATGATTCCTGCCAAAACTATTTGACCGATTTGGAAAGACTTTTCGAATTTCGTCTTGTAATACCTAAGACTACTTCATTCCAAATTTTAAGCAGAACTTAATAATTTTTGACCTATTTTTTTATTGCTTCAAAATTACTTAGTTTTTCAGATTTTTTTTTTTGTAATTCCTGGTTAGATAACAACACAAATATAACATGCATGAATTTAAAACTAATGTTGTGTTGTAGAAAATTTTATAACAAACAAGTTTATAGTGGATGGTTTTTTCTAAGTTGCATATTTTCAAAGTTATAAGGGAAAGTGCCGGTAAAACTAGGGTGATTTTAGATTTTTTTTCCTGTTGCATTATTCCTGCAGCGAGCACAGGTTTTTCGAAGTGCAAACTTAGCTACAGACTACTCTAACATGCCCCAACAACATATCAAAAATGCAAAACTACGTCGCACTTTGCGAACTTATTGTCGAATTTGACTAGCCTATAGGTATCTAATTGATTTTAGAAATCTTATTAGGCTTTGACAGGTAGGTATAGAGTTAAAAATCCCAATAATAAATTTACAAATGCTGACAGTTCACAAAATTAATAATTCTATTTCGAGGGAGATTGTGATCGGGGCCAATTCTTCCGTTCTAAGTAAAAAGTACGTATCTCAATTTTTGTAGTTTTGAGATAAATGCGTTTTAATGTTTTCGGTTGCTTTGAAAAGCATACGAAAATGGATTTATGTCCATTTTCATTCGTGATTTTGAGCCATTTCCAGTTGGAAATATGATTATTTTTTTTACACCATAAATAAGACACTGTTAGATCCAATTATGACTTTAACTCAATGGGGCGTATTCATAGTAAGTTTTAAGCTGTGTTTAAGTTAGACCTAGGTTTAGTTGAATTTTCGGACGATGATTGTCTTAAACTATAGTTTAGTAAAACCTGGGTTTATCGGCGACTATGAATTGAATATTCCCCAATATATTTGGCGCTTATGCCCTTTTTATTTAGAACGGCAGAATAGCCGATAGAAGTATTTGCGACACGGTGACACTTGGGAAAAAGAAAATCAAAGGGGAAGAAGTCTCAACCGAAGGCTGATTAAATAAGTAGATATTTAAACTTACCATTTTATAGAGTTTTTTGAGATTTTCTTCTGATTTATCTCTGTAAAAATGTTTGTATTGTTATGAAACAGAGCATACCTACCTACATAAGGCTTTATCCTTCTAGTTTTGAGACGTTTTAGAAATGTTTGCCTACCAATAGACAGAATTTTGCTTTCGATGGACATCATATTCTTGGATTTAGATTTTTGAGTTATTCAAATGCATGTGTCAAATAATTTGTTTATTCAGCTTTAAGTAAGTATTTTTCCTTCTACGAAGCTTTTTTGTTGAGATATCTAAATTCATATTAAAATGTTCTTTTGTTTTTTATAAAAAAAATTTCAAACAAAAATAATGGCACTTAATTTTCGTTGACTTTCTTCTAAGTTTTGAATGGGTTGATGATGATATTTGGTCCAAAAATATAATTCAAAATCAAAAATCCCCAAAGAAAAAATCTGCAAACAAAAATGGAGCAAAGACAAAAAAATCCCAATAGAACATCACAAAGGAACAAAATTTCCAAGAGAAAATCCCAACATAAGCAGTACAAGCAAGCAATAAAATCGATCAATTTTTTCCTGATACATAGGCCAAGTAGGTACTTCTTTTTTTTTAAGTTTTCTTTAAACCTATTTCTTTTTTGATATACATAAAAAAGAAACAAATAATTCGAGCCCATTTAAATTTTATTAAAAAAATATTTTGGGGATTCGTTGAGATTCTGGTGATTTGATGTCAAACAAAAATGTTTATTGGGGATTTTGTCCATTGGTCTTTTTTCGCTATGGGGAAGTTTATGGGGATTTTATTCGATGTGGATGTGAATATTTTCCCGTTTTGGATTAGTTCTTAGACTTGAAGTGAACAAAAAAAATATTTAATTCTTTTTCTAAATATTTTTGCTTTTAGACATTTTCTGCAACCCTTAAACTTTTGGTTAAATTGAAAAATGGATCGATTGGCGGCTATACTTCTATTTCTTCTATGGGTAGGTAAATTGCCTTTATAAATATGAGTAGGTAGTGCTGGTATTTTACATCGGGATCTTTATGTAGGTAGGTACCTATTGTGATTTTTAAAATATATTAATTATTTTCTGATTTTTGTTTCAAAAAATTTCTATAAATGGCCCGGCGAAAACAATTAAAAGTGATATACCTAACTAGTAATCTTTCAATCCATTTTTCTGAAAGTCAACCTAATTAAATGCTCTCCATAAAATTTAATTGAGTGTTCATTATATTTAAATTAATTCATAATATACCCATGTACCTACCAAATTTTATTAGGTAGCTAGGTATGTTCTGAATAAATGAAAAACTTTCGATAAACAACAACCACTCTATAAGCATTATTTTACAATCGAAACAAAAAAAAACATATTTCCGTAGATTATTATTATTTTTTTTTTTTTTAATTTAAATCTAATTGTAAGAGGAAACCAAATTTATGAATATTTACTATTAATAACTTTAAAAAAAAACATCCCTATCATAATGATTGAATGTTTTTGTTTGCATAATAATTATTTATTGTGTTTATCCTATGCCATCATTCTGTGAATTGATATTTTATAAAATCACATTTAATTTTATGGTATTTGATTTAAATATAAATTATTTTCACCCCTGTTTCGTTTACATATGTAGGTAGTCAGTGATCAATAATTATTGATACCAGATGCATAGCTATGCAATTAAATTAATAGATATTGAAATTCGATATTTAACAACATATATTTCATAAAGGTTTTAATAATAATTATTGGGAATAGTGCAAACCATTTTGAACTATACATAGCAGAAAATAGATCAAAGTAATGTTTAACCGGGTAAAATTGGCCTGGTGGGGTGACTTTGGTTTTGAAATGGAAATTTGTTTCTAAACAATTTTAACTATGAACTGAATTTCGAATATTTTTCATCTTTCTTTCTAAAAATGTAGCTATGTATATTTTAATAAATTAAAAACTAATTAATTATTATTTCTAGCTTTAAATCTCAGCTTAATGGAATTTATAATCCGCTCAAGTGACTTTTTGGTCGCTTATCGGGATTACGCTTTAGTGAAATCTTTTTTCAATTAAGTGAAAGAAAGACTGTGAAATTTTACCGTTTCTCTTAAGCGGGTTTTATGTAGCCCTATTGCTCTCTCAAAAAACAAGGCTATTACGTCTGTTTGTTGTGTCATTTTTCTTTGTACATGGAATTTGACAGAATTTTGGACTAAAATGGGCACTTATTGTCAGTTTTAGAGATTTTACGAAGAGATCCGATCTTTATGAAATCTTAAATGTGTATATATAATTTTAATAAATTAAGTTCAGTCTCCGGCCTCATCACAATAATCAGTTTCCGGCCTCCAAACAACATAAGTGTCTTCTATAGTAGTCGGCCATGAACTTTTCTCGACATTTATAGGCAGCCAACCAGCCGCTGAAAACAACTGAATAACAATTTTTTTATTGTTTTGGCAAAGATAAAAAGAAAATGAAATTTTCACTAATTTACCATACCTCAGTTGGAAAAATAACAAAAAAAAAGGTATTCTTCAGTAGTAGGAGAGACAATTAAAAAAAAAAAATATCTCCAATAATCCATGCATGTATAGTTTCCTACCAAACTACAAAACAATATTTTTAATTTTTTTTTTTGCGAAAAACACCAAAATTATTCATTATTTATTATGAATATTTTAATGCTTTTCGCAAAAAAAAAAAAAAACTTAAACATATTTTATTTTTATTTATTTATTTTTCCATGCAAATGCATATTTTTTTTTTTTTTTTTTGAATCGAGTTAGAAGCAAGAGAACTAATTATTAGACCTGGGATTTTGCATATTTGTATATTTTTCATCAGATTGATACAATACAATACAATTTATACGATACAATTGATCAAATATGACAAATCGTAATGCATATCGAAAATATGCAAAATATATGCAAAAAATATTCAAACAAAATATGCCAAAAATATGCAAACTATATGCAAAATATATGCAAACGAATTTCATCGAAAAATTTAATTCCAATCGTTAAATATTAAAATGCGAGCAACCAAGAATCTTTTCTTGGTTTAAAAACAATAATATTAAAATCTGAAGAATATACCACTTTCCTTTGTCCAACGCTTTACAAAATATTATTGTATTGTTCCTTTTGTTGTTATTACAGATTTTAATATTATTTCAAAAATAAATAATATTTTAAATCTCAATGCTGAAAATTTGTCTGGACTTGAACCCGTCACAAATGAAAATATCATTAAATATAAAGCAGATTTGGCAAAAATATATGGGACCTGGTCTACCTATAGTGCCCAGAAACGAGACCTTTGAAAATGATTAGGTGCTATGGAATGTACCAACGTACGAGTATTTTTTTTTTTTGTCCTAAACAATGGGAGTTGGCTAAAATGAGCACCTAAAAATAAGAAAAACACTTTTTAACTTCAAATAAACATAGACAGATTGTTTTATATTTTGTAGTATACTGCCTTAACCCCATTATGGGTTACAGTTTTGTGTCTGTATGCAAAAGCTATGCTCTTGAACTAAGCTTGCCAACGTTGTATATCTCAATTGTGGGCACTAAACGTTTAAACATTTAATTCCCTCAATCCAATAAAAAAAGTAGAACTTTCATACTGTTAAGCGAATTATTCGCCAACCATGATATTATTCCCTATTATTGGCTATTGGTATAAAAGTTACATTCATTTTTGCGGTCTCTCAGTTCATTGAAAGTGAGCAATACTGCCATTTCAATGCAACACTATTGCAATTAATTTTTGCTCTTATTGGAATCTTTGTTGCCATATACTGCCTAAGCCCCATGGTTTACAACTTTATATCCATACAAAACTAGGACTTAGCATTCCAACGACATATATCTCATTCGTGGGCAATAGGTAGACCAAAATGCCCATTCTCCTTTATTCTAATTACTTCTTGTGACGTTGAAATAAGCTTTTCCGCTTACAAAATGGTTTTTGGGGAGAAAGGTCAAAGCCTCTCAATTAATAATTTTCAATGTTAAACCTATAAAATATTGTATGTAATATTGTATTGTAACTATCAGTTGTTCTTCTTTAATATCTGACAATAATTAATAAAATTTCAATATGTAGGTATACCACCCTCTGAATCGCTTTTATATTATTTTTTATTTGTTTAACATATGAAATGTTTGCATATTTTGCATATTTTTTGCATATGTTTCATATATTTTGCATACTTTTGGCATATGCATTTCATGCAAAATCATTTAAAATATGCATATCATTTTCAACTCTATTTTCAACGAAATGAACCTTGGTGTCATCAGAATTAAGCTACCTATCTTAATCCTTCAAAAATATGCAGATATGCAAAATCCTCTCCAAGTATTGGATAAGAGTCAGGCTAAATGATCCTTTCAGCAACCAGCTAGCTGATTATCATCAACTTCGGTTTTGTCTTGTTTTTATTAAGAAGTTGGTTTCTTTATTTTGAATAGATAAGAGCATTCATTGAATTTTAAAAACTAAAATAGTAGGTACTTAATAGGCTTTAGATAGATTGGCGTCTTTTTAAAGTCACTTCTATTTTTTTTTTTTTTTTTTTTTTTTTTGAGGAAACAACACAAATCCAATACCTACCTAAAAACGAAAACTTCAAGCAAACTTTTATTAAAATGCACCCAGATAGAATAACCGTTAACATATTTTTAAACATTTATTTCGTAAGAGTTGCATGGATGCCTTTTTAATTCAACTGTAATTTACAACGTAGTAACTACCTAGCCGATTACTATACTGGAGATGGCCCACTTGGTAAAACGAAATTTCAATATTAACAAAAACCTATC
This sequence comes from Melangyna quadrimaculata, assembly GCA_949320155.1. NCBI lineage: Eukaryota > Metazoa > Arthropoda > Insecta > Diptera > Syrphidae > Melangyna > Melangyna quadrimaculata. The sequence goes on from OX439484.1 coordinate 53,012,564, forward strand.
CATAAAGAAAGAATAGTTAGGTATTTTAGTTCTCGTGTTTAGGAAAACTACACCATGGAATAGGAATTTTATGGGCCCAAACTTAAGGAAATTGCTAACTGCTCCATTTAAGTCCGGAACATTCTTATTCCATGGTGGAGTTTTCCGCTGAAACACGAGAGCTAAAATAACTATTTTTGTATGAACATAAACGCTCATGTCTTACTTCGTCCGTGAACAAGCTATTTTTTGGAACTTATAGACCTATTTAAGTTTAGTTTCAACAAATGGGCAACTTAAAAATTTTGTTATTCAATCAGGAATCGCCTACTCGTAATAGTTAGATGTAACGTTAACTTAAGGAATCTAACCTAGTCCCTGACAACATCGTACAAAGCTTGCCTGAAACATATTGGCAACAACAATAAGTCACCTACAAGGTAAGGATAATTATCTATAAGTACTTCGCCCAACTTTCAGGACGAGGTAAGCCAAACGTCCTTCAACTAACAAAAATAATAAGTAACACAATATTGTCCACCACCAATTCTAATAAAACACATTTTTCCTCAGAACTTTATCACGATTAAAAAAGAAAAAAGAGAAAAAATGATTGCATAAAACATCAAAGGACATGATTTTTATCCTCAACAAAAAATAAAATGATGTCAAGGTAGATAGGTAGATATAATAAGTACCTACTATGTATATCACATCCGACGACAACGACAATAGGTATACATATTACCTACAAAAAAAATCCAAACAAAAACCTAAAATATATTTTGCGTGACTATGTACACCACCATTCAAATTGCATCGTTATAAGGGTGGCTTATAAAAATAATAGATAGATAGGAATAATTTTTTTTGTATTGCTACCTACATTTTATTCCCTTGATCCTAAATCCTGAATGCAGCTGTTGTTGTTTGTCTAACAAGACCATTGTATCACGTCGATTTAAAATTTAAACAACAAAAAACTTCAATTCAGCCCACTTTAGTGCTCGAAACATTTGCACAATCCACTGATATCCTTCGCAATAATCCTTCGTATTTCTATTTCGATTTGCACACAACAGAAAAAAAAATATCACACTCACATAAAAAACCTTCGCTTCTAGGTGTCGATACTTTGTTTCGATTATAAAAAAAAAAAAAAACAAATTTGCACTTTCGGGGGACACTTTCACACTATTAAATTCTTTTCACTAAACAAAAAAAAAATGTTCACTATAAATTGAATTATTTATTTTTTTTTTCGCAAATTTTGTATCGCTTTAGAAGGAATATCCGTTTTTTTTTGCGTTATTTTAATTAAATAGGTATTTTCGTTCCATTGATGGATGGATTGATGGTCGTGTATACTGGTTTAGGCGAAAATATACACACGCAAAAAATGTATCCCCACGGGAGGAGCATCCAGCAAAAAGGAAATTATTATTTGCACAAATTCTATAGATACCTATGTTTTTTTTGATAGGTGTAAGGTTTTAGGATGAACTGAACGTCTATCTTTATTTCCAAAATCGATTTCTCTGTTAATTAATCATTTTGCACATCGACACACACACACGCGTACACTTGAGCAAAAAATAAAAACAATGCAAAATATAATCAAAGCCCAAAACGAACAATAGAAAGATAGATGTGTTGTGGCTTGAGGTTAAAGATACTTCTTTTTTTGTGTATAATGCGGGGTTTATAAGGAACAACGAACAAATAAACACTCTGAATATCCTTTTATTTATGTTGGTATAATATTATATTTTCACAGGATTTACTTTCTAACGATAGAGATATGTTGGTATTCTCGAATACATGAAACCATGAATTTTTTTAAAGATATAATATGGGTAGGCAAAACAGTCCTTTAAAAACTTCACTTCTTAACAGGTGGCGCAGTTTAAATTGCCTGTTTCAATGATAGGTATTGGTTGTTCTTGTTTTTATTTTGATTTGAAAACAGGATATTTTTATTTATATATCTATATAAAATATTTGGATTAGTCAGAGTGGCAAACGCGATTACATAGTTAGAATTACTACGAATAGTGCCAGGACTCGAACGTCCCAACAAACCGACGAAGTATTTAAGACTAAAATATTAAACACGCGATTGGATGGCGGCGCTGCTGCTGCTGCAAATCAAACCGAAAAAGTATCTTTCTATCTGGTTTGCCTGTGTTTTGTTGTGTTTCTCTAAACGTCGGCGCGGCACACCGATGGATGGATGAATTTTATCACTGTCAGTCTCAGTATCTTCTTTGATTATTTTGGCTATATGGTGGATATGGAGAACAACTGGTCTAAAATAATGATGGACGAATGAATGGTGTTTTTGTCAGAGTAGAAATGTTTATTTTTTGTTTACTTATCCGATCCGATTTTGAGGGAAATTCTCTTTTTTTTATAATCATCTGAAGTTTGAACTGAATCTGACAGATAGAACAACAAAAATGTATCTTTCATACAGCAAGCAATCTTTCATACATGTAAGATGCAACCTATGACTTATTAAATTGTTAATTCTAGCTTAATGGTTGTATTTGGTATTGATGCTGCCGAAAGATGTATAATTGTTTGAGTTCTTATAATTTTTGTTGGGGTTGCCTCTTATACTAGTTCTGATAATTTTGCGTACCTACCTACGCATCGCATAAGTTTAAGCAAAAACGCGAAGGGACTTCAAAATGAAAGCATAAAAATCATAATGAAATTGAAATTTATTTATAGGTAGTGTTTTGTGTTTTCTATCTTTCTCTCTTGTCTTCTGAACTGAAGTCGCAGTTTAAAGAGAATTTAAGATGTGCATTTGCGCATAGAGAATTTTATACCAATTTGAAATTATTGCGCCGCCATTATTTATTTTATTTACATCAAAGAGCAACCGAACATTTATTTTGAATTTTTGATGAATTTAAAGAACCTCTATTCCTTTGAATGTTTTTAGATTTGTTAGGTATTTCGGTTACCCTTGCCTTATTCAAATCAACATTAGACAAAATATTAAAAAAAAAACAATTTGAAGATATAAAAGTCATGGAAATTAGATTTTTTGTTGGTTTAACAAGTTATTCTCGTGACTGTAATCACGATTCATTCAATATACCATGTTAAGTATTTAAATGAATAATGAACTCACAAACCATTTAAGAGAGTTGAATTCATTTGGAGAGAGGCAATGCCTATTTAAAAGTTCATCATAAAGGAAATGACCTTTTGTATCGAATTAATAAAATAAGTTTAATAATTCCGGAAAGCAAGAATAGCTATTTTTCTAGCCATTTTTGCTTAGTATATTCATTTAACATTTATGAATTTCTCTTTTAAATACTTATTCTAATTTAAACCTGATATTTTTGATACATAATTTATTTTTAACTTTTCAATTTAATGAACATTCAAAATTGGTCAATTTTTATTTTGTCCATTAAGATGAAATTGGATTGTTATTGGGATTCATAATTTATCCCAATCCCAATTCACTTTAAGGATTCAGTCAGTCAATAGTTTAGTGAGTTTGCTTAAATTCCACAATCCACAGATTATTTACAAATTCAAGTGGTCGAAACAAATGTGTACACAACTTCTATGAAATTATGACGCATTTCTCTTCAACATTTTGAGTAAAGGTTCCTTATTCGTTCCATTAGTTTATTTTAACACAAAGCAGAGACTTCAACCAATATGTGGAATGTAGAACGTAGGATGAAAATAATTTGTCTACTTATTCGAATTCGAAGAGAAAAGTTAACTGAAATAAATACAAAATTCATTCGTATAACTGTTTTTCTCTTAATTCGAATCCAAACTTCGAATTGGGGTCTTTAAATGGCAGAGCAGAGCAGAGCACATTTTTATACACGGAAAAATGGGATCCATAAAATTAAATGAATAATGGAGCTTATTGAAAGAGAACCAAACAATTATATTAAAAAAAAAAAAAAAAAACTGAACTAACTTGTAAAAAAGAGAAAATCCTTACCTGCCCTTACAGTATTTTTTTCGAATTTATACACAAGTCACAACCACAACCTGTTGTTTTAATGTGTTATTATATGGACAAAAAGGATCTTCAAACTAAAATTATTCCTCTACTACTTACGGTTTAAATTTATATCGAAAACCGTTCTGGTCCTTAGGTCCTAGGAAGATAGGTCGTAGGTATACATAATTTGTTTTCGATTTCATCAGGATTTACAACAACATACATATACACTCCCTGTCATTTGTGTGAGGCCACTATTTTCATAAAAGTTTTTTTCTCGATAAATACCTGTAAGCAATATTTAACCTGGAAATTTTTGAGACGCCTTAGTAGGTATATATATTTTGCAATAAAAAAGGATAAAGTTAAAGACTTAACTCGGAAAATTCATACAAATTTCCCGAATTATGTGAATGGACTGCAAAAAATGGATATAAAAAGTTGCGTCATTTATTAAGGCCATTCCAAAAATAGCTTGGCAAAAGTTAACATCGCCGATTTTTTTCAAACAAAAGTTTAAAATATTTAAGAAAGGATAGAAAACTATATTTTATATTAAATTTCAAGTTAAAATGGGCTCTGGAAACACGTCGACAGTAGTAGAGAGAGGATCAATAGATGCTTTAAAGGAACTGGGATTCTCAGGCCGACAAAAAGCTAGAAAACCGAACAAAAATAAGACCATTGTCAACAACTATCTAGCAGACACTGAAAACTATGAAAAAATCAAAAAGGACGCACAGCTCAAGCAACAACTTCCGATAAAAGCGACTCATTCAGCGGCTAGTTTCAAATTCCATACTATCAGGGCCTAAATTAGGTCAAAAAGTGGGGTATCAGCCAGTATTTCGACGGTTTTAAGGATAATTAAGACCAGTGGTAACATCAAGAATATAAAAATCAAAAAGAAACTGGTTTTCGACAGCTACACAAGAAACTACAGATAAATGAGCATATTGCCTGCAGCAACGCATGGAAAAAGGTTGTCTTTTCAGATGAAAAAAAGTTTAATCTTGACGGACCCGATGGTAACACCTTTTATTTTCACGATTAAAGAAAAGAAGAACTTATTTTGTCAAGACATCACAGTCATACATCAGTTGTTATGGTATGGGGACTGGGGAGCTATCACCTATTATGGAACATTTGAATTGGAATTTATAACTACAACAATGAACGGAAATAGTTACAAATGCGAGCTGTAACGGGTATTTCCAAAGCTAAAGAATATTCTGGAACCTCTACCTTGGATATTCCAAAAAGACAACGCCCCTATCCATACTTCCTGGGTAGGTAGTAGCTGGATTCAGTTGGAAAACGTTGGACTTTTACCATGGCCACCCTACTCACCGGACTCACAAATCATCGAAAACGTTTGGGCCTGGCTATCTGGAAAAGTTTCTGATGCTGGTAGACAGTTTCGAGATAATGGCGTCTTTGTCGAAGCTAATTCCGATGCCTGGAGCCAGATTTCACTGGATTATTCCAAAAAACTGTATGATTTAGTTCCAAACCATCTAATAGAGCTAATTTCAAAAAATGGCAGCCATACTCATTATTAATTGACAAAAACATATAACATTAATGTTTAAAAACAAAAAAAAACTTAACATTTTTATAGTTTTGTTCATTTTTTTATAAGATTTTCAAGTGGCCTCAATCAAGTGACGCATTTTTTTAAACCCATTTACGCAGTCCACTCTTATAATTTGCGAAATTCCTATGGATTTTCCAAGTTAGCCCTTTAAATTTATACTTTTTTATTGCAAAATATATTTACCTGCTCACAGGTATCAACAATTTCCAAGAAAAATATTTCCTACAAGTATTTATCGAAAAAAAAACTCTTGTGAAAATAGTGGCCTCAAACAAGTGACAGGGAGTGTACATATGTACATAGCTAGGTAGGTAGGATTATTTTTAGGCCAACTGTCATATTCTTTTGGTCTCTTTTAATTTAGTTGACCTTGATTTCGCTTGTCGGAAAAGTTATGACATAAATGGTGTGATTGATTAACTGAATACTGCGATGGACAATGGAAAAATACTAACCGCAGATTACGTAGGTTCCCCTTATTATCAAAAATTTCCCTTAACTTAGTAGAGCAATAAGTCAGCAGAACAAAAACAAATTGGTGGTCTTACAAGGTGCTTATTAAATGCTTATTAGGTAGCCAACAATAAAATTAAGTGCTCCAGTACTTTTGGAAATAATGAATGCTCTGCTAATTTAATTACAAGTTAGCAGACTGATTCTTTAAACGTTAAGGTAGCAAATTGGGGTGAGTCCTATATTAATGAGCTACTTAAGTGCTCTACGAATCAAAAAAAAAAAAAACGACAAAAATTGTTTCTTCTACAAAAAAAAATATTTTAATAACTCAACTTTTTTTGATCCAAACTTTTTTGATTACTTTTCATTTTCAACTGAGATCACGGAAAATGGGGTACCTAATTCGAACTAGACGAATACTCAACGAAGACGAATAATCAGACAAATTTGGATCAAAAAAAGTTGAGATAAGAAACATAATTTTATTTTTCAAAATTATTACCTAAAATATTTTTTTTTTTATAGAAAATAAAAAAACAATTTTTTTCGATTTTTTTTTTTTTTATCCGCAGAGCAATTAAGTAGCTCGTTATAATAGGACTCATCCCAATTTTCTACCTTAACGTTAAAGAATCGGTCTGCTAACTTAAAATCAAGTTCGCAGAACATTTATTATTTCCAAAGTATTTATGGTTGGGTACCTAATAAGCATTTAATAAGCACCTTGTAAGACCATCAATTTGCTCTGCTAAGTTAAGGGGAATTATTATCGATCACAGTCATTGAAAATATGCCATATTTTATTTCACTAAAAATAGATGAATACACAGGGGTCACTCGGGCGTATACGCACTGTTCTTGTATTTTTTTTTTAAATCTTTAACAAAATTAATACATTTCCGTTTAAGTAAGTTAAGTTGGTTGATTTCGTACATGCCAAACATTTGTTGATAGGAGGCGTTTAGTTCACTATTGACACACAAAGGTTTTAGTTTTATATAGTTTTCACAAAAACGACTTCAACAATTTTTATTAAACTTCATATCTACAAATTATTTCTAGGCTAGTTTTTCTAATACTGCATATGGGTACCAGATTTTTCCAAAAACTTAAAATAACGGTAGTAATGTTTCGATTAAAAATAATTATCGTAGACGAACAGATAAAATCAAAGACTCAAAAGAGGCTGTGTGCGACCCACACTAGTAGATTCACATTGGCCCTTGAAAACCATATAGGTACACAAATTTGCCTTTAAAAATCGCTAACTCAAGCAAGATATTTTTGAAATGAAAGCATGCCATTAGCAACACTTGCTAAAATTATGATTTTCCTTAAAATAATTATAAGTTTTACATAACAAAAGTCGTTTTTGGCAACATAATTTCAAGGGAGGTTTTAAAAATCTCAAAATTACACAACATAATATAAATGAAGATATAGTTAGGGCGTTAAGACCAATTTTAGGTCAAACCTTGCATTTCATTCTGACGGGATGAGCTTTGGTACATTAATAGTGCACCACCTAAGTTTACTTTAAAGAAGTGTATCTACAGTGGCAACACTGGCAGACCGGAGATATAAGGGTTACCTTCTGACCATGTTTTAACACGAAATTTCACACAAATCAGCCTACAAATCGGGAACCAGACATCGATTGATGTTATGGAATGTCTCGTTGGATTTAGAATATTTGAAGCCATATAAGAATATGTTAATTTTTTCACAATTTAGGATTTAGGATGTGGACTATTAGTGTATCAAAACTCATCCCGTCAGAATGAAGTGCAAGGTTGGCTCCCTGAACGCCCTAACTAATATGTGTAGTTCTCAAGATATAGACGTGTTTGTTCTCAAGATAATCGATTTTTTAAAAGTTCTGAGTATTTTTTTAGGGTTTTTTGGTCTAAAAAAATGGGAGGGAAATCTTAATTAATAACCAAAAAGGTCACGAACAAAGTATTCAGTTTAAAAAAAAATGTATATTTAATTATGTTTGAAATATTACTAGTTGTTGTTGACTACGTTATTATGTGTAGGACCAACAAAAAAATAGACTGGATTCGGAATCCTGATTTGTTCCTGAAATGTTTGAGGCGAAAATATTTTTCAACTGTTTTTCCTAGTTTACAAAAAAAAATTTGGTTTGAATCTTATTTTTACTTTTTACCAATTCTTTATTACGTAATTATATGTAGAATAAAATTGATCAGTGGTCGATATCTTTTTCCGTTCTTGAAATATTCGAGACGAATGATATTCTACAGGTATTTTTTAAATTTCTATTTTTTTAATTAAAAAAAAAACGATTAATTGAGTTTGTTAGTAAATCTTTTAGGCACGTCATGACGTTATTATCTGTAAAATAAAATTATATAAAAATCTGAAGTCGATATATATATACATACACAATTGTTCTCGAGAAATGGTAGACGAAAAAAGTACGCCGAAGGTACGTACATACACACATACAGACATCTTTTTAAAAACGCCGGATTCTGATTATAGAGACCTCAAAACGTGAAGACATATCAACATTTTCAATTCGACAAATCGCACCAATGGGTTGCAATAACTTCCAATGGGAAGTTAGTACTAATTTTCTGTGGAATTTAAGTTTTGCATGACAAGAGATTTGTTTATTTTGCCTAGAAACAAACTACAGTATTTTACGGATATAAGAAACACTCATATAAGAAAAACTCGCTTATAAAAAAATTCAGTCCAAAACACCGTGTCTGTTTTTTAAATTCCCTTTGAAATTGATCGTATAAAAGAAACTCGCATATAAGAAAAATACGGCTATAAGAAATCATTTCTTTGCACAAATATTAATTTCAAGAACAAAAAAGTACGCAAATAGAAATTTTCTTCATCATTTTTAATTTACCTTTGCCAAAACTAGTTTGTGCCCAGGGCCGGCCCCAACCAAACTTGCGCCCTGTGCAACATTTGTAGAAAGCGCCCCTTTTTATATATTTTTACACATACACTGATACACATGCATAAGCCTTTTCCACATTACCAAGGAGGTAGACTTTTAACGATTTTTTTCTATTTAGGTATCCCCGGTAGGCCTAATCCTCAGTTACAAACAAATATGTTTACATATATAATTGAATGTATCAAATGTAATAAAAGTACATATTTACAAAAAAAATAGTAAATAAATTAAAAACAAAATAAAATAAAAATATAGATACATACATTTATATATACACATAAGAAATAAAAAATATATAAGCTTCATTTAAAGAAAAATAAATAAATTAATTAATTAATTTAAAAACAAAATAATATAAAAATATATACATACATACATATGTTCATATATACATATACAAAATAAATAGGAACTTAAGTTAATTTTTGTTTGTAAAAAAGTTATTTTTTTTTGTAAAAAAGTTATTTTTTTTTGTAAAAAAGTTTTTTTTTTTTGTTAAAAAGTTATTTTTTTTTGAAAATAAGTTGTTTTTTTTTTTGTAAAAAAGTCAATTACTTTTTGTAAAATCGCATTGCAGCGTTATACAGTCAGTGAGTCAATATTCATATATTATTATATATTATTTATTTATTTTAATACTAACGTTTCGCCCCTTTTTATATATTTTCACACATACACTGATACACATGCATAAGCCTTTTCCACATTACCTAGGAGGTAGACTTTTAACGATTTTTTCCTATTTAGGTATCCCCGGTAGGCCTAATCCTTAGTTACAAACAAATATGTTTACATATATAATTGTATGTATCAAATGTAATAAAAGTACATATTTACAAAAAAAATAGTAAATAAATTAAAAGCAAAATAAAATAAAAATATAGATACATACATTTATATATACACATAAAAAATAAAAAAATATATAAACTTCATTTAAACAAAAATAAATAAATTAATCAAATAATTTAAAAACAAAATAATATAAAAATATATACATACATACATATGTACATATATACATATACAAAATAAATAGGAACTTAAGTTAATTTTTGTTTGTAAAAAAGTTATTTTTTTTGTAAAAAAGTTATTTTTTTTTGTAAAAAAGTTTTTTTTTTTGTTAAAAAGTTATTTTTTTTTGAAAATAAGTTGTTTTTTTTTTTGTAAAAAAGTCAATTACTTTTTGTAAGATCGCATTGCAGAGTTATACAGTCAGTGAGTCAATATTCATATATTATTATATATTATTTATTTATTTTAATACTAACGTTTTCCCCATCTGCTTGTTCCTCGCAGCGTTTTAAAAAGTTTGCTCTGTTCTTTATTTTCGGCCTCAACAAGCCTTCGCCTTTTTCTAAATTCTGCCCGAAGGCTTTTTTCTATCCATATTGGAAAAACGAATAATAAACACTTTCACAAAATACGTCACTTCTATTAAAAACTGATAGCTATTTATTTAATCTTAACCAATAAACTGAAAAAACAATCTGCACCAGACCAGATACCATTCTATTAAAATTTCTATATTACATCTCCTGTGTAAGCAGGCACTTAACCCTTACACAGTTACAACCTAGCTACCTGTTCTCTTTTTCGGGTACGTTTTTTTGTTGTTTTTTTCGTAGATGAGAAGTCACATACAGAGGTACGGTGCGTAATACAAAACCTGCACGTTCTAGCCCATATTCAGTATGAATAAGTATTTTTCGTTGTCATATTCTCTATGTTAATTTTGGGACTCAGTGTGCATGAATTAAATCTTGCACATATATGAGGTGTGGCATGGAACTTTTTTGTGTTGAGATTTTTTCTTTTTTTTTTCTTTTGTACGAACAGGGTGAAATATTTGGAAATTAGGTAGGTAGGATTGAACTTGCATGGGTCTAGTGGAATTTTTAATTCTACGATATCTTGACTCTTGATTTAAATTTTCCTTGGATGCAACAATGAAAGTGATGTTAGTTAGTGTTCAAGAAATAACTTAGCATGGTTGTGATGGATGTTATTTTGGGATTATTTGAAGAATGTTTTTGGTTAAAATGCAAATGGCAGTACATATTTGTTTGCGAAAGATCAGATTAAAGTTCTTAAGTATTTTCGTGACCTTTATTTTTATAATTTAGTTAATGGTTAAAGAATCAAAGTAGATCTGATTATGTGCGATGACGGTGGTGACGACATCGTTCTTCTTCTTCTTTATTTAAAGTCTCTTCAGTTTTTTGTTTGGAAAAAAAAATTTATAAATTATATAAATTATTATATGTTTTTGTGATATTTAATATATTGGGAAAAAAATACCCTCATAAGTTTTGCCTGATGAAGGACGTATACACGTTCGAAACGTTGCACTAAACAAACATCTTTTATTGACCTACAGCCCGCTTTAACCATTAACTAAAAGATCAGATTACATTTTCTTGCTCCTGGTAATGCGCCCTGTGCATTTGCACACCTTGCACATATGGTTGGTCCGGCCCTGTTTGTGCCCAAAAATATGTTTCAATGGTTAATTAAAGCTTTTAATTTTCATACAAAATTGCAGAAACACCTTAAAAGCGCTAGAATACTCAGTTAATATGAGTTCTTGCTTGGTTTTGCGTCACTTTTGTATATCTTTTATGTCTGTATAAGAAATTTCCTTTTTTATATTCGTGTTTGTCATATAAGAAATAGTCTTTCTTATATCAGTTTTTTCCATATAAGAATAACTCGGATATAAGAAAAAAATTTCTTTGATTATCTGAGTTTCATATCCGTGTTGTACTTTACCAGTAATTAAACTAGTAAACTATTTGTAAATAAACTTTGTTATTCCACTCAAAACAAGGAGCAACATTTTTCCGCTTTCATTATTTATTCTTCACCTCCCTCGCCTAAGAACTTTCATTTCCCCAGATAAGGTTATGGTTGAAAATTGAGCCAGTGTGTGATGGTCCTATCATCTTCTCAATGTAGATAGTATATATTGGTGTAGTATTAGCTTAATGCTAAATAATAGAGAGAACCAACAAAATCTTCCTATAAATATGCCATACTTTTATTTTCACTAAACACGATGATCCATAAGTGGTACACTAGGGCGTATACGCACTTTTTTTTGTTAAGTTCATAACAAAATTCAATACATTTTTGCCCTTTAAGTTGGTGTATCTTGTACAATAAGTTTATATCTCTACCTTATGTACATAATAATGGATTGAAATGAATAAAAGTTTCTATGAGTTGTTAAAATCGTTTTCATATACAATAATTGCATACAAATACTGGGGAAAAAGCACTTTTTGGGTTTAATTGCAATACAAGGCTCGAGTACGATAACTTGGGCGCCGCCAATTGATAATGGATTTTTGTAGAGGGCTCAAATACAAACATTTTTTACTATGGGTGGGAGGGGGTCTATCTACTACTATTTTAATTCAATTAATTTTTTTTTGCTTGAGTATTTTACGTGGTCTTATTTTGATAGTAAAAATAGAATATGGATAAATTATCATACTTTCCCCACACTCAGCCATAAGCAGTGAGGTATGTTTGGGGGGCATGCTGCCCCCCTGCAACCACCCTGCATGGGCTCAATATAGGATTTGGGGTATGTGCGTGGTTCGGTGTATGCAAAATTAGATGTTTAAATAAAGTGCTAGTACCCAGCATTAGGCGGGCATTTTAAAAGCGAGGTATGTATGGGGGGCGCATGTTACCCCATGCTACTCCTCTGCTTGGGCACACCATAGGATTTTAGGTTTGTGCGAGGTTCGGTGTATGCCAAATTACCTTTGAATTTAAGGAACTTTGAATGTTTTCTTTGTATTCGATTCAGAATTGATTATGATCATTGACCACATAAAGAAAATTTAGCTTTCCATTTCACTATTTTGAGCAAAATTGATCCAATCAATTCTTTTTGCGTTTTTTTTATCAACATTTTTAGTTTAAATGCAAATTTTTTGAAAACTATTGACACAAATAATTTAATTTAAATGTAGGATTAAAGATCAGGTTTCTGGCTTTTAAAACCTTAATTCTTTTGCAGTTTAAGTATAGTCGTTACTTACTTACTTACTTAGGTCCTCGGACCTATTACGTCCGTGATGTTTCCCTTACGGGACATAGGGCCTCCACTACACCTACGCGCCATCGTGTACGATTTCTTGAAATGTATTTCAGCTCTCTCCAACTTTTCCCCAGTCGTGCCGATTCCTGTTCGACCGTTCTTCGCCATGTACTTCTAGGCCGGCCCACTTGTCTTCCCTCCTGTGTGAGCGGGTTCCACTGCATTGCTTGAAATGCAATGCACCGATCGCCTTTTCGAAGCGTATGGCCTATCCACTGCCACTTTCTTCTTCGTATAATGGAGTCTATGGGCTCCTGACCCGTTCTCGCATGAAGTTCGGCATTGGAGATACGGTTGGGCCAGAAAATCCTCAAGATGCTTCGTAGACATCTATTAACGAAGGTTTGCAGCTTTCTAGTGACAGTTTCAGTGACTTTCCAAGTGCTGCAGCCGTGAAGCAGGACGGATTCAACATTGGAGCGGAACAGTCGGAGCTTGGTCTTTAAGCTAAAAGAGTTGTTTCTCCATATTTTGGACAGCATTCCGAACGCAGCCTTTGCTTTTCTGATTCGGCTGTTTACGTCCAGTTCAGTTCCGCCACCCGTAGAGACAATACTCCCAAGATATTGGAAATCCTGTACCATCTCTACGGGTTGTCCAGAAATATTTACTTGGATTGATGAGGAAGTTCCAAGGCTGATCCTTTTAGTTTTTGCCGAGTTGATCTTAAGCCCTACGATTTCTGCTTCTCTCTCCACCCTTGTTGTCATTTGATGGAGATCCATGATCCTATGAGAGAGTAAGCATACGTCGTCCGCGTAGTCCAGATGTTTGAGGTGAGATTGCAGAGTCCACTGAATTCCTCCATTTCCATTTGACAAAGCTGCGTGCAGTACGTCGCTTGTCATCAACAGGAACAGTATTGGTGACAGTATACAACCTTGCCTAACTCCACTTTGGATTTCAAACTCCTCTGACAGCCTACCTTTGTGCAAAACGAGACACTTGGATCCATCATATGTAGCCTTGATAATAGTAATCAATTTATCTGGGATGCCCCTCCTGCGCAAAGCAAGCCAAATAAATTCTCTATTGACACTGTCGAACGCTTTTTCAAAATCGATGAACAGCAGGTGAAGTGGTGATCGGTATTCAACGCACTGTTCGATGATGATCCGCAAGGTGTTGATGTGATCCACACAGGAAGATCCAGTGCGGAAACCTGCTTGTTCGGCGTCGAGTGTGTCTTCGAGGTGGTCTTTAATTCGGTCCAATATTATCCTTGCTATTATCTTGGCTACTGCAGGCAGAACGCATATTCCTCTCCAGTTTTCGCACTGTGTGAGATCTCCTTTCTTTGGAAGCTTGACAATCATTCCTTTTTTCCACTCTTCAGGAAAGCTTTCTGTTTCCCAAGCTCTCTTAATAAGTGGGTGCAGTAGCTCGCTCGATGTCGTTGGGGCTGCTCCTAAGAGCTCTGCAGGAATACCATCAAGTCCAACCGCTTTGTTGTTCTTCAGTGCTTTGATGGCGGTGATAATTTCTTCTTTACTGGGGGGTACGGTGCGTATTCGGGAAATTGTTACTTCGGGTAGCTCAGTGGGAATAGGGTTCACTTCACTTGCGAAAACGCGGTTTAAAACCGCAGAAAAGTGTTCCCTCCACCTTATGAGCTGGTCCTCATCCGAAATTAGCAGGGATCCGTTTGTGTCTTTAACCAGGTGTTGTTTAGAGCTCTGGACACCAGTGAGCTCTTTGGTAATTCTGTAGACGGTCCTTCTGTCACACCTACTAGCGGCTTCTTCTGCTTCTGTAGCCAATGCGTTGATGTAGTTACGCTTATCACGTCGCACACTACGGTGAACTTCCCTCATCTTCATGCGGTACGTAGACTCAAGCTCGTTTCTCCCTGCTGCTGGGGTAGCTGCGATGCGAGCTTTAAGGTGTTTCCTTTCTTCGATCCTTGCCCAAGTTTCGTCGGAAAGCCAAGCACTATTTCTCCCTTGCGCCCGGCCGACTATACTTTCAGCACCGGATATGAACACATTTTTCACAGCACACCAATGATTTTCGATGGATGTGGTTTCCGTGCTGCTGATTGCGTTCAATCCTTGTGAAAGGTGGTCCCCTAGTTGTTGGCGCACTGCGGGATCCTTTAGTCTATCTGTATTAAACTTGGGCATTAGAGTGTTTCCTTGGGATCTACGAACTGCAGCTGTACGCAATCTTACGGTAGCAACCATCAGATGGTGGTCCCGGGCCATTCCCATGTCAGCACCTCTTCTGTTACGGACGTCCTGGAGACTGCTTCTAAAACGCCGGCTGATCGCGAAGTGGTCAATTTGGTTGGAAGTTCCTTGTCTGTCAGTCGACACCCAACTGACTTTGTGGCACGTCTTATGCTCGAACATGGTCCCTCCAATAACAAGGCCGTTGGCGTTGCAGAAATCGACAAATCGTTCGCCATTGTCGTTTCGGTTACCAACACCATGTTTTCCCATGACATGCCTTAGCCCAGAGTTGTCATTGCCAAGTCTCCCATCACCATAACTATATCACCTCGTGGAACGCTATCATAAGCAGCACTCAGCCGGTTATAAAAGGCCTCCTTCTCCTCGTCAGAAGAGAGCAAAGTTGGGGCGTAACACTGTATGATGGTGACGCGACGTACTCTAGTCCGGAACCTGGCTTTCAGGATCCTGTCACCTAAAGGCTCCCAGGAAATTAGGCTTTTGAGAGCTGTTTTGGAAAGCAGCAATCCAACGCCAGATTCCCGAGCGCTTCCAGGTGTTTTTCCGGAATAGAATAGTACAGTGTTACGGGTTGGTGACTTGAACTTCCCCGAACCCAGCCATCTAACTTCACTTATCCCTAAGATGTCCATCCTATACCGCATAAATTCCTTCTCTAGTTGCAGGAATCTGGCATTCTGAGGACCTTCTTTTCCGTTGTCAAGAAGCGTCTTCACATTCCAGAAACCAATCTTTGTCCGGGTACAATAGCCAAAAGTCGTCAACGAGTTATCATTAATTATCCGAGGCGTAGTGTTGGTTTCGGTAGCGGGTTGATTTCAGTTACGGAGAATGCTAACCTCCGTAACCTATCCTAGAAAGCTAGGCCTTTTCGCACTTGTAATTTTGGCCTATTTATGTATATTGGGATACATAAATAGTTGCCCGGGGACCACCACGAGGAGGTAAAACAAGCACTTCATCGTGACTGATTGTTGCGCTACTGGCCCAGACCAAGTTCTGAGCAATCAATAGTTTCCCGATCAGGCACGATGCAGGTCGCCCTTTTTAATATTTGTTTTTCCATTTAAGTCGTTCTTTTTTATCGAAAATCGACCCTACCTCCTAAACGGGGCAAGATACACACCCCACCCCCCACCCCTCCCAAAGTAAAAAAAATCCTTGTATTTGACCCTTCTACAAAAATCTGTTATTAATTTTCGGGAGTCATATTATCGTATTCTCCCCCAATACAACCGTTAAATTCATATATTTGTTATTAGCTAAAGAAATAATTATAAAATATTAAAAAAAAAATACTTTTAATTTCCATATTTTCATACAATTTTGTTATAGGACAATAAAATGAGAATATGACTTAGGTGGAAGGCAGTCTCCGAGTGGACTTAGTTCCCGGGGAATTATTTCCCTGCACCTCAATTTATAGGATCACTTTATTTTAAAATAATCAGTTTTGTTTTATTTTTATTTAAACTTGTAACTGTTAAACTTAATTGAATTTGAAATTAACAAATAGTAATGATTATAATTATAACTAATAATAATCATTTTTGAGTTAAAGATTTCTTAAACCTCTATACCCCATTATATTATTAATTCGTGCCTGTCTATTTTTTTTTTATGCTGAAAAAGAGAAACTCTATAAGTGTGACCAAATGACTCATTTTCCTTTATTATAATGATGCAAAATAAACAGATTTACTATAGCGAAAAAAAATCACAAAGAGTGTCAGACACAATTTCCATATAACTGCCAAACCTGTCAACACATATTTTAAATGAACAACTGGCAATGGCAACCGCATTATAACATATAATACGAAACCAACGTATGTATCCTACCTAAGTCCCTCGTCCCTGCTGCCGGATATCTTAATGAGGGTCTTTTGAATGAAGATGAAGGTAGTGCATCCACCATGTTTCATATGCATTGTACAATATTCATACATACATATGTATATGTATGCACGTAATAAGAAATATTCACGCAATCCATTAATTTATAATACGTGGAATTTGTGTGGGAAATCGTTTTGTAGTTCGTGTCGATGACACATATACAAATTTATCGTATCCAGATTCATAGTTGACATGCGATGAAATCTGGAAACACGATATTTGGACACGACACATCGGGTGTCAAATGTTTCAGTTGGTCCGCAAGCCGGCTGGCCGGGCGGGTGCTCTTCGATCAAAGCCGAAGATCGATCGGACGATTTGAATCTGATACTCGGATACACAATAATCACAAAAAAAAAACGTATGGCTTGGGTGAAATTGTTTTTGTTTGAATGTAAAAAAAGAGTCATTCATTAATTTAACAACAGAACTGCACAAATTCAATGGAATTTATGCAGATTTATGCGGGTGATTCAAATGAGAAGGTATCTCAAAGAAATGATGTTAATTTATGTGTTAGTTAATATACCTATGTGTGAACTTTGAAGAAGTGTGCCTTTTCGAATTTTGCACATATTTTTATCAGATTTATATTTATACCTATTATGTTCTTTTTTTATTACATAGAAAATAATTTTAAACTGCATGTGTTCATATGTAGGTATGTTCCATTGAAGGAATTATTTGGGATTTTTTTTTAATTTTGGGTTTATGTAAAAAAAAAAATAAATATATATTAAATAAGGTGTATCAAAAAATTTTTTTTTTTGGAATTTGAATTTAATTATACTTATCTAGAGTTTGTATGGGATTGGGGATAACTTTATGTATATCTTGAAAAGTAAAAGTCCAAGAACCGTCCGGTGTTCAATTTTTGATAAAGCATTGATAAGAACATGAAGTAGCCCGTAGCGTAATGGTTAGTGCGTTCGACTGTCACGCTGGAGGTCTGGGATCGCTTCCCAGCCTCGTCCACCTAAAAAACTAAAAAGTTTTTTTTCAGGGCTACTGCCTCTTGCGAGGAATTGACAAATCTTCCAAGAGTATCAATTGTCACGAATAAGTGATTCTCATCTAGCCGTTCGGATTCGGCATAAAATTGTAGGTCCCCTCCATTCCTGTTGACAGGCGCACACAGGAATGGTTGCGAGTTGTTAGTCACTAGGCCCTGGTTCTTCATGAGCCGATGTGCCACCCGATTTATTTATTTTTTTTTTTTTTTTGATAAGAACATTGAATTAAAAAAAACTTAACTGAACTACGTAATTTTTTTTTTAAATATTAGTTAGTTAATTCCTAAGAGAACTTTATATAAAAATCAAATGAAAGAAGGGATTTCTGGCTTAACATTAAAGTATAACCACGGCATTGTAAGTGTTACCACTGTTCTTTAATAATTTTGTTTCTGTTTTTTTTTTTTCTCAATTTTATATGAAATAGCTCTTGCAAAGACCCCTCTTGTACGATTTTCTTTATTTCTTCTCGACCAACCCAAAATAATTAAAACAGAAAACAAATTGCTAAAAACAGCAACAAGTTTTTTTTTTTTAATGAACAGTTTTTGAAAAATTAATTCTCAAACACAAAATTTTGGAGAAAAAAAAATACGTTCAAACTATTTTTTTTTTTTTCAAAATTTTACGTAATTAAGTAATATTTTTCTTTTGAAAATTCAATATAAAAAAAAATAAATCATAGTCAAACACTGAAAACCGGATAGTTCTAGAACTTTAACTATTCAAGACAAGACATTAAGAAATAAGTCAACCAACTTCTTAGTAAAACAAAAAAAGAAGTTGGATAGTCAACCAGATGCCGAAATAATCATTTAGCCGGTTGTGTACATTACAATTAGACAAAAAACAATAGTTTTGTGGAACGAAATATAGGACGACTGAAGTCCTGTTTTTCGGGGTAATCCACCATTTTGGAAAATGCGAATTTATCTATGTCTCCGAAACTACCTATTTT
The DNA here is from genome assembly GCA_949320155.1 of Melangyna quadrimaculata. Lineage (NCBI taxonomy): Eukaryota > Metazoa > Arthropoda > Insecta > Diptera > Syrphidae > Melangyna > Melangyna quadrimaculata. Next base: position 53,031,707 of record OX439484.1, read on the forward strand.
AGGAGAAAAGGTGTCATAAACAAATTTGTTGGAAATAAAATTATCTTTTATTTTTCATCAAACCTTTTATCTTCGTGGACAATATTTTTTTTTTAGAGGTTATGTCGTTTAAATTGTTTGTTCACTTTTTTGAATTTTTCTCATTTCCTAAAACAACTTATATAAATTGTTTTTATTTTAAAAATTGTAGAGCACAAAGTTTAACAAATTTTCATACAGGTACTTTTGAAGATGATGCGATATCCCAGTCCAAATATAAAGCTGTTGGAAAATTGGCTGCTTAATCAATTGATCGACTTTTTTGTCATGAGACAGGGCTGTTATAAAAGATAAAGTCCTTTTTTTCGGGACGCTATACCCCTTGCGAAATCCACCATTTTGAAAAACTCGAATTGATCTATATCTCTGAAACTATCAATCTTGTAGGAAAAACTTTAAGGCCAATTAAACCATCTTTCGTTCATACCTAAATTTTTTTCAGTACCGGAAAATTTTCAAGGTTATGTCGTTTTTTTTTTAAAATACACAGTTTTGACATTCCCAAGCGAATTTAGGTGAATTTCTTTCCAAATAAGAATTTTAGAAAACTAAATTTTTAAGATTTTGATATTCTTTTGGAGATGATGCCATATTGCAGTCAAAAGTTACAGCCATTTTGGTATTTGTAATAATTTTAAGTAACAACTAATTATTGTTCTTACTCCACAGTTTTCATTTTAGCTCAACAAAAAGCCTGTAGCCTTGGACTGTGGTAACGTCAATTTATTTGGGAACGACAATACTTTTTAAAGGTGAAAAAGAAAAATCAAATAATAAAACGACTTAACTTTAAAAATATTGCTCCCACCGAAAAAATTTTTTAAATGAACAAAAGATGGTGTAGTTGCCTACAAGCTATTTCCTCTAAGATCAATAGTTTCTGAGATAAAGATCAATTCGCAATTTCCAAAATCACGAATTTCCTCAGGGGTATAGAATCCTGAAAAACATGACTTAAGGTTTTCTTATAGTCCTCTTTCAAATATAAAAAATACATCTGTCCTATATTTCTTTCTACAAAAAAATCTATCTTGTTGGTTCCTTTATTTTTTAATATTCTTAAAAGTAAAAGTCCTAAGGGCCTAACGAAATTGTATAACACTGCATTGTAATTTTTCTCTTCTTTTTTTAATAATTTGTTTTCTGTTATAAGTCAATTTTTTAGAAAATTGCCCCTACCTCCTAAACGAAGGGGAATAGACGCTCAATCACTTTGTATTATTTCATGTGATACACCCTGAATATACACATTTTTTAATTGCGAAAAAAGTACTTTTAACAGGGCAAGTTTTGGATGAGTAAAAAAAAACAACTCGACATCAAAATTTATCTCAAACACGCCTCCAACGATTTTGATAAAAAAAAAATATGAATTACTTTTAAAGATATTGTCAATATTTTCATAAAATAAATTAACCCATTAATGGCTGCACCGATTTGAACCAAAATTTATACACAAGATTTCCTTTAGAATTCGAACAACTTTGCATTTGCATACCTATACAAACTATTTTCGGATTTCTAAAAAAATATTGATTTTTTTTTGAAACTTAATTACCTTGAAAACAGGTTAATGTGTATTTTTTTAAATTTTGTGTAAAATTGAATTTTATAAAATAGTTAAAGTTGGCATACCAGAATTTATTTTTAAAAATGTGCAAAAAATTGTATACACAGAAAATTAATTTTTCAGAAAACCGCTCTAACGGTCTTTTTTTTCATAAATTTATATTTATCACACAATGGCATACTTTATTTTGAGCTCTTACTTGTTTAGCAATTAAATTAAGTTAGTATTAAGTTTAAAAATCTATGATACCTATTTGGATTTTTTCTTAGCTTGATAAAATTACCATAATCATCAATTTTTATAGAAATTTTAATAAGCTGCATACATGCTACCCAATAAAACCCTTTTTCCTGTCGTAAATCCCTGAGATTTGTTTGGAAGATAAGAGCTATATTTTTGTGAAAAACGTTCAGAAATTTCCTGTCAATCAATCCCTAGCCCATATGATTTATCAAGCTTAAACTATACTACTTAGTTTTTGCTGTGTAGAATAAATACCGATGCGATTAATTGAAGTGCATTGGTTTAGTGCTAAATGTTGAAGAAGACGAACAAAAGCCAGTTCTGCACAAAATCACGATAAGATTCGTTTGCATATACAATATACATTACATAGGTATATAAATGTTGGTATGGTGTACATTTATGTAACTACCCGTATAGGATTATTGTTAAGCAGCGTATGATTGTTTGTTAAATTTATAATTCTATGGATGATTGCCGTTAAGGTACCTAAACCATTTCATTTCCATGCCAACGAGGGCAATCGTTAAAACAATTCAATGGTAATTCTAATAAGCTGTCCATTAAAACCTCATTAAAAATAAACATCTTCCACCCCAATGGACATCACATACACGCACATACCTACACAATATAGATGGTATAGGTATAGAAGTCCCTGGATTCTATTCTTAAATAAATCATATATTTCTATTCGAGAGCCGATGGACCACTTCAACTGGTCGTATTTATTCTACAGCTATTGCCCCAGCTTCTGGATATGGTGCTGGTTGCTGGTACCTATAGTCGAGAAACATATTGAGGAACATTTCACATTCGTTTAATCATATCATCGTTATCGGCATCATCGATGATGATGTCGATGGATTTCTAATCGCATTTAGCTCTCTTCAATTCAGAGAAGCAGTCGGTCGTAAAAATGGGAACATAGCATCTATACCTATCTCATATATGTTTCTACGCCTCCTCTCATCTCCCTCATCCTTCATCTTGTTCGACATGAGGGATTGCCCTGCTCAAATGATTACTGACTTCATACTGGAAAAAGAAAAAAACCTGCAACGAAACGAGCAGCCAGCGATCCAACGAATGAACACCGGATATTAAACATTTCAAAACAATTCCAAGATTAATCCTGAACGATTCCCTGTCATAGCAACAACAAACCAACTCCGCAACATATACCTATATCCTATACCTACTTATTCCTGATGTTCCAGCTTAGTCTTAGAGTCTTAGTTCTTTTTTTTAACCAAAACCAAAATGCTCGTCCGATAGACCGTCATCGTTGATGGTATAGGCAGCTGAACATCGTAGCGCGCCGTGCCGGAGGCGGGCGGTGCGGTGGTTATGGGGAGTTTTTATTACTCATTGTTGGATCATTGTAATGAATTACGCTCAGCCGATATAATCCCTGGAAATGGGGGCGACCTCTGTCAGAGGGTGCAAGCGCTCACTTGGCGGGTCTTTGTGGGATATAATATAAAAGTACTATATGGGAATCAAAGTTCCCAAAGAGATGACGATATTCTTAAAGTTTTAATTGCTGTGTCACTGACATGTGTTTGGCTGGGCTCGGCTGGGCCTTCGCTGATGGACTTCATGCGCCCCGCGGGGGACGAGAGGTGTTCTTTTCAAATGTCAGTTTTGTTGAAAGAATTAAATCGGATCAACAAAATATTGTTTTGACAGCTTGCAGCTCTTCGGGGTTTAATGTATGAAGGTATAAGAATTTTAAATGAGACCAGTTGAGCTCATGCGCTAATAAGGAAAATCGAAATTTTTAAATTCTTTGAAATGGAAAACAAAACGGATCAAATGCTTAGTGAATAAAAATATTTCTGTAAAGGTTGGAGGTAGGTAAATGTTAGAATTTACCGTAAAAACTTATAACTTTTCAGCGAATTGGGTGAAAGCACGTATATTTGGTAAGCAGACATTTTCTTATCCAAAGTAAGTTGCTTCGTAAATTACGGAACTGAAGAATTTTTTGTCTGAAATTCGTCTATAAGCTTATAGTACGCTGCTGATGCGAAACGAAACATACCATACAAAAATGAGATGACGAAATCATAAACGAAAATTTTCTTTATGCTTTTCGTTTTGTAACACGCTGTTCGACCAGCGAAATTTATGTTTATACCAGATTGTTTTGAGAAGTCTCCACAATCTTTTCGCACTGAATTATTTGCCCTTAACATAAATCGTGTGTGGAAAAACGACATTCGGACGAAGAACTAAAATATTTTTGAATGAGAATTTGAAAATGTCTTTCGAATTTGATTTTTTTTAATTTTTGACATTCATCTGATAGAGCTTTCCATAAATATTTTATCGTAGCCTTTTCGTTTACGTTTTCTCTGTCGATATGAATACCATAGCAAAGTTCGATTCACTTCAGCAGATGCGTACAAGGCTTAAGGTTGCTTCGTTAGTAACGCAAATGAAGTATGCTGCTGATGTGAAACGAAACATCCCATACAAAAATGACATGACGAAATCATAAACGACAAATATCGTCCTGTTTTTCGTTCTGTGGTACGCTGTTCGACCAACGAAATTGATGATTATACCAGATCGCTTTCACAAGTCTCCACTCTATTTTCGCACAGCATTAATTGCCCGGACCATTAATTGTGTGCGGAAAAATTACATTATTTGTGTTTGTTCGCGTTTTTATTTGTTGTAACTTTCATTTACAGCAATTTGTGAAACTCTCCATGAATATTTTTCCGCTGTTTTCGTAAACATTTCGTTGTCGTTTTAGAGACCACAGGAAAATTTCATTTCGCATAAGCAGCGTCGTCATAGACACGATTCGATGCCACGTTATGAATGATAATAACTAATTATTAAAATTGAATGAAAATCAACGAAAAGTAAGAAAAGTGGTTGGTAATAGCGATGTCTCGTTATAAGCCACATCATTGAAGGAGACCTTCACTAAATTCATTTAACGCTGCTTACAGAACAAAAAGTAAAAATGATCAATATTTTGACAAGCTTATACATAATGTATGTATGTACAAGCTTATACATAATGTATGTATACATTTAAAGGTCCCGGTTAAAGCTTACAAATTTACAAAGTTTTTGAGGTGTTATACGTTTTATATTTCATGCGCAAGATTATGTAACATGCTCTAGTGGGAAATTTCCAAAAGCAAAAAATGGCTACTGTCGCAAGATACTCCGTCTGGTTGATCGTAAGAGACTCCGTTAGGGAGAGTAAAAAAGCGTCAAATTTGAAAATTATTACAATTTACCTACATACAAACATGCTTGTTTATAATCAACGTACACCCAATGAATTTTAAACACCCTTAAAATTATGATAAACACAATGTGAGCGTTAGGAAAACAGGTAAGGATTTAAGGGGAGATATCGATGCGCATTGGTTTTGACCCTTTGAATATTAAAATGGGAGGGAAAAATAAAGCCACATTCGGGTAGTGCGACTGAAAAAGAATCTCTATACTTGACGTCTGAAATTGAGCTTGATGGTAAACTAATACATATTCCTAGAAGTACGAGTATTACGGTTTAATTGTTTTAGAAATAATGAGAGCCAAGAAACATTGCGGCGGCGAAGGTGTTCGAGAGATGCAAATGCTCCCGTGGTATTACTATCGCCTATCATTTTCATAGCTCTTTCATTCATGTTAATATGTAATTTCTTGAACATTTTCGAAACTTTTAAATTCACTACCAAATTTTATTACAAAAAAGATATAAATATTATGACTTTATTTTATGATAGTTAAGGGCTTAAGTACATGTACAAAAATCAGTGCCAACTTAAGTGTCCTACTTTGACCACAGCAATTCTTGTTGCACTTAGTTAGCATCATGTTTCTTGCCAAAATTATTTGACTGATTTAAATCGAGTTGTCGAATTTCGTCTTGTAATACTAGCCGTGTTTTTTGAGAGAGTGACTAGCAACTCAATAAAATGTTTACACGCAACACAATAAGAAAACGAATTATTATAAAAAATTTCGTTTGTGTTTTCCGTGTAAAACTTTTACTGAGTTGCTATTCACTCTCTTAAAAAAAAAACACGACTACTATAGACTAATTGATTCCAATTTTTTATCAGAATTGGAAAGTATTTGACCTTTTTTGCCAAAAAGTCAACAAAATATACACTTTTTGGGTAAAATTACTTTATAAACTTTATAGAACATAAAATTTTCTATAAAAATTGCTTATAACTTTTTTTTTGTAGAATTAACGGTTTGGCCGGTAGAGTACGGTGAAAAAAGACCAAAATTTCGTACTTTTTGGAAAACACAGTTCTCTCGTTAGAGTTTTGATTGTTACTCAAAAACCATGCCTATAATTGTAGAAAACCTAAACTTCTGCTTAAACAACATTAAATTCTCTACAAGTTTTATACCTTTATGACATCAATTGGCGAAAAAATGCACCGGCTCGTGATGAAATTATATGTCATATTACAGGAAGCCACCAATTCTTGATTATCTCATATTGAATGGAACTAAGACGTTCCAGGATTTTTGTTGTAAAAATCATTCAATGGCTCATTGAAGATGAGAAAACCATGGAGCGTTTTCAAAAGAGAGGGTGAAATTTTGAGGAGGGGAGTAACTGCAGTCCTTTGGGTTTTTTTTGCATATAACTTGAAAACCAAGCTTAATTTCGAGAAATTTCCGAAAACATTTTTACTATAGAATTGGGCTATTCAAATAATTTTAAATACATTTTTAATGTGTTAAAATAAAAAAATCGATTTTTTGTTTTTTCTTTTACTTATTTGCTCATAACTCTTTTTCGAGCAGAGATAGGTATAGAAATTGGTCTACATAAAAGAAAGATAATAAAATTTTCTTTAAAGTGACCTATTTTGAAAAGTGTTTTTAACAAAAAATGCACAACCGGTTGTCACGGAAGCTGTGGTTGTAGAAAATTAGGACTTACGTTTTCTATGTTTTAATTTTAATTTCAAGAATCAAAATAACTGTTGATATTCTTGCATAATACAAAACTAATTTTCTTTCAATTTTGTTTAATCGAATTATTTTTACAGCACAGATGCGCAGCGCTATAAAAAGTCTAATCATTTTGAAAGTTTTTATCTAAAAACACTTTTAATTTTTTTATGGGAAATAGAAAAAGACCAAAAATGTTGTATAGACACTTTGACAAGCTTGCTCGATTATGCACTGTGGCGCAGAGGGGGCACAAGCCCCGGGCGGCACCTTGCCAGGGGCTTTATTCTTCAAATTATTTAATTTAGTGAGCCCGCAAAGAATCCAATTCAAAATGTCCTCAGTGATAAAAATGTTTCATATTTAATTTATTTTATTTAAAAATATATTTATTAAAATTTATTTATTTATTTAACTCAGAAAAACAGTAACAAAATTAGCTATGTATTAATTTATATACATAATTTAATGGAAACTGTTATGCTGGCAACGTCTAGCCAAAAAGAAGTCTTTGTTAATCCTTAAATCGAATAGTCATTAAAAATCAATGTCCAACAACTTGTGTGACCTCACACTCGGGATTTCGGAAACAATTATTAAAAAGAAAACGAATTAGAAAAAAGTCGTGTCCTGTTTCTTTTTAGAATTTCAATTTAAATATTGGTTGGTTTGCTGATTTCTTAAAATGATTGGAAATTTGCTGAATTTGTGGAATACGAGTGGGTCGTTTATCTGGATGATGATCAAACAAAAGAAAAATGAATAATAAATGAAAATGTGTCGCTCCCGAAAATTTAGTTTTTAAATTTTCCTGTCGCGAGCCAGTGATTTTAAATATATAATAGGGATATCCCATAACGATAAATTTTTCAAAGTTTTTGTACCAGGTTAAAAGCTGTTACAATTTTTCTGTTTTGAAAAACAGCTAATTCCTATAATTTCTTTTAAAATTTGTTTATTGGCTGCTCTTCCATGCAAATGGTTCAAGATAATTCTTTATTATGTACCTGTTCGTGTTCATGTAGCACCCTTTGCATCCGCGGTAATGAAAACGCTTTATTAAGATTTTGTTCATATTTTATCATTAATTTATAATTTTATTCAATCAAATACACATTAATATCATTTTATTGCCGTGGTACTTGGTTACTTCTTTTTTAGAGCTGAACAAAAAATTCAGGGGGGTGGCAAACATTTGGTCTGCCCCGGGCGGCAAAAATCCACGCTACGCCACTGATAATGCAATATAAATTTTAAAAATCGAACAGTTTTTAATGTCATGGTTAGAGTCCGCACAAATTTTTAAAGGGTTTTCGCAACTCTATTTTTTTTTCATCATAACTATTTTATCACAGCTAAATAACAAACAAAAAATAAAAATTTTGTGCCGATATTCTAAATCAAATAGTTTTAACAGCGCTCTAGTACAAGAGCCGACATCTAATTTTAGGAGTGGATGTATAACCAAAATCGGGGTGTGAGGATTAATACTTAGGTGCTTAGGCATGTTTTTTGTTATAGAAATCAAAAGTCTGGCAGGTTTTTCGTTCTGCCTTAAGCGGAGGTGGGGGGTTGAAACAGAGATTTTCTAATTATCTTATCATGGGTATTATCAAATCCATTTTTTGAAATTATTGATGCTTTTTTGATACTTTGTTATTTTTCCTAAGTCAAAAGACTTTAATCTAGGTAATCTGACTGATAGAACTCAAGATATAAGACTTTTAAGCAGCCTTATCGGTTTTTTCTTGGAGATTTATAAAACGCCAAAAATCAACAAAACAAAGTCTCCAAACAAGTCGATTAAGGTACATTTATAAAGGTTAGATCTTGAGTTTTACTAGTTGGATCACCAAGATTAAGGTAATTGGACTTAGGGAAAATGTGAGAGAACGTTAGATATATTTCAAAAAAATTAATGGAAGTGATAATACCTATGATAAGAAATTTTGTATAATTTTTTCTAATAATTTTTTTAAAAGTGAATACATGAGTGCAAAAATTCAATTTTTTTTATCAGTCATTGCCAAAGTTATGAATTTTTAAAGTTGGATGTACAAAAACACATGGGATTTCCAATATAAGACTTCAGATATCTTGGGGCCCGGATTAACGTTAGTATAATGAGCAAAAATTTTACAGGATTTTTTTTTTTCAATTATTAAGAATAAATTTCGGAGAGGGGCGTCATTCAAAATGAGATAATGAAATTTATAAGGACCAACCTAATATATACATAGGTTAGGTATATACATCAATAGAACCATTACATACAGCTAAATCATAAAAAATAATATACGATATTGACAATAAAACTCCCCACTTCTGATCCTCTTAACTATCAATTATGTTCAATTAAGTGATGAGCTAGACATGTAACTTATCTTCTTTTATGAACCAAGGAGACTTGGAACTTCATTTTTATCCTTAAAGAAAATAAAAAAATAAAACGAAATGAAATAAAATGAATTGAAAAAAAAAATAAACCAAAGAATAGAACTTCACAAAGACGGATTGAAAATGCACCTTTCTCTCATGGGAATAAACGTAAATCCTTTACCGTTAGTTCGTACTTATATAGCGACGTTGAATGTTGCAATCATTGCTGAATGGATATATAGAAACCAACATCTATACGGGTTTCGTTTATAATTGTTACCTCAATAAATTTAACAAGAGAGTATGTGCTTTTATTTAGAAAGAGTTTATCCTTTCTAGACCCACTCTATTTTCTTCTACGGATACATGGATCTTATATAGGTACCTACTGTGCTTTCAAGTGAAATCTTCATTTTCTTTTCTTTTGCTTCGATCACGATTTTATAGAATAAGAGAAAAAAAAATATATATAAAATATATCACATGCAAGCGTGTCCTGAATTATGGCCCGAGAAACACACAAAGCAGATAAAATGGTCGGTTTCTGTTTGCAATTTCATTGTCGACCATATGAACTGGACTAAGTCTATCTTGATGTCATCATTGAACAGTGCTGTTATAGTGATAACCTGATACGATTTGTGGCAAAAAAATCTTAAATTTAGCTATTGCATTTTTATAATTTCCTCAATTGTAAGTATTTAATTTTATGTTTATGATATATCAGTATTCAATAATTTATACATATTTAAATGAAGGTTATTTTTGGGCTCCGGGATCCTAGCACTTCCTAAATATATGGGATATTCAATTAAAAAGTACAAGTGGCCTCAACTCCAGAAATAATTGTGTTTCGCCCACGGTATAACAGTGGGCTCTTCAGTCAGTCTGTTATACCTTACTAAGACACAAATTTCGGTCGATGTTTACCGACTCTTATATGGTATAACAGACTGACTGGAGCACACTGTTATACCTTGGGCGAAACACAATTATTTCTGGAGTTGAGGTCACTTGTACTTTTTAATTTTATTTTATTAATTCACTCCACTTAAAACAGAAGTAAATTCAATATTTTAATATTTAAATTTCTTCATCTTATTATATGGGGTATTCGCCATATTAAAGGTCAGTAATTGGTCAAAAAAGGTCAAGAAGTTTCAGAAATTGGCCAGACATGTATAGAAAAAAATGTATACAAAAATAATAATCAATGGTTAAAGTTTTTCAATGTCAAAAAAGTATACCAATCGAAAGACCACCGAATCGTTATAAGATTGTTTTTAATAATTAAAAGACAAAAAAAAACTTCAGGGTCGTACAAGACTCTTAAACCTCATTTGTGGGATATTCGCATTAAAAAGTATACCATAAGAAAGGTCACCAAATCGTTATAAGAATTCAGTAAGTTTCAGTAATTCGTCAGCCATAGATTGTTTTTAATAAATTAAAAATAAAACATTCAAGGTCGCATAAGGCTCTACACCTCATTTGTGGGATATTCGCCAAAAAATGTATACCCTTTGAAAAGTCACCAAATTATTATAAGAGGTCAGCTAGTTTCAGGAATTCGTCAGCGATAGATTTTTTTGATAATTTAAAAAAAAAAAAACTTTCAATGGCGTATAAGACTTATAGCACCCCATTTGTGAGATATACGCAAAAAGAGTATTCATTGTCGTAAAAGACTTTTAGAACATAATTTCTGGGATATTAGTAATCAAGAGTATAGTCAGCCAGTTTCAGTAATTGGTCAGCCAATTTTGTTTCAAATGATAAAAAAAATTTAGGTCGTATAAGACTTTTAGCACATTTTTTTGGTAAAGTAAAACCAATTCGCAATAAAGGCAATCTAATTTCATTTATTGGTTAGTCGTGGTTTGTTTTAAGTTTTTCATTTCAAGGTCGTTTAGGGCTTAAGAAAGTAAATTGAAAATGGATATAAGAAAATCTATGACCGACCAATTACTGAAACAAGTTCATCTTTTATGAGAATTTAGTAACCTTTCGGATATTATCTTTTTTGTATGAATTGCTTAAAGTCTTATACGGGCTTAAAAAAAAATTTGGAAAAAAACTATGGCTAACCAATTACCGAGAAACAAAACTTCTAAACTTACATTAAATTTATGAAAGTGGCAGCCCTGCAGAGGTTGTTGGTCAACATTTTGGATTGGATAAGAAGCTTCTATACTCAAAGAAAAAAATAGTTTTACTTTTTTTTGATTTTCCTCAATAATCTTTTTAAAAATTAGAAAAGCTTTAAATTTAGCGAGAATTATAGAAAAAAATTGTTTAGAAAGAGTTTAACAAATTTCTTTGAGATGCGCAGAATTTGTTAAAACATACTTTATTTATACCAGTTATACTTTTGAATTTTAAAAACAATAAAATTCCCTAATTGAAGATATGCGTGTAATGAATGCCTCAACTACACAATATAACAACTCTGTTCATGTTCAGGTATTAGGACTGAACTACTTCTTATTTCGATTTCGGTCCCCGAATCTGCCACCCGCATAAAAGATGATCCATAAGAAAGATTGGAAGTTTAGGTACGATTGAAGTTGTTATTTTCTTGGCATTAAATTTTGTACGATTCGTTTGGTGTGGGTGGTGGTTGCAATATAGAAGAAATCGCATATTGGCGTTTTGGGTTTGATATTGGTAAGGTGATGGTCAGAAAATATATTTTTGATTGCTTTTATTTCTTCGAGTAATTGTTAGAAATTATTTTTCTTCGGATTTTTTAAGTTGCTACTGAAGTAGGTATATACACTAGTATACATACAACAATTCATATCTATATATTCATTGATTCGCAATGGCGGAGCCATGTTTTGTTCGGGAGGGGGGGGGATAAAACCCAGTGCACCTAAAAAACAGACCAAAAGATAAATAAAAAATCAGTTTGGTCAAATTGGTCCTTAAGAAAAAATCAATTGTAGGCAAGGCAAATAAGAAAGTGTTTATAGTGTTAATAGTTTCTGGCACGTTATTAAAAAGACCGAACAAAACCCTCCCGTTGATCCGCAACTGTAGATTTCTTATATAAAAGTTCTTCTGCGAATCAGTTTGCAATGGATTTTATTTTTCAATATTACATGAAGTTATACCTACGGATTGTTGTGGCAAAGGTTTTCGTTCATATAGATATACCTATGTGTGCACTACATACATCCATTCATATGTACATACATGCAAGTACAGGGTGATTCGCATAACAAGCAACAAAAAGCTAGAGCGCGTGTAGATGTTATGCCGTATCGTAGGGATAGGATTAGTGATTTTCTAAAAAAAATCAACTTTAAATAGAAAATAAATAATTAAAAAAACCAGTGTCATTAGTCATTACTATAATTGGCACGAGTACGATATAACCTTGGCGCCAAAAATTGATAACGGTTTCTTTGTAGAAGGGGAAACAACAAGCATTTTTAACTTTGGGAGGGGGTCTATCTCACCGCGTTTAGGAGTTAGTGGCATTTTAGAAAGAAAATGACTTAAAATGGAAAACAAATATTAAAACACAACGGCAACACTTACAATAAAGTACTACCTATATCGGTTTTGAAATCTGTTCTTTATTCCTAAGCTGTTCTTTAATGCCAACAGTTTTCGAAAAATTTGCATGCAAACTCAAAAGTTTGATAAACAAAAGTTTAGATCAATTTTTTTCAAAATTTCAATAGCTCATATAGTGGTCAATGCTCATGTATATTCTGAATTGAACACAAAAGCAGAATGGTTTTATGTCTTCAAGTTTTTGGCGCGGTGTATAAACAGTATTTTGAATGTAAATTGTTTTTGTAAAGTTTAAGGGTTCTTTCCTCAATTTTGGGAGATTTTTCCAAACCAAATTTTAACAAGATTTATTGTCAATACGTTTTCTTTAACATGGGTGGCCCAAATTTGAACTTCCTTTTTGGGTCCTCTGTCCCGCTCACTCGACTCCGTAGCTCCGCTTAGCGTATGCACAGCTGCCGCAGGCGCCTATATTGTCAGTTGTTGTGCTTTGAGTTTACTTGTAATAAACAGTACATTGGGTGGCCCGCTTAGCAGGTTCGAGAATTTTAACTCCCTTTTTGGGTCCTCTGTCCCGCTCACGCAACTCCGTCGCTCCACTTAGGATATGCTCAGTCGCAAGGCAGGCACCTATGTTGTCAGTTGGTGTGCTTTGAGTTTATTTGTAATTAACAGTAACTTGGGTTTGCCACTTTGCGGGTTCAAGGGTTTAACACCCTTGAACCCGGGTTTAACACCTATGTCCCGCTCACGCGACTCCGTCGCTCCGCTTAGGGTATGTACTGTTCAGTCACTGCAGGCGCCTATGTTGTCAGTTGGTGTGCTTTGAGTTTACTTGTAATAAACAGTACATTGGGTGGCCCGCTTCGCGGGTTCGAGGATTTTGATGTTGTTAATGGGGTGGTTTGAATTTTCTATACAAACAGAGACAGAGTATAAAGAGAGGTTCTTAAAACTTAATAATTCGTATGGTTACCATAGGTTTTATTTCCATATATATACTAGCCGATGGATAAGATAGAAATGATCGACAAAAAAAAAGGTCTACTGGTCAAAATGTCGGTTTTTATCAATTTTTTTGTTTGGAAATTTAAAATGCCGTCGACTAGAAATATGTCGACATTATAAAATTTCGACTTGAAAGAAGTCGAGCTAAATTTCACCTTTTCGATATTTTTTCTTCACAAAATTGTACGAAATGTCGACTTTAAAAATATCGACTTTTATATAATCTTCGAAAAATTTCGACAATGCAAAGCTAAATTTTCGACTCTGTTGAAGAGACATGTTCAGTGTTCAGCCTTAAATAATATTATAACGTGTAATTGAAGACGATGCGAAACTAGCCAGTGAGAGATTTTATTTGTCGATTAACAAAACGTCGACTATCAAAATCTCGACTGTTGAAATCTCGATTATTAAAATGTCGATTACAGTCGATATTTTGAAAGTCGACATTTTGAAAATCATATTTTTAAAAATCAGTCTATTCTTTTCGACATTTGTGTTAAGTGGGTCTTTTAACCAGTCAACATTTTTTTGTCGAGATTATGAAATTCATTCATAATAAAAGTCGATATTTTAAAAGTCTATGCATTTCGTACAATTTTGTTGAGAAAAAATATGGACAAGGCGATATTTTGCTCAACTTTTTTCAACCTAGTCGACATTTTGTCAAGTCGAGATTTCTAAATGTCGACATTTTTTTATTCGACCAAAAAGTGACGGCATTTTTAATTTCAAAAAGTCGACCTTTTTTTGTCGATCATTCATACCTAACCCGATTGCCTTGGAATAAAAAATATTTTTTTCGTCGTTGTATAGTAGTTAAGAAACTTCAGATTCGGACGGAGACCAACAATAATAATGACATGGTTTAGTATACGAATGCTAGTACCATGGCTTTGTAACCAAAGCCATCCAAATGTTCAAGAAAATTAAAACAAAGTACCTACTTTTTAATATTTTTAATTTAGTTTTTGTTTTCATATTAAAATATCTTTATACCTATTATATAGCTTATTTTCTTTTTGACTGATTTTCAATTTTAAAAAACAGTATCCACATTAATTGAAGTGTAGAGATAGTATGTCGATGCGAAATCAGGAGTTTTTTTTTTTTGTTTATATTGTGGCCTTATTGATGATATATGTAGTTGTGTATGAAAAAAGAATGGCTAAAGAGATTATTAATTGGAACAGAAGGGGTATAAAGTAGTGGATATCGAATATCTATAAAGGGATTCAATGAATGCGGTGACAAGCACAGGGTAGATAAATGAAATTTAAAATGCTGATTAATTCGTTGAAACTTTGCGATCCGAGATACGCGATACGCCGGCCGCCGCGCCGATACTCCAAATTGGATAAATTTAATTTTTCATTTCTAGCAAAAGAAATTAATTTTTGAGATTTACCCGAAATGGAATATTAATATAGTCATATGTATGTATTTAATTTAAATTATGCATACCTATACATTTTCACGTGGATTTATTAATATAGGATAACTGAACTTACCCTTGTTGACTCTGTGAGTCACTTGAAGCAATTGACTTTGATTGGTTTTCACTTGAACGTGAGTTATCCGCAACAAGGTAATCTGCAAAAAATTAAAAAAAACAGAAAATATTTTATCAATGAAACGTCTATAAACTGCGGCTTGGATATACATAAATATAACTTAAGGCGAATGCAATCAGTGATTCTTTTGGTACACCAACTGATGAGGATGATAAAATGGAATTCGAATGCAACATTAAGGCATCACATAAAAAAAAACTCTTTTCACATTCGTAGATTTATACTATTTAATTTTGTTTTCATATTTTTTTATTGCGTTTTTAAATTCAATTTTGCTCTTGAAATAGACTTCTCT
Source organism: Melangyna quadrimaculata (assembly GCA_949320155.1). Lineage (NCBI taxonomy): Eukaryota > Metazoa > Arthropoda > Insecta > Diptera > Syrphidae > Melangyna > Melangyna quadrimaculata. Next base: position 53,047,293 of record OX439484.1, read on the forward strand.
TGTCATAATGACTGAGCTGTTTTCGCTCGTTGTCGATAATTTGATGATTGGATTTTAATTAAGTGCAAAATGTTAAATAAACTGCATTGGACGCTTGACAGCAGGATATATTATTTGTTGCTTGTACATATACCAGAAAAATATGGAATCTCTTACGTATAAACTGTATACATGCTAAATTGCCCATTTCAAAGTAACAAAAAAAGATAAAAACTTTTCAGAGAAAATTCAGAACGATTTAATTTAATTAAAAGAGTAAAAATGCACTGGGGGAACATTATATTTTGATTAATCTTAATCAAACAAAAATATTTTCGTTAATTAAAAAAATCATTAATTCAAAAAAAAAAAAAACAACCGCAATTTTTACTTGGAAGCTCAATCTATTAGACCGAGAGCTGGCAGCAGATTTTGGGACTGACAGGAAACCAAAAGATATTGTGGTAATATGCCCATTTATACAAACAACGACATCTTTTATTCTTCTATAACAGAATAAATTAGTAATGAGTTCCGCGCCATCTGTTAACAAAAGATTAACTAATGTTAACCCATACCTAAGCCACTCGCATCGTTATAAAATGCCTAAACCACAACTGCTATAATTAATTGGTCAAAAGCTTTTGAGCAACTTGTGGAGAAAAAGCACATTCCAGCACATTCCAGAACCCCTAGAAGATTCTAGTAGCTTTTTCTCGGATAAAAATACACGATCACCAGTTCGAAAACCTCAGCTTGATTTTAGAAGTGAACGAATAAACGTCGGTGTAAAATAGTGAATTAAGAGTTGTGCTTGTTTATAATTAAAGTATTAGAAGTGAAATCAATGTGTTTTATTTTTGTAAAGTAATTGTTGTTCAGTTTGTATAAAAGAAATAAGTTTTATTTGCGAACCTTGGCAAAATATTACAATATTAATGCTACAAGAAGTCCTGGTGACGGTGATAACGAAAACGTTCGTCTGCCAGAATGAAGTGGCCCTGTTACAAAGAAAAAGTCCATCGAAAGTACAACTTTTCTGAAAATTGAAATCGGCTGGGAAACCATTTCAAATGTAATACAACTTAACGCCCTCGACTCCCTGTTCTCTGATTACAAATACGGTTTCGAAAGACGTCCAGAAGGCCCCAAAAACCCAGAGAGACGCAACGAAACGCGTTTTCGTGTCAAAAATAGTTTCGAGGTTTTAAACGAAACTAACATAGCGATAACGGAAAAATGATTTTCGTCAAGACGTTCGTTGTTTGTATTATGTCAGTCAAGTTAGCATTACTTACTCACTTACTTAATTAGGTCCTCGGACCTATTACGTCCGTGATGTTTCTCTTACGGGACATAGAGGCTCCACTACTCCTACGCGCCATCGTGTACTATTACTGGAAATATATTTCAGCTCTCTCCAACTTTTCCCCTGTTCGACCGTTCTTCGCCATGTACTTCTAAGCCGGCCCACTTGTCTTCCCTCCTGTGTGAGCGGGTTCCACTGCATTGCTTGAGATGCAATGCACCGATCGCCTTTTCGAAGCGTATGGCCAATCCACTGCCACTTTCTTCTTCGTATAATGGAGTCTATGGGCTCCTGACCCGCTCTCTCATGAAGTTCGGTATTGGAGATACGGTTGGGCCAGAAAATCCTTAAGATGTTTCGTAGACATCTATTAACGAACGTTTGCAGCATTCTCGTAACAGTGTCAGTGACTTTCCAAGTGCTACACCCGTAAAGCAGAACGGATTCAACATTGGAGCGGAACAGTCGTATAGCTTGGTCTTTAAGCTAAAAGAGTTGTTTCTCCATATTTTGGACAGCATTCCGAACGCAGCCTTTGCTTTTCTGATTCGGCTGTTTATGTTCAGTTCAGTTCCGCCACCCGTAGAGACAATACTCCCAAGATATTGGAAATCCTCTACCATCTCTACCGGTTGTCCAGAAATATTTACTTGGATTGATGAGGAAGTTCCTAGGCTGATCCTTTTAGTTTTTGCCGAGTTGATCTTAAGCCCTAAATTTTCTGCTTCTCTCTCCACCCTTTTTGTCATTTTATGGAGATCCATGATCCTTTGAGAGAGTAAGCATACGTCGTCCGCGTAGTCCAGATGTTTGAGGTGAGATTGCAGAGTCCACTGAGTTCCTCCTTTTCCATTTGACAAAGCTGCGTGCAGTACGTCACTTATCACCAACAGGAACAGTATTGGTGACAGTATACAGCCTTGCCTAGTCCCACTTTGGATTTCAAACTCCTGTGACTGCCTATCTTTGTGCAAAACGTGACATTTGGATCCATCATATATGTAGCCTTAGTAATAGCAATCAATTTATCTGGAATGCCCCTACTGCGCAAAGCAAGCCAAATAAATTCTCTATTGACACTGTCGAACGCATTTTCAAAATCGATGAACAGCAGGTGAAGTGGTGATCGATATTCAACGCACTGTTCGATGATGATCCGCAAGGTGTTGATGTGATCTACACAGGAAGATCCAGTGCGGAATCCTGCTTCTTCGGCGTCTAGTGTGTCTTCGAGGTGGCAGAACGAATATTCCTCTCCAATTTTCGCACTGTGTGAGATCTCCTTTCTTTGGGAGCTTGTCAATCATTCCTTTTTTCTACTCTTCAGGAAAGCTCTGTGTTTCCCAAGCTCTCTTAATAAGTGGGTGCAGTAGCCCGCTCGATGTTGTTGGGACTGCTCCTAAGAGCTCTGCAGTAATACCGTCAAGTCCAACCGCTTTGTTGTTCTTCATAATGCTTTGATGGCCGTGATAATTTCTTCTTTACTGGGGGGTACGGTGCGTATTCCGGAAATTGTTACTTTGGGTGGCTCAGTGGGAATAGGGTTCACTTCACTGGCGAAAACGCGGTTTAAAACCGCAGGAAAGTGTGCCCTCCACCTTTTGAGTTGATCCTCATCTGAAATTAGCAGGGATCCGTTCGTGTCTTTAACCAGATGTTGCTTAGAGCTCTGGACACCAGTGAGTTCTTTGGTAATTCTGTAGACGGTCCAACTGTCACATCTACTAGCGGCTTCTTCTGCTTCTGTAGCCAATGCGTTGATGTTGTTACGCTTATCACGTTACACACTACGTTGAACTTACCTCATCTTCATGCGGTACGTCAACTCAAGCTCATTTCTCCCTGCTGCTGGGGTAGCTGCGATGCGAGCTTTAAGGTGTTTCCTATCTTCGATCCTTACCCAAGTTTCGTCGGAAAGCCAAGTACTATTTCTTCCTTGCGCCCGGCTGACTATACTTTCAGCACCGGATATGAACATTAGCATTACCACTTCAAAATTTCAAAAATCTAGGTAATAATTGTATTAATTCTCGTGAACCTGTCGTGAAAGAAAAAATTTTGTCCGACCTTTTTTTTTTTAATAAAGCTAACTTGACAGTCAATTTTTTGTTAAATTAACCATGGGTAATGCTAGCTTGACAGTTAAGTTAACATTACCCACCCTCAAAAACAGTTCTAAAAATATATGCCAATAATTGTCGTGAATTTGTCGTAAATTCGTCGTGAAAGCAAGGTGATTTTTTTTTTTTTGAGAAAAAAGGGCACGACAAATTATTTGAGTACACAACTTATCAAAAGACATCTTACGACAACTGTTTGAATAATTTCTTTTTTTTAAATCTTCTAGGAAAAAAGTTTTGGTACAGTAGTGCTAGATTTTGTGAAAAATGCGATTTTAGGGGGATTTGTCATAAAAAGGTGATTTTTTTGGAAAAAGGACATAACAAATTATTTGAGTACGTAGCATGTAGTTGGCCCACCAACTATTGAGTTGAGCAAAAACTGTTAATTGCAATCATTTGTACATCATTTGTATACGTTTGTATTTATAAGTTTCAGATTAGTTTGTACACTCACCGTTTTTTTTTTTTATATAGCAACTTCAAATTAATTTACACGGAGTTTGGCCCACCAACTATAACGCTCGAAACATCAAAAAATGCAGTTCGATGTAAAATCGTTTGTATAGGTACGCTGGATTTTTTTTTTCGCTTGTGTACGTCCCAAATTTGTTTGACAAACATTTTTTTTAAACCAAATTTGATTAAAATTTTGAAATGTATGCATTCGCTTGTACTTTGTTTTTAACGATTTTTCATCGTGTTAATTTTTTTATCATATTATTTCTGTTGTCAAACTCCTTTTTTCTCATTTATAAAATAGTCAAATCCACTAAAATAGGTATCACTGAATAGGAAAAACTTTATGTTACACCACACTATTTTCTATAAATTATTTCAAATAATTTATTAAATGAAAAATTTGACTTAAAGAATACCTCACTTTGAACCCATTGATTGAATGAAAAAGAAAAATATGTATTACTTCTGAAATTTAAAATTCTCTTTTTTTTCGCTGCACCTTGAGTAAGTTGGGGAGAAACATTCTTTTGTTACACCATGCATGAACGAAAGAAACATTTTTATCACTTTTGTAATGTGTAATCCTCTTTTTTCGCTTGCACATTGAGTGAGTGGTGGAGACACATATTTGTTACCTACTTCTGTTGTTCGTAATCGTTTTTCTCATTATTAAAAGCCGAATGCATTTATTAGGTATCACTAGATTGCATGAATGAAAGAAACATATTTATTTATTCTTTAGTTTAAAATCTTAGAAGAAGAAATAGAGGAACGGGCATATCGAGGAAAAAGTGAGGCTTTTTTCAAAACAGTGTGAGTTACACAAACACAAATGCATTCGCACAGGGTCGGAATGCAGTGAGATAGCCAGTGGCGTAGGTAGCCCTCGAGGGGCCCCGTATCAAGAATTAGTAGGGGCCCCCCCTCCAAAATTACAAATCAAACATAAAACAATTTTTACAAAACAAACAAAAAACACTTACAATAACAAATCCAGTATATTTAATGGTTCATATGTATATGATCCTTAAATAGGTACATACATAACTGTAGGTCAGGTGCTATAAAACTAAGGTACAGTAATAGTAAAAACAAAACTCAAATAAAAACTTTTTCTTGCCTTTGTTTCCGCAAATTTATTAATTAAGTCATCCATTTCTGACGATGATTTTAATTTTTCAAGCTTTTCAAATTCTATGGACATGGTTGCTTATACCGACAATCGTTCTTCTCCTATAGACGTTCTTAAATATTTTTTTATTAATCTCAGCCTTTGCTGTCGTAACTGGAATCGCCAAAAATAAAAGGCATGCCGTTATCAAGACACATATATAAAAGGTAATATCACTAGCGTCTTCATTTTTGTTTAGTTCTGCGCCTGTTGTCAAAATCAATAATAAAAAAAATTGAATTTCAAACAATCTCCAAAAATTTGTTTACTGTGTACTTACACAAAGGGCAGCCATCTTGAAATTTGACAAGCTACGCCTGATAATACCTTAGATATGTTTACTGTGTGCCGTTATTACTTCGTAAAAACTGGATGCAAGGCAATTGTATTTAATTAGCAATAACTCTGTGAGTTCCTTAGTTGACTGAATTTCTGATTTCAAACTGGATTTTAAAGTAATTAGTTGTTAAAAAAGATCAACTGACAAGACCTCATTGTATTGAGGAACCAGTTTTCCTTTTTCTCATTTGAAAAGGATAAAAGGTTTTCTAGTTGTTAAACTTCAAATAAATTACTTAGATCATAGAGGCTCTGAAATCTTCCTTCAGTTTGAGAAATCAATATATGTACAAGCAGCAATAGTAAACATTGACTTTGAATTAAGATTCCGGGTCTGATATTCTCTTATCTGCTGATAATTCGTCAAAAAAGCGTTTCGTTATTTTCCTTCTTTTATTTTTAAAAAGAGTTGTTACCCCCAACTCTTTTCCTAAAACTCTGGACTCGATAAACAAACTAGAGAATGATTTTTGATTTCTTAATTCTCTAAGTCTATTTTAGATTACTTAGTAACATACTTGCTTTTTGTAAATCTGTCTTTATGCTGTAACAGCCTTATTTATTGATTCGGTTTAGCGGCGGCCTAAAGTTACTCCGACTTTACAACACTTCTAAAACTGGAAAGCTTATTTAAAAAAAAAAATATCAGGAATAGAGGCGGAGTAAGCTAAAACTGGTTCCTAGGAGGTTTAAGGCCGGAGTAAAGCCGTTTTAGTATCTAAATGTCATTTTGACATGACATTGTGTGAATTTACAAAGAGTGCAAACAATTTTTTTCTTTTTGTTACCACGATAAAATGGATATTTATTTTACATTAATAAATCATTTTAATTCTTTAAACGGTTTGACATTTAACAAAGAAGGAGAAAGTCAAAGCAGTACGTACGAAACTCATTTAGATCCCATGACACTGAGGGATGGATTTGTTGTCGGGGAAAAATCTATGAACATACACCAAAATATTTATTTTTATCTGTTGTAATTATGTAAATATATTAACATATCTTGAGAATCATCCCAGTTTTTCTGAACGTTTTCTTTTCTTTTACTTTTATTTTATTATTCGAAATTAACAAATAATTTCTTTACCAAAATAAACCAAAAACAATGGAAATCAGCTGAGTTTTGTTAACGTTTATGTTAACCAGAGTTTAAGGTTGGCGATTTTTTGATAAAATATTTGACATAAGGCAGGCGTAACTAAACCGGCTAAGAATTTTTTTTTAAATAAGGATTAGTTCGACATGGCGTAAAACCGGTGTAAGTGCTTCGACTTGGTTTAACTATTCCGAGGTTTAACCGAGTATTAGTGAAATCTAATAAATATGGCCGTAAGGCTTTGGACAAAGGGTAAATGATTTCGAATAAAGAAGAAAAAAACGAGACCAATACAATGACTTCGTAGCTCTGTTATATGTTAATTATATTTTTAGTTTCAAAGCTTTCATTTTTTTTTATTTTGAAACTAAATTAAGTTGGTACAATGCTAAAAATACCTGCCTATAAAAGAATTTTTTTTTATTTACTAATTTATTGTTTTGAAATGTATTTCAGTTTCTTGCAAACTTATCTCGGTTTGGGGCCCCTGTATCTCGGGGCCCCAAATACGGCTGATAACGCGGTAGCTACGCCCCTGGAGATAGCTAAATGCTGGGCCCCCAAAAGAATTTTTGCCTGTGGAATGTGGGACACAATCAGCTCGTGTAAACTCCATAGTTTAGGTGTTTTTACACGATTTAATGCATATTTTTTTAAATAAAGTATTGCAAATATTCACTATCACCCCTGTTCTGATTTTCGGTCGAATTTCACATTCAATTTCGGTTTGTTGTTTTTGTTTACCTTGTTTAAATTCGGTTTTGTTTGTTTATTTCGATTCCAATATCCATGCGGAATCAGTTTTAAGGCAGTTTCATACGATTTGAATTCGGTTAGCTTTTGTTTGTCGAACTGAATATCAGAATATTTGTTCTGATTTCTATGGAAACTGATTTCGCAAAACGAAATAAATAAACAACTAACCGAATTTGAACAGGGAAAACAAAACCAACTAACCCAAATTAAATACGAAATTCAGAACAGGGGTGTACCTATGTTAACTTTTATCGCACTTTCTTATTTAATGTTTTCACTATTTTAACGTTTTGAAATCTCTAAACACTTTACTCTAGCTCGGCAAAATAACAGTGGTGCGTTCTTTTTCTATAAAATGTTAACTATTGTTGTTGTGTCAAAAAAAAAAAAAATTAAAATGTCATTGGTAATAGTGTTACACTTTGTAACATTTAGTTTAGCAACGATCAATGTTAAAAATGTTGTTGGTATGTCAATCGAAAGGGTTCGACAAAAAAAATGGAAACACATTTAGAATGAAAATAATCAAAGAAACTTTTTTATTGCATCAAATTGAATTAGAAAAAATATTATGATCACTTAAATGAATATATATAATATTTAAATCAAATTCTTCTAATATGTTCATAGGTATCAATAATAAAAAGAATTTATTTTTCTTGTTCAAACATTCTATTTGAAAATTTAAAGCCTTATTAAATGTGCGCAATTTTCACACGGGTCTTCTGGCCTTATTTATTTCTATGTTTAATTATGTGTTACCATTGTTTTTCAATAATTTTGATGTTTCTACACTTTAAGTCATTTTTTCATAGCAAATTACCCCTCCCATATTAACGGGGGTATAAAGAACCTCCTACCGGTATGATTGTTCTATTCTTTTGGCCCATCAACCTACACGCTCCAGTGATTCTATGCATTTATGTCAACCATTCTTTATTTGCCATTATTCTGTTTTATCGCTATATTTTGAGATGTTGTATTTTAGAAACCATTGGGTCTACAAAGATGATTTTGAACTTAAGTTGAACAAATTGATTTACCTACTTTGAAATTGTAGAACAATGTTTTTGTATAAAACTAGTTATTAAGGACTAAAATAACCAATAACTGAAAAATGCGCGTAAAAATCGCGGTTTTCCTGATTTTTGACCATAAAGCGGTCGCTGCTCGAGGTCGAAAACTAAGGTTATTTATAAGGCCAACATCCGAACTATTCAGCAAAAAAATCAAAACTAGCAGATTTGACGCAAACGGTTCCTTGAATACAAACGACAAGGTTACTGGACTTAAATTTTTTTAATTTTTAAAACTTTTAAAACTTTTTTTAGTTATGTTTTGAATAGTTTTGATTTTAAGAGGGGATTAGGCCTCCTGGGAATACCACAAGATACAAAAAAAAATAAGCCCAGTACCTACTTAAACCCCGTGGCGGTGTGGAAAAGACTACAAAAATAGACAAAAAAAGATATTTTTGTATTTTGACGATGGATTAACGGAACATCATTTGTCCGATATTCGTGATACAGGGCTCATTTTAATGGCCATAAAGAGCACCATTTTCACGAAAGATTGAACTTTCGACCGCTATAACTTAAGAACGTATTAACGTAAAGAAGTCCTTTATATGTCATTTTATAGACAATTATGCTGCCTATAAGTTGTTCTTAGATTATTTAACTGATTTAATAACTGTTTTTTCTAGTAGAAATAGTTTGTCCAAACACAAACAACAAATTTCCCTACCCAAAAGTATTGTTTTATTACATTTTGTTGACTAAATGTACTATACCCCAATTTTTTCGACCGTTTTTCTCCAAATCTATCAATTGTACGACATAAATGTACTATACCCCAAATTTTTCGACCGCTTTTCTCCAAATCTATCAATTGTACGACAAATAGTAATAAAACCTTTTTGTGCAGAATTACATGAGATACAATGTGTACCTACAACTTTTTTCAAAAGAACCTATAGTTTTCGAGTTATTCGGAAAACAACTGAACCTTACTCCCTTTCCTTTCCCCTGATATTTTTGCTCCACTCCAAATTTAGGGTACTTTTAAAAAATTGTTAAGGACATATAAACGAAGCCCTCCACCAAAACTCAGCTTTGTCGGAATTTTCTCGAAGTGAATTTCTCATTTTCCTGGACTATAAGGGCTTATTATTCAAAAAACTGTAGCTACCAAGTTTTAAGAAAATCCATTCAGCCCAAAGACAGACAGTACTGGTAGTGTGTCAAAAAAGACAAAACTGCGAGACCTACTTTTTTCGCGTTCTGTACTGGGGCGTATGAGTACTTTTTTCCAAATTTTATATTTTTAAAACTTATTTTTTCTTTATATTTTAATTAGAAGGTATACATTCCGTGTCCCGTATTTTGTGCTTTTTGACTTAGAAATTAAAAAAAAAAACTTTTGTCAACAAAATTATCCTTTTTTTAAAAAGACACTATTGCAAATGGTTGTATTACTGTTCCATTCACCTATTGTTTCAATTCAATTGGAATTGGTCAAACCTTTTGGGGATACCTTTTTTTACCTTATTGATTAATTTTATACGGGGTATCCCTTTTACAATGGTCCAAACAGTTTATAAGCTACAATTTTTCCAAAGATGCTTCTAAAAAAACCTGATGATTTTCGAGAAATTTTCAAAAATATTGTATTTTTCCGTTTTTACCACACAAAATTGAAATTCCTTGTCAACATTTTAGGTATTCATCTAAGAAATGCGTTAAACATCAAAATAAAACTCTCCACCAAAATTCAGCTTTGTCGGAGTTATTTAAAGTGATATTCTAATTTTATCGAAATATTTGAACAAAAACATTTTATTTTTGTTTGATTTTGAACCTTTTTCTATCTTAGCATAGTTTTGGCAAGTTGTATACCTTTTTAAAAACAACAGGAAAATAGAAAATTTTTGAAAGATGAAACCTGTATTCAGACATACGAATTTTGTTCAGGGAGCCCTTCAGAAGATTGATGTCAAAAATTAAGTTTGACAAAGTTTAAGATTAACTAATGAATTATAGTCAAATGGTGATGCCAATGAAAATTATTTTACTAGGAAAATTTAGTAAAACTGTTAACCAATGTTTTAGTCTAAGAATTGTTAAAAACAAAACTCAATTTTGGACAGGGTGATCAAAAAACTGGTATAAAGAAAGGTTGTTTTCAATTTTCATAAAATAGCCGTTACTCCAGAACCGCTATGATTCGGTATGGAAAAGTTACCAGCTTCTGATAGGTCATGACCTGGCCTTACACCAGTTTTAGTTTGGATTATTGTTAATGGGACACCCTGTATAATGCACACCGCAAGCAAAATAAATTTGGTGTTTTACCATTAATCCGTTTAAAAGCGCGGGTGCACATTATCAATATGTTTCACAAATCGGTTTGACGTCATAATGTTAACCAATATCAAACAAATTTGTGAACTACAAAATAGAGTTTAAGCTCTATCAAACGGGAACAGATTTGGCAAACGATGATGTGAAGATAACATGTTCAAGGCTTATACAAAATCCGAATATTTATTATTACATTTTAGTTGAATCAGTTATAAAATAATGGGAAATTTAATGCACTATATAAAATGTGTCCTGCTCCTGGATACAGAATTTTAATATGATGAGCAGCATTGTTGTTTTTCTCACTATTATGTATGTTTGTGTGACGTATATAAATGCACTAAATATCCTCTTTCTTATAATAATGTACCTACTTATTTTATTACTTTTTATAACTAAATCATACTTTTTTTAATTTTATTAAAGAACATACAACTTTTTTTGAATAAATTGTTTTACTATAAGACTTTTTGCATAGATACTAATGCAATGTTTCAGCAACAATGTTGGTTTGTGGTAGATTCGAAAAAAATCTCTTGCATTGCATCATACTTTTTCTTATTCTTTGCGTGTTGAAATAATTTTAAAAGCTCAAAATGTTACTCCGAAAGAACGAAGGTATTGTTTAAGCTTTTGATAGTTGGTTACCGTTATTTGATGTTGGTCTTTTTTTATCTAGGACAAGAACCAATATTTGTTTGCATTGAAATTGAAGGGATGTTTTAAATAGTGTTATTCTCTGGTATTAAAATGTCTGGATTGATGTTAAATAAGAGCTTTTGTAAAATAATCGCATTTTAAAAATTGACACTAAGGGCAATCATGCCAAGAGAAATATTTCTATTCTATTTGCTATACAGACAAATTTGGAACATTCCGCCGACAAGTTTGCTCCTTTAAAATACTTATGTAAGTGTAGAAATCAATCACTTAATCATTTATAATACAAAAGAGTACGTTCTTAATATTTGTGACATTGACAAGCAAAACGGTTCTAAAGTCACTTTTTCCAATAAATTGAGTGTGATATACCAACATTTTCATATCACAGAGAGCTATCAGAGATAACGAAGAAGTTATTATTGTTTTAATTTTCAGTTTGGCATCAAAACGAGGCTATAGCTATATTATTTTTCTAATAATCAAAACGAACCTGTCTTTCATACAAAGTTATATTAATTTTCAAAACGGCTCTATTTTTCCTCTTAATTAAATCAAATATATACCATTGATTTTCAAAATGGAGCTAAATAATTTTTCCCGCCAAAAATTTGAAACTTGGCTCATTTCCTTATAACATTTTTCGGTTTGCCATTTGATGTGCTATCGAAACGTTGTTCTATTCGGTAAGTTGTAGTTGTAGACTATCTTGTAGGTAAATAATATTCTTTTATTATTTTCATTTTAGAAAAAGCGGAGTGTCCAGGAAAGCGGCTGCCCAAGAAAACTTAAAGCCAACTAGTAAATGGCTTTTTAAGTTCAAGCCAACTAAACGGTCTCTCATAACAAGAGGCACTATAAGAACGAGAAGAGAGATGAGCTTCAAATCTGACGTTGGAGTTTCAAGGTCAGTTATGCGCCCGGGTAAAAGAGTTGATATGGAGGATTTAAGATCATTGCCTTCAGGAGTTCCTCTTTTAGGAGCTAAAAAGAATGATGTTAACAAACTTCTTAAACATTATTGCTGCGGAGAAAAATGGAAAGAAATCGAAGATTTTAAATTTGACAAGGAAATTATCGGTACAGACGTTTTGCAAGAACCTGAGAGTGAAGCAGTTGAAGTGTGTGAGTTTTTTGAAGAAACTCAGTATTGCTGTGTTTAGTCGTTCCCTTAATTGTAGCTTTTCGTTACAAAGATCCTATGAAAACAAGCAAAAATGCTGTGAATTATTATAATGTATATGTATAAGTTTTTGAAGAAAGTGTATTATTTATTTATTTTATTAATATTATTTATTGTAGTAGTTGTTAAAAAAGTTTTAATTGAATACCAATAAAACAAAACTTTTCGCTACTTAATGTTTGTATTTTTTTTTTTTTATTTGACAGGAATTTAAGAATCAAACAGGACGAAAATAAAATGTCCTTTTATTATTTTTTTTTAGTCAACCTTATACAAAAAACTTCAACTAATCAAACTTCCACTAATCAAACTAATTTTTTAGCCTCTGTTTGTTGGTCAACGACACATTTAGCTTTTTAAACTCTGAAGTGATATATGTATGTATTTTGATTATATACCTACGCAATTTTGTTTGAATTATTTTCATACATATATGTGCTTGTAATTTAAATATGCCAAGAAAAGAAATTTAAAAATGTAAAATCATACGCATTTAATGTGTCACAAATGTCTTCATTGATGATGCGTTTGTGAAAATTCTCTGACGGTATGTAGAAAGGGGTGAAGTCAGAAATTGCGGTTTTTCGTAAAATTACTTTAAATTTTGAAGCGGCAACATTACTTTCCTTCCTTGGGTCGCAATGGGGCGGGGAAGATTTGTACCACTTTTAAGGGTTTTGGCCATGCCCCTTTTCAAGTTTTTTGACGTGACTCTTTTATGGACACACCCCTTTTGATCACGTGCCTTTTTGATATTTGAGCACGGCCAGTTTTGACCACTCTGCTTTTTTTTATGTTGGCCATGCCCCTTTTAAGGTTTCAAGACTCGCTTCTTTAATGTGTTAAGCCACGACCCTTTTTAACACGCCCTTTTTTAGGTATTTGGCTACGTCCCTTTTCTGATCATATCCATTGTAGGTGGAAGGCCACACCTTTTTGGACACGTCCCTTTTTGATACCCTCCATTTTTGTCCACGCTCAGGTAAAAGAAAACGTCAACAAAATCCACACATTTTATAATAAGGTACTACTTTTCTCTCTTTCTAACCGTCAAGTGGGAGTGAGATAAACTTCAGAGAAGTCAAAAATAAGCGGAAGAGTTACTTCAATGGTGCAAAACGTCTTTGAAAGTACATTGAAATTTAAGAACCCATAGAACCACAGTACACATATGACATATCTAAGGTATTATCAGGCGCAGCTTTCCAAATTTCAAGATGGCTGCCCTTTGTGTAAGTACACAGTAAACAAAAACAATTTGTTTGTGATTGTTTGAAATTCAATTTTTTTACTATTTATTTTGACAACACGCGCAGAATTGAACAAAAATGAACATACTAATGATTTTACCTGTAATATATGTATGTATCTTGCCATAGAACGACTTTTCGTGTTTTTGAGTTTATAATTATTATATGAACCTATTATTACTGTTTTTTTCTTGATTTAAATAAAAAAGAAACATTTTTTTTTAATTTTTCAATAACAAGTTGATGAAACGGTTTTTTTGAAATTAAAGTCTTAACTGAAAAATAAAAATTATTTTCAACTGGCGTTACAGTTTTTGTTTCTAAAATTGGTTTAAAAACTTGATGCATCTATAAAAAATTGTTACTAACAAAAAGCGCTCCAACGATTTTTAAAATTTTGTTTTCATAAATTCATACTTGTTGAAGAAATCAAATGGCATGGCTTTTGTTTAGCTCAAACTACTAAAACTTAGGAATTTAAGCAAATGCAACACCATTAATTACATGCTTTTGAATTTTTTTGAATAGCCATGTTTTTAAATAATACTCGTAAACGTATACAATTTTCGAAATTTTACATAAGCCACTCCACAATTTTGTTGTGAGAATTTGTGTAGCTCCTTTTTTTTACAGTTTGTGGGTTTCTGTGCTAAAAATAAAGCAACGGCAGCCGGGTGGCTTGGCGTTTTTTTTTCCAGACACCTAGACAGATAGTTATTTTTCAAAAGAAGTCTCCTATTTTCGCTGAACAACTATGCGATGGTATTGATGAATATATTTCTTTTTGTAAACTCATAAATTGAAAACAAATAAGACATTATTATTGGATGTGGCTTACTTACCCTTTTGCTGGGGATTTGAAATATATTCCTCCTGTTTTTGCTCTGCATTCCCTTCATATTTCAGCTGATAATCCGATCTTTTTCGCAACGACATCATCAACGATTGCGTTCGCGGCGGTATTTCCGGTGGCGCCGGTTCGGGTGGTGGTTCTAAATCAAACACTTCCGCGTCCGCTTCGCATTGCGCGTATTCGCGTAGATCCTGCTGAATTTGATGTAATTTTTGTTTTTCACGCTCACTACGACTGGCCCCCGAAGTGGCCGCGCTATTTGATGAAGTCGCACTGCTCGACGAAGTCATTCCGCTAATACGATTTAACCGATTGCTCTTCGAACGACTCGATCGCAACGAATTCAGCCCGATAATTGAACGTTCGTTTAAGGCCGCACTTGCTTGTAAGTACGCTGCGACTGCCGAACTAGTCGCATTTAATTCGACAGCAGCTTGCAAACGATCAAGCATTGCTGAACTACCGGAATACGATAGGCGATCATTAGTTGTTTCGGGAAATGGATTAGTCGACGTGTGAGGCGGCTGCGGCGTATTTAGATCGTATTTCATACTGAACGGATTCCGACTGTTGACGGTAGCTAGGGAAGTGCTATTTTTAGTACTAGCAGCTGAGATTCCTATCGCTGAATGTAATGGCGAGTTTAAATCAGTACTTTGGTGATGGTGATATAATTGTTGGTGATGGCCTTGCTGCTGTTGGTGTTGCAGTGATGTTGCTGTGGGATATTCGGTTAGGAGGGATTCGGTCACCTCTCCATTATCACAGTCAGATGCATAGCGATCTAAGCCTGGAAGATATTAAAACAAATCGTTTTATTGTACCTATTTGTTTTTATTTGTGTTTGTTATGAAAGTGTAGATAAGCATTTAGTTTCTATATCAAAAAATATTAGTGTCACTCCCACTACCAAATATATTTCTTCAAAATTGTCAGAATTTCAAGTTTTGCTTATTTTAATTATTCACTTTTTTTTCTTACCAGTAGCAGGGATATGTTTAGTGTATAGCAGTGGAATTAAGAGGATTAACTCTCCCATGAGTCTTCAACTCACAAGGAATCAAAAAAAAATTATCACTCAGGGCTTAGGTATCATTTTAACTCCATAAATGTTGACATACTTGAAATACACCAAAGAACAATCTATAAACGTCAAGAAAAAAAACTTGAAGCCTTCGTGAATTATTTCTTGGGAGTGGATATATAACCAAAATATGAATACGAGGGTTTGTCTAGCAGGTTTTTTTTGTTTTTGTGAACCTTTGGTAGGGGTTAGGGTTTTAAAATAGTGATTTTCTAATTTTCTTGTCAAAGTTTTACCACTTCAATAAATTAAAAAGTATGTCGAGTTCCATTTTGTTTACGAATACAAATCTATCCGTATAGTACCTTTTTATTGCAAGCTAATTATATATCATGATGATCTGTCATTTTCTTTAAGTCCAAACATCTTATTTTTGGCAATTAGCTATGTGACCCGGTAAATGGAACTGTTTCGCCCTTTTCAAATAGTTTCGGGTCGACCCGAAACTGGTGCAAAACCGGCACTAAACATATTTCTGTCACAAAACTCGGTCCGAAATTGTCTGGCCCCAAACTGACGCTTATACGATACCCGAAAGTGGGGATTCAAACACAAAAAAAAAAATATTTTCAAATTAGGGAGGTTCAAAATAATGTTTTTTTTTTAATCGATTTCAATGAAATTGACACAGGTTGTAGTCGATGATGGAATTATGGAAGAAAAAAATGTTTGGGATGGTTGGTTCGAAATAATTGTTTTTCGAGCGTTTTCAGTGAAATTGACATAGGTTGCAGTTACGGTAGAATTATGAAAGAAAACAATAATTTGCACAGCTAGGTGGTTCAAAAAAATTTAAACTCCGTTGCCTTGAGTGATTTAGAAAAAATTGTAATGCCATGTACATAGCTGAGGTAGAAATATTGTATAAGCAAATATTATCAAATCGGGCTGGTTAAAAATGACTTTGATCAAAATATAAATATAGGTACCAATGATAAAATGTTATGAATTAATTTGTCACAATCCAGATCCTATCTTTCCTGGGCTTATAACTCATATCTCGACTTTTGAAGTATTAATGTTTATTTTATGTAAACTATCAGTGTCAACATACATAATTATATACTTACTCATAAAAAAACACTTCAAAACACTTCATATTTCGTATCATATAAACCCTTTGATGCCGATATGCTATAAGGCGTAATTAAATGAAAATTTTCGGGATTATATTCCGACATTCGATAGAAGGACTGAAAGATTAAAGCAATATTCAGAAACTCATTTTTGATGTACATAATATGTAGATATGTTATTGTTAGTCCGAGAGACCGTGACAGATTTTGGTGACCAATAGAACCAAAGCTTATCTTTTGGTAGATGGTTAATTTGACGTTATAATGAACCCTAGTGGAAGCCAGCTGGCGGACAATGGGTGGGTGTGGCTACAGCAGCCCCCCAAACATGTAAAAAAAAAGTTGGGTTGCGACTCAACCAAAGATGAAATTTGGTTATATGATAGTTAACACCTTATATTATGCAAAAACAAAAGTCAGCTGGCTGTATGCGGGTGGAAAGACCGCCAGCTGACGTAGCATGCACTAACTGAAAAATAATGAGGTATACATGTTTTTACCAGATAGAAACTAATATTTAATTTTATGAGCAATGAAATGCATGACCGGAACTCACAAACTTTCTTTTTTGCTTCAAATTTTTGATTTTTGTTAATGAATGTACGTATATTATATTAAATGAAAAAATTTTATTCTTATGCAAAAATAAAAAGTAAAAGAATATCAAAAGAAATAATTTGTTCAGTGTTCACTGATTTTGTATGACCCGGGGCTTAGACAAGCTAGTAGAACTAGTAGAATTTAGTGTTAGTTTTATGACTGTTTGTGTGATAAGTAGTTCTATGATAGTAAGGGCGTTAAGGGAGCCAACCTTTCACTTAATTCTGACGGGATGAGCTTTGGTACCCTAATAGTCCACATCATAAATTTACTTTTAAGAAGTGTTGCCATGGTGGCAACACTGGCTGACCGGAGATATAGGGGTCTGACCATGTTTTAAGACGAAATTTCACATAAATTAGCCTTTAAATCGGAAACCAGACATCGGTTGATATTCACTCAAAAAAACACCCTTTGAACCCAGATATTTTTATGGACTCTTTTGATTCTTATTTCTTACGACAAGTGAGACATGTGTGCCAAGTTTTTATCACCATACTATTGAAATTTGGTAATGTTTTTCTCGTTTCACTGAAAATTTAATCATCATTTTATAAAAAGGTTCTAACTTTTTGCAGGAAAATTATATTAAAATTATTTTGATTGCATAAAATTGGGAATTAAAAATTACGCTAAAGTCATGTGCCATATGCTTTGATTATACCAAGACGAATATAAAGTGGTTTGATATATTTCCACCTTCCCTTTCCCCAATTTTGAAAGCGATTATACAAAAAACTAATATATGGATACAAATGGACTTCGGTTATGAAGTAGAGTATGAAATTATGGGTGGATGCTTATCTTAAAATTTTATGAATATTTATTTTATAACCATTATTTTCTGACAAATAAAAACCCTTATCCACCGAGCGTATTTTGCTGCCACCACTTACAAGGGTGGGGGAGGGGTCAAAAAATGAACATATTCCTATGGCTTCATGTATTTTAAATCCAACTAGACCTTTCATGGCATCAACAGATGTCTGGTTCTCGATTTATAGGCTAATTTATGTGAAATTTATTGTTAAAACATGGTCAGAAGACAGCCCTTATATCTCCGGTTTGCCAGTGTTGCCACCATGGAAAAACTTCTTAAAAGTAAACTTAGGATGTGGACTACTAGTGTTCCAAAGCTCATCCCGTCAGAATGAAGTGCAAGGTTTGGCCTTAACGCCCTTACTATGAGCGTTTTCGCGTTTTGTCAACTAGTATAGTCGATATTTCAAAAATATTTCATAGAGAAAAATACAAAACATATGGAATCAAAACAAAATAGAAAATAAATACACTACACAAGCAGGATTGTCAGATTTGTATGAGCTAATATCGCAATTAAAAAAAATATCGCAAAAAACCGCAAAATGAAAAAAAAAATATCGCAAAAACCGCAAATCGCTTAAAATAAAATTTTATAGTAAAAAATATTAATTTTTGTATTAGTACAGGAAAATTAGCAAAAAAACAATCGATTTATGGAACGAAATACAGGACGGCTGAATGTTGTATATCTGAAAGAGAGCTTTTAAAAAAGCTTATGTTGAGTTTTTCGGGACGCCCGCCATCCCCCTGGGGAAATCCGCCATTTTGATAAACGCAAAGTGATCAATATTTCCGAAACTATTGATCTTAGATGAAAAATTGTAAGGCCAAGCTTGTAGGCAATTAAAATGTCCTTCGTTCACTAGTACATTTTTTTTCGGTGCGGGCGATATATTCAAGTTTTTGTCGTCTTATTGTTTTTTTTTTTGTCACATTTACACATTTTCGTCATTCTCGAATAAGCTTACGTGAATTTCTTTCTAAATGAGAATTTTAGAACACTAAATTTTCAACATTTTGATATATTTTTAAAGATGATGCGATACCACAGTCAAAAGTTACAGCGATTTTGGTTGCGCTAAAATGAAAACTCCGGAGTAAATACAATACATAATAAAAAAATAAAATACACCAAAATGGCTGTAACCCTGTAACTTTTGACTACGTAATCGCATCATCTTCAAAAATATAGCAAAATGATGAAAATTTAATGTTCTAAAATTCTCATTTGGAAGTAATTCACGTAAGTTTCCTAGGGAACGTAAAAAATTTGTTTTAAAAATAAAACGACATAACCTTGAAAATATTGACTGCACCGAAAAAAACTTTTGATATAAATGAAATATGGTTCTACAACTCGGGCCTTACAGTTTTTCCTCTAAGATCAATAGTTTCGGAGATATAGGTCCATTCAGATTTTCCAAAATGGTGGATTTCGCCAGGGTCAAGGTGTCCCTAATAGCTTTTCTAATAGCCCTCTTTCATTTATAAAGAAATCAGATTATCAATATTTCATTCCGCGAAAAAGTCTATCTTTATTGTACTTTATGGGCTCAATTGATTAAGCAGCTAATTATCCAATTGCTCTAACTTAGGACTGGGATATCGCACCACCTTCAAAAATACATAAACATTTGTTAAACATTGTAGTCTTGGATTTGTATCACGAGAACAATTTACGTGAGTTTCTTACGAAATGAGAAAAATGTGAAAAAGTAAAAAAAAGTAAAAATGTAAAAATAAAACGACATAACCTCAAAAATATTGTCCACGTGGAAAAAAGTTTTGATGAAAAAAATAATTTTATTTCCAACAAATTTGATTAAGGCAACTTTTTACTTCAAATCGATAGTTTCCGAGATATAGATCAATAAACGTTTTCCAAAACGGCGGATTTCCCCAGCGGGGTGGCGTCCCGAAAAACTCAACAAAAGCTTTTCTAATAGCCCTCTTTTAGGTATACAAAATTCAGCCGTCCTGTATTTCGTTCCACAAAAAAGTCTAATTTTCCTGTGCTATATTAAATTTTTTTTTAAATTATTTTAGTAGAAAATTAACAACAACATTCACCCCTGTTCTCAATTCTGATTGTTTGTGATATCCTCTCGTTTTCAAACACTAGCCCCCTTATTTATAAAGAAAAAATAGTTATTTCAGCTCCCGTGTTTAGGAAAACTACACCATAGAAATAAGAGTCTGCACTCAAACTAAAGGATGTTCAAAAGGGTAGTTATGTGCATTCAAGAGGACACAAGCGTCCACAGGTTTTTCTCAAAACCCACCTCTGTCTACCAACTCCTACTCTCAGCTCCACGTGGTGAATATCGGGTGTCTAGTACCTCAGCTGGAGACGGGGTTTAAGTCCCCGTGGAAAGCTGTTGGGGACAGCCAACGAGAGAGGGGGGGGGGAGGAGTGTTCCCACTAAGGCACTTCTCCTTTCATCGAGGCGACAGCGGACGAATTCTCTAGATGGAATCAACGGTGGCGTCTACAGTTCCAGTTAGGTTGAACTACTTAGTGAACACCTTATATGGGCTACTACGACATATTTGTAGCACAGGCCTATAAGGAGCGGCTTATCCGGCTCCCTACCCTTGGAGTTATACGAAAGGTCTGGTCCTCCGGGTCGGGGGTTGTGCGTCGGGGTAACTTCCCTACCACGTACAAAAAAAGTTGTTCCGAAACAACAACAAGCCTCGGATATGGATGATTTTAAAGTTGACGACCCCAGCAAACGAAACAAGGACAATACAGAACACGTGCAGCCGAACAATTAGTGAAGAACCTGGACAGGCTAAAGGCTGACGTAACAGCCATCCAGGAAGTGCGATGGGATGGAGAGGGCGTACGGAGACTGAAAACGTGTGACATCTACTACGGCGGGTGCTTGAAGGAACAGGGTCAGCGGCTCTTTGGTTGTGGTTTTGTGATAAGGGGAAGACTTAGGCAAGAAGTCTTGGGCTTCCGAAGTGTAAGCGAGCGCCTGGTCACAATCCGCATCAAAGGCAAATTTAAGAACATTTCGCTGATTTGTGTTCACGCCCCCCATGAAAGGAGAGAAGACTCAACCAAAGAAGCATTCTACGATCTCTTGGAGACAACGTATGATATATGCCCGAAGTACGACGTGAAGATCATTCTTGGTGACTTCAACGCAAGATTCGGAAAGGAGGGCATCTCTGGTTCGATAGTCGGAGGACACAGCCTACACGACGAAACTTCCGGCAACGGACACAGGCTGGCAGACTTTGCGGCGGGGCGAAATGTCATCATCTCAAGCACCTACTTCCCACACCTCAATATATACAAGGGGACTTGGCGGTCGCGTGATCAAGTAACCGTCAACCAAATCGACCACGTTGCGATAGACGCGAGACATGCTTCCAGTATCTTGGACGTCCGAACGTTCCGAGGGGCCAACATTGACTCGGATCACTACCTGGTGGTAGCTAGACTACGTATGCGGATATCCATGACGCGACAACGCAGAGCAGATGCTGTGAAAAGATTCGATGTCGAGAAGCTTAAATCGCAAGAGACTGCCAGAACTTTTGCAGACCAAGTAACTCTTAATCTCTCAGATGGTCCGCCACCAGCATCAAGTGCAGAGGACCAGTGGGAACACTGTCAACAAGCCATCAGAAGTGCCGCCTCTGATGTGCTGGGTTTCACTAGGCGAATACAACGAAACTTCTGGTTCGATGAAGAGTGCCGGCTAGCGCATGCAGCTAAGGACGAGGCCTACCAGGCAATGCTGCAGACTCGAACAAGAGCTGCTGAGAGAGTGGCCCGGAAGCGATCCACTCAAGGATTTAAGGCTAGAACGGAAGCCTGCCGAGATGAGAGTGGGAATATGGTAGTAGACACACAGTCAGTGCTGAGGAACTGGAAAGAACACTTCTCCTGGTCACAATCCGCATCAAAGGCAAATTTAAGAACATTTCGCTGATTTGTGTTCACGCCCCCCATGAAAGGAGAGAAGACTCAACCAAAGAAGCATTCTACGATCTCTTGGAGACAACGTATGATATATGCCCGAAGTACGACGTGAAGATCATTCTTGGTGACTTCAACGCAAGATTCGGAAAGGAGGGCATCTCTGGTTCGATAGTCGGAGGACACAGCCTACACGACGAAACTTCCGCCAACGGACACAGGCTGGCAGACTTTGCGGCGGGGCGAAATGTCATCATCTCAAGCACCTACTTCCCACACCTCAATATATACAGGGGGACTTGGCGGTCGCGTGATCAAGTAACCGTCAACCAAATCGACCACGTTGCGATAGACGCGAGACATGCTTCCAGTATCTTGGACGTCCGAACGTTCCGAGGGGCCAAGACTGCTTAATGGCGAAGACAGCCAAGATGCCGCTAATAGGCAGAACGCTCCATTCAACTTGAACGATGATGGCCAAGAGTTCCGTCCACCCGACCTAACCGAAGTTCGGCTGGCGATATCCAAACTTAAGTCGCACAAGGCTGCAGGTGCGGATGGCTTACAAGCCGAACTATTTAAATCAGCGGGAGATGAATTGGCTAGGAGCATACACCAGCTCATCTGCAAAATTTGGTCAGAGGAAAGTATGCCCGATGAATGGAACCTCGGTATAGTGTGCCCCATCCATAAAAAGGGAGATGTTCTGAAATGTACCAACTACAGAGGAATTAGTCTCCTTAACTTCGCTTATAAAATCTTGTCGGCCATCCTGTGTGACCGCTTAAAACCTTTTGTCAACGATCTGATCGGCCCCTATCAGTGCGGTTTTAGGCCAGGCAAGTCAACCGTCGATCAAAATGTTCACACTCCGACAGATTTTAGAAAAATCCCGGGAATTCCAGATCGATACACACCACCTTTTTATCGATTTTTAAAGTCGCGTATGATAGCGTGAAAAGGGACGAATTATACAGAGCCATGTCGAGTCTCGGCATCCCTGCCAAACTCGTCCGCTTGTGCAGGATGATGATGGAGAAATCTCGCTGCTCCGTCAAAATTGGTAAGAACACCACCGATTCCTTTGATGTTGAGAAAGGATTGAGGCAAGGCGACGCGTTATCATGCAACCTATTCAACATCGTTCTTGAAGCCATTGTACGCAACGCACATGTCAACACCAGCGGTACAATCTATCAAAAGTCCGTTCAAATGCTTGCATATGCGAATGACATAGACATTGTCGGCAGAACGAAGCGAGCTGTGGCAGGGGCATTTGCGAGCATTGAATCGGAGGCGGCTAGAATGGGATTGGCGGTTAATGAGGACAAGGTGAAGTATATGCTGTCATCGAGAGAGGAATCTCAACATCGTCGACTCGGGCAAAATATCACGATGGACAGATATAACTTCGAAGTTGTCAAGGACTTTGTCTACCTGGGCTCACTATTACATCGCAGAATGACATCAGTGCAGAGATCAAGCGAAGAATTGCTCTTGCCAACCGCTGTTTCTTCGGTCTAAGAAGGCAGGAGACCCGTAACAGGTGGTGCAATCAAGTGAATGACGACATCAAAGCACTCGGTGTGCGCAACTGGAAGCGGCTAGCTAGGGACAGAGCTGGCTGGAGGGGCTTGTTAGTTGAGGCCGAAGCCCATCCTGGGCTGTGAGCGCCATCAAAAGTAAAGTAAGTAAGTACTCAAACTAAAGGCATTTGCTTAGTGCCCCATTTGAGTGCAGAACATTTTTATTCTATGGTGTAGTTTTCCTTAACACGGAAGCTGAAATAACTATTTTTCCGTTATAAATACGGGGGTAGGTGTTTTGAAATACTTTTCGTTTTCAATAAGGAACGAGTTTCTTTTGTTTTTCCATCGAACTGAAAATTTATTTGACATTTACATAGAATTTATTTTAATTTTGCTGCCCGAATTGAAACTGTGGAAATTTAAAATTGTGACAATCTGTATTTTCTAACAGTAGGTCCGTTCCTTTACTTTAAATTTCTGTGAATTTGTGTGATTTTCAGTCCAAAGCCGTTCCCGTACTCAATAATTTGACAGTTTTTTACAAAAAACAACGCTCACGAGAGAGTAAATAGGTCCGATCCTTTACTTTGTGCACAGAAAATCACAAACTGTCAGATCTTGGAGAGCAACGTTGATATATTCTCAAAAATATCATAACTGTGCCAAAGTACGGGAACGCAAATTCAACCAAATTCCGTATTACCTAATGTGCTGGACAAGTAAGGCACGATGTTTGGCTTTCATTCTTTTGCTCTCAAATTGACATTTTGCTGTGCTGTGATTTTCATTCCGAAGAAATTTCTCGGACTGAAAATCACAGGTAGGGGAAATTATTTACTCTCTCATGAGCGTTGTTTTTTTGTAAAAAACTGTCAAATTATTGAGTACGGGAACGGCTTTGGACTGAAAATCACACAAATGCACAGAAAATCACAGAAATTTAAAGTGAAGGAACGGACCTAATAATTTCCCCTACCTGTGATTTTCAGCCCGAGAAATTTCTTCGGATTGAAAATCACAGCACAGCAAAATGTCAATTTGAGAGCAAAAGAATGAAAGCCAAACATCGTGCCTTACTTGTCCAGCACATTAGGTAATACGGAATTTGGTTGAATTTGCGTTCCCGTACTTTGGCACAGTTATGATATTTTTGAGAATATATTAACGTTGTTCTCCAAGATCTGACAGTTTGTGGTTTTCTGTGCACAAAGTAAAGGATCGGACCTAGTTAATAAACCCAAAATCAACAACAGTTAAAACCAAAACTGTCATCGTGTTTTTTTTTCGAAAGAAAAATTGATTTGGATATGGGCTACTACGAAAGTGAAATTCGGAACCCTTGAAAATGGAAATCAATTTCGTATACGGATTCAATGCGAAACGGAAATCAGAACCAGTTGATTAAGGAATATTGCAGTAATATTACAAAAAGTTTCGATGCATGAGCTAACATCTTCTTCATCCTCATTCGAGTATCGCTCGTACATGTTTGCCACCAATTTGGTCTCTTAGCTAACAACTTTAACGTTGCTAGAAATTGAGAAATTGACATGGTAGTTTAATAATATAATGATTTTGTAAAAAATTAAATGTTAGAAAATGTTCAAATTTATTATGTACATTTTTTATAAAATTATTACATTTTTAATTAGCTAAAAATAGTATTTTAAACAGCTCAGATCTCATAATAATTTTTTGAACATTTTTGGTAATAAAATTTGATACGCCAATTTTTAGCAACTACTATACAACTACAATATAAACTACAATTTTACACAAAATTAAAAAAAATCATTAACCCGTTGTGTAGATACTGAATTTAAAAAAAAAATTAAGAATTTTTTTATAAGTCCAAAAATCGTTTTTAAGAAAATTTGTATATGCTTAATTGCTAACATTTGTGAGGACCTCTTGCATAAGAATTGGTCAACATCGATGTAGTCGTTATAAAGAAATTTGAAAATCAAAAAATTGGTTCTATGATAGGTACCGTTAACACCCGATATCAATATTTTTGTATTACTTAAATATGTAGATAATCGTTAGATTTGTGTTGCCAAAATCCTGTTGCACAGTTCAGAAATTTGGTAGTTTTGGGCTGCCCAAGAAGTTTTTTTGGCAGAAATTTTTGGTCTGTCAAAGTCAGGTTAGAATACTTTGTATACAAAATTTACTGTTGTTATAGAGTCACCAGTTTGGTTTGCTTCGCGTTAGAATGAAAAAGGTTAAATCAATTTAAAATCTGTATGAAATTGTGTGGCGGTTTTTGGCAAGAAACCGTTCCAAACTTTTGCGGCAGTTTTGTTTTCTGTGAAAAAAATTCGTCCCCACTCAGATTCGACAGACTGACAATTTCTGCTCAAAAATCTTGGGAAAAAAACTTTTATCTCGAGTTCGATTTTTTCTTACGAATCCAAAACTTGCCTTAGAGTATCTACTCACTCGTGTATACAGGTTGTCCCATCGTACCGGCCCAGAGAGAAACTATGGGTTGCTGAGTTAATTGTAAGTCGAAAAACTTAAGAGGTAACTTTCTTGTCTTCGCTTCCCTTTCGACTTATAACGGGTCTTATGATTTTTGATCTTTTTTCTTTTAAATAGCTCTAATTTTGCCAAACTGCATCCGATTCTTAAGTTTTTTGATTTATTTACACAAGGAGAGTACTTGCCATACAAGTTTTTTCTATGCGGATAACAATTTTCCCAAAATTAAATATCAAACCCATTTCTTTGGCATTTTTAGGCCGTTTTTTTGACTTTTTTCTATTTTATTATGAAAGCCCATTTGATTTTCTTAAAAATACTTAACATTTTTGTTTAACAAAATGCAACATTAAAATTTATTAAACAAAATAAAAGCAGACAAGAAAAACATATAAAATGAAAGTTCAAACAAATTTAAATATTTGAATAAAAACGAAAACAGCTAATAAACTGCTTACTCCTCTTGTGTAAATAAAACAAAACAATCAAGAACCGGATGCAGTTTGTCAAAGTTAGAGCTAGTTAATAGAAAAAAGATCAAAAATCATAAAAACCGTTATAAGTCGAAAAAAAGCGAAAACGAAAATGTTGCCTCTTAAGTTTTTCGACTTAACATTATCTCAGGAACCCATAGTTTTCCTCTGGGACGTTGATGATGATCGCAATTTAAAAGGAAAATGGGCGGATTAAGTTTTTGATGGTTTTGTTATTGTTTACCAAGAAAAAATTAACTGTGCTCGTCTCGGTCTCGTGTTGGTCTCGTATAATTAAATCTCGTCTCGTCTCCGAAAAAATGGATTTCCGGGCCAACTTATTGATTATTGGAACGAAATATTTTCGATTATAGTTTGAATACGTGCAGAAGGAAATTAACATTTAACTGAAATTAGATGTAAATTTATTAGACTCTCTGTAAATTTCGGTCCAAATATACAGTCTAGTCTCGGTCTCGTCTCGGATGCTTAAAAGCCAATCTCGTCTCGGTCTCGTCATGCGAGACCGAGATCGAGACCGAGACCGTCTCCTGGCCAGCCCTACACTGAGAAAATAAATATTTTTGTTTGAGTTTGCGGTTAACAAATTTCGTTTGCTGTAATTGTAATACATTTGCTAGAAATGTAATTCAATCCCTGCAAACGTATTTCATTTGTAGCAATTGTATTACAGTCACCGCAGAAAGTAATTCCATTGCATCAAACAAATAACAAATAACCTATTCGTTCGGAGCTCCATTTGCCTGGGTTGATTACGGTAAATGACAATGTTTACCAAATTCAAACGCCATGTTGTTTGTAAGCAAGTGTAATTGTTTACGGCAAACGAATTAATCGATTGCGAATTTAACTTTTGAAATGCAGTTTGCTGCAAAAAGTTTTACGTTTATTAATGAATCAAACATTTGGGACGAATGGTTACTTCGTAGGAAGTAAACTGATTTGTAGCAAACGATTAAATGATTGCAGGGTATACATTTTTAAATCTTATTTTTACAAATTAAATTAATGCTTGTGGTAACATTTCACGCTTTTGAGGCGAAAGAATTTTTGGTTTTAGGTTTCTTTAAAAGAAATTCGATTGCAGCAATAAATTTCCTATTTGAAAAAAGTATTTTATTTGTTTAAATTCTATCTTACCAATTTCAGGTAATTTATAGGGCAAGTATTGGGTACGTTTCAATACTTGTTTTGCTTTATCAATTTGGTATTGTTCTGAAGTTCAGCACTACTTGTACATAAAATCAAATTTCAATTGAAAATATGTTGCATTTAAAAAGAATGCGCTTCAAAATTGAAAATTCGTTGCTTTAAAAAATAACAAAGTCAAAATTCGAAAATATTTGCATTAAGAAATAAAATAAATGCTAGTTTAAAAATCTTTGCATTAAAAATAATTGTTAAAATATTAACATTCAAAATAAAAGTTCAATTTTAAAAATTAATAAAAATTACCCACATCTCCGTTGTTCATTTCGAAAAACAATGGCGCAAAATTTTAGATGATTAAGTACGATGTTTAATCAATTTTATTATGATACTAAGTTAAAAATTGTGTTTTGCTAATTTTAAACGAGTTTAGCATCGTACTATCCCCTTACATTTTACTAAAGTTAAAATCACATCTTTTTAGTATCGTGCTAAATCCATATGACTGGAGAATGGAAAATTTTACTCCAGGTATAGCATAGACCCGAGGGTTGCCGGTTCGATCCCTGCTGGTTCCCAACTTTTTTTTTTTTGTAATAATGAAGTTAAAATGATAAAAATATAAACATTGAATACTTATTTATATAATATATAATTAATTTATAACGCATAAAAACAATTATTGCGTTAAACAAAACGATTTTCTTAAAAGCTTTGATTCAGTCCTAGGAGCACATCTACGTAGTAATAGTTTAAAACAAAAACGGAACCAATATTTTAAATACTTCGGTCGTCCGCGTCATAGTTAAATAATTAATCATAGTTAAAATAATTAAAATAAATGAAATTGTCTAAGCCACATTTCTTAATCAGTACATTTCCTCTGCTCAACTAAATAAAAGGAAAATGTGTGAAGTTTTCAACTGATTAACATTTTGCCGGAGGATTTTATGTTGCAAATTAGCTCAGTGGATGCATGCTCGCTCTCGATACGGAAGGATACCAGTTCAAATCCAGTTAAGTAAAGCTTGACATTTTTTTCAATTAAAATAAAATAATATAATTTCAGAATTAAGGGAAAACCAGCAGTCACTGTATTGATTGTGACAAACGTACAAGTCATTAGCAACAAACGTGTTATTCAATTGTCATAACCACTTTGATCTTCTATAACAATTCGCTTGTCGTTAAAGTATTAACGTTTACTCTAATTTACTCTAAAAGCACCATGCGTTTGCCACAAACAGTAAATATGTTTACAAAACACCATTATTCGTCTGACAGTAACACTACATTCGTTTGACACAAACACTCTATTCGTTTGAAACAAACGATAGAATTTTTCTACAACAGTATGAATTGTTTGTCTCAAACGAATTAAAGAGTTTGCTGCAAACGAACTGTCTAAACTGGCTGGCAAACGAAAAAGTCGTTTGGGCAATTTTTACGTTTGCCGCAAACGATTCCTTCCCTCAGTGTAGTGCTGGCTAAAAAAACATTCCTACTAAACAAGATTTTAGATCAAACCAAAATTGTCTGACTAATTTTTGTTCTCAATACAAATACATATATTGGTATAACACGGGTTACGGCAAGTACCGAAGGCCAAAATAATCAAATTATATACTCTATTTATTGGTGAGCCACTTGAAAAAGAAGTGTTTTTATTCATGTAACAGGTAACAGGGCAACAGGGGATGTTTTTTTTTTTTAACATAAACATAGAACATAAATATGAAATCATACTCACTGGCTAATTGTTGACTTTGTATCAATAGCGATGCCAATAACTGAGTATCAAAAGCCGATGTTTGTGTATTGTTTTGATACTCATCTTCACTGCTGCTATATCCATGACGACTATGCCATTCCGCTGACCTTTGGCGGCGCATCTGTTCTCCACCAAAATAATATTCACTGCCACGTTTCCGACCAATGGTCCCGGAATGACTCGACATTTTAAAATTATATTCTTTCACGCGTCTCTTAATAATGGCAATCCAACGTTACTCTTCATTAATTACTATCCTTCATATTTCAGCACATTGGATTTGAACCGAACTTCTGAAATAAAAAAAAAGAAAATTAAATAAAATTGTTTGATATTCATCAAAAGCTAAAAATAGAATTTTGAAATATGGGTTTGTTGGCAAGTAGGTATCTAATAATTCATAATTAAATGTCAAAAAATGCCAAATGACACCACCCAAAAAAAAAACAAATGATCCAGAGGTGTTTAAACTAAGTAGGTACCAACAAACATAATTGTAATTTATTGATGTACTTCCAGGAAAGTGGTTGGCATGACCCCTGTAATGTTCTTCCTATACCCCTTTTTGTCTTTTGTTGACCTACAATTGGAAATTAAAAACAAAAAAAAACGGTACTAAAAAAGGGTTGCTATACACCATCCCTTAGGTATATAAGAAAAACCGATATCATTATTCAACAACCGCCACTGACATAAATGAGCCTAATTAAAGGTTATTAGCTAATGGGGTTACTGATGTCCTTAGGGTTTATTTAAAAAGAAGGTTCTTATTTAATTTCCATTTTGTTTCGCATTTTCGTCACTTATTTGAAATAAATGGTTAGGGTAGGTACCAGGTACCTATGTATAGGTAGGAAGTTACATCTGTTTTGGCTTTCGTTTAGTTTCGGTTTTTAATAAACGTTACAATCCATAAAACAAATAAAATTAATTGGACACAAAATTCGCAAGCGTACTTGAAAAGAATATTCATAGTAAAATAAATAAATAAATAAATTGGGTGGCACAACGGCTCGTGAAGAACCCAGGCCTAGTGACTGACAACTCGCAACCATTCCTGTGTGCGCCTGTCGACAGGAATGGAGGGGACCTACACTTTTATGCCGAATCCGAACGGCTAGTCGAGAAGCACTTATTCGTGACAAGTGATACTCTTGGAGGATTTGTCAATTCCTCGCAAGAGGCAGTAGCCCTGAAAAAAACTTTTTAGTTTTTAGGTGGACGATGCTGGGAAGCGAACCCAGACCTCCAGCGTGACAGTCGAACGCACTTACCATTACGCTACGGGCTACATTCATAGTAAGGTTTCCTTAAATTTACATGCACAGAACATATACATACATGCATACATAATTTTATTTAGAGAATGGGAATTGAAAAGATTAATATAATTGAAGCTATAAATATCATGAGAACACTAAATACCTACTCCTACATATTACAGAGGTATAGATTACAATTCAAACAAAAAATGAAAGTTGCTGTTTTAGTTGCCAAAAAACTTTTAAAATGATTTTATGTTATTTTCGGAACAAATCCTTATCTCTCATTATAGAGCAAGAGCCCGCGACGAGCCGACCTTCGTTATCTGTGCTCAAAAGGTAAAAGCGCTCTTAAGTCGACTTAAGTGGTTTGAGCTATTTATCGCAAATTTCGTCTGTGTAAGGTGATTATCACTTGTGACGATCACATTTTTGTGATTTTTTCCTGTGACAGCCTTTTATGTGTCACTTTCATACAAAAGTGAAATTTGTTTTAATGTTTTTCGTTAACTCAAGAAAAAATTGAGCCCGTACAATTGTTTTTCGAGGAAAATCATCAAGAAAATTATAATATTCGGCTTTTGAGGATAAACCACCGAAACAACATGCATATTTTGAACCTTCGAAATTCCAAGTAAGTGTATATTTCTTTCTTGTTTTGTTATACGTACATATGTAATATAAACGAAAACGAATAATCAACAGATTCATAAAAAACAAAGGAAAAATTTGAAAATATCCTTGATTTTGAGTTTGCCAACTGGAGTTCGGTCTACCCATATAATCCTCCCATTATGCAATTACCTACAACGCTAAATTTTCTTGGGGGTGGTGGCTACCAAAGGCAAGTTGGTGCTAACTGGTCAGCTCCAATGGGGCAACGAACGTGAATGGACAATTTAACGATTTGTGCCAAAACATAAATGGTACAAAATTTGAATAACTGTTGCACTTTGTTACCAAATTATTTTTAGAAAAATACATTTTAAACTAAATAAATAGGTAAAAGGTTATTGTTATTTTCAGCACGTCACCATTGTTTCTTCAATTTTTTTTCTTTCAATAAAAACCATCACCATCACCACCATTTAAAGCAGAAAAACCACACCAAAGGAAAAGTAAGTATAGATCCAAAATACTACGTTGGACATGGTCCAACCAACAAGTAAAATAAGAACCAATCAAATAAATACATAACATAAAATTAACTTTATTAAACAAACAAATTCACAGCACGATTACTCGCATTCACTCTTGAGTATTTTTTGAAATCCAAATCACATTATTTCGAAGGTACATTAATGTACATATTCACACAAAAAATACACAGAAAAAAATAAAGTTGTCATATTGACAATCGCCGGTTGTCAACCTGAAAAAACCCGAAATTGTCATATTTACTACCAAAATAGTCAATATGGAAACTTTTTTTTTTCTAAATTGACAACCCGATAGTCAATAGGACAATTTTCGATTGTCAATTTTAGTAGTCAATAGGACAACCGCGGTAGTCAATATGACAACTGCGATAGTCAATAGGACAACTTCGGTAGTCAATATGACAATTTGGTAGTCAATTTCGGATTCAAGCAAAATGAAAATTGAATTTTACAATTCTAAATTGACAACCTTGTAGTCAATAGGACAACTTTCGATTTTCAATTTTTTGGTAGTCAATAGGACAACCCTGGTAGTTAATATGACAACTGCGGTAGTCAATAGGACAACTTCAGTAGTCAATATGACAATTTGGTAGTCAAATTCAGAAAAAAAAAAACAAAATGTAAAATTGAATTTAATAATTCTAAATTGACAACCCGATAGTCAATTGGACAATTTTCGATTGTCAATTTCGGTAGTCAATAGGACAACCGTGGTAGTCAATATGACAACTGCGGTAGTCAATAGGACAACTTCAGTAGTCAATATGACAATTTGGTAGTCAAATTCAGAAAAAAACAAAATGAAAAATTGAATTTAATAATTCTAAATTGACAACCCGATAGTCAATAGGACAATTTTCGATTGTCAATTTCGGTAGTCAAAAGGATAACCGTGGTAGTCAATATGACAACTGCGGTAGTCAATAGGACAACTTCAGTAGTCAATATGACAATTTGGTAGTCAAATTCAGATTCAGCCAAAATGAAAAATAGAGTTTCAAAATTCTTCATTGACAACCCGATAGTCAATTGCACAATTTTCGATTGTTAATTTTGGTAGTCAATAGGATAACCGTGGTAGTCAATATGACAACTGCGGTAGTCAATAGGACAACTTCAGTAGTCCATTTGACAATTTGGTAGTCAAATTCAAAAAAAAAAAAAAAAAAATGAAAATGAAAATGAAAAGTTGAATTTAATAATTCTAAATTGACAACCCGATTGTCAATAGGACAATTTTCGATTGTTAATTTTGGTAGTCAATGGGACAACCGTGGTAGTCAATATGACAACTGCGATAGTCAATAGAACAACTGCGGTAGTCAGTAGGACAGCCGCGGTATTCAATATGACAACTTCGGTAGTCAATAGGACAACCCCGGCAGTCAATATGACAACCTCGGTAGTCAATATGACAACTACGGTAGTCAATAGGACAACTGCGGTAGTCAATATGACAATTTGGTAGTCAAATTCAGAAAAAAAAAACAAAATGTAAAATTGAATTTAATAATTCTAAATTGACAACCCGATAGTCAATTGGACAATTTTCGATTATCAATTTTGGTAGTCAATAGGACAACCGTGGTAGTCAAAATGACAACTGCGGTAGTCAATAGGACAACTTCAGTAGTCAATATGACAATTTGATAGTCAATAGGACAATTTTCGATTGTCAATTTCGGTAGTCAAAAGGATAACCGTGGTAGTCAATATGACAACTGCGGTAGTCAATAGGACAATTTCAGTAGTCAATATGACAATTTGGTAGCCAAATTCAGATTCAGCCAAAATGAAAAATAGAGTTTCAAAATTCTGCGGTTGTCCTATTGACTACCGAAGTTGTCGTATTGACTACCGTGGTTGTCCTATTGACTACCGAAGTTGTCGTATTGACTACCGAAGTTGTCATATTGACAACCGTGGTTGTCCTATTGACTACCGCAGTTGTCATATTGACTACCGCGGTTGTCCTATTGTCTACCAAAGTTGTCGTATTGACTACCTTGGTTGTCCTATTGTTTACCGAAGTTGTCATATTGACTACCGCGGTTGTCCTATTGACTACCGAAGTTGTCGTATTGACTACTGTGGTTGTCCTATTGACTACCGAAGTTGTCATATTGTGAACCGCGGTTGTCCTATTGACTACAGCGGTTGTCAATAAGACAACTTGAGATTCAATTCCTTTCAATCAAAAGTTGTCATATTGACTATCGAAGTTGTCATATTGACTACGGAGTTGTAGAAAAATTTCGGTTGTCATATTGACTACCGAAAATTGTCCTATTGACTATCGCGGTTGTCGGGTGAAAATCGACTATTTAATAGTCAAATTGACTACCAAAATAGTCAATAGGACAACTTTTTCGGTTCTGTGTAGACTAGTTTGTAATAAGTATTATATTCCTTTTTAACCTCGCACAAACAAACAATAGAATCTTTTTAACTCTTGAATCGAGTTAATCCCATACGATAAATGCCTATGTGCTGTGCATCCCTGGCATTCGCCGATTTGTTTGTAAATGACTTGGCCAAATCGGGCTTTTTTTCCACCAAAGATGAGAGAATTCTCATTTGGTCTTTAGTAACTTGAGTTCTATGAACAATGCAAGAAATATATTTAAGTAATTTTTTAGTAAATAATTTATAATAAACTAGTTGGTAACTTACGTTTTTTATTTTATTATAATTATAGAAATATTTTTGTAGCCATCCAGACACACGAGCAAAATGCTACGAAACGAAAACAAACTTGAAAAAAAAAAAATATATATGACAAGGCTTAGCACAAGTAGCACAGAATTACTTAAAGAAGGATTTGGGAATTCTAAAACTATACTTGCATGCTTCTTTAAAAAGGATTTAAGTTCATATTAAGTAGCGAAAAGGGGCAAGTGGACGGTCCGATAGAACGAATTAAGAAGCTAAATGGAATTATTGAAACATTCTTAAATACTTCCGTTCTACTTATTAAATAGGAATGCCATTTTCGAATAAGGAAGCTAAACTGAAACATTCTTCTTAAATACTTCCGTTTTACTTCTTAAATAGGTATAACATTTTCACTAAATTGATTTATTGAAACATTCTTCTTAATTACGTCCGAACTACTTCTTAAATCGGTATGACATTTTCTTTGCCCTGCACAAGTCGTCTTTATAATTCTTTACTCCTTCTTTAAGAGGTACATACATATATGACATTTCTGGAAAAAAAAAATGCTGATGTATTAAATTTATATATTTTATATTATATATATTAAATATTATCTTTTTTCAACTATTTTATTATTGCATTTTCCTGTAATTAAATTTATATTTGTATTAAATCTCAATGTTTTTTTATTTACCTGTGCTTCCACCGGGAATCGAACTCGAGTACTTCCGCATGCCGTTCGTGTGCGCTACCTACTCAGCCAATCTGATACTTGACAGTTGAAAGAATTTTACTTATTTCAGCAATTTAAGTTCGTTTGTATCCCGATCTCTTTTTTTTTTTTTTTTTTCCCAATAGGCAATTATTCATTTTCTATGGGTGCTTCGGCTCAGAGCAAACACCAACAAATTTGGTACCAAATAATCAAATGTGAAAAAAAAAATAATGGTGGACGCGGCTGAGAATGGAACCCAAGACCTCCAGCGCGTGGCAGTTTAGTTGCACTAAACATTACGCTACGCGCTACTACCATCTAATCATCTGTCGCAATTTTAAATACTACTATAATACTATACTATATTAAAGCTCGCATCGCAGCTACCCCAGCAGCAGGGAGAAACGAGCTTGAGTCTACGTACCGCATGAAGATGAGGGAAGTTCACCGTAGTGTGCGACGTGATAAGCGTAACTACATCAACGCATTGGCTACAGAAGCAGAAGAAGCCGCTAGCAGGTGTGACAGTAGGACCGTCTACAGAATTACCAAAGAGCTCACTGGTATCCAGAGCTCTAAACAACACCTGGTTAAAGACACAAACGGATCCCTGCTAATTTCGGATGAGGACCAGCTCATAAGGTGGAGGGAACACTTTTCTGCGGTTTTAAACCGCGTTTTCGCCAGTGAAGTGAACCCTATTCCCACTGAGCTACCCGAAGTAATAATTTCCCGAATACGCACCGTACCCCCCAGTAAAGTAGAAATTATCACCGCCATCAAAGCACTGAAGAACAACAAAGCGGTTGGAATTGACGGTATTCCTGCAGAGCTCTTAGGAGCAGCCCCAACGACATCGAGCGAGCTACTGCACCCACTTATTAAGAGAGCTTGGGAAACAGAGAGCTTTCCTGAAGAGTGGAAAAAAGGAATGATTGTCAAGCTCCCAAGGAAAGGAGATCTCACACAGTGCGAAAACTGGAGAGGAATATGCGTTCTGCCTGCAGTAGCCAAGATAATAGCAAGGATAGTATTGGACCGAATTAAAGACCACCTCGAAGACTAACTCGACGCCGAACAAGCAGGTTTCCGCACTGGATCTTCCTGTGTTGATCACATCAACACCTTGCGGATCATCATCGAACAGTGCGTTGAATATCGATCACCACTTCACCTGCTGTTCATCGATTTTGAAAAAGCGTTCGACAGTGTCAATAGAGAATTTATTTGGCTTGCTTTGCGCAGGAGGGGCATCCCAGATAAATTGATTACTATTATCAAGGCTACATATGATGGATCCAAGTGTCTCGTTTTGCACAAAGGTAGGCTGTCAGAGGAGTTTGAAATCCAAAGTGGAGTTAGGCTAGGTTGTATACTGTCACCAATACTGTTCCTGTTGGTGATAAGTGACGTACTGCACGCAGCTTTGTCAAGTGGAAATGGAGGAATTCAGTGGACTCTGCAATCTCACCTCAAACATCTGGACTACGCGGACGACGTATGCTTACTCTTTCAAAGGATCATGGATCTCCATCAAATGACAACAAGGGTGCAGAGAGAAGCAGAAATCGTAGGGCTTAAGATCAACTCGGCAAAAACTAAAAGGATCAGCCCAGGAACTTCCTCATCAATCCAAGTAAATATTTGTGGACAACCGGTAGAGATGGTAGAGGATTTCCAATATCTTGAAAGTATTGTCTCTACGGGTGGCGGAACTGAACTGGACGTAAACAGCCGAATCAGAAAAGCAAAGGCTGCGTTCGGAATGCTGTCCAAAATATGGAGAAACAACTCTTTTAGCTTAAAGACCAAGTTACGACTGTTCCGCTCCAATGTTGAATCCGTTCTGCTTTACGGGTGTAGCACTTGGAAAGTCACTGACACTGTCACTAGAAAGCTACAAACCTTCGTTTATAGATGTCTACGAAACATCTTGAGGATTTTCTGGCCCAACCGTATCTCCAATGCCGAACTTCCTGCGAGAACGAGTCAGGAGCCCATAGACTCCATTATACCAAGAAAAAAGTGGCAGTGAATTGGCCATACGCTTCGAAAATGCGATCGGTGCATTGCATCTCAAGCAATGCAGTGGAACCCGCTCACACAGGAGGGAAGACAAGTGGGCCGGCCTAGAAGTACATGGCGAAGAACGGTCGAACAGGAATCGACACGACTGGGGAAAAGTTGGAGAGAGCTGAAATGTATTTCAAGAAATCATACACGATGGCGCGTAGGTGTAGTGGAGGCCCTATGTCCCGTAAGGGAAACATCACGGACGTTATAGGTCCGAGGACCTAATTAAGTAAGTAAGTAAGTATAAGAAGATCAAAAGAAGTATTTAAGAATCCTAAAAATACCAGAGCCACGTCTTTCAAAATTAAGAACGGTTTTTGAAGAATTAAAGAAGTATTTAAGAAAGAAGGTAAGCAAACATTTGAAAAAAGCTAATCGAGGAAGGATTTAAGAATGATTTAAGTAGAAGTGAACATAGTAATTTAATTCCTTGACGAAAATACCTAATAAAGAAGAAATACAGACCAATTTGAGAAGTCATAAACTGGCATACCAATTAAAGATTGAATAAAGTACGAATTAAGAAATGTCATACCGAAATTATACTATTTTGTGCTACTTGGGAGTGATGCCGAAAGTAACAATTTTTTTTGTGATCCCATTACGCAGAAGAAAAATATCATTTGATCACATGTGACTATCACAAATGTGATAATCACTTTTGTCTTTAGCCGATTCCACCCCTGTATTTCTCCCTTACCTCTATTGATAAATCTTTAAAAACAAGAAAGTTTTGACAGTTTTTAAAATATCTTAAGTTTTACTTCTTAGGTTCTTGCAAAAGGTACACTAACTTAAGTAGATAATGATTCATCTTATGTATAAATTTGTTTATTTATTAAAGAAAATACGAAGAAATTATTTTGGTAAAACATCTTAAGTTGGGTTTATGTTCGATTCTGAACAACACAGTCAGATTGCTTACGTCAACTTAAGATGTTTTACGGGAGACCCACAAAATAACCAAACTCAAAATCCCCAAATCCTAAAATCTCCATGTTTTGAAAAATTTCCAAAATTAAAATCTGTAAGCCCAAAATGATTATATTCTAAATCCCCAAAAAAAATCCCCAACAATAAAATTTAAAAAAAAGTACAAAAAACTTAGATAACAGACCGACTGACAACATAGGCGCCTCGACTGAGCATACCCTAAGCGAAGCGACGGAGTCGCGTGAGCGGGACAGAGGACCCTAAGCGGGCCACCCAAAGTAGTGTTTAGTACAAAAAACTTTAATGACAAACCTACTGACAATATAGGCGCGCGAAATAATTTTTAATATTCGCGCGCCAATATAATTTCTTAGACATACTCAAAATATGGGGATTCTGGTGCTTGGAGATTTTGGTTTTAATGATTTAGATTTTGTAGATTTTAAATTTGGAGATTTCGGTTTTGGGGATTTTAATTTGTGGATTTTGGTTTGAAGATTATGATTTTGGAACTCGTGTTCCTAACCTTCTCTAGACTGCTTAACGGCGAAGACAGCCAAGATTCCGCAATTAGGCAGAACTTGATGATGATGGCCAAGAGTTCCGTCCACCCGACCTAACAGAAGTGCGGCTGGCTATATCCAAACTTAAGTCGTACAAGGCTGCTGGTGCAGATGGTTTACAAGCCGAACTATTTAAATCAGCGAGAGATGAATTAGTTAGGACGAAAGTATGCCCGATGAATGTAACCACGGTATAGTGTGCCCCATCCATAAAAAGGGAGATGTTCTGAAATGTACCAACTACAGAGGAATTAGTCTCCTAAACGTCGCTTATAAAATCTTATCGGCTATCCTGTGTGACCGCTTAAAACCTTTTATCATCGATCTGATCGGCCCCTATCAGTGTGGTTTTAGGCCAGGCAAGTCAACCGTCGATCAAATGTTCACACTCCGACAGATTTTAGAAAAATCCCGGGAATTCCAGATCGATACACACCACCTTTTTATCGATTTTAAAGTCGCGTATGATAGCGTGAAAAGGGACAAATTATACAGAGACATGTCGAGTCTCGGCATCCCTGCCAAACTCGTCCGCCTGTGCAGGATGACGATGGAGAAATCCCGCTGCTCCGTCAAAATTGGTAAGAACACCGCCGATTCCTTTGATGTTGAGAAAGGATTGATGCAAGGCGACGCGTTATCATGCAACCTATCCAACATCGTTCTTGAAGCCATTGTATGCAACGCACATGAACACCAGCGGTACAATCTATCAAAAGTCCGTTCAATTGCTTGCATATGCGGATGACATAGACATTGTCGGCAGAACGAAGCGAGCTGTGGCAGGGGCATTTGCGAGCATTGAATCGGAGGCGGCTAGTATGGGATTGGCGGTTAATGAGGACAAGACGAAGTATATGCTGTCATCGAGAGAGGAATCTCAACATCGTCGACTCGGGCAAAATATCACGATGGACAGATATAACTTCGAAGTTGTCAAGGACTTTGTCTACCTGGGCTCCACTATTTCATCGCAGAATGACATCAGTGCAGAGATCAAGCGAAGAATTACTCTTGCCAACCGCTGTTTCTTCGGTCTAAGAAGGCATTTAAGTAGTAAGGTCCTCTCTCAAAGAACCAAGCAGACTTTATACAAGACCCCTATCATCCCAGTCCTGCTCTATGGAAACTGAGAAAATCAGATACAAATCTGCTAGGGTGCTTTGAGAGGAAGATTCTTCGTGTGATTTTCGGTCCGGTGTGTAGAGGAAGGAGGAATGGTGTGAAGGAGAAGACTCAACTACAAGCTATACAGGCAATACAGCGACGGTGAGCTGGTCAAAAAGCTGAAAATACAGCGGCTGAGATGGCTGGGGCAAGTAGAGCGTATGGACAGCAACGCACCTGCCCGATGAGTCTTCGAATCCAACCCCGATGGGGTACGCAGCAGAGGAAGAACCCGTAACCGGTGGCGCAAACAAGTGGATGACGACATCAAAGCACTCGGTGTGCGCAACTGGAAGTAGCTAGCTAGGGACAAAGCTGGCTGGAGGGGCTTGTTAGTTGAGGCCGAAGCCCATACTGGGCTTTGAGCGCCATCTAAAGTAAGTAAGCAAGTCAAATAACTAGTACAAGTGACCTCAACTCCATATAATATTTTAATATTCAAATTTCTTTTTCTTTATTAAAAAAAACCTGAACACGGGTAATTATTTTCTGGGTGCACGAATTTAAACAAATTCCCCTTAAATAATAAAATTCACAGTATCTCATTGCTGTGATTTTTATAAGAGTCGGTAAACATAGACCAAAATATGTATCTAAGTAGGGTATAACAGACTGACTGAAGAGCCCACTGTTATACCTTGGGCGAAACACAATAATTTCTGGAATTGAGGTCACTTGTACTTTTTATTTGAATAATATTCATTCACTCCACTTAAAACCAAAGTAATTTTAATATTTTAATATTCAAATTTCTTTTTCTTTAGTAAGTAAGTAAGTACCTAATATACCTATAATATGCAATATAAAACTATTTTTTTAAATTATTTAAAACAAAAAAAAAAACAGACGAAAAACTGGATTTCAAAAATTTTCTCGGGACAAAATTAAAATAATTATAAACATTTAAATTTAAATTAATAATCTTTTTTTTAAGAGCGAAAATCCATTTATTGTACATAAAGGTGTAAAATAAAATATTTTATTTTCTAAAAAAGTTGGTTGTTTAGTGGATTTGGAAAATCTTCTTAACATAATGATATCTAAATTGAATATTTCAATTACCGCATTTATATTTACTTATGTAATTTATTGACTTACTACAATTAATTGAAGTCACTTATAATCGAATTTAAGATAAACCTAAATCTTAACTAATCTTAATGGGTAACTCATCTAGCTTGAAAGAGAGAAATAAAAATAATCTGTTCTATGGAAGCTACAATTATTTTCGGTCCAAAAACAAAAATTTCAATAATATTTATAAAACGTACCTAAAAACCAGAAAGTACCAAGTTCTATATAAATCGATCCATCTTCCAATCGTTCACTCTGTAGGCCTAGGTGTTTCATATAGTGAGACGCAGACGCGGACAGATAAAACTGCGGGACCACTTTTTTCGAACTCGACTTCAAGATATTTCAAGAATGGGAAACTTGCAATGTGAAACATGCCAATGAATTGCAAGTCAAAAAGATGATAACGAGCAAAAACGAGCAAAAAAAGTTTTGATCCATCATATTAAAGGCTTGAGCATACTTTGTTTCATTTTGAAATATCTTGCACAAACCTTTGCTCAAAAAAAGTTATGAGCATTTTTAGTAAAAAAAAAAAGAAAATAAAATCAGTGATTTTTCAATTTTTGTTCAGTTTTTGTTAAATTGCCTTGCTTTTAATCTTTTATAAAATTCTTTTTGATAGCAAATCTGATTTCCCACAAAAAGTGTCTTAAGTTAAATTCTAAAATTCGGCTTAGTTTCCGAGTTATATAAACAATAGCCGGCATGTTTTTTTAAAAGAGTGACTAGCAACTCAGCAAAATATTTACACGCAAAACAATAACAACAAAATTATAGGGAATTTTGTTTGTGTTTTTCGTTTAAAACTTTTACTGAGTTGCTAGTCACTTTCTCAAAAAACACGGATAATATTGAAAAATGACCAGTGTGACCATTCTGTCAGAAATGCATGGGTGAATTCAAGGGAATTTTGTGCTTTAAGTAAGCTTAAGTTCACCACAATCATATTCAACAATAAAACTCCGTGAACGCTTTTGTTCCTTACTAAAAGGCATATTAAATAACCTATTAACGGAAAAATGTGTCTTAACATTAAATTTATAGGGAATTTACTACAAAACGATATTTTTTTTGAGGCTAAGGGTCTTAAAGATATGGTAGAAAAATATTAACGTGTTCTTTCCAAGACGGTCGACCAATTGAGGGGGGGTAGTCTCAACCAAACAAAAAAAAACTTTTATACTTACATTGAACCCCCAAACACATCAAAGGCAAAAGTCTTGTCCTCGCCAATATACGGAGGACTATAAACATTTTCTAACATTTCAATGGAATTACATTAATTATTTCCAATCTTTCACAACCGTTTTACTTCGAAATCTTAAGGCATGTGTTGAATCTTAAAAAAAAACTTGCGACCTATTAATTATAATAATAAGGTGCTGTAGGTATGTTTTGTTTAAAATTATACCTCCTAAAGCATTTTATCTTAAATGTTATTCGTAAATATTTTATGTATGTATGTATGTATGTTGTATGTATGTATGTATGTATGTACGTATATATGTATGTTTGTATGTATGTGTGCATGTATGTATGTATTGTAGGGATATATGAAAAGGATATCAAACTATTTTATAGCTAATAAATATTTAGTTTCCTTTTATAATTAAGGGAATATAATCTTTAATGACACCTTTTTCATTTCAACCCCTCTTCTTCAACTTCATCATAGGCATTTATATATTTTATTCCAATAAAAGTTAAACCATAGATATATAGATAAATGTATATACATAAATCGATTGACACGCACCTTGTCTGGCACGTATCGCAATCACAAAGCAATTATCATCGTAACGTTATTAATATTATTTTTAATATTCCTGTTGTGTCACATGCTATACATTCCTTTATTAAAATAACAATAACAAAATGATTTGGTTTTATTTCAATTCGGTTTCGGATTGCATGTCTCGAGGCATAATCAAGAAATGGTTCGAAAATTTTAATTGAAAATAGAGGATAGGTACCGGTACATATCTATGTACAGTACATGCACGCATAATGTAAATACATATATATAATACATATGTATAAACATATATATTTTAATATGTTTGACATACTTGATAAATTAATTGGATTTTCCAAAGAGTTTTCCCTATATCTATGTTTACATATGAACTACATAACATTCATATGTGTACAATTATTGTACACATCATGCCATCATGGCGACGGCGATGGCGACGGCGATGCCGACGACGATGGTGATGGCGATGGCGAAGGCGATGGCGACGGCGATGACGACAGCGATGGCGACGGCGATGGCTATGGCGATGGCGACGGCGACGGCGATGGCGATGGAGATGGCGATGGCAATAGCGACGGCGAAGGTGTCAGCGATGGCGACGGCGATGGCGATAGCCACGGCGATGGCGACGGCCACGGCGATGGCGACGGCGATGGCGATGGAGACGGCGATGGTGATGGCGATGGCGATAGCGATGGCGATGGCAACGGCGATGGCGATGGTGACGGCGATGGCGATGGCGATGGCGATGGCGATGGCGATGGCGATGGCGATGGCGATGGCGATGGCGATGGCGATGGCGATGGCGATGGCGATGGCGATGGCAACGGCGATGGCAACGGCGATGGCGATGGTGACGGCGACGGCGATGGCGATGGCGACGGCGATGGCGATGGTGATGGCGATGGCTATGGCGATGGCGATGGCGATGGCGATGGCGATGGCGATGGCGATGGCGATGGCGATGGCGATGGCGATGGCGATGGCGATGGCGATGGCGATGGCGACGGCGATGGCGACGGCGATGGCGACGGCGATGGCGATGGCGATGGCGATGGCGATGGCGTTGGCGATGGCGATGGCGATGGCGATGGCGATGGCGATGGCGATGGCGATGGCGATGGCGATGGCGATGGCGATGGCGATGGCAATAGCGATGGCAACGGCGATGGCAACGGCGATGGTGACGGAGATGGCGACGGCGATGGCGATGGCGATGGCAATGGCTATGGCGATGGCGATGGCGATGGCGATGGCGATGGCGATGGCGATGGCGATGGCGATGGCGATGGCGATGGCGATGGCGATGGCGATGGCGATGGCGATGGCGATGGCGATGGCGATGGCGATGGCGATGGCGATGGCGATGGCGATGGCGATGGCGATGGCGATGGCGATGGCGATGGCGATGGCGATGGCGATGGCGATGGCGACGGCGACGGCGACGGCGATGGCGATTGCGATGGCTATGGCGATGGCGATGGCGATGGCGATGGCGATGGCGATGGCGATGGCGATGGCGATGGCGATGGCGATGGCGATGGCGATGGCGACGGCGACGGCGATGGCGATAGCGATGGCGATGGCGATGGCGATGGCGACGGCGATGGCGACGGCGATGGCGATGGCGACGGCGATGGCGATGGCGTTGGCGATGGCGATGGCGATGGCGATAGCGATGGCAACGGCGATGGCAACGGCGATGTTGAAGGCGACGGCGATGGCGATGGCGATGGCAATGGCTATGGCGATGGCGATGGCGATGGCGATGGCGATGGCGATGGCGATGGCGATGGCGATGGCGATGGCGATGGCGATGGCGATGGCGATGGCGATGGCGATGGCGATGGCGATGGCGATGGCGATGGCGATGGCGATGGCGA